>CM072157.1:21863670-22575282 GCA_036850595.1 Rhyacichthys aspro | reverse complement strand
TTTTGCGCTGCACAATATATCGCAGATTTATCATAATAATTCACGTACAAATATATTTAAAATTCTATTTGTGTTATCCTGGACTATAGTTATACATTATTACATTTTTATAGTGAGCACCAACAAGTTTTGGGTCAGCTTCACGTTAAACTGTCAATATCAGCTGAAGATTTAATCCAGAAAGTAATGGCTTCATGCATTTTGGACACTGATTATTCCAAAACTTGTCATGAACACACTTAATCCAAGAACAAATAATGCTAAATATTGCACTTTTCTTAAATAAATCTGTGCTTACATTTAAATTCAGCCCCAAAATTAGCAAATTTCTGCAGTATTTTGAATTTAAAGTTAAAAAATCTATATATAAACATAAATATATAGAATGTCTGTGAAACAAGGTGCTCATTAGCCTCTTATTGTAACGTGTCATAACCGTAAACCACCACAGAGGGGCACCGTTGAGCTTCACTTCACTTCACACAACTCAGGTATTCACCCGCAGAGACTCACCTGTTTGTAGTTGAATCACTCCTCATCCTTCAGCCACTCCACTGTTTCACTTTATTTATTTTTTTATTCAGTCCCAAGTGCCTGTGTGCGGCCAAATGCTAATGAGATGCTAATTGGTGCGTGTTGTCAGGCAGAGCTTTGAGGGGAGCCGAGGTGAAGGGTCCGTTAATGACACCAGCAGCTGGATAAACCCGGCTATTAGCTCTGTCACAGCGACGCGGCGCTCATTAGAAACTGTGTGAGCGCTCGTGAGAAGGAATTTGTCAAGACATAACCAGTGGCTTAACCTTTTCACAGAGCGTTCCAGTGATTTGCACTCATCCTCGTTCGGAGAGTTATTGCGGTCTCATTGCGGCAGCAGTTTAAGGAAAGAACGAAAGCACTATACACGGACTTTCACGGAATAAATCGAGACTTTGCTGCCTTTTTATTCGTTACTGGACGACACAAACAACACAAAGACTCTAGCTGTGTGCCTCCATCAATGGCCCTTCTTCCAAAACGCTTTTAAACTAGCAAAACATTATCATTTTCAGTTTAAAGCTCCACTTCCTGACTTTTCTTTTTTGTCCCTGTCTCAGACTCCACTCTCTCCTGCTTCTCTTTTATTCAAAAAAATAAAACCAGACCAATTTTTCCTCCAAAATACTAATCCATTTGACCAAACTGAAGTTTAGAGTTTAGCGTTAGCTTAGCTGTAAAATCTCCTAATGTTATTTTTAAATTAACATTTTCCAGATTATTTTACTATTATTAATTTGTTCATTATAGATCTATTGATGGAGGCTTAGTGTGGCACATTAACATATTTTTTTTAATTTTCAGGTCAGGGTTTGGGTTGCATTTGCAGGTATAATTTGCCCTAATGTAGTATTTACTCATTTGTATCTTCTTACAGGGTCATGGTTCATATATGAATGACTGCATGATTACAATATGTGCATATACAATACTGATTTATTCCTATAGTTCTTTAATTATTGCTTGACTCAGTTGATTAAGGTATATTGTTAAAGACACTGGAAACACTGTTCTGCATTTAAACGGTCACAAGTCTGATCCAGGCCTTGGAAGAAAAAGAAGAATGTTTGCATTTATAAAGCTATTCAAGCTGCAAAGGCTCTCAAATACTTCATCAAATCATCCATTCCCCCGTTCATCAAAAGCCCCGCCCACAGTCTTTTTATTCTTTAAAAAAAAAACCTTAAATGCTTAATTATTTTTACGTCTTGGATCATTAAATATTTAAAAATAAAACCTTTACAAAAAGTAATAAAATGAGTCTGAAACTGATCCATGGATCAAGAAAAAAGGACAAACATTTGTGGAGCTGAATAGTTACATTCGTTGATATTTACTTTATTCATTTATGTCATATTTGTATTTTTTAAAACGACTGAGCTGTTCTGAGCTGAACATGACAACACTGATAAAATCTCACTAAATAAAACTAATCTGTGCAGTTTATTGGATAAATATTAAAAAAAAAAAAATTAAAAAAAATCGATGAACACAGCAAATAGACACTCGTATTTAAACTGAAAATTCTCAGCTTTAAGCCTCACTTCCTTTTCTATCGCCTTCTTTTCAAATGGAAAATTGTGTGTAGGGAAAGGCCCCGAAGGATACACAGATGCATCCTGGGTATTTCGTCCAAATGTTGAAATATTTATTTGGTTTTACAGAACAGATCTAAAAGAACAAATGTAGTGGTGAGCTAAGAATCTGGGACACTGTAAGTTTAAAGTTGCTGCCAAAACAAACAAATGAACGTTTTATATCAAATATCAATCCAATTTCGTTTTGTGTTACAGGTGTTTGCTGCGTACGACTTCACGGCGAGGGGCCCCCGCGAGGTCTCGATCCGAGCCGGTGAACCGGTCCGAGTCCTGGAGCCTCACGACAAAAAGGGAAACCCCGAGTGGAGTCTGGTCCAGGCCCGAGCGGGACAGACGGGGTACGTGCCGTCCAACTACCTCGCCGTCCCACGACTACATCCTTAACACCAGAACGCACCTCTGCTTTTGCACAACTTTATAAAGACTATCAGTGTTTAATGGTTTTTATTTTCTACTATTTATTTAATGGACTTCGAGCACGCACTAAAAAAACTCTTCTCTTTATGAAGCGATTGAAGACTTTATTGTAACTTTGGCACAATAACAAGGTTAATACACACCAAATAATCACAGTATGAGCAAGTTTAAAAGGTTTATATGAAGGGAAATTTAAATAAGATGAAGTATTTTTATTCTGGAACAGTTTATGCACAACTCTAAAAACTGTGTACTGTCAGAACTGATGTAGATATGTAAAATATGTACAGTTAAAATACAGCTTTTTGTTATTTATACGATATACCAACTTGTAATTGACCATTTTGTTATTACTGACTAAAATATATGAAGGAAGCCTGGAACAAAACTGCGTGATTCAACATTTATTGTATACGATGTCGCTACAGTTTTTGTCCAAATGAAAAGTGCAAAACAATCTGGTGGTGTTTTTTATTGATATTTGTGGGTATTTGTTCAGCCATTATCTCTTTATGTTCAACTTTATGCTGCATCCTAAACTTGCCACTTGAGAAAAGTGTAATCAAAACCAAAAAGCACATGGACAGTTTGCAGAGGTCAACAGTGACGTACAATAAATAAAAGAAAAGGGACAATAAAATACCAATACATCAAATAAACAATATACATAAAAAAAATGAATAAAAAATAATTTAAAAAAACAAGTGTAAAATTTAAAAAAATAATAAAAACAGATGTCAAATAAAAAAAAAAAAAAAAAATAATAAAATAATAATAATAATAATAATAATAATAATAAATAAAAACAAGTGTAAAATAGAAACAAAAATAATTTTAAAAAGTGTTAAACTTTCATGCAGATATAAATCCAAGGAGTTAAAATAGTTTTAGGCCTTGTCTTTGGGGGAACAAGGAGGACTTCAACCTCAGTGACTGTGACGAGACATTTAGCTTCAAAAGTTCTGTAATATAAGAATGTTCTGAACCATGCAGAGCTTTGGGTTAAAAATACATATACACATATTCTTATTTTTTGTGCCTAAACTAGACGGAGACCTAATGTGTTTGTAGATACTTTTGTCAGCTCAGTTCAGAGTGTGGCACAATTCATTTTTTCAAATAAAACCCTCAAAAAAGAAAAGGAAAATCAAATAAAATACATACATTTTTCTGTCCAGCTGCAAGAAAATGATCAGAACTAGTCCCAGTCTTCAGACCGAGACTCGGGGACTTCTGATTTAGAGGAAAGATTAATGAAATATAGAAATATCAGCAATCACCCACTCGCTCTGAAAAACCTGGAACAAACTAGAACTAAGTCACGGATAATTATCTCCAGCAGAATTTGTTGAACCTTGTGAAATATGTGCTGTTCTTGAGTTGAAGGAGGCTGGGTTTGAGTGCAGCCCCGGTTCACCTGAGGCAGAGCAGGACGAGGACTGACAGCTACACGGCGCTCTCATCATCTCCCACCGTGTAATGTGATGTAAATGTCTCGGGGCGAGCAGCAGAGTCGAGAAGTTACAAGACTTTGAGAGACTAAAGTGAAAAATGTGTTGTAGGACGGATAACGGGCAGAAAGGAGACTGCAGCGATAACGTGTCGTGGATCGATTTTATCTCCTTTCTGCCAAAACATAACGACAGGCTGATGTTTGCTTTTCACTGTGTTTCCAGAAAGTATTGTTAAAGGCAAACAAGTTATTGCTGAGAGCCCAAGGCGTGCAGCAAGTGTTTTTGAGTCTTTAAGTTTCTGACATATCAATTTATTGCAACAGATTGGTTCATAATTCAGAATGTATTTTATGTTATTTTATGTTGTATGTTATTGAAAAAAACAGTCTTTATGATCCATCTACTGTTTATTCTAAGGGATTGTAACAGATGAGAACCTCTATTCAGGAACAGAAAACCTTGGAGCGCTCCCATTGGTCGACACTTGTCACATGACGTTCCAGGAAGTTTAATAGCTGCAGATAAAGTGTATTTTCAGCTGAATATGTCTTTTAACAGAGAAACAGCTGAAAAAAAGAAAAGCATCAACAGAGAAAAGGGAGGCAACGTAAAACACAGATAAATACTGTCAATTCAATCACGTAATGTTTAACGAGGAGGAGATAATTGTCGTCCTGACGCTGAAGTCACAGCTAAGCTAACGCTAAACTCTAAACTTCAGTTTGGTCAAATGGATTAGTATTTTGTGGTTTTATTTTTTAATAAAAGAGAAGCAGGAGAGGTCTCTAGACTGATTTTGGAGGAGAATGGAGTCTGGGACAAAAAAAGAAAATCAGGGAATGGAGCTTTAAACAATCCTCTGTTGATCCTTCCTTCTTCTTGTTGTTTATTGCCAACTTAACTTCTTTATCTTTTTTTCTAAATCTTATCAATATCAATTATACATTTTAGAGCAGATGCACTAAAGCTCACTCTCGAAGCCTAACGTTCAGGGTCCGGCCATCTCCGAGAAATGCCACACAGAGACGTGTCCCGCATTAATTGAAGAGTAACCATGGCAACAGGCATCATCAGGTGCCACTGATTATAGAAGTAGGTCACTTCAATCCCATCCACACTGCTTCACATCTGAGCATCTGAGGAAGGAAAGGAGTTTTAGTAGTTTTTTTCCAAAAATATATATATAAAAAAACACACATATCAGGCTGATATTTGGTGTTTACATTTCTACACAGTTTTAATAGAAAGACAACACAACAAATGAAAGTATAAATGAGTAAATTGATCACATTTTCAAAACAGAGCACGTGCATCTAAAATATAAAGCCTCTTAGAGTAATTGTGGGAATATTCAGACCTATGAGCCTCCCATGTTTTGCTGAACACTGTGTTTTCTGTGAAAGGTCAAAGAGTCCAGTGAGAGACTCTTGTGTCCGTTGTGTCTTGGAGGCAATTTATAATCATTGATTCAGTTAAAAAAAAGACTCTTTCTTGCAACAAAAGTGAGCATTTTGTTTTCTTGTATTTGTTATTAGAGGGATTAATGATTCCAAGCAGCGAAGGATTATTTTTTATATTAACAGCCCAGTGTTTTGACAGAAGTGCAGCAATATTTATCTCATTTTTTGACAATAGCTGCATTTTAATTTTGCACAAAGCAAGTTTTAGGTTTGCCATGAGTGAAATGCTACTGAGTTTGAGTCTCAAAGGGTTTATTGTGATGGATGGATTATAACCTTTATTCTTTTTACCTTTTTAAACAGTACTTTTGACCTACACCAATGGATTGCATTCAACTTCATTTGTGTATGCAGGTTTAAAAAAAGGCTCTCGCGTCTATTTTATTGTAATTTAGTAAATATCTAATGTTTGGAAGTGGTTTGTCTATTTCAAGATCACTGTGATGGGGCAAAATACAGCTAAAAAATTTTATTCTGATGTGTAAAACTGTGGGGTTTCTTTGCTCTCTGGTTGTATTTTTCAAACTCCAAACTCTGAGTATTTGTTATGAAGTGGCAGCTTTGAAGAAACTGTTAACAAGTAAAAATAATAACAAACTTTATTTATATAGCACTTTTCTAAACAAAGTTACAAAATGCTTTACAGTAAAAGAATAAAATCATCAATAAAACAAATGCACAAATTAAAATGTTAAAGTCATGCAAAGAAAACAACAAAAAACAAATCTTCAAAACAATAAATAACATAAAAAAGGTGATATAAGTGTGATTTATATTCTTATGATTGCTTATTATGCTAGTCTTCTGTCCTCTCCTGTCTCCTATGTTTGTGTCCTCAGTGGGCGGGACTAAGATGCAAGGAAAGGAGACAAGAGACAGATGTATTCCCTAGATAAAATTAAAGGTGCAGTGTGATGAAATTATCGAATAAAATTGGAATAAAAAAGACAGGAATGGGCCCAAGCTGATAAAAACTTTTTGAAATGTCAAGTTATTGCAGTTTTTGTCAACAATAGCTGAGCTAGAGGTAATAAAGACATAAAGAAGAAGAGAAAATGAATCCACAGAGTCCACCTTAACACAAGTCGACTCCAAAAGCTGCCAAATGTCTGTCAGTGTGACTCTCCCTCGACACTTTCACGAGTCGGAGTTACATTTTAATCATGTCCACGTCCGACTCGCTGCTGTCAGTGCGACGGCGGCTCCTCCCGACTCTCCCCGAGGAGGACTTCATGTTCCATTTGCATATAATGGAGCGCTTTTGTGGCGGATAGTGCTGTATCAGCGACAGAGCGAGGCCGCTCAGCTGGAGCTTAGCTGAACCCATCTGTCTGAATGTCAGGACGGAGCGCAGCAGCAGGAGGCAGCTCAGGAACGCTCCCAAATACCACACGGCCTCAAGGTTAGAGGAACAGCACACATTACTGTCGCTGCAGCAGAACAGAGCCGAGACCGAGACCAGGACGTTCGGAAAGGCCAGTTCAAAGTTTGGGAAAGAAAAGGTTTGAAATATCGTCAGTAATTCAGACATAAAGGCTTCCCTGAGATGAAGGTCTAGGCTTGTGTTCACTGGAGCTGGTTGTGTCAGTTTTCGTTGTAAAAAGAGGTACAACGTGTTAAAAACTGCAGTTTGTAGATAGATTTGTGATAAACATCTTCACATTTCAGTGGTTTCAGAAAGAGCTGGTGTTTTACTGCTTTTGTGTGAATTGAAAACGCAGCGTTAGGTTATCAACATCAGAATAAACAATACTTTTGAAATGTCTCAGTCTTGTCTTGGACTCATTCATTCTCTGTCTTGGACATAAAGTATTTTAATCGTAGTATTTCTGTGTAAACGTGATTATTGTGATTAAACACATCTATCTATATCTTGACTTTGTGTAATCCTCCTCTACCAAACTCTCTAAAATATACTACAGTATTATGTTAAGATGCTTTTCATAAATGCTGATTTGATGCCTTACGTTTTTAAGTGTCATGTTTGTTTTTTCTTCTGCCACTAGAGGGAGCACAAGTCTGACGTCTGTGTTTGTTGCTCTCTTCCTCATTTGCTGCACTCAGTTTTGTCACACAGTGATGCTCCACAGTCTGTCTATTAAACAAAAAAACATGTTTTGTAAAGCATTATGACTATGTAAAGATGTAGTATTTACAATTATACAGTTTGACACTATATACCGCCATGATTTATGCTTTATGCCTCTGTTACATGCTTTAAAGCTCCACTTCCTGATTTTCTTTTTTTGTCTCTCCTCCAAAATCAGCCTAGGGACCTCTCCTGCTTCTCTTTTATTAAAAAAATAAAACCAGACCAGTTTTTCCTCCAAAATACTAATCCATTTGACCAAACTGAAGTTTAGAGTTTAGCGTTAGCTTAGCTGTGACTTCAGCGTCAGGACGACAATTATCTCCTCCTCGTTAAACATTACGTGATTGAATTGACAGTATTTATCTGTGTTTTACGTTGTCTCCCTTTTCTCTGTTGATGCTTTTCTTTTTTCAGCTGTTTCTCTGTTAAAAGACATATTCAGCTGAAAATACACTTTATCTGCAGCTATTAAACTTCCTGGAACGTCATGTGACAAGTGTCGACCAATGGGAGCGCTCCTTTTTGGAGCATGTGATTGTCCAAGGTTTTCTGTTCCTGAATAGAGGTTCTCATCTGTTACAATCACTTACAATAAACACTAGATGGATCATAAAGACTGTTTTTTAACAAATTATACTTTTATAATAAACTTTTTGGGGTTTAAAACATTTTCTAGAAGGAAAAAAAGGAGTCTGTTGGGCCATTTTGTAAAAAGTAAAGTTACTTTATTGAAATTTTTTGAAAATCTTGAGAAGTTATTTCATAAAATCAGTCTGGTTTATTCCTTTACAGTGGGATTGGTCAAGAGTAAATAAAAAACCCTCTTTTATGAGTCTCATGTCCTCCATTAAGGGCCATTTTGATACTTATCTACCTCACTATGTAACAGGAAGCCAGGCTGAATCTCATGATGATAATGAAGCACAATGGGAGCCCTTTAGTAGAAATATTCGCAGTATTGTGGCCTTTCACACATTTAAACGCCGTGAAGTTGTGCGGCGTGGACCCCCTCTGAGCCTCTCTGAAGCAGCTCAGCAGTAAACCCTTTTCACAGAAACAACACTGAGAGAAATGTCACTTTTTATATTCCTCACGCTGTGCATTTTGCTGTCCGGCCTAAACACTGTTATCACCATCATCATGACTGCACTGTATTTTATATATAACGCTGACGTGGGTCGACAGGCCCCTGACGCAGCAGCTCCTGTGTGTTTGTGGAGTTTATGGCCTGTATTTGTTCCCAGGGACATGTTCCTAAACTCAACACAAATAAAATGCTTACATCGTGGCCGGATGTGACCTCTGTTTGATAAAAGTACACAGAAAAACATAAGAAATGTATGTGGTGTTCTGTCTGAATACATCTAAAGGGTCTGAGACAAGTAGTGGACACTCATATAACCCTTGTTTATATTAAGATAAGGTGTGACTTTGCAAAGAAAGTACAATATTTCTATAAACAAACAAACTGATTCAAAGAGAGAGCACCTTTTACGCCACCTTTTAAGATCATTACGTAAAAATTCTTCATTAATAAAGTCATAATGTAGTTGCACAAGTGACACTTTATTTTTTCCATTTGTTTAAGCTTCAGTAGGGACCTGCCTGCTGTTATTTTATGGTTAAAAAAGTCAAACTGAATCAATTTACAACAACAAAATACTAATACATTACATCAAGCTGAAGTTTAGAGCTGACCTTTAACTTCTTGCAGAGTTCAGCATCAGCCACAAAAATCTTGATAATAAAACCTAGATTACTTCTTCAGGTCTGTTTTCTCAGATCTTTTTATTACAGTGTGGTCTATCACACAGTACAATCAGTACAATGTGAAACTAAATATTTGCTTTGGCGTGGCCTGAACTGGTCTAAACTGAAGACTAACAGAGACCAGTGTGTAAGTTTATTTTGGTTTATTATTAGTTTGTGCTCAAATCTCCAGATAATTTCAATTTCAACTCCTCCTGAGCAAAAATAAAGTGTTTGTTTTCCGACTGTGAGCTAATGTAGAAGAAGTTATTCAGCACTCAACCATGGGCTATATTTCTGCCTTTTTTAAAACGTATTGAGCAAACTCAGAGACTCTCAGTAAAACTCTGTCGATCTGAGTTGTTTCATAGAAAGAGCTTATAAATCCAATAAATATTTAACCCTATTTCTGAGCTGTATTCTCTGTAGTTCAGCTCCACATTCAAAACCACTGCAGTATTTCTTTTCTTTTTTATTTTCTCTGGGCTTTTGCATCGCACATCACACGGTGCACTGTTCACTTGGGTTTTTTGCTGCTGCGACTCATTCCTGCAGCTTTTTTTAGTCTAAACTTTCATCTGGTGTTATGACTCAGGAGCAGCTGCTGAGCGCGGCACAAAAAAAAGAAAAAAAAAAAAGGAGATTTTCTGCCCTGACCCTGCAGCTTCCTCCAACACAAAGCTCATCTTTATTTGATGATGGTGGACACCTTCAATAAGATTATTATCACGGGAAAACGTAACCCAGGCAGAGACTGTGAGGCCAGGGACATGGGACATGAGATAGAACATAGAACTCTCTGGATTTGGTTAATTGTAGGAAAAAAAACAATTATAGACAGATTTTAGGATGATTACAGTAAGTCCTTTGTCACATTCCACTTTAAAAGGCAATTACCTGATTTTTTTTACTCATCATCAGTGTAATCACCTAAAGCCTATTGTAACAGGAATCATCTGAAAAAATGAGACCTTAAGACGTGATCTAGTCTTTATAATGAAGGATTTTAATAGATTTTGTCCAATCACAGCTCACTTCAGGTAAAAAGGAGCGCTCCCATTGGTCGACACTGATGTCAACAACGAAGGAACAAGGAAATAAACCAAGGAAATGGGTTATTCTGTTGAAAATACGTCTTATTTTACAGAGAAACAGGCCAAAAAAGATAAAAATAGAGAAACAGGAGCAAGTGAAACATGGATAAATGCAATGCTTCAACGCAGTGTTTAAAGAGACAGAGATAATTACAGGATCACTACAGTAAACTCCAAAGAGAAAAGAAAATTGGGTACTGCAGCTTTAAAAATTCTCCTTTCAGCCAGTATGTATTTTTCTCTACTTTTCTCTGCTACATTGATCTAACAGTGATGTGCCGACATGTGGCTACAGAACAGAAACACAGTCCTAAAAGCGTTCAGTCGTGTTTTGATTAATAGTTGCTTTTTTGGCTCTTTCTAAAACGTTTCCTTCACACAAACACAGCTGCAGCCTCGCGTCTGTGGAGTGTGTTTTGTCCAATAAGCCACATGTGGACGGTCTCCTCGGGGAACGGCAGCAGTAGTGGGTTTTTGGAGAGCGCTGGAGTGTGAAGTGAAGGAGGTTTAGGAGCTTTCAGACTCACACTTCTATCGCCGATCTGAAAGTGCACACGTATGTAGCTCTTTGCGGACGTACAGCGAAAACACAGACTCGATCCACCTCGTGTACTGTACAAAAGAAAATGATTGATCCGTTACTTCTTATGTCTCCAGTCTCTCCAGGCCACGGATTAAAGGGCGATGGCTCATTAACTTCTTGATTAAAGTCTTTCTTGATTTGTTCCACCTGAATGTTTGTCCTGTGGGAGATTCTCAGGAGTTAAAGCATCTCACAGTTTTGTTGATAATTTAGGAAAAGATGGAGCGTGAGATTGATCGGGGTATTGGTCTAATCTAAAAAGCTGTAGGTCACGACTAAATGGACAAAACCTCGGATGAGACGGGGAAGTTTTTCTTTTAAGACAGCCACATTGAAAGAAAGAGTTTTAGGTTCATTTTAGTTTATTTTGTACAAATACGACTCTAGGGTCCAGTGTATTGGACTATTTTCTTTATTTTATGTGTCGTGTTGTAGATGTCATCGTCCCAGCTGCAGGAGAAACGTTTTTTGGAGGTTTGTGTCCAGCTGAGGGGACTGTGTCAGTGAGATAAACAAAGGGAACAGTGCTAATGTGTCTGAGAATATATATTTTTGGGCTAAAATTACACAGGGTGAGAAAAAACAGCCTATAAAACAGCTTTTCATCAATGGATTTTTGCAACAACAAGAGAAGGGTTGGTCCCCTTCACATTAGAAAGAATAATCTGATTAAATTCTAATTGTTTTCTATATTTTACTCCACCTCAGAGTGAAGTAAAGGCCCAGTTCAGACGGATGGTTCATGACTTATTTTTGATCCTCTTTAAGACAGGTTCGTTAGATCGTAGCAGAGCCCTTTCACAAATTGAACTCTGAGCATGAGCTACTTCAGTCTGGATTCCTTTGTGTAGAAATAATAGAGGAAAAACTCATTTGTCCCTTTGTCAATTAAACAAATGAATGAAACAGACAGAAGTTTCATGTTTTAACTTCTTTATCATTAAAATTCTGTGTATTACATTGCAGATGGGTGTATTATCTACTGTTTTGGTCTAAATGTGTTGTTTGTGTTGATATTTATGTTTGCAGCTGGCCCTTGCTCTAAGACAAATGTTTCTCCAGAGAGACAAGTAATAAAAGAAGTCTGAAATAACAACTGTTGCTTATAAACCAGCTCCTGTTCACCTGAGACCGTCACAAAGAGCCTCAGAGCTGCTGCTGGAGGAGGTGGAGCTGGTCTGGATGGTGGTCCCACTGAGAGCAGACCCCAGAGCAGACCCGGGACGGCGGCTGCACTCACTCCACAACCAGCCGATAAAGTAATTCATTAAGCTGCTGCGTTGTGATTTGGAACACTCTCTCGAGTCAAACGTGTCAACAATGGGTTCAGAAAGGAGATTTTCAAATCCCAAAAACTACGGAGTACTGTATGTAACATTTAAATTTGAGGCTTGGGACAAATAGAACATCCAGAGCCGATTTTAAATGATGTTGACTGCCAAAACGAAGGCTGAATGTATGTTTAATGTGACGGTCATCGCGTTCAAGTGTCTTCAAAGCAACAGATCTAGGGCAGAACGGGCTGAACTCTGAGTAACACCAGCGAGAACAGCTTTACATTAAACCGAGGCAGTGGAAAATGCATTCATGACGTCCTGAAGCATTAATAGTAACTGTACTTCCTTTAACAAACGTGTTCCTTTGAGCATGATTAAAGCGTGTCGTGGTGAATGCTGCGTCAGCGGAGATTTGTCGGTCAGCTGCAGCACAGCGGCTGGAGGCGACGCTAAAGATGAAGTGGCTGAGGATCATTTGTTCTCGTGCGTTTGCCTTCGAGTGAGCGTGGGAGGACGCACTCGGCTCTGTAACACTGAACAGAGCCAAGGTTAAAAATAACTCTGGACTGGAGCTGAAGAGGAGCTAAAAATAAACACAGAGCTCGAGACACCGCCCGCAGGACAAGGACAGAACTACAACTACAGCTCAGAGGAAGGGAATAAACTTTAGAAAGAACAGGTAAAAGGTAGCTTATTTATTTCATTTTCACTTGTGGAGAGAAAAAACAACAAGGAAACATAATAAAACTTGGTATATAATCTTAATTTAGGCTTGTAATATGGTCATACTATAATTAAATGACCTAAAAAGTACATTATCCAAGTCATAAATGTTATAAACACAACAAAGACGACTAGTAAAAACACACATTAAGAGTCTTTTGATTAACTCCAGGACAACAAACAGGTGCAGTATGTTATTGAAAAAAATAAACACAAGTCAAAACTAAATTTGAGTGTATAATAATGTAAAATAATGTAAAATCACTCTCTGCATTTGTCTCTATTGAAAAAAAGAGACATTTAAAGCTTAAATAAACCCATTGGAAGTTCCTTTACTTCTTTTTTCCAGTTCTACCTCCCACAGAGCACAAACTGAGCACTGCTGCAGGAGAAGCACATTCTGGCTGAAGGTTTAGCACATTTATAAGTGTAATGTTGCTAGCTCATTACATAGGCCTCTCTAACAAAATATACTGAAAAATGAGACAAAAACAAGAAGCTTTTAAAATGTTTATTAAATATATTGAATATTTTGTGCAGCGGTACCTGCAGTACAGAGAGACGAGATAAGTAAGTGATTGGTTTAGTTTGGTCCTTACCTTCTGTTGTCTGCCCTCTGGTGTTCCGCCCAAAAGAGTCCCCGGGAAGCTGGAGCACCTTCAGAAGGTTCCGGGCCAGACCTATGTTGGTTCAGGATGAAGGGTGCCTACAGTTTTTAACAGTTTTAAATAACTGTCTAGAGTACATTTTTCACTGCTAATTTAAATCAGATTATATTTTTCTACAGTTAGCTTTTATCTTTTTTGGTTCCTACATATTTACATATACTTACCTGTTCTAACTACTGAGTTGTCCCAATTAGCCCCAAGGCCTATAAAAGGTGCTGGCAATTGGTTGTTGGTAGTGATGGCGAGATGAAGTTTCTTGAAGCCTTGAAGCCTTGCAGCCAAATGGTTCACAACAAGGTTCATTTCTCGAGGCTTCATGTGCACACAAACCCCCTGCTGGTCAAAGACTGTTAGACAGCCAGAAATATTATCAATATGTAATGCACTCAACAGGCTGTTGTCCTGTAACAGTGCAGCCATGGGAATGTAAAGAAAAAGAATAAGTTCATCTTGATAAATGCACCTTGTGTACAGTATCTTTAATGTACTACTTTGACAAATAAATGAAACAAACAACATTGCTCCCATTGGGATTTGAACTTCTCATCACCTGCACTCAAGCCAAGAGTACTAACTGCTCTACCACAGAATAGATAACAGACGGGTGTCAGATGCAACATGCCACTTCACGAGAATGTAATATTACTTGGTAAATTGTCAGTAAATCATTTTGCTTATGTTTGAATAACTCATAATAACAGGGGCACATCTGTTGTTGCAGTGTTTCAACAAGGTCAGGGGCTCTGAATGTGCTTGTGCAACAGGTTCATAAATTGCGCTGCTAGAAGTCTCGAACCACTTCCTGAACCAGCGAGGCTTCGAACTCATCAGTGACATCACTTGCCCTAAACGACAAGCGTCGATACGCGCTTCACTAAACATTTCCGGGATTACTCGACACACGCTCCGAAGCCTCGGCACGGTACAGCCCATCACTAGTTGTCAGGGGGGGATTGGCTGCTGTATGGAAATGCTGCTTTTAACTTTGGTTTTTGTAAATATTTACTGTAAATAAATGCACTTTGGGTCTGCACACTGGAACATCAGCTCTGCTCTGTCCTCGTTAAACCGCTAAGGTTGCTATCCAGGCGTTACAATAATCTAAATATATTCAGTTTCATTTCTATAAGTGGCCTATTTTTGAGGCTTGTTCATAGACTACAGCATGTCCCTCCAGGGCTACCATAGTGGAATTAAAATCCACAACTTTGGGCATCAGATATTGCCCAAAAAAGATGCTTTTTCACATTGCATGGTTTTATCTAGAATCTATTTACACAGAGAGGCAAGAACTGAAAGAACAAAAGACTCCAGGAGGCTTATATAGATTATTGATGTTTGATGGGATCCAGGTGTGTGAAGGGAGCGCTCGTTTTCTCCAACTTTACAAGTGCTATGCTAATTTACATCTGCAATACTAAGTTATCTGTGTCTGTTTGCACTGTTCAAGCTTTTATATTTGAGGCAGGTTTTAGACGATTACTTTAAAATGTTCTTAGAAAAATCTCTTTATAAAATAACCATGAAGGAGTAGACTGAGCAACAACTTTAATTATGATCAGAAAAAACAAATCTTTGTGTCCACTACATGATGGATGGGGTGATATTTATGGCACTAGGTTTGAACTGGATTTGAACAAGTTTAGATGGATTTGAATCAGATTAATTTTATTTGATCATAAAATCTTAAGCCAGTTTTTGGTACTAACATATATAATTTGCTCAAATTTATTTAAAACTTGTTTCAATCTAAATAAAATCTGTTCAAATCTGAATAAAACCTGTTCAAATCCGAATAAAACCTGTTCAAATCCGAATAAAACCTGTTCAAATTCAAATAAAACCTGTTCAAATCCAAATAAAATGAGTTCAAATCCAAATAAAACCAGCTCAAATCCGAATAAAACCTGTTCAAATCCGAATAAAACCTGTTTCAATCCAAATAAAATGTGTTCAAATCCAAATAAAACCTGTTCAAATCTGAATAAAACCTGTTCAAATCTGAATAAAACATGTTCAAATTCAAATAAAACCTGTTCAAAT
This sequence comes from Rhyacichthys aspro, assembly GCA_036850595.1. NCBI lineage: Eukaryota > Metazoa > Chordata > Actinopteri > Gobiiformes > Rhyacichthyidae > Rhyacichthys > Rhyacichthys aspro. The sequence continues at coordinate 22,559,590 of CM072157.1, read as the reverse complement.
CCAAATAAAACCTGTTCAAATCCAAATAAAACCTGTTCAAATCTGAATAAAACATGTTCAAATTCAAATAAAACCTATTTAAATCCAAATAAAATGTGTTAAAATCCAAATAAAACCTGTTCAAATCCAAATAAAACCTATTTAAATCCAAATAAAATGAGTTCAAATCCAACTAAATCCAGTTTCCTCAAATGAAGAAAATTAAGGTTAACAATAACTTGTGTAAAACTCAAATGAAGACGACACCTTCCACTCAAAATGTAATAAAAGCTTCCAAATATCACCGTCTACGGCCTCTGAAAGGATTATTATCAACGATCTTGGCCCTTCACCAATTTGACTTTGACAGAATTCACCAAACAGAAAAAGCTGAAGGAGTCTAATTGCCGCTGACACAGACGAGGGACCGGATATAAATACAGTGAATGTTGTGAGTGAATGTGTGTCACGTCAGATGAGGTTGTTTCCTCCGGGGTGGGCTCCGTTTACGGCTGCTCCTAATTCCAGACCTCAGCTGTCGACCCAAACACACACCAACATAAACTATAACAGTCTCCGTTCACGTGAGGAGCTCTGTTTACATGTGTACAACATATACTACACCACGCACATTCAAATCTAATAAATCACTCTCAACGTAACTCCAATAAGAGCACACTGTTGTTTTATGACTGTGAGCGTGTACGGAAGCCCTCCAGGGACATTCTGTTTCCTGAGAACAAACCCAGAGGAAACAAAATAATGTAATTTTATTTGCCCAAAACCTCAAGAGTTCACTTCTCCTTCAGCAGTGCTCAGTTTGTCCACAGTAAAGCCTTCTTAAACTGGGTTCTAAGCAGCTTTAATTCTATATTTCAATTAATTTTGAGACCATTTTTTTGACCAATGAGTTATTTATTGAATTGACAATTAGCCTTTTTACAAAAACAACGGTCAGAATTGGTCTTTGCATATTTGATTTAAAATGTAGAGCCCCTTTTGTACAAAAAACAACACAAAACTACGATAAGAGAAAGTTATTTAGTTCATGGGTGTTATGTGACAATGCAGTGATTTCTAGGTTGATTTAAAGAAGAAATCAACCCAAATATTATAATTGCTCCACTTTCTTGTATTGTGTAAAATATTGCAGTAAAGAGCTAAACCAAATGGAAGATAAGAGCCAAAAGTATGAAGTGTATAATCACCCAAAAATATAATTATTTTCCTTTTCCAGTCTTATAAATAATTTGCATTTATTTAAAGCTCCTCAGAACCCAATGAAAACAGACATTATTTACTTTTTTAATTAAAGTTTTGTACATTTATGAACTTCCTTTTTTTTTTTTTCTTAAGTTCACATTTCTGACCTTTATCCAGTGAGTTTAATCATAGACAGCATGTCCCTGTGGGGCTACCGTAGATGTTCACAGGTGGAGTGTATTTATTTAAGTCAGCAAAAAGAGTATGTCTCAAAAGAAACTGATATAGAGCATTTTAATGAAAAAAAATGTCTTCGATGCCCATGAAAAATGTTTATTTATGCTTTAAATTGGTGTGAAAAATACCGACAGTTTGGTAATGATCCATAAAAATAATAATAATAAGGTTTAATTAAATATGTGTTTATAATAAACAGAGATGTATCCTGACACATTCATCCTCAGTGTTTCTTTATTGTGGTCTTCAGTCAGATTAATGCAGCTCAAAGTCCTCTGTCCTGTTTGTCATTGTGTTATGACTGATAGCTGTACCTCATTAATCCCTCCATAAAACCCCATACATCAAACATCTCTGAGTTTTCAAAGACTCTAACGACCTTTTCATTAAGACATCGACACGAACTGCAGAGTCAGCGAACGGCAGATGAATGATGGACCACTGCGCCGTGTTTCTGCGATGAATCTGAATGGATGTGTGTGTTATTTACTGAGGTGTGTGTCCGGACGACTTTCTTCATTCATATCATTTTAGTTTGAAATATCAAGGTTTCGTTTGCAAAGAAACCTCGGAGAAGCATTGAGCTCAGAGTCTGAGTGAAGTGAAGAAGTAAAAGCACAAAAACAAGATTAGACTTTGATTTGGAAGAAATATTTCACCAATATCACAGAAAAGGAGCATAAAACAGGCTTTTACATCAACTACATGAAGTGAATGTTAATAAATACCAGAAATGGGACCAAGGCATTGTTTTGCAGTTTTTGTTTCAAGTTAAAGTCGTATTCTTCAAGGTTTCAAGTCCTTTCAAGTCTTTTAAACAACACTATTATGTTAAAATTAAACAATGTAAGCTTTAAATCTGTATTAATTTAACAAAAAATTATAACAAGTACAACAGACAAGTGTATTTTTATATAATATTTAGTAAAAAAAAAAAAGTATTGTCATAATGATTTTTTCAACGCTTTAGTGATCATAATTTACAATGTGTTTCTTGCCTTTTTTCATATTGTTTACTTTTTATTCTCAGTTAAAAATATACAAAAATCTCTCTAAAAAAAACCAAAAAAACATTTAAATCTGTCAGACATCATTATTCTGTCCAGACTTTGAGCCCATTTGGAACAATTAAGAATAAAAAAGGTGACATGAGACGGTTTGCAAAAGATGGAGCCTGATTTTTAAATGATTTAACCTTGAATCCACCTTAAATCACATGTTTTCATCAACCGTAGTTTGACATTTTACACTGATTTTACAACTTTATCTCTTGGGTTTTTGTTATTTCTCAACAACAAACAGTTCCAGTGCAACAGGAACGAAATAAAAGCATAAAAAGTCTTGGTTCCAAAAATACAAAATGTCCCAAAAACAAACGTCAGACGCTTACTTAAAACTTTAAAGATCCAAATTTCCACAATTTCTAGTTTAAAAGATATGAAACGATGATGATTTAATGCTTTTAAAGGGTCACAAACATTGCAGCATTGCTTTTCTGTGGCATTTACTTGCAATGTTGTGAATATTTTGTGGCGGATAGATAAATATCTGCTTCATACTGTAAACAACCCCATATACGAACATTTATATAAATACACACACATGTTCGTGCCATGAAGTTTAGCCTCAGTACATTTAGTCCATCGCTGCCGTGCTCTCGTAAAGATCAAGCAGCTCTTCTCATTAAAACTGAACTGTCCTCTGTGTCCATCTTCATTAAAAGCGTGACCGAAGCCAAAGCAGCCGCTCATTCAAAGGTTAAAGGAAACTGAATCCGGTCAGTGCCAAATATTGTAGTGTTATGTGATATCAGTCGAAGCATATCAGGAATAACGGCCGAGTCACTGTCTGGAACTTGTTCAGGCTGCACGTGTGTGGTTTTGATGCTTTATTACTGCATTTAAAACAAACATAATGGATGAAAACCAAATGTGTGTTAATATAAATGCATTAGAATGAATAAACATCTAATTTGATGTTATAGATGTTTCTCAAACTGTGGTACTTTTTGGAGCAGGACTCAGGGACCTTCAGAAGTTTTATTTTTCAGATTAAATTTAAAATGATCAGAGCTGCACTTTTTATTTATTTATTTATTTATTTTTTAATGCAGCTCCATTATCCTCCACCAGAAAGAGCCCATTTTGATCCCAAAGTCCTGCTAAAATAGGTTAAAATCTATTAATGTCGAATTTAGAATCTGTTAAAGTCCAACTAAAATAAACAAAAACCTTTCAAAGACCAACTTAAACAACATAAAGCTTGTTTAAATCAAACTAAAACGGCTCTAGACCCGTTCAAGTCCAACAAGAAGCACTTAAACTGTATTTAACCTGAACTCAACTCACTTTAGACCAGTTTATGTCCAGAATCATTACTGTATTTGTAGAGAAACACATATATAATGAGATGGTGCTTGGTGAACGTTTGAGTAACACTTTTGTCGTCACATTTGAGAGTCCTGCATTGCTCTCTTTATCCAATTATAATAAAATACAGTCCTTTAGAGGGAGATATAGAGACTTTCAAGAGATGTCTAGTTTATTTCACCTTAAAAGTGAAATCAAAGCATTAATAAACAGCTTTTGTGATCTTAAAACATTTAAAAATCGCCTTCGTTTCTTATAAATATGACTTCTCAGACCAGTATCACCACATTGAACACAAGGTTATTGGAACTGTTAACACAACTCTGGTTATTCAGTGTCGAGGCAAACACACACACAGCAGTAATATACAGGTACAAATCCATCTAAAACCTGTTCAAATCCATCTAAAACCTGTTCAAATCCATCTAAAACCTGTTCAGAGCCATCTAAAACCTGTTCAAATCCATCTAAAACCTGTTCAGAGCCATCTAACACCTGTTCAAATCCATCTAAAACCTGTTCAAATCCATCTAAAACCTGTTCAGAGCCATCTAACACCTGTTCAAATCCATCTAAAACCTGTTCAGAGCCATCTAACACCTGTTCAAATCCATCTAAAACCTGTTCAAATCCATCTAAAACCTGTTCAGAGCCATCTAACACCTGTTCAAATCCATCTAAAACCTGTTCAAATCCATCTAAAACCTGTTCAGAGCCATCTAACACCTGTTCAAATCCATCTAAAACCTGTTCAGAGCCATCTAACACCTGTTCAAATCCATCTAAAACCTGTTCAAATCCATCTAAAACCTGTTCAGATCCATCTAAAACCTGTTCAAATCCAACTAAAACCTGTTCAGAGCCATCTAAAACCTGTTCAGATCCATCTAAAACCTGTTCAGATCCATCTAAAACCTGTTCAAATCCAACTAAAACCTGTTCAGAGCCATCTAAAACCTGTTCAGATCCATCTAAAACCTGTTCAGATCCATCTAAAACCTGTTCAAATCCATCTAAAACCTGTTCAGATCCATCTAAAACCTGTTCAGATCCATCTAAAACCTGTTCAGAGCCATTTAAAACCTGTTCAGATCCATCTAAAACCTGTTCAAATCCATCTAAAACCTGTTCAGATCCATCTAAAACCTGTTCAAATCCATCTAAAACCTGTTCAGATCCATCTAAAACCTGTTCAAATCCATCTAAAACCTGTTCAGATCCATCTAAAACCTGTTCAGATCCATCTAAGACATGTTTAAATCTATCAAAAACCTGCTCGAATTTAACTAAGACCTGTTCAAATCCAACTAAAATCTGTCAAAATTCAACTAAAACATGTTCAAATTCAATGAAACGCCGTTCAAATCCAACTAAAACCTGTTTTAATCTAACTAAAACCTGTTCAAATCCATCTAAAACCAGTTCAAATCCAACCAAAACTGTTCAAATCCAACTAAAACCTGCTCAATTTTAAGTAAAACCTGTTCAAATCCAACTAAAGCCTGCTCAATTTTAAGTAAAACCTGTTCAAATCCAACTAAAACCTACTTGTGGAATCAGAATAACATCAGAAGACACCATCGGCACCTGGAAATGTTTCTTTCATCAAATGTGGCCCTCGCTGTGAAAAGTTTGGACAGCCTTGATGTAGAGTAATGCTTTTATGTTCTTTTTTCAGTAAAACCATTGTGAATCTTCTACTTTTTTACTGGTTCATGAATAAAAACAGTGTCAAGGCCACTACAGACTCTGTATTGACCAAACCTCTTAAGCCTCCTCTGCGTCCTTCCCTCATTCTTATTGATAAACAGAGATCCTTTCTTCTCAAACCTCAGCACCTCGTCCTCCACTCGCCCGGCTTTACATCGACTCCATCTTTAGAGTCTCTTCATTATCATTTCTTTATTCTTCATGCTACTTTTACAACTTTTCCTGCGTACAATATTACCTTAAGACAAAAACCCACTCGTTCTTCTTTTTATTTCCGCTTCTTAGGGCTGCGTTTTCGTGAAGATCTGAGGTGAATTTGTCAGTTTAAGGTTTAGTTCTTTGCCGTTCGGATCGAGGAAAGTACAGAAGAAGAAAGGAAGGCTCAGGCGGGTCTTGACCTCTCGTTATTGCTGTGTTGTCTTTCTGCTGCCTGCTGTGTTATGGATTACACCAAACAAAGCGAAGACTGAAGACAACACAACATCAGCATCGGTCGTGGACGTCGGGATTGTTTATTTAAAGCTTTTTGCTCTACACCTTCCATTTTAAAAGCAACAAAATGGATGTCAGAGGATTTTAAAAGACACACAGCGTCTTCTGCAGGTTTTTAGTTCCAAGGTTTTTGTTACTGATGAACAAGATGTAACATTTGCACATTATTCATGGAGATTTATTCATTTTAATGGTTTCATTTTAATGGTTTTTTGTTGTTTTTTATCCTCCCTTTAATCTGTTGTAGCAGTAAATCCAATTAGCACTATTTTATTTCTTGCTTTCATTGTTTTTTATGTACTTTATATAACACTAATCTAAGTAGTTTTTATTGTTTAGATTGTCTGGAACCTGAATATAACAATATATGGATATGAATAAAGAATATGAATAAATAGTAAAAGATCATATCAAATAAAATACTTTATAATCCTAGTCTTGACTCTACTTTTTACAGAGTACATAAGTAAGTTAAGTAAAAAAATACACAAATAAATGAATAAAATCTTGTGTATATTAGTTATACTTGAACAAGTTTTTCTGACACATTGGGATAATACAGGCTACAATGATGAGCTGAGATCTTAGATATTTAAAATATTTAAATATTATATAAATATAAATATTTTTTGAGAGTTTGCCTGATATTTTTATTTTATATTTTTTCATTTATTTTTTTTTATTATTAGATGTTTAAATTCTTTTATCTCCTTATTTGTCTGTAACAAATAAGAATTTTCCTTTGGGTATAAATAAAGGAATTCTGATTCTGATATTTAGTTGGATTTGCTGCATTCTCACCTTTTTAGTGTCTCTAAAGCTTTTTTTAATCAAGATCAAGATCACTTGACATTGTCAGGACTGAGACGACCCTCACTATTTTCACTTCCTGTTTTCAGTGACTTTTCCTGGACACATGTGACCTCTGAACTGTAAAACTTGATCAATAATCCACAGATTCACTTGTGCACTTTGAGGTCATGACCCTGAAGTCACCGAGTCCAGGGTTTCTGTCCAGTTTTGGTTCATTTGCTCTCGTCTGTGTTATTTTACGGCGGCGTAAATCAGTGGAGCTGCCGCGTGGGTTCAGTAAATGGGATCCAATAATGTGATGAATGGTGTGAATGAGTCACGTTTGAAACATAAATAAGGACAAAGGCTGAGGAAGGAGGCGGACGGTGAGTGAATGTGGATGAGACGGTGACCGGGGTTTATTTGTGTGAAGGGAACACGGTGTACCTCACGGAGACAGTAACAGTGGGGGACAGATTTAGACCCACACAAAGCCCCGTGAGTCAGCACATCTCGTCCCAAACTGATGCTGCAGGTCGCCCCCGGGGTTTGGAACAGATGCAGATGATTGTGGCGTTAAACTCAGCCTGACTCTGTTTCTCATGCATTAGATTAAGAATCGAACAGTATTAATGATCCATAACGAGACTTTAAGAGTGTTTTAGACGTGTACAACCATCTGACACCACAGTCAACTTATAAAAACAATACACATTTGGATTAAACAATAAACCAACAAAGAAAAAGGCAGAATTTAAAGGCTTTTTAAATTTTTCGTCTATCCATGTTACTTTAAGAAAATCAGCAAACAAAAAACAGAAAATATATTAAAAATGAGCTACAGAGTACATATGAATTATATCTTGGCCGAAGATGGGGTTTTGGGGAAATTTGGAAGAGTTTATTAAATTTTGAATGGAAGGTTTCATCTTCATTTGAGTTTTACAAAAGTGATCTTTCACATTAATTTCCTCCTTTTATGGAAACTGGTTTTATTTGGATTTGAACAGGTTTAATTTAGATTTGAGCAGGTTTTATTTGGATTTGAACAGGTTTTAGTTGGATTTGAACAGGTTTTAGTAGGATTTGAACAGGTTTAATTTAGATTTGAGAAGGTTTTATTTGGATTTGAACAGGTTTTAGTTGGATTTGAACAAGTTTAATTTTGATTTGAACACATTTTATTTGAATTTGAGCAGGTTTTAGATTGATTTGAACAGGTTTTAGTTGGATTTGAACAGGTTTAATTTAGATTTGAGCAGGTTTTATTTGGATTTGAGCAGATTATATGTATCTTAGTACCAAAAACTGCCTTTCAATTTCATGTACAAATAAAATTCATCAGATTCAAGTCCATCTAAAACCTGTTCAAATCCAGTTAAAACACAGTGCCAAAAACATCACCAACTAAACACATTGAAGGGCCACATAAAACATTGCAAAGGGCCGCATTTGGCCCTTGGGCCTTTAGTTTGACATGTGTGGATTAAATAATCAAATGTTAAATAGTTCTTTTCTCTCACGGGAGACAAATAAACGTCTCAAACTCTTCCTTCCACCTGTTGTTGTTGTTGAGACTCAATGTCAAGCCTGTAGTTTCTGGTTTAACACAAACACTACAACATTTTATACATTTCTCGAACAACAAAGGGAACAATAACAGTGACAGGAGCCAACATTCAGAGCATACCAGCCTCTGAAACACTGTTAAACTCTGACTCTGTCACACAACTAAATATACATCTTAAAACTGTAAACCACTGAGGCTAAAATAGTTCTCGTTATGTGTTTCCTTTGAGAGAAACCAAGGTGAAAAATCGGAAAATCTAAAGGTCTCAGGTCACATAAGATCCATGCTTTTGATTCGGTCTCAATCCATGACTCAATCCTTTATTATGCAAGTTTTCTTTAAATGTTTTTATGCTTTTACACCAAGCAGCTCTAAGATTGTGAAGACTGAAAAAGCAGCAGATAAGTGTGCAAAGCAAACAAGCAAACATTTTATTGAAAAAACAGGAAAAAATAATTGGTATTTCATCAGTTTCGAAAAACTTTGAGATTTGCATCACTCTTAAGGCTAAACTCCAAAGACAAAAGTTTCAGATCAGCTCTAAACTTTGATTTAATGTTATTTATTTGTATTTTGTGCTGAAAAATTTGTCCAGTTTTACCTTTTTTAAATAAAAAAAGCAGGAAAGGTTGGAGGAGAGTGGAGTCTGAGAAAGAAAAATCAGGGAGTGTAAGTTTTATTGAAGAGGAATTAGAATCACAAATGTAAAGTATTTAATTTAGTAAATGTCATGAACTAAACTCAATTCAAATGACCTAGAAACTGTATTTTGAGCGAGGAAACGAGCTACGTCAAAAACCCAAGGTCAAAACCTGCACAAAGTCCAAAGGGAATGTGCTTATTTGTTTAAAGTCAACAATAAGAACAACCATAAGAGTTTTCACTTATCTCGTGTTGTTTATTATGAAAGCAAACCGCTGCAAAAGTCAGAGAGTAGCCGCCCGCATTGTGTAGTTACCTCTGACCCTCCGCCGTCGTGTTTACGCCACAGAAAACCACTCGACCAGCGACAAACTCAGCAGCTTGACGACCCGGCAGCGCCACGGCCGGCTCCAAGGTCGGAAACCGGGCCAAGGGCGAGTCTAAACCGGGCCTGACTCACGGAGAATGCTGCGCTCGTGAAAATGACGCCATCTTCGCCGGGGATCGCTCCGTGCTGTATGTGCACCTCCGGCACGTGGAGCGAACTGTACATGTCGTGGTCAAAGCTGTAAACACGTCGGCAACATGAAACCCTCTCCTTAAATAGTCTGTGTGTGGGTCCAAACTGGTGTATACTCAGCTGTATCTGACTTTACAGTGGTTTATGGAGGTTTGTTAGCTCTGTAGGTTAGGTTTGTTAGCGTCAGTGACTGATTTTGCAGGTACTGTTTCAGGAAAATGCTCTTCATTACTGTTTTTGTTAATGACATACGTTAAAATAGACTTTCAACCACAATCCAGCTTACTTCTACTTTAAGTTCAGTGATTTATTTTAGGCTATAAATCCAGAGTAATGTAAAATAAACACAAGTTACATTTGGAAACAAGACCGAGATGAGTAGTTTCTTGCCAAAAAGTGAGCCATTATATAAACCAAATTGAAATTACGACATATAAATCTTATGATTCCTTAAATTGAGGACTTCCTTGAAAGTAAACCAGACGTTTTAAGTGTACTTTTATTGGAAGCTATTCATCCATGTCAAAGAGATGCTGCATCAATAAAAACTCGGGAAAAATCCTCAGGCCAGTCCAAGGAGATTCTGTTTTGTTTGTGAACTATGTTTCTGTGGGACATTTGATTAACACAGCAGCAGTAAAGTGTCCCACATCGTCACACATAAACAGAATTGTTGTATATGTTAATATCAGACATGAGTCCTCTCTTTCTTCTTCTCTCTTAGCATTAGCTTAGCTTCATCAGGACGACAATTATCTCCTCCTCGTTAAACATTACGTGATTGAATTGACAGTATTTATCTGTGTTTTACGTTGCCTCCCTTTTCTCTGTTGATGCTTTTCTTTTTTCAGCTGTTTCTCTGTTAAAAGACATATTCAGCTGAAAATACACTTTATCTGCAGCTATTAAACTTCCTGGAACGTCATGTGACAAGTGTCGACCAATGGGAGCGCTCCAAGGTTTTCTGTTCCTGAATAGAGGTTCTCATTTATTACAATCCCTTACAATAAACAGTAGAACATCGGGGTTTAGAAAAAAAGAAACAAAAACCTAGCATCTTGACCTCAGTTTGGTTCTCATTTAAAGTTAATGGCATTTCTCCAAAAAGCTGGTAAACAGATTTCTCTCACCAGGAGTACTATAAACATTTCCCTTCTTTGTCTCGTTTTCTCGGTCGTTGCAGCTCGTAACGACCTCTCAGCTGCGTTCTCAGAATAATATGCAATAAAAGTTTCATGTTAACCCGGTACATTATGACACGGAGAGCACAGTACACCGAGTGCTGAGGCGGTCTGGGATTGTGTGTCCCGTTCAAGGACGACGCACCGACGCATCCAAAGGGAGGAAGGAAGCACCGCTCTGCACCAACCGCCGACTAAAAATATACTGTACCTCCCTGTGTTTACGATGAAACGGGGCGGCGCTTGATTTATTCTCTGAGAGCGCCAGTGGAGCTGCGAGGGTCGACTGAGGTCTGGGAGTTTATGATCCAGGCGTTGTCATGTACAGACTGTAAAGTTTTCAATGCACAAAGGAAGAGGTGATGAAAGGCTAATGTTGATCCTATTGTTGGAGTGAATTAATGCATCAATGGGCTATAATATAAGTCAGTATGTTCACATGCATCTCGATTAAACCCTCTCATTTGTTTTTTAAAGAGAATCAAACTTGCTTCATTCATGTGGTCTGGATATGTAACAGTACTCAGCCTTTGTTTGTCGAGCTAAAATGCTAATAAATGTGGCTAATGTACCTAAAGTAAGAAAAACTCAACATATCATAAACTACAAAAGACTAAATATATCATTTTGAATGTTTCACGATATGAGAGATCAAAACAACTGAAAAACAAGTCAGCCAGCGTCCAAAATATGTCCTTTTTGGCGTAAAAAGAGCGACCGTCACCTAAATTAGCCGTATACATGCAGCAGTTAATCCGACAATGAACCACATTATCTGATTTAGAGAAACTCAAAGAACTGCCCCTTCCCTCTAAAGGCAATAATTCAAATTTGTTTTCCTGTCTGTAAACTAGGACGACCATAGAATCGGGACATTTTAATTTTACCGCAAATCCAACACCAGTTCATAATTATAAAAAACATAAACTGATTATATTGATTAGTGTTCATATTTTTTTTAAAGTTTTTTCACTTCAAATAAATCTTTTCTACTGTTTTTGTCAGAAAATTCACACTTACAGTCCACAAACACAGCATATTCTTTTCTGAGACAGTTGCATTATTCCTTGAACTTTTCTTTTCGGCTGATGACAGGTCAAAGGTCAGTCTGAGAAAGCAGGAGGAGGACCTCTTTAACTATTAGCCTCGTGCTTAAGAACCAATCTTTATCCATCTACAGGCCTGGGGAACGCCGTTGATCTCGTTTTAATTGGTTGATATTGCCGTTGCCGTGGTAACCCTGTGATTGAAGCACAGACAATTGAGTTTCAAGCACAAAATCAGGATATTTGAGTGTTTTTGTAGATATCTGACAGGCTTAAAGTCGGGACTGTCCCGGTTAAATCGGGACGTATGGTCAGCCTAATGTTAACACACTGATTACATGTACCTCTCTTTCAAAAAACTATTTAAGTTGAAGGCATCTCGTTCTCAGTGAGGAATTTGTTTATTGGTTGCGACGGAGCTGTAAAGCCTCATCAGAGCGTGACTGTAATCCTGACCTGGATCTCGGAGCGATTAAGCCTGTTCCTCCGTGTACTTTCTGCAGCGTGTTTTTGCCGTGGCCGACTGCCAGACTCGACTGAAGCGCACGTACCTCCTCATACATCATCACGTACGGGTCTACAGCAGCATCGATTGAAATGGATATAAGGACGGCGGTGCAGGGAGGATAGATTTACACTGGGGTCATCTGGTGCCAACTCCTCCTCCATCTGAGGTCGCAGTATCTGTCGAAACGCTGCGGCTAGTTCGAGTTCGATAACTCAGTGAATGTGTGATAAAGGGTGCAGTAACAGTGAGTAGGTTAAGGTTTTTCAGGAGCGAATAGATAAAGGGTAATTGATTTAGCATAATGTTGTTGTTTGTTACACTCAACACTTTCTCTCAGGACTGGGGTGTTAAAAGCAACATCTGAACGACAAAATGAGCATTTGTTTTATTTCACAGACTTTTTATCACAGCATTGTCACTTGTGGGAGATATTAGTAAAAACTGAAATTGTGTGTCCTATAAAACCTAAAAAAAACTTTACAAACAGTCACATTTAAAAGTCCATTACCTGATTTTTTCCTGTTGCATTTAGTTTTTCAGTGTAATCACCTAAAGTTTATTGTAACAGGAATCATCTGAAAAAATGAGACCTTAAGACGTGATCTAGTCTTTATAATGAAGGATTTTAATAGATGAGAATGATCAGTCCACAGCAGGATTTTGTCCAATCACAGCTCACTTCAGGTAAAAAGGAGCGCTCCCATTGGTCGACACTGATGTCAACAACGAAGGAAATAAACCAAGGAAATGGGTTATTCTGTTGAAAATACGTCTTATTTTACAGAGAAACAGCTCAAAAAAGATAAAAATATGCCAAATAATGTATAAATATTAGTATTTTGTGGTGAAAGAGTCTGAGACCACAACAGAAAAATTAAATCAGTCACTGGAGCTTTAAAACAACTCCCTCTGATGTGAATATATTTAGTGATTCTTACTTTTTCCTGTGCATTCATTTAGACAGATCCAGTTTTCCCAACAACAGCAGCTCAATTCTCTTCTCCAAATGCTCATAGGTAGACTTTGTTAAATGATGCTTCCAGTTTCCAGCCACAAATGAATTCAAGCTATTGACACTTTTGCTTGAAACCGGTTTGAGGCTAAACTGTGAGTTTAGGCGTTAAACCTCTAACTGTACAAACTCATAAGTCTTTATCTCATAAACCACAGTGAGCTGAGTGAACACATAGATTGGACGTGGCCTAAAGGCACACAGCTGCCGTTCCAGAGTCTGTTATAACAAGGCTTACATGTCAACACCAGCGCAGACGTCCGCTCTGTCGCTAAACAACTCCAGTGTGTACAGTGTAAGCAGCCAACGTAAAGGATCTGAACCAAACCCAAACAGAACGGGTCTGATACGGGCCTCACTGATCTCACCAGAGACTAAAGAAGTGTTTTTAACTCTGTTGTGGGAGTGAAAATGATTTAACTTTAGATTAAGACACAGACAAGTTAAGATTCATCATCACTTCCTTCTTCCTTCAGGAAACACTTGACTCTCACCTAAATGTGTCCTTTGTGTTTGATTTTAATTTGTGTTTTGCTGTAACAGAAAGTAACACAGATCAAATGTCATGTATATTCATTTTAAAAGAACTTATTCCTTTGAGATTAAGGTATCATTTCTCACTTTTGTCTTGGTTTAGTTTAGTCAGAAACAGAAAATGGTACAAATAACAAATTCGCAAGAAGCTTTATATATTTTTTTAATTATTGTTGTATACAAACAACACAAACAACAAAAAAGGATGGATATGAGAGTTTTTGTGAACACATTAGTAGAAATTACATTTAAGAGCTTCTTTGAGCTGGGCCTGGTTTAACGACCATAGACAAGAGTCAGGTTTATGAATATTGTCATTGTTTGTCCCAGTTCAAATGACGCTCCATTTACATTTGCACCACTGTCTACTGATGACTGCTATGCCTTGTTCGTACTGCAGTATTCTGAAAGTTTTCAGATGGATTTTCAGTTCAAATTACTCAATCTTTCATCTCCAACTGGTCCACAAGTCTAAAACAGACAGGTTTGAGGAGGAGCCATTAAAGAGCAAAAGGAAAAAGAAACAAATACAGACAGTTTGAGTTATCAGTGAGACATTTTTATTTTTATTTTTTCCCATCCGTCTGCATGCTTCCTGTCTGCTTTATTTATTTATTGAACCTTTGTCAAGCAGGTAAGCCCTATAACAACAAATTCAACGACATGGCCAAGAGGCAGCATTGGAAATAGGATAGTAGAGAATATAAATAGTGAGACATATTAAAAACCCAAGTGGCTAAAAGCAGGAGCAGTGATCCCGGACTCAGCTCAGAGTGAGTCTTTGAAAGCAGCGAGTGAAAGGAATGAGTTTGAGTCCAGTCGCTTGAAACGGCAAAGTGGAAGAAAAGGAGACTGAAGGAAGGACAGGACTTTGTTGAAGAGTTTAGACCTGATTAAAAACACGGTTATATTCAGTCGTTGGGTTTGCAATCATGTTTTCAGTTTTCAGTGACTGTTTTTGTGTTGTTTTTCTACAATTTTTCAGATTATTTCTTCCATTTTCAGACCGTGTTTAACCAAAACGTACCAAATGGCGTATTGTCATTAGAGCCACTGTCTTTAATTATCACAGATTTATCACAGATTTATTATTTCCTACTCGTCTCCTGTGCACCTTCCAGCTCAGAGTCCGGCTGCACCGCTCTGACCTCCGAGTGTTGATGAGGTGGAGCTCTGGTTCAGGTCGCAGTCGGCTGTAGATCAGTGTCAGCGAACGCTCTCATACGTAAATACGACCCCTGGAACCCAGCCACGTCCCGGGCTCTGCCAAACGGGCTCCGCTCCAGTCAATTATATGTGATCTCAGAACATGAGCCATCCATACACTGAGAACTGTTATTAGTGTCATGTTGTGATGATGATCGTCTGCTCATAAACGGCATCAGCAAATCTACAAAGCAACAGCAAAACCACATTATTTACATTAGCTTTACCATTACCATAAGTTTTTTTTTTTTCCTGACATGATTATAGTTTATGTGTATGTACTTTTAATACTTATTACTCAACAAGGAAGTGATGATTATGGATAAATACTGCCACTAAACCCAGACAAAGAAGTTTCAGGAAGGTGCTAAACTTCAGTTTGATGTAATCTATTAGTATTTTCTGGTTTTGAGTTGGTCCAGTTTGACTTTGTGTGAACATGGACCCTGTGTGTCTCACCAAAAAACACTTTTTGGCACATATTTGACAGATAACGAGACAATACAGTCTTAGAACGTTTGGTAGTTTTACTTTAAAGCCACCACTTAGCTTTTACCTCTCACTTTCATTATGATGGTTTTAAGACAAGAGATCAGTAGAATCAGGTCTATTCTTCCAACAGAAACCTCCAATATATATTATATATAATTCCTGTTGCACAGACATTACGTGACATGCTGTTTACGGCTCCAATAAAGGGAGCAGAAATAGGACAATTTGTACAAAATACACTAGAAATGACCAACTGTTTAAGAAGTTTTTTCTTTCAAACTAACTGATAGCTTTCTTTAAAAAGACAAACGATGTCTGTAAAAATTGCTGCCGCTGCTGTTTTAACACAGTCTGTAGATGGCTCTGCGCCCTCTAGTGGTGAAAAGTCACACAGAGTGGCTTTAAATCTTAAATTACAACACACTGAGCGTCATTTAAGCTTTCTCTGTTTTGTTTTCCTCAGGGTCTTGTTGACGTTGTCCCTGTCTTACTCTTTCTTAACCTAATCCTTCACATATTCACAACTAAAATCATGTTAATGCTTCATCCTAACCTCGTTTACAGTCTGCCATATGGGATCCAACACACAACCGTTCTGCTTTAGTCTCAGATGCACTTTGAAGCAGCAACAAAAGGATCATAAACAAACACAGCTTTTCTCTCCTGTTCATTTTGCACAGTTTATTGCAAACGATTCCCTTAAGTTGTCTACACTTTGCAGTTTCATGTCTAGCTCTTGTTTGGAGGTAACGGCACATATCTCTCTGCACAAGACTAAAATATGTGTTGTGTTATCCGACGGAGGAAACGGTCGTCGTGGAGACATCATACCACAGATGCCTCTCATCGTCCTTCCACATAACTTCAGAGAGATCCAGACAAACATTTCCTTGCTTGGTTCTTCAAACAATACCAAAGATTACTCCCTCTGTGGACATACCCAAATGTGTGGATATGACCCAAAAAAAGCCATATCCACTTTCTTTTCCTGCCATCTTTAATGCCCAGCTCATTTTTATGTCTCATTCTCCTCCGTGGCCACTAGGAGGCTGTGGGGAGTTGCGTTGGCTCTCGTCAGATTGATAAATGCCAGTAAACTATTGAACTTTCTGTCTGCCTGAGTGTCTCCTCGGCCTCGATCTAAAACACTGACGCACCATTTAATGTTCCAGTCTTCTACTCGATGCTTTCTATTAGCACTCTGCTACGGCCTATTACTTCCTGTTACAGAATCACAAAAGGACATAAAGTCAAAGAGATAATCAGAGAGTGGAGTCTTGGCCCATCTTTATTTTATTTTATTCTTCATATGTAGCGTCTGCTTTCATTTCTGTGCAGATGATTTACATCCAGAGGTGGTATTCACATTCTGTTCTTAAGTAGAAATACAAATACCTCTGTTAAAAACGACTCTGCACTGATTCTTTTCTCAAGTAAAAGTAAAAAAAGTACATTCTCTGAAAAGTAAATTAATATTGCTGTCAATAAAACTCTGCGATAACTCTTTCATTAACAATCTGCTGTTTCAGTTCAGGTTTAAGTTAGGTTTCAGACAGAATAATCAAGACTGAACCAGTATTGCAATTGCGCCTTCTCTTATTTTGGCGGGGCTTGACTTCCCCTCTCTTGTTAGTTACGTCTTTTACTTTTAAATTTTCTTTTACGTCACGTCGTCAACTGTTTTGACAATGTAAGGAGTAGAAAGCACTGATATTTGTGTTAAAAAGTAGGGAGTAAAAGAAAAAAGTCAGCAGATAAATTAGAAGTACAGATACCTGAAAATCTGCTTAAGTACCATGACAAAGTACAAATACTTCCCGCCTTTGTTTGCATGTATATTTGTCAGTAATTCCTAATTTTCCAGATGCACTTGACTCCAAACAAAACCACTTCAAGAGTTTATTACTATTAAGCTATAGTTCACTCAATAAAATACACTTATTTTGACAATTCTGTCTCATTTTGTTGTAATTTCTGTTCCATGAAGCTGTTTAATCATGAGTCAGAATCAATCACGAGGAAACTTTGGACTAGTTTAAGGTAAATTTTTGAGGAATTGAGCAGTTTTATCAAAAAAAGAATTGGATAAGCAGCTATTTCCTTCCTGTCCTTCCAGTTTCAGATGAATAAACCACAAGGAAAATAAATAATATGTTTAGCTTTAACTGAAAACGACATGAATATGAATAGTTTTCCGTTGTCTCTCGTCTGAGTCTGAGTCTGCGGTCGTCCATTAAACACGAGGCCGTTATCAGCTCAGAGCCTCCAGCTGAAACCTGCTGGGAACAAAGATGAGGGCAGACCCGGTTCAGAAGAGTTAAAAATGATTTCTGAGGCTGTCGTTCGTTCACGCAGCAAGAAACAAACAAACTGAACAGATCTGAGTTTGCCTTTGAGGAATATAGATCTCACAGCTCTGAGTTATTATAGCTGTGTATCAGGAGATCAAAGAGGCACTATAATCATTTTCATACAGCTTTGGTCAAAAAATTGAAGGAAGGAGATTAATTCTTGACCAGTGTAATAGAGGTTTTTTTGCACTGTTTAGTTTTTTTATGTGGTTGTATTGATTCTATTTCAGCATCTACCAAATATACATCCAGTTTGACATCTTACTTTGTTAAAAGCAGGATAATCAAAGTTGAAGGTAAGATTAAATTGCACTATTTTACACAATTACAGCAAATAAGTGAAGAGGAGGTGAATGATAAAGCAAAAAATATATGTATAATTTCACTTAAACGTCCATTATCTGATTGCTATTCACTGTTGCATTTAGTTTTTCAGTATAATCTCCTAAAGTTTATTGTAACAGGAATCATCTGTGAAAAAATGAGACCTTAAGACGTGATCTAGTCTTTATAATTAAGGATTTTAATAGATTTTGTCCAATCACAGCTCACTTCAGGTAAAAAGGAGCGCTCCCATTGGTCGACACTGATGTCAACAACGAAGGAACAAGGAAATAAACCAAGGAAATGGGTTATTCTGTTGAAAATATGTCTTATTTTACAGAGAAACAGCTCAAAAAAGATAAAAAAAATAGAGAAACGTGCAGCAAATTAAACATGGATAAATGTTTTTTAACGAGACAGAGATAATTACAGGATCACTAAAGTCTGCAACAATAAAAAAACTTAAAGATAAAAGTTTCAGGTCAGCTTTAAACTTCTTATGTAACGTATTAGTATTTTATGGTGAAAAACTGGTCTAGTTTGACCTTTTTTTTAATAAAAGAGAAGCAGGAGAGGTCCCTCGGCTGCTGTTGGAGGAGAGTGGAGTCTGAGACAGGAACAAAAAAAGAAAAAATCAGGGACTGGAGCTTAAATTTGTTATGTTTAGGCACACAAACTACTAAGTAAAGGAGATATGACAACATGTATCTACAAGTAGGTCTTTCAGTTCTCATTGTGATCAATAATCATGCTCCAACAGACTGTGAGTAAAGTGGGAGGGGCTTTGTGCTTTACTATACGGTATCCTTCAACATAAACAAGTGACGTCACATGTTAGCGGTGTTAACAAATGCACGGCTGTGTGTGTGAGTGTGTGTGCTGTCCCATTTTTAAGTAGATCAATGGCGTCATAAATTAGACTGGAGGGCTTTCCCATTCCACTCCAACGGGACGCGAGCCGCTGACCTCTGACCTCGGCGTCGATACGGATCCAGCCACAAACTCTGCGCTAATGTGTTCGAGTAGAGCGCGTGGGTATTGGTGCATTTGGAGTCGTGAAAGTAACGGTCAGGGGTCAAGTATGGGCCTTTATGGATGTCCAATACAGACACTAGTAATGTTTCCGTGTAATATAGAACACGCAGGTCAAACACAAGGTCTACACGTGGCCTTTTATCATTTACTTTGGATTTTTGAATGATCCAACTGAGACAATTTTTTTTTTTATGCCTATAATCTATCTTCAGGTTTTAAAAATAAGTTTGGTTATGTAATTATCCACAAACTAAAAGGTAAAAGTGTGAAAAATGAAGCAAAATCAACTAAAATGAAGCGTGATTGTGCTTTATTTCCACTGAAGCTGGACAAACGGTGCAGGTCAGGGTCAGTACAAGTACAAACATCAACAAAACGGTACAAAGAGTCCCCAAAAAGAGTACAATTGCATCATTTATTGGGTACGTTTGGTTATAGGGATGAATGGAAGACGTAAATGTGACTTGTTTTTGTTGTACTCCAAAAGAAAACTTGCTAAATGTTGAACTTTGTTTCCAAAAATAAGGAAAAAGTCTCTATTTATTGGTATCCTTTACATTAAACATGAGACTTGTGACATTAAATAGTGAATTTAATGTTCAGAAAGCTGGGAATAAACCAGAAACAGTCTAATGTTTAATGTTTATTGTTTAATTTTTCATGTTTGCAGCAGTATTCAGTCGTACCTCGTTCCTCCAACGTCACTAAACACCAAGATTTATACAGTTCTTTATATTAATTCTTGGCAACGCATCCAAATTTTCAAAAGTCTGCTTCGAATATGATTTGTATCTCATAAAGAAACAGAACTTTTGTCGCTCTTGTGTCTCTCTCAGGACACACACAATAGAAACGTGAGCCTCCCATACCAAACTTGAGCCCAGAGATTGTCCCACGACGATCTCTGAGCTCAAAGAGGCAGCAATAACAGGATTTAAACCAGTCCTAGACCAGGAACTATCTTGTGTTAACCACAGATACAGAAACACTGTGTCTTGCTTTCATGTTTACAGAAAAATGTAAAGATTAGGATCATGTAGCTGTTCAACAAGAAGCTTTTTAATCTCTAACTTTTTCTTCCAATTTAAACTTTCAAAACAAAGTACGGGCGAATAATATATTTTGTTGATTTTCAGTCTCAAAGTTCATCTCACACTCTTTATCCTCAGTCCAAATGTAACCACATCCATGAATAATTTCCAGTACAATACAACACTGTGAGAATTAAATCTGTTCTGGAAATATGACTCATGCGGATGCTTGTGTTATTATTTTAATTTGTGCTAAAATGAGTCATGTTTTGAATATGTAACTGTGGGCTCCAGCTGAGGTGATGCTTATCAGAGCAGCAAGATGGAAATGAACCAAAACAAGAAGAAACTAATTCATTAAAATCTTATGCCTCGTCATCTGTGAGAGATGACTTATTATTTTCTCTCCGAGGTTTCAGATTCCTCTTGTTTTATCAAAACTTTGATACAGAGTCCTATTTATGCAGAGAAAAGAGTCCATTGTCCAGAAAGTCCTGCTTAAAAACATAACCCCATATTTAGATACTATACAGGCTGTTCTAGGTGCCTTCAAAATAAAAGCATAACTCTAAAATTCTAATATGAATGCTACTTAACAGGTGCTTATCAAAACAAAATTATTTAAGAAAGTAAATAGAAAGTAAAACAATTTACTGTTGCATTTAGTTTTTCAGTGTAATCTCCTAAAGTTTATTGTAACAGGAATCATCTGAAAAAATGAGACCTTAAGACGTGATCTAGTCTTTATAATGAAGGATTTTAATAGATGAGAATGATCAGTCCACAGCAGGATTTTGTCCAATCACAGCTCACTTCAGGTAAAAAGGAGCGCTCCCATTGGTCGACACTGATGTCAACAACGAAGGAACAAGGAAATAAACCAAGGAAATGGGTTATTCTGTTGAAAACACATCTTATTTTACAGAGAAACAGCTCAAAAAAGATTAAAATTGCAGCAAAATAAACATAGATAAATGTTGGTAATGCTTCGACGCAGTGTTTAACGAGACAGAGATAATTAAAAACAGTAAATTCCAAAGATTATAAGCTTCAAGTCAGCTCTAAACTTCGATTTAATGTAACATGTTTGTACTTTGTGGAGGAAAAATGGTCTGGTTTGACCTTTTTTTTAAATAAAAGAAGCAGGAAAGGTTACTTTGCTGCTGTTGGAGGAGAGTGGTTGGACTGAAATGGATAAAATCTTGCTGAGATGTTGTTGAATAGTAATTCTTTTCTGTTGCAATAATTTATCAATGTCAAACTAAACATGGGTAAAAATAGACAAACATGAAAAATGATACAGGTTTTGATGTCTTTTCTGCACAAAGAGAGAAGACAGAGGGGTCGAGAAGAGTCTTAACCTTAATTTTCTCACCTAACGTCACGTCAGACTCACAAAAACAGGAAGTTGTTGACACGTGTGACTCTGTGATGATGAGGACTCCTGACCTCGACGAATCAAACTGGAGACTTTTTAGTGGAAGCTGGTGGAGTCGTGTCCCGTTAGATCTCACGGCTGGCAGCGGGATGACAACTCAGAGGTGACACATGTCCATCTCAGGCCCCGGGGTCACAGCAAACAAGTCACTGGACGAGGACTGGACACAAACAGGACTGAAACTCACACAGAATCTGTTTACTGTTATCTACAAGATGTTTAAAGCTTTAATATAACATGTTTAAACAGATTGTACCTCATATTTGTTTCGTCTAGTTGGAAAAATGGTTAAACCCCAAATAGTTTATTGTAAAAGCATTAATTTGTGGAAAAAAACAGTCTACTGTTTATTCTAAGGGATTGTAATAGATGAGAACCTCTATTCAGGAACAGAAAACCGACAATCACATGCTCCAAAAAGGAGCGCTCCCATTGGTCGACACTTGTCACATGACGTTCCAGGAAGTTTAATAGCTGCAGATAAAGTGTATTTTCAGCTGAATATGTCTTTTAACAGAGAAACAGCTGAAAAAAAGAAAAGCATCAACAGAGAAAAGGGAGGCAACGTAAAACACAGATAAATACTGTCAATTCAATCACGTAATGTTTAACGAGGAGGAGATAATTGTCGTCCTGACGCTGAAGTCACAGCTAAGCTAACGCTAAACTCTAAACTTCAGTTTGGTCAAATGGATTAGTATTTTGGAGGAAAAACTGGTCTGGTTTTATTTTTTAATAAAAGAGAAGCAGGAGAGGTCCCTAGAGTGCTTTTGGAGAAGAGTGGAGTCAGAGAAGAAATAAAATCAGGAAGTGGAACTTTAAAGGCTGTGGAGACATCTAAAAAAGTCTAATCAAAGCTAGATTTAATGTTGCGTTTGTTTTAGTGTCACATTTTAATTCTATCCGATCCATTCTCTCCAAAAGCAAAGTGGATGTGTGAAAACTTGTGTCTGGTGTTTCTTGACGGAGCTGATGATGGGTGACACTCTCTGGGTCAAAGGTCAGACTGAGTGACAGTCCAGGACAGTGTGACAGTGATGACAGATGAACACTGTTAATGAGTGACAGAGTCTGAACTGACAAACTGAGAACGAGAGCTGCTCTGTGTTTATGGCTTCATTTAAAGACTGTATAACTGTGATATGTTCTTATTTTTATTCATTTTAATTATAAAATATGAGAAATAAATGCACACAGGCTGTCTTCTTACACAGAGAAAGTATCACTGATTTGATGAAGCCAGATAACCTTTGACACACAGACTTTGTATTTCATTATGAGAGTTTAATATCCCCAACACGCTCTTCTTCTTCTGACCTTTTTCCACTTCAATAACTTTACTTTTTATGCAAAGAGCTTGGATTTAGATGATAAATGTTGAAGATGAATTCTGTTTCTCTGCTACAGCAGTGACGCTTTAAATCAGCTAATCACTGTTTTATATTGTTTTACAGTTGGACAGGCAAATAGTTTTAATAGTTTTAAGCCAAAACAATGACAATTGATTGACATTGTACTGCTACAAATGTAATGTATGTGTAGCCTACAGGATGCATGGGTTATAGAAACACAGAAGCCATACATTTTGGGGGCATCAGGCATTTTTTTTAGAAGCCCAAACTGAAAAAGACCAATAAGGGACATTTATTGGAGTTATTGGTTAGTATTAAGTAGATATAGTTCATAGTTTTTTGTAAAGTAGGATGTGATATTGGTTTTATTTCCCTTGTACATTGTGAGCAATTTCATTTTAGTCTGTCTAAATTAACCATAGGGAACAAATGTTTTAGTGTATGTCATAATAACAAGTCACATTTACAGTAATGGATTTAATTCCCATTTGAGATCACAAATAGATTTGTAGTGTGTTGTTTTTATGAAGTGTTTCCATTTCTTTATTTCCTCCAAAATACTAATCCATTTGACCAAACTGAAGTTTAGAGTTTAGCGTTAGCTTAGCTGTGACTTCAGCGTCAGGACGACAATTATCTCCTCCTCGTTAAACATTACGTGATTGAATTGACAGTATTTATCTGTGTTTTACGTTGTCTCCCTTTTCTCTGTTGATGCTTTTCTTTTTTCAGCTGTTTCTCTGTTAAAAGACATATTCAGCTGAAAATACACTTTATCTGCAGCTATTAAACTTCCTGGAACGTCATGTGACAAGTGTCGACCAATGGGAGCGCTCCAAGGTTTTCTGTTCCTGAATAGAGGTTCTCATCTGTTACAATCCCTTAGAATAAACAGTAGATGCATCATAAAGACTGATTTATTCACAGATGATTTGGGGTTTAAACCATTTTAACAACTAGAAGAAACAAATATCAGGTACAGTTTGTTTCAGTTGCGTCACAATAGGATAAAATACAAGAAAGAGCAACTGGTGAGTCACTGATCTCACATTTAGATGCAGGTTGTTCATGGAAACACACCTCATTTGCACCTTGTTGTTTCTTTTTGCAACACTCCTGACTCATTCTCACAGATGCTTCTCCAGAAACGTGCTCTGCTGGTTTTTATCTCCCTCTTTTCTCTGACACAGACACAGACTGACACTAACACACAGTTTTCCCCAGAAGAGTGATCTATTATTGAACAGTCCCCATCATTTTAAGGCCTGAAGGTCAGTGGCATCAATATCTCTGCTGGTCGCCACCGGGCCATCCCTCCGCTGTCCACACTCTCGGTTGATGGAAAGTGTGATCAAATCCTTATTCAACCCCAAACCCAGACGCTAACGCCTTTTAATGTTACAAATTAAGACTGATTAAAAGTAATTGCACAAAAAAAACACAAAAACACTTTACAAATCGTCTTATCAGTGAACATTTGTGTTACATAGATTTTATTTAGTTGCATTTTTCATCTTTTTTTATTCTGTCGGTCGTCTGAACCTAAATTTGTGTTGTGTTCTCAGCAGAATATATTTTAATTTTGATTTCATTACATTTTCTTGAGATAAAATGAGACGAAAAAAACTGATGTACTTTTTTAGCTCTGTCTCCAGAAAATGTATTAATTTTACTCATTAAGAAGGATTGTTTGAGTTCTCCAGTTCCACTCAACCATTTGGACTCAAATATTCAATATATTTAAATTAATTCTACTAATAAATTTATTTTATGTAGGTTACTCAATTTATTTTAGCTGCATTTACATTTAAATAATATATATTACATGGCTTTTATTCAAAATTCTAGCTTTAAACTTTACTCAGAAGTACTTTTTATATTATATGGCTGGATTGTGTTATTTCAAATAAGAATAAGATAGATTTTGACATAATGAATGAATTGTTGAACACTCATTTGTCCCCCTGGATTAGAAAGGTTTAAGTCAGATTCAAACAAGTTTTAATTGGATTTCAACAGGTTGTAGATTAATTTGAACACTTTTTAGTCACATTTGAACAGGTTTTAGTTGGATTTTAACACATTTTAGATGGATTTCAACATGTTTTAATTAGATTTGAACAGTTTTTAGTTGGATTTTAACAGATTTTAAATGGATTTCAACATGTTTTAATTCGATTTGAACAGTTTTTAGTTGGATTTTAACAGATTTTAAATGGATTTCAACATGTTTTAATTCAATTTGAACAGGTTTTGGATGGATTTGAGATTTTATTTATCTTTGCAGCAAAAATCAAATCCATCTAAAACCTGCTCAAATTCAATTAAAACCTAGAGACTAAAATATCACCATGTTCTAAATGCACTGAAGGGTCTACAGTAACGTCTTCATCCATTCGACTAAAACATTAAAGTAAACTAAAGCATTAAAGGGATGGCCCCTGTCTTTGGTCGTTGTTTAAAGGTGAGGGGGTCGATCCCGGCTCCTTATCTGGGACCGTGGGCGTCCTGACAGAGTCCTCGTCCTGCGGCGGCTTTAATGTCACGCTGAACACTTACGGGACGCTGTTAATGGCCCGTCTTTGTGAGAACAGCTGCGGTCAGCACTTTCAGCTCTGGGACGGCTGACGACACGGAGCCGAGCGAGCGTGAAGGACGGAGGCAGAGGTCGACGCTGGGTTTGATATTAAATACGTTATCATAAGGGATTGTTTTATTTTTGAGGTGTCCCTGTGTCTTCAAGTTGTTTGAGCAAAGCAGAAGTGGCAGAAAATTGACAAAGCATCAATTAAGAGACTGCTGAAAAGTCATTGCACAAAAAAACATAAAAACACACTGGAAAATACCAAAACTACCAGGTTTATCAGTATATATTGTGATGTATTCTTCATCATACAACAGCTTTTTTTATTCTGTTTTTTGATAATAATAATAATCCTAAACTATTCATTGGTTCAATCATCTCAGTGTAGTCATCTGAACCTAAATTTGTGCCAATTCCCAGAAGAATACATTGTGGAAATATCCTCGCACTTCAATTCATTTAATCAAATAAATCTTTTTTTTTTTTTTTTATTTTCATTTCATTAAGGTTTGATGAGATAAAATGAGAGATAAAATGGGTGCAAATTAACGACTTTTTCTCCAGGGAACTGATCACTGAAAGGGTTGGTCGTTTTAATTTCTCCATGTCATTTATTTTTGTCAGATATTTAACAAAACGCTAGTGTGGCTCATACAGACTTTCCATTATTTTGTGTTTTACATTAAAGTCTAGGTTTTAGCGTGCGTAGCATCAGTGCTAATAGAGCAGATTTTAACAGCAATGAATAAATGAAAATGGAAAATGTTAAATATCTTTATGCAGTTTATCATTGCTAGATCAAAGAATGGTTTCAGTATATTTAGATTGACAAGCTAACACTATCATTTTGCAATTTCCAAATGTGATTGAGCCTAAAATGTAGGTTTTCTTACATAGATTTAGACATTCAAATGCTTTCATAGGCTAGACAAGACTTTAATACACAGGCTTTATACGTAGCACTCACTAATGATTGAGAAATTAATAAGTAAATTAAGTAACTAAATACAAAAATGAAAAAGTCCAGTCTAAAGTCTTCTAGTGGATAATGGTGGTTGAAATTAGCCGTGAACTAAACCAATCCAAATGAAGCTCTGTGGATTGACAGGTGTGAGGGCAGCAGCCAATCACAGCCAAAGGTCAGAGGGTCACATGGGCACCATATGAAGACATGATTTGTAGTGGTTTGACTGTGAGTGTCTGTGAGGAGGTGTGAAGAAGTATTTCAACTGGAGCAGCTTCAGAATCAGATGTCTTCAAGTGTCTGACCTTTTAAACTGAACCAGAGCCAGGACTCACTCTTAAACTGGAGCTGGTCCAGGACAGCGTCGAGGTGGTCTCTGGAAAAAATAAATAAATACATGATACAAATAATAAAAAAAACATTTGCCTGATTCAGAAATAATTTACAATACACTAAGTCTCAAACTGTCAGACTCTGTGCCAGTTTTAATCAGACTATTTAAATATTTTGATAAATAATAACTTATCACCCACTTAAAACCTGTTAAGGTCCAAGTTAAACCACTTTAAACCAGGTTAAGCAGGTTAAAATAGTTTCTGACCCCTCCAACTCTGTTTTAATTGGTTCAAATCCTCATTAAGTCCACCTTAAACTACTTTAAACCTGTCCAAATTCACTTCAAACCAAGCTTAATCCTTTTTTATGCTGGTTAAAGTATGTGTTAAAGCTATCTAAACCTGCTTAAAACCAGTTAAGGTCCAAGTTAAACCACTTTAAACCAGGTTAAGCAGGTTAAAATAGTTTCTGACCCCTCCAACTCTGTTTTAATTGGTTCAAATCCTCATTAAGTCCACCTTAAACTACTTTAAACCTGTCCAAATTCACTTCTAACCAAGCTTAATCCTTTTTATACTGGTTAAAGTATGTGTTAAAGCTATCTAAACCTGCTTAAAACCAGTTAAAGTCCAAGTTAAACCACTTTAAACTTGTCCAGCTTCAGTTTAAAACATTTCTGACGGGTTAAAGTCTTACTGTAACCACTCAGTCTCAATCACGTATATAATGTCCTCTGATCTGGGCCAAAGGACAGTCAGTAACGACTCACTGATGAGGGCCAGGAATCTCTGAGCTGATGGTCAGTAACGTTCGAAGGAGCCAAAACCTTCCTCAGTCGTAAAAACAGGCAGTAAAAGTCTTCTCACAGCCATTTGAAACTGGACACCGACACCAGACCCCTGTCCAACTCACTCCTCGGCCTTCACCTCAAACTTTAGGACTGACTCTTTTTGGGAAGTGGCCAGGTACAAGAGATAGCTTTTATAGACTATTCTCATGAGGACACATTGGATTTTTTGGCTTATTTTTGTGGAAAGATGACAAAAATGTTCACTTTTATGGAGAAAACCACTCATCGATCAGGTGTACTGCAGAACACAGTCATTGAAACACCAGATAATTCATTTATTGCGTCATATTTAATACTTCCTTGAGTCTCATCATCTTTTCTTTTCTTTGAGCTGATTGGCTGAGCTCTCCTGGAGGCGGACCCTGAGCTACAAGGGCCTGGTGCATTTAATGAACCTCATTGGGTCACACCAAGTGGGACTGAGAGAGAGGAGAGGTTTAGGAGACAATGAGGTTGTTTAAACAATGGTTACAGCTTTAAAGAGACGCTGCAAATGAATAAATGTGACGGAGATTGATCAGTAGAGAATATATGTTTGTACATGTGTTTCTAAATTAAGTAAATATTTATTGAAAGGCTGCTAAAGAATGAATTCCTCCCTCTTTGGTTGTGTTAGTGGTTTAGTCCACTCTGTTTATATACTGGCAGTTTATTGGGTTGATTTTCCTGCAACATGGAATAAAAAAGGAGGAGTTCTGATGCTAAATCCTGGTTTCTACATCCTTTATTCTCTCTGGTTCAGACGCTGCAGCCATCCTCAGCCAGTAAGAGACATTTTACCATCAAAATCTTACACCCTATGATCTATTCTCAACAAAAACAGCCACATTCTGTAAACAAACCTGTGGAAAAAAGGAAACTTTAAACCAAGAGCCATTTAAACCATGTATCTCCACTTTTAGATCAGATGAACCAACAATAACATCAGGTTTATAAAATATATCACAACATTTAACCTACAAGTCTTGATAATATAGGCTATATGTGTATAACATGAAATAGTTTACAATGTATATTATAATCTACAACAAGGTCTAATAATCCTACATCCACAAGTAGGTTTTTGTGAGTATTTTGTCTTGAGTCTTGCTTGTTCCAGACACAAGACACAACCTCCACAAAAACAAAAAGAACTCTATGTTTACCACAGAACAAACAAAAACCAGACAGTGTTATGCATTAGATAAAAAGTTGTGTAAATATGAGACTGTGACCTGTCGTAAAAACATAGATTTTTCAGAAACTTTCCGAGGAGAAAGTAAATTAGTACAAAAAGAGTTCATGATTGTTATTTAAAACAGATTGGGACAGTTCTTTGTCTCGTGAATGAACAAAATGATGGATCAGGGACAGAAGTGGGAGTGGGTCTTGTTCATTCTGCTTGTTGGGTCTGACGGGGAGTATTTAGTGTTTTTCTGTTTTCCTCCAATTGTAAATCAATACTGTCAGTTTTGTTTTTGCAGTGCGTGCCTCAATAACAAGGCTTTGAGAGAACATTATATTCACGATGAGGCTCTTCCTTGAAAACAGCGTGACTTGAGTAAATGATCTATCTTCAAAGTGTTAAATCCAGGTATGAACACAGCCTTTGAGTCTCTCTTGACTTTAAAATCATCCTCCAGTCTCAGAATAACAATAAGCTTTTCTTTTCCCAGTGCAGTGTCCGTGTATTAATCCAAGTCAAATGGGAATTATTGATCTGACCAAAGTCTTCACTCGGAGGCTAAAATATCAGCTGAAAGTGTGAGCTGGAGGAATTGATGGCAGGTTTTTCAGTGTTGGGCGGATGATCTCGGCCCGAGCCTGAGCGTGCTCATAAATGATTCAGGCGCTACATTTATTCTGGTCTCCAGCCTTTTTCCAGCCATTACACGGCAGCGGATTCAGGATTTTCTCACAAAGTTTCTAAATCAAAGGTGTCTACTGTATGTAACAACAAATAATATCACAGTTTATGATGGAAAATGTATAAATTAATGAATGAAAAATGATAAAAAAAGAACTCAATGGTTGGTCTATTTAGAAGGATATTGTCAGAAGTGAACTGTTAAGTGTGAGATAATTCACATTAAAGATTAAAATTGGAAAATGTGTGAGTTTTAGTGTGGAAAGGTGTGGTTTCAGGAATCAAAATGGCTCTGAATTTATATATTTAAATAATTTCAATGTTATGTAATTTATGATAAAGTTTTATAACGATTTACTTTAATAGAACCATTAATAATTTGAACTTAATAGCAAAAATTTAATTAGAGCAAGTTTATCTAAATGGCAGATTTCATAATTGAACATCCATTTTTCCATTTTTATAAGAACATGACATGAATTCAGTTCACAAACCTACTGTTCTAACAGGGTTTCCATAACTAACCAAAATGAACTGTTTCCAGTTGAACATGATGTGACTATATTACACTTTTGTATCTGGGATTTCCAAAAAAATGTAAATACTTTTCCTCAAACAAACCCTCCTCATGGCACCATTATTATACATTATTATTATACATTATCATGTCTTGAATTGAGTAAAGGGGCTTTCACACGTGCCCTGTTTGGTCTGGGTTTTTGGATATTCCTGTTTGGTTTTTACCAAATTGTCAGGTGTGAAACCTCCAGCAGACCATGGTTCGGACAAAACTGACCCAGGTCTGGCTCGTTTCTAAAGTGAAAGCATGTTTGACTTCCAGATCGAATGTTAATCTTGTGCTGCAGCTGGATTCTTGCGAGATTTGGGAGTTTCCAAGTCGTATAAATCCATCTTGTATTGCACCAAACAAACTGCTTGAGTCAAACCGTGGACTCACTGGACTCTTGAGACCAATGATGTTGCAGCACTAACAGGAAGAGGAGGGGTTTAATTTGAAGAAAGCAACTAGTGCTCTCTTCTCCTCTTTGTTTTCAACATGACTACGACGAAAGACGTTAGTGTTGACGCTGCTATCGAAACAGTTTAACAGAAGTAGAGAGTATTTCTTCTTTCAAAGAAGCGCAAAGAGTGGCACGTCATATCGTTGCTGTGATTGGTTAAAGAAAATTCATGGAGGCGGAGACTAGTCGGTGCTTCATCCAATCAACACCAGGTTTTCAAACTCTATCTTCTGTGGAGCAGTTCAATCTGGTCGAGTCAAGTTCATCCAATGAGTTGTGAGTGTCAGGAAAAGTCTGATGGCCCAGTTTTTAAAGGTGTAATGTAAAACCAAAGTTAGCATACGTAGCTAATACAAAGTGACTATCTGAAGTCTTAGCGCTGACTTTGGTGCACACTTTCAAAACTTATTTTCCAAATTCTCATCTTTGTGTTTGTTATTGCTCTTAAGCGTCTTGTTTCTCCAGTGTCTCGGTGAGTTGCAGCAGCAGTAGAGTCACGCGCCCGTCTCCTCCTGCGTCTGCTGCTCACATTATCATTCTCAGCCACCGTCGGTGTATTTCTATCATTCCACAGGGAGCAGCGCCGGTGTCCGCTCTCTGTTGTGGCCCGCTGCTATTTGCAGAGTGTATCACATGAGCCCAGTGGCACACTCGCAGTGACCTTCACACACCGCATCGGTACTGTAACACACACATAACAATCCCACCGCATACGCAGCAGCCCCTCTCCTGTGGGACGCCCCGCTCCGAGCCACTATATTTACCCCACTCTGTTATCACTCCTGTGTGAGACATTTTAAAGTGATAGGTCTGAAGTGTGGTTGTTCTGAAGCCTGTCCTCATTCCAACAAGAAAATACATCACAGGCTCATTTGGTCAACAATGAAAATGTAAAAAAAACAATGTAATAGTTTTATCACCCGAATAAACAGGTGAATATTGGGGTCTGTGGAGCTAAAGGTACATCAGAACAACTGGGGAGGTTGTGGAGACAGTGAAATCACCAACAGTACCTTGATTCTGACCAGTTCTGACCTTTTAAAGGAACGTCTTTCTTTCATGACGCCCACCTTGAAGTTGTATTGTGTTTTTAAAGACAATGGATACTGAGTATACTGTGTGAAAGATGTCATTTACCTGATTTTTTTTTTTTTGTATTTAGTTTTTCAGTGTAATCACCTAAAGTTTATTGTAACAGGAATTATCTGAAAAAATGAGACCTTAAGACGTGATCTAGTCTTTATAATTAAGGATTTTAATAGATGAGAATGATCAGTCCACAGCAGGATTTTGTCCAATCACAGCTCACTTCAGGTAAAAAGGAGCGCTCCCATTGGTCGACACTGATGTCAACAACGAAGGAACAAGGAAATAAACCAAGGAAATGGGTTATTCTGTCTTATTTTACAGAGAAACAGCTCAAAAAAGATTTAAAAAAAAATAGAGAAACAGCAGCAAATGAAACATGGATAAATGTTGTCAATGCTTCGATGCAGTGTTAACAATCAGACAAAATGTGAACTGAATACTCCCAAACTCTCTCTTTAATGCTGTTTGTAACCTTTGGCTTTAATCCAAAATGTTAGAAACACCTCTGTTGACCTCTCGCCGACCTCTCGCGCCTGTCGGGGCAGAAGCGTCACATGTAATTTCATATGAACTCATGCTGCGTTTCTGTTTTACTGCCTCACTCCTAATGAGGGTCAAAGACAGGCCACCGCCGCCCCCCAGGCCCCGTCCCGTGAGTTAATATGCATTTCACAAACCGAGAATAATTAACAATGAGAAAAGTAATGTGTAGAAATCCCTGTTGAGTGCATCTCTGCCGCAGTCGTACATATAATCTAATAAAACACATGCTTTATCTCCACAGAGGTGAGTCTAAAGGGCACAAGATGAGCCTGGACTCCATGCATCAGAGAAAACACAGAATAACTGTATTAGTATTCATGAAATGTCCCGCTATAATTGTGTTTGTGTAGTCTGGATTTGTTCTGTTTGACCTCTGATGTTGATTAGATACTCTTCTGTGAATTAAAGTTCATGACTAAAGAGAAATATTGCTTCAATCTGAAATAAATATTCTGATGAGAAGGCGTAACAGTGTTTGTTATTGTTTACTGACATGCAAGTTTGGACTAATAAGACGTTAGCTCGGGCTGACTGGGTTTTCAATTCAACAGAAAGATGAGGGTCGAGTGGAGAGAGATGCAAACAAGAAAATAAAAGTGACCATTTGTGTTTAAATTTGTGACTAATATATAATTGTCCGTATCATATGCAATGTGAATGGTATATGTTTTGTATGCTTTACCAAATCTCAGAAAGTCTGCTTTCCACTCTCCTCCAAAATCAGCCTAGGGACCTCTCCTGCTTCTCTTTTATTAAAAAAATAAAACCAGACCAGTTTTTCCTCCAAAATACTAATCCATTTGACCAAACTGAAGTTTAGAGTTTAGCGTTAGCTTAGCTGTGACTTCAGCGTCAGGACGACAATTATCTCCTCCTCGTTAAACATTACGTGATTGAATTGACAGTATTTATCTGTGTTTTACGTTGCCTCCCTTTTCTCTGTTGATGCTTTTCTTTTTTCAGCTGTTTCTCTGTTAAAAGACATATTCAGCTGAAAATACACTTTATCTGCAGCTATTCAACTTCCTGGAACGTCATGTGACAAGTGTCGACCAATGGGAGCGCTCCTTTTTGGAGCATGTGATTGTCCAAGGTTTTCTGTTCCTGAATAGAGGTTCTCATCGATTACAATCCCTTAGAATAAACAGTAAATGGATCATAAAGACAAATTTTTAGCTTTTACAATAAACTATTTGGGATTTAAACTATTTTCCAACTAGAAGAAAAAATATCTGGAACAGTCCGTTTAAATGTTTTAGCTTGATTAAACAAATATATTAGTATTTAGTCTGTGCATTGAAGGGCCAAGGAAATAAACCAAGGAAATGGGTTATTCTGTTGAAAATACGTCTTATTTTACAAAGAAACAGCTCAAAAAAGATAAAATTAGAGAAACAGCAGCAAATGAAACATGGATAAATGTTGTCAATGCTTGTGTTTAATGCGACGGAGATAGATACACTAAACAGTAAACTTCCATTTAATGTAACGTATTAGTATTTTGTGGTGAAAAATTGGTCTGTTTTTACCTTTTTTTTAAAATAAAACAAGCAGGAAAGGTTACTTCGCTGCTAAATTGTGTACTGCAGCTTTAAATATAACAATACAATTTGAAATGCAGTGTTCAGAGCACATTTGATGCCTCAGAGTTGAGCGTCACTTAAACATGACTCATTCTAAATCCGTGACAGATGAAGTTGTGACTCTGGTAGTTTTCCTCTCGACTCCTCGCGCTCGCTCAGACTCACGGAGGCCTACAACTCTATTATGACAGTTGGTTTGGAGGAATTCAAAACAAGAACGCCTCCGGTCTTCCCCACGGGCAGCGCTCGTCCCGTACGCACACAAACACTCCAGCGCTGCCAGAGACACGCTCCGGGACAAACAGTGGCCCCCTCCTCTTGTGTTTTCATAACGCCGTCTAAAGGTTAAGTCTGGCTCTGCTTGTTTAACGTGAACACACTCTCACACACAGCCGCCGCCGAAGTGGAGAAAAACAAAAGTCATACGCCTCCTTTAACCCCAGGCAGGTGCAGGGGAGGGGCCCGGCGGGACGTATGGATGGATGTATGGGACGGGGCGTTTAGGGGCCCTCGGGGAACAACAGGACACTGGAGTTTGGAAGTAAAACACTGCAGCTGAAGTTCTGTTGGTGAAGATGTTGAAAGTAAAGCTAAATCCACAGGTCATTTATAGAGGCACAGTCACTCACCTCTTGTCCCTGAATTTGCCCCGTCGCTGATGATTTGAGGTTGATTTTCAGAAGGCAGAACAAATGGATACACACTGACCTGCCTCTAGAGAGACATCAGCCTTGTTTCTACTGGAGCACTGCAGTAAATGTGTGTTTACATCATGAAAAGGGGTCAGAAGTGTCCTTAAAAAGCATATTGTACCATATTAATTTGGGGATTCCTCAGCCTCGGTCTGAACAGTGTTGATTTTCAGTGTTTAAACTTTAATTTAGTTTTAGTTTTTTGACTAAAATGCAATTAAGTTTAGTCATAATTTAGTCTAATCCTTATTATGTTAAGTCCAGTTTTAGTCGACTAAATATAACACTTTAGACAACTACAATA
This sequence comes from Rhyacichthys aspro, assembly GCA_036850595.1. Lineage (NCBI taxonomy): Eukaryota > Metazoa > Chordata > Actinopteri > Gobiiformes > Rhyacichthyidae > Rhyacichthys > Rhyacichthys aspro. Next base: position 22,524,753 of record CM072157.1, on the reverse strand, counting down.
GATTTAATGACTAAAATAGAGGAATGCATTTTGTGTTTTGTTTTTTTTTGTTTTTTTTTCCAGTAATAATTTCTCTCTGAATGAAATGAAACTATTAACCTGCTGGTATTGAGTCTGGCATTGAGTCTGAAACACAGATTTCACTGTAATTATTCCAAACACAACTGTATCTTTATTCAAAATTGTTTCAATAAAACAGCATCTCAATAATAATAATAAAACGAGTAGGAGACGTCTGCTTTCACTGAATTATAAACATTCTTTAACATAGTTTCTATTTAAAGTGGTTCTCTTTTGGTCTCCTGTCGTCTTCCCGAGGCTCTAACAAATGTTTGTGTCTGACATCACTTCAGCGACGCTCAAAAACCTGAGTCTGATTGGATCTCTTCTCAACTCCTCTCCTTTTGATGGATTTAGTCTCTGTTCATTTTAGTTTTTATTTGTTGACGAAAGAGTCAGAGTTTTCGTTTTCATCAATAACTTTTTATGTAGTTTTTGTTTGGTTTTCGGACGCACAAATATGTCATTGACAATAACTATGATGAAAATTATTTGTCAACAAATTAACAACGGACCCGAGTGTGTGGTCCACTTTGGAAAAGGTGGAGCTAAACACCGCAATCCATAATCGAGCAAAAACGTAAAATGGATATTTTTAAATAAAAGCCACTACATAGAGCTTGGAAAAGGCAATGAAAACTCCTGCAGGATTTTATTTAGATCTGAATTCACAAACACAATGAGTGTTATTCTGAGGTGATTAATCAATTAAAAACCTCATCAGTTCATTCACTAAACATTATTTCCCAAAGCCACACACTTGAAGGAAACTTTTACTGATACAATACAGCAATGCAGCACAAAACTGACGGTACTTTTAACTTTTTTCATGAGTTTGTTTGTTTGTAACTGAGCTACTGTGACAGAACCATTTCCCTTTGGATTAATCAGGCCAAGTCTAAACAGAAAAACAACATCTTTGTGAAACTTAACCCCTTTAAAATGTGAAGTTACTGAAGATAATCGCCTCGTTTTTTTTTTACCTGCAAACAGAAATGCGTCCTGTTCAGTTCCTCTTTATTTTTGGTGTTTTTGTCACTCGTTGGAGTCTCCGGGGGCACAGTCTTCGTGGGCAGCTGGAGTCGCTTCAGTGAACAGCCTGGAGCCCGCTGCAGGTAAAACTGCGCCCACACAAACACACAGTGGGTTTATACGTCTTATAGACACAGACTGAGAGACTACAGACTGTCAGCTCTGTGTGAGATCTGATAAATACATCACAATTTTAGCAAAGTTTACGTCCGACGGTGGAAGTCAAACGGGACGGGACTGAAACTTTCCTCCTGTCAACGTCAGGCAGAGAGAACTTTATCGGATATCTAAAGCATTATGATCCCTGTCAGGTTTAAGTGAATAACATTATTGAGTAAATCTGCCTGTTTCTCTTTTTTTTTTATCTTTTTTGAGCTGTTTCTCTGTAAAATAAGACTGATTTTCCAACAGAATAACCCATTTCCTTTGTTTATTTCCTTGATAAAGCCTGAATCACGTCTCATTTTTTCACAGATGATTCCTGTTACGATAAGCTTTACGTAATTCTTCTGTCAAACTAAATGAAACAGTAGTAAATATAACGCTGCTCATCCTTACTTTTCTAATAGGGCACTAAAAACTCGACAGATATTTGCACCAAAAAGTCATAAAACTGGCTCTTATACTGTGTTAAAACTGCAATTACAGGTTTGCGTAACTTTAAAAGGCGTCAGAATCTTGAGGACGAGTTTTAGTACAAGCCCAGAGACAGTATTTGTTGATTATATGTATTATTATTATACAGTAATTTCTCACAAGAACCTTCACACATATAGCATTTATGTGAATATATTTTTTTATACAAGCCACATTTTCCTGGAGTGGTACATGTTTCGAAGCAAAGTTTAGGTTTAGAAAGGTTTAGAATCACCTTGAGTATATCATCCCAGTTTGTTCCCAGCTGTCTACATTTCAAATTCAAAGAGCTGCAGCTTTTTTCATTTTAAGGAGTCACTCTTTCACACAGAAGAAAGCTTATGCAAATATATTTCTAAGATTTCTAAGAACAAAGAAGACAATTCTCATTTTAATTCAGGTAAGGAGTTGTTTTTTTTTTTAACTGTACCTTACTGTTAAACCCAAATGAAAAAGTACTGTTCTCTTATTTGTAATGCTTTGTAAACCTTTGTAAATGGCTCTTAAAGTGCAGTGGAGAGGTGCCTTCAGGTACGTCAGATTTGGGAGACTGTGTTGTAACACCGGTGGACTACATTAAAGCGTCCCGGTCTAATCTGTGCTGCTCTCTGTCACCGTGACCACAGCCTCCTCCGCTGTTCATCTGAGAGCATCGATCTGGAGAAAAAACACTCAGAGCGAGGCGCGGCGGCCTTGAGATGGCCTTGGTCCCGGCAGAATGAGAGGCAGGCTTATTACCCCTCTCGCACGTGCACGCTCCCGCAGACGGGGCAGGTCGACGAGCATACCAATGGACTCTGCAACCGAGACGGGATGCTTTTAGTTATTTTAATGAGGATTATTTTGAGTGGCTGCTTTAGTTTTTGACACTGGTGCAAATCCATCAATAAAATGCACTGTGTATATTGATTTTTCAAAGAAGCACAGAGTTATGAAGTTAAGAAACACAAAAAGTCAGAGCTCCAGTTCATGATTTAGGTTTAATTTGTCCTGGTCTCAGCCCCAACAACAGTAGTAACCTTTCCTGCTTCTTTTATTTAAAAAAGGTTCAAACTGGACCAATTTTTCACCACAAAATACTAATACATTACATTAAATCAAAGTTTAGAGCTGACCTGAAACTTTTATCTTTGGAGTTTATCGTTGTAGACTGTAGTGATCCTGGAATTATCTCATTTATCCACGTTTCATTTGCTGCTGTTTCTCTATTTTTATCTTTTTTGATCTGTTTCTCTGTAAAATAAGACATATTTCCAACAGAATAACTCATTTCCTTGGTTTATTTCCTTGTTCCTTCGTTGTTGACATCAGTGTCGACCAATGGGAGCGCTCCTTTTTACCTGAAGTGAGCTGTGATTGGACAAAATCTAAATCCACTCACACGTTCAGTCTGAGTCTGTCAGAGGCTGAACTAAAGCAGACTTTACAAAGAAACACTGTCGGTTTGAACACACGACCCTCGACCCTGAGACAAATACACAACGCAACATTTAAAGTTAAACACAGCACAAACGGCACGTGGATAGAAAGATAGATCAGTGTTTCCCAAACTTGTTTCATGGAACCTACATGTTTAGGCCTAAACTTTTATGATGAAAATTCCTGGGAATTTTTTAGTGTTGTTTTTCCTTATTTTCCTATTCCTTTTTAAAGAAGCTAATTTTAGTTATTTATTGTTTTTAATATTTCTTTTTTATAGTTTTCTTTGGATGATTTTAACATTTTAATTTGTCTATTTATTTTATTGTTTCTGTTGGGTCTTAATGCGGATTTTTCACTGCAAAGAAATTTTAGAACTGTTCAGAAAAGTGCTCTATAAATAAAGTTTATTATTATTATTATTGTTTTTAGCCAATGCTGTAATCCTTATTGTGTTTTTTTGGTGATTGATTTTCAGTTTGGTGTCATTTCTGACCATTGCCGATTTCCAATAGTGGCCTTTGGACTTTTTCAAATCGTTTTCTGAACTTTTTATGTTAATGAGTGAGACTTTTTTGCCTTAATGGACCAACTTTTGGGTCCGGTGCCAATGATCCATCATCAGTGTAATAAACAAGTAGAGCATTACCCAAAAGGATTGTCACTATTTTTGTCCCAGAGCCTCAGATGGACTCAAACAGTCACGTGCAGCACCAGCCACAGATCGATACGAGCAGTAATGGGAAACACCAAAGCCAGCTCACACAATGCACTCAAAGGCAGAGAGAGTCCCCTTCAAAGTCACTCTTATCTCCCGCTGCTTTAAAATGCTAATGTTTCCTAAGAACAGGGATGTCCTAGATGGATTTCAAAGATTTCTACAAAATCAATACGAAACAATGATGAACCAAACAGAAGTCGCTGAATCCGAAACCCCATTTAACCTTTCTCCTGTTTCCATGACTTTTCCATGAATGGTTCCAGTATATTCCAGGTTTTCCAGGTTTTCCAGGACCTGTGTGAACCCTGTTAGAGGTCGACAAACCCTGACAAACACTAACTCAAAGCCACTTGAGTGTAACGCCGGCGAAATGCCACGCTTCTGACCTTCGGACGCTGACACTTGTCCTTGGATCACATGATACGACCCACACAAACACACAAACACACGCTACACTGCACAACAACACACAACAACACGCTACACACACTACACACACAGGGCATGTGGTGTATGTGACACTACAGAGAGATAAGACACAGGCATGGTCTATGTTCCAGGACTTTAGCAGGTATTTAGCATTTATAGATTAAGAGTGTGTTGTTTAATGCCAAGATCATTAAGACATGTCTCTAATTTACACATATAATAATTACACATGATTAAATATAGTTTTAATATAGATTTAATGCTGTATTTATCCAATAAACCATTTGGAAAAGAAACGTTTACATCCATGAGTTTTCATTTTTAACTCTTAATAATAATTTAATTCTTCTTTCAGTAAAACATTTAGGATTTTCTGATAAAGAAATATATCTACAGTAATGTGCAAAAGCTTTATGCAGATGTGGATATAAAAAGTAAACTGTAAAGAGCACGTAATCCCAGACAAAAACAAGCTAAACTCCATGATGTTGGGATCAGAGTTACTAGGATTACTCTAAAAATGGTTTTCTTCTCTTCACTCACTTTTCCATTTTGTAAATTGATAAAAAAAAAAAAAAAAGTATATTGTTGACAGTATTCTTCCTTCACTCCATGTCTTCACACCTGTTTAAAACCAATACTGTACATTTCCATTGTGTAGTTTCTGTTAGCTCCTCTAATTGACTTCAGACATTATTATTTTTGCTTAAAGGTCAAACATGGTGGATGTTGACGAACTCAAACTGGTTTTAAGGTTCCTGGGTTGAATTCTGACTAAATTAAAACTAAATTGATTGACTAAATTGATTTCTGCATCACACACAAGAAGAAGTCATGACAGTGTCCAAGACAGTTTTAAAACCTGGAGCAGTGTTGATAAATCCTGAAGCTTAACTGGGAATATATTCATGTAGTTTGCATAAGGTCTGAATGCTATAACATTAGTTTATGAAGCACATTTTCACCATCAGGCTGGAAATATCCATGGAACAGTCCTGAAAGATTAATGTGACCCAGGATTGAGGTTTCCCAAGATTTACATGTTGTTATTTCACCAAAACAAATCCATTTAAGTCCTTTTATAAAGTTAAGATGATGCTTGAGCTAAGGTTTGATTTGATCTTGATCTGATCCTGATGAGCCTTGATATTAGACTCTATTTATGCAGCATCTGGTCTGGACCCATTTAAACCCCGTATACCTGACCTCACCTGGGTTCACCTGACCTCTCCTGGGTTCACCTGGGTTCATCTGACCTCTCCTGGGTTCACCTGGGTTCAGGAGCAGCTGCTAACAGCGGGGTTTCCCAGCGTTAGCTCTGATTTACCCCTCTGTTCAACCCCTGCTGTTCTCTCCGATTAAAGCCCTACCCCCCGTCATCCCTCCTTCACTAACATTCATCCACACTTTACCTCCTTTTACCTCGGCCTTCGTCACTTTATTCATTTCTTTAAGAGCCTCCGTCCTGCGCTTCCATAACGTAATACAATAAGTATCTGTAGCACTAACTATTATTAATTTAAAGCCTGCATCCTTTTAGTCATTTGGACTTTAGGAGGCATTGATCTGATTTTATTTCAGGGTCAGTCACAGGATTTATGGTGTATTTCAATTCCATCTTCAATGACTTGAATTTAAATTTGGCATCGCTCTGTGTAGACGTCACGGCCGAGGACTGAATGATGAATTGGTGCATTTATAAAAACTAATATCTTTGCACATAAACATTACCATAAATGTAGAGAAACACTTTGAATAAATGCAGTTCACAATGTGGCTTTGTCCCAGAAGAAAGATCTTAAACACACTGTTGTGGAAAATAGTTTAAACTCCAAATAGTTTATTGAAAAAACAGTCTTTATGATGATCTACTGTTTATTGTAAGGGATTGTAATAGATGAGAACCTCTATTCAGGAACAGAAAACCTTGGAGCGCTCCCATTGGTCGACACTTGTCACATGACGTTCCAGGAAGTTTAATAGCTGCAGATAAAGTGTATTTTCAGCTGAATATGTCTTTTAACAGAGAAACAGCTGAAAAAAGAAAAGCATCAACAGAGAAAAGGGAGACAACGTAAAACACAGATAAATACTGTCAATTCAATCACGTAATGTTTAACGAGGAGGAGATAATTGTCGTCCTGACGCTGAAGTCACAGCTAAGCTAACGCTAAACTCTAAACTTCAGTTTGGTCAAATGGATTAGTATTTTGGAGGAAAAATTGGTCTGGTTTTATTTTTTAATAAAAGAGAAGCAGGAGAGGTCCCTAGACTGATTTTGGAGGAGAGTGGAGTCTGAGACAGGGACAAAAAAAGAAAACCAGGAAGTGGAGCTTTAAGTTAAGTTTTAGGGCTAGACTCCACTAATCATTAAGCCAGTCTGTGGAGAACTTAAGCACACTGAGGTTAGGAAATACAACCTTCAAAGTTCAAAAATGGGACCACCCAATTAGTCCACAAATGCAATATAATAACTTCAAAATATAGGTTTGTCCCTGGGGTCTACAGGGCCGTGGGTTACACACACAAACCTGAGAGTCTCCAGAGTCTGTTCAACCACAGTTTGCTTTGCCTCGTGTTGATTTATGAGCCTCGTTCATTGTTTACTTTCATTTTGAGCTAACCATGTTTTTATAGCTCTTAATTAGCCTCATATAAAAATCACGAGAGCCTCACTAATCAACGCTCTCGTGGCTCTCTCTCGGATTCGGAGCAGCTTTAATTGACTCTTATCTGTCGATGACCTTTAGTCCAGAGCGTCCTATTAATAACAGCGCAGTAAATAAGTTGATTGTGTATCTCTTATCTACAGCCAGGTTATACGTGACGCCAGATTATAATTAAAATACTAGCACGACTCAAGTTCAGGCTTAAACTGCACAGAATAAAAGGGAATAAATGATATTTTGTTCTTGCTTTGTCGAAAGAAAACAGTAGCCTCGAAGAAACAGGAGATAGGACTGAAAAACAATGCTTGGTTTGGTTAAATTCACCCGTTCAGAGCTGCATTTGTGCAGTAGATACAAGGCCATTTAAGCCAATAACATAATTTCAATGGTGGATCGCTGTAAACAACAGGTCTCTTATTTATTGTTGGCGCGACACAAAACAGAACAAACCAGATGAGACACGGAGGAAGCAGAAAATAAACAGTATATCTGGTGAATTTTGAAAACAAGAAACTTTTCAAGCTGACAAAACACAAAAGTGGAAGGGATCAGCTGAAGATCATTTTCCTTTTCATTTTTTATTTATAGGTGGGACGTGAGAATAAAGCTGTAATCACACTTTTGTCTTCTCGACAGTCAGCACAGGAAAAACAGCTCTGAAAACCTCTCCTTTGACTTTCAGAACTGTTTAAATGGTTTCATGTGCGTTTAGTGTAGATTAAAGCTCCACTGCCCAACTTGTGTTCTTCCATACATCCATCGAATCATTTATCCATCACTTTACTTCCCTTTTTGTTATTTGTGTTTTTCTTTTTTGCGTTTAAACAATGACATCTTGTTTTTTTACAGATCATTCTAATTACAATATGCTGTTTTCCTCGGAACAGAGAATAAATAGAGTCCTGTCTGTGTAAAGATGGAGCAGAAATCCTTATCTGTTGTAAATCCAGGGTAGGAGACCAGTAAATTCTGCTTTTACGTGTGCAAAAGGATCCAATACCACCTTTTTCTGTCGACTTATGTCTCTTACGTCCCTCTAGTTTTACAATCCTGGCTTCTATCGCTTCCCCGTTAGCTTCTGGAGGCTAACACTTATTATTTAGTGTCCAAAGTCAGCCATGGCCCAGACCAGTGGCGATTTATTTTCAGTTTTAGTTGTAAAATGATATAAACAAGCTTTATCGTCCACTATAGTGTCAATTTTCTTTTGGTTGACCAATAGCATGACACATAAAGCCAGTCATAAATATATAAAAAATGCTAAAACATGTAATAAAACACAGAGTCTAAGAGTTGCATGTTCCAAATTCATTCATGGTGTATTCATAATACCCACTGTACATGGGACAAATGACTTTTTAAAGACAGCTCAAACTGATTGGATCGTATTGGTTATTGACACGATATTGATCTGTAAAATTTTGATCTGTGCAGTGCAATAGCGTCCCAAAAAGCAAGGTTAAACCATCACTTGAATAGCAGTATTTCAGTAAAAGACAATGCACTATAAGCTTGCATTTATTTTACAACTTAAACAGTGATTTTTTATTTTTTTTTTAAACTAAATAACCCTGAGATTGCATTGCTCAAAACACAAATTGGTGCATCTTATTGCTCTACACACCATCATATATAACTCTGGAGGGGCATACGTTTGACTTTTATTTGCGTTTCAAGTGTAGACAAGCCGTGACAATAAAACCAGATGTGATAAACTCCAGCCGCCACAGTTTCTCAGGATCCGATAAGCCCCACGTCGGACTTTTATTCATCCTCGCAGCAGCTCGCCCTCCGCTTTCACAACGCCGTCACATTTTGATCTGAAACGACGGCCGTGTCTCTCCGCAGAAAGGCACGTTCGCCGTTAAAGCCGAGGTCATTTCCATAAGTGTAATGTGACAGAAACACAATCTGAATCCTAATTACAGACTTGGTCATGACATTTAGGTGTTAAAGGGGTTTTAGCTCATGAAAAGGCCACGTAGTAATGAGTCAAAGCACAGTTGTGTGGTTGATTAGACTAACACTGAGGTGACATGTTAGACCTTGGCCTAACGTTTGAATATTTAAAACCATTTAATATTTTAACGCTCTTATTTGAACGGACGTCTATAAAAGGATAAACTGTTGTGATTACACAGCTGTGGATGAGTTCATGAGTTAGTTTACTCTACTTTCATTTCCTTATCTTAATCTAAACCGGCTAAAGGTTAGACTGGTCCATTTGGCACGAAAAGTCTCATTAACGAAGTAATGATTTTGTTTAGTGTTCTATGAGTTTACTCTCCTTTAAGTCTTTTAATCTAGAGTTGGTTGAAGTTTGGGTAAAAAAGAAACAGAATGCTTGGAAATGAACAGATAAAATACAAAGAAAATGCTCAAATACAAAGAAAATGCATCATGCTTCAAATTTTCATGCAATTTGAAGCATGAAAATGATAGTTAGTGAACATAGATTTGAATTTAGATATTCTACATGGCATCTACATGTAAAGACAAATAAATATATATATATACACCAGGGTTATAAATATTTCCATCAGCATTTACACACTGCTGTTTGTACATTTCTATTAAAGATAGGTCTGTAAACATGTTCATTTGTTTTATTTGGTCATTTTGTCTGCAATAACATCAACAAAATGTTTAGTTACAATCCCCATCACAAACTTCAATAAAACATTAAACTGACATTGTATTTACAGTTAGAGTCTTTTTTGTAGTGTGTGGTCCTTAAAATGATGTGTATTTGGGCCACTCTGAGATGACCTGTTGCTCATTGAGGGTCAAGTTTTAACATTTGTGGATTTATTTTGACTTGAATTTGACAAAAATCTGTAAATGTTTCTTATAATCAGGCTGAAAAAGTGTTGTTTACCAGTAATTCTCTCTTAAATGTATAATGCATGAGCTATTTTGGAGCTAATCATTGAATTGAAAAGTTAAAAAGCACATTATAGGATCATATGTTGTTGCCGTTTTTAAAATCTTGTTGGATGTTGGTTCCCTTTGTTTTTGGAAACACTAGAGTCATGTCTCCAGTGGATTATAGTAACACAGGTAAAGTTTAAACAGCCTCGTGTTTAATGTTTAGTGAAATGATTTTTAATGAATTACTCCAAAAGATAAGACCACAGACGTTAATGTTCAAACCTCAGCTGCATTTGTGTGTGGCTTTACTCAACTGTCTGGGGTTAAAAGGTTTGGGAAAACTATTATTAACGATAAAAACATGCAATAAAAACAATACATTTATTAACCATCTAAACTATTTAAATTAACCAGTGATTATTTGGTACAACACATACATTAGTCATTATATTTATATCAAATTAGGCATTTCTCTTAATCAGTTTCACTTTTAGGATAAATATAAGTATGTTTTACTGTCATAAGTCACTGAATTCTGTATAAAACTAACTCCATGGCCATAGTTCTACAAAATATTTAAATCATTTTGGATTTAACATTTCAAACAATAGTGAAAACTTTACTTTAAACTAATGGCATCAGGAAAATTCAATATGCTTTGAAAATGGTGATTTTTTTTTTTTTCCAGAGACGCCATTTTAGTTCAAAAGCTGCATTAGTCTGAATCCAGCCTTCATTTTCAGTCCTTTGACCTAATTAGAGTCCCGTGGGTAAATTCCACTAATACAAAGTCTGGTATTTATAACTTCCGCCTCTGATATGTCCATTGACCAGTCATACCAGCTCAGCAGTTTGTTTGATAAAACCAGTACTGATAATAACTAATCTGAGCAATAAACTACTGTAGACTTCCACAGAAGAGGAGTGTCTCTTCTGAATCCTGGCCAACATGAATTCAAATCATTTCCTTGTTAAACAGGAATCAAAGACCAATTCCACAGAAGTGAGGTCAGGTTGAGTAAATAGTGACAGAGTGGTTGGCCTCTTGCCTCAAAATAATAACTCTATGGGTTATATCCACAGAACTTACATTATTAGCTTTTCTTTGTAAAAGCTTTAAGTTCTTCTGAAGGATCAGATGGTCCTACAACAGTTTTTTAAAGACATTGGCCTTTGGTCTCTGTCATTAGTCCATTTTATGCTCCTTTCTGTAAAAATCATATGAATCTTTCAACCAATATCTAGTCTCAGCTAGCTTTGTGTCCCATTTTTTCTCAATATACAATAACCCACTGTATTTAATTTAATTTAATTTAATTTAATTTAATTTAATTTAATTTAATTTAATTTAATTTAATTTAATTTAATTTTATTTTATTTTATTTTATTTTATTAATTTAATGTAATTATTTTATTTTATTTTATGCTGCGTTAGAATTGCTAATTTGCAGTCTCGAGGCAGGTAACATACAAGAAAACATTAACAAAAATACACAAAAAACAGAAGAAACAACAATAAAAGACAAGTTAAAAGCAGTCACAGATTTGATTTGATTTGATTTGATCGTATCCACTGTTTCAAATGTCTCTAAAAACGTGTTCTCTCTGGATGTATCTTTGTGTGGAGGCTGATGAGGAAGAGACTCAGATTTAGGTTAAAGATAGACGTAAAGATGCTGAGGTCTCGTGTGTAAAGTCGAACAGCTGTGGTCTCCTAGCAACAGCCAAAGTATTTTCTAAAGGTCGATAAAAAGAGTGAAAAATGATTTCTGACAAGCTGCAAACACCGTGTGAAGGATTACCCTGCACTTTTCATCCTTAGTGCCTTTTAGCACAGTACACTCCGGTGGGAATAGTGCTCACACCCTTCACTCTGTCGGTGCTTGGCTTTTCACAGGAAAAAACAACATTAAATACAGCTGCAGCTCAAATATCATTGTTTTTATTGATTTAGTTACAATTTTGTATTTAGGGCACTTTAACGTCTCTCTTTCTTTGATTTTTGATTCTATTTCTTGAACCAAAACGTTAACCAACACATTTAATTTAGACAGAAATGGACAATAAAGAAATTTAATCTGAAGTTTAGTATTAATACCATAAAAATAATGACAAATAGTGGGTCTCAGGTTCAAGTGAATTGGCAGAAATGCAAATCTTGAACCGTTTAGCCAATGGTTTTGTGACAGTCTCTTATGCCCTTTTAGATTTACCATTAGCCTCTGAATCGTGAATAAACAAGATGGTTTTGGCAAATGACAACCAACAGTTTTAGTGTCAGGACAACATCCGTGACTGGCTCGACGTTTAAATTATTGTGATTATTGTAATTATAAGCAGACAATTAGCATTACACACATTAGCAAAAGGCTACATGCTAAAAGTCACTGAAATCACAGGTTCTGCTGGAAAAACAACAACTAAAAGAACAGTCAGTGTATCATGAATCCTGCTTTAATAAGATTATCAGATCCATGTTTATTTATTCAGAAACACTTGGACCCAACAACTTTCCGTCCAATAAAAGTCTGCCTCCACTTGCTCCGTAACAACACTCACATCTGGTCAAAATCAGATTCAAATAAAAATGCAAATGGTATTGAATCTGACAGTAATATTGGACAGTTTATGGTCTCTATCCACAACATGAGTCTCATATTTTATTTAATGAAAGCTTTGAATACAAACTGGATTTCTCATGCCTCACAGTTTGAGACAGGTTTGTAAATGAGTCTGAAGGAAGGTAATGATTCCGTTTTATTTCCAGACACTGTGTGAGATCTGATAGAAACCATTTTCATTTCGATCCTTCGCAGTTACACTTTCATAAGCCACACCTCTCAGTTTTAATGAAAAATACTCCTTAAACATTGGATTAAACTTGTTTATCTATTTTAGTGTCGATTTTGTCTTTGGCTTTTTGCCTCAAGTATTGTTTTTATTTATTCATTTTTATTATTTATTTTTATTTATTTAATTATTTATATTTTTACCAACCACAGAACACCATTTACATTATTTATTTTTTTATTTTTTTTTGCTATACACTTACAGTTTTTGCCTTTTAATGATATAACTGATAAACTTTGCCAAGAATGACGTCAGGAATATTGTTTATAATAGACATAGACATAGAACAGCACATTCCTCCAATTATTAAGTGTAATTTCAGCTCCATTCCTCTTCTTTTTCCTGATGAGTCTTTTTCCGTCACATAATGTTCCCTGTTTTCTCTGCTCTCAGCATCTTTCAGTTCCCACACGAGTCGGAGAGTGTTTGTGATGAAGTGTGTGGGTCTGACTGACTGATGGTGTGCTGTAGCTTAGCGCTGCCAGCCCTGTTTCTGGCTGGTTTTACTGAGGTCATGTGAGGATATCCATGTTCTCCGTCCCTCTCTGTGCCTGTCCTGTGTGCTCTTGAGGGACTGGAGGTAATTATGGCAGATTTTCGCCCTCGGTGGAGCGAACAGGGGGCGGGTGTCTGAGGAATACACGCTCCGAGTCCGTTCTGCTTCTCTTAAACCTAAATTTACTGTATCTATTACCCCCTTTAGACCCTGTATTTAGCTTCTTGCCAGCCACAGAAGGTCATCTTGGCCTGTTCTTTTCACACCTATTATTATCCAGAGTAATCTCCTGAGTCCAAACTAGATTGTCTGTCTTTCCTGCTTGATATGCAAAAGTACACAAGCCTCTGTTGGGCTTAAACAGCGCTTTTCAAACCATTTTCTTCTATTACTAACATCATATCAGGGCTTTTATAAAGTGCACTGTACGTTCTCTGGGCTATACCTTTAAAAAATAACCAGAATAACTCCATTTTTGTGTTGTTTTTCCCTGATTCTTGTATTTAAATGCATTTCAGGATGTTTAGAATCACACAAAAGGCTTTGGAAGCTGTTAAATGGTAGATTTTAGCGTTGTTTCCTCTCATGCATCTTCCTCTTTCTGGTCTTATTAGACACCTGTGGTCCATGTGCCTTTTCACACGTTTAATGCGAGATGACAATGTGCTAAATCCATCCCGAGAGATCAGATCTGAGGATGGGTTTGGAGGTGTCGCATGAATCTTGGCTCACGTTAGGAAGACATTTACACAAAGCTTTGATGGAAAACAATACGATCCTGTTGTGTTTTACCAGTTTCTTTTAAACAGGGACAAGTTCTCACTCAGCGACAAACCTTCAGGCGTTTCAGAGATGTTCTGTTTGGTGCAGACTTTCTGACTTTACAATTTTGGTCAGAAATCCAGGTAGAAAACAGGTGAACTGAACCAAGGTCAGATTCAAAGGTTCAGGTGTCAAATAGTGTTTGGCAATAGCTCAGACTTTTGAACCAAATACAGGAAGAGAAAGTCTAATAACCTGCACAAAAAGTTGTTTTGTGTTTCATTTGCCACCATTTTTATTGCTACTGGCCAGCAGGTCCTCCATTTCCTAATGAGTGTTTTAAAAATGGTCTTAAACAGTGCTTTTAAAGTTTATGTTGTTTGTATTAATTGCTTATTAATAATACATTGTCTCTATAGACCCTGCTTCAGTCTGATTATTGTATTTCTCCAGTTTAACTTTTTAAATGAGCTGTTTTCTCCAAAACCTCTCTGTAAGTAACACTCCTCACAGAAATATTCAGATAAATATGTCCTCTAGGGGCCCTTGCATTTGTTTTAGAGAAATATCTGAAATTAAAATGGCCAGAGTGTGACTTTTTCAAATGCCATACCAGCAGATGAGCAATGTGCTTTTGGTAAATTAAACCTCATAAACCCATTGTAGAATCTCTAAAACACAGCACTTAATTGTTAAAGTCAAACACTACGAGACATTTAAGTCAAACTGCATTTTTATAACCTGCTCTGGACAAAAAGAAGCTCATGCTCTGCTGATTATAGCCTTAACCTAGATTCAGAGGCAGAGAAACTGATGTATAAAACATAAATTCAGACCGGTGCATTTTGCGTTCCATTTTGTTGAGTCTACAAATATCAGAGCCCTGTTCATTCAGATTAAACTTCATGCTTGTGTGCACAAACACATATGTCTCTTTGTGAAACAACAAATGCTCCGACATGATCTAATGGCCTCGGTGCTGCCAAGAGAGAGGCTCAGAGAACAGCAGGAAGGCAGAAAAGGAAAGATAAGGAGAAAAAACAAACCAGTCTCAGGCAATTTTTATCACTGTGGAGCATTTCCAGGTTTCAGCAGCAGCTTTAGGTCCAAGTGCACGGTTCTCAGGTGAAGAAAGTGTCTCAGAGTCTTGTTAAAGAGTAGGATTACAACACAAGAGACTGGACAAAAGGTAAAGCAAAATAAACTTTCACTAAAAAACATAAAAGTGATGTAAACATGGCTCGTCACAGCAGGATTTCAGTGAATGTTGCTCCAGAAATGTTATTTAATTTAATTTAATTCACAACAACTGTTAGACTTGTGTTCTCATGCACATGATTTTACATAATTTTATTTTGTTTCTGTATGGATGCACTTTCTGTTGCATTATTTACTGAAATTATTACTTTTTATATGGTTTTTCAAAGTAAAATGTGACGTCCTTCCTGTCATGTCGCGTCCCGTCTTTCCGCAGCAGCACAAAACTATTACGATGCAATGAGAAGCACGTGTTAATACAATAATTACAGAAGAAAATACGTGTGAATTACATCGAAAACATGTCAGAAGAAGAAGAAAATGCTGCGAGCTTAACAACAACAAACACCAATTTTAAAAGAAGAGCGTAAAGAAGGATAAGATCTAGGGCTCAATAAACACAACTTTTAATTATCCACAGGAGCTGCATATGTCTCTGTTAAAAGTAAAATAAATGAAAGGAAAACTGAATATCTTATTCATTTTAAGAAGTGAGAATTTCTGTAAAAAATATGTTAAAGTAAAAAAAAAACAGAGGAAGATCCAAACAAGCAGCTTCACACGAATGACTCTGACGTCCTCGGTGTAAATTGACACAAGTAAAACATTTTTGCAGGAGCCACGTGATAGTTCAGTGGCTGATATTAGTTTCGTCTGCAGAGTGGCCAGAGATACAGTCAGGTTTTAGGTTTGACGAGTCCGTGGTGCAAATTCAAAAACATTATCATGATGGAAACAGCTCCAGACTCCAACAGAACAGCAGAAAAAAACACAGAAATGTCTGAAGTTATGGAAGTCTGGGCTCTTTTTCGTTGCTCCACATGAACAGAGGAAGATGGATGGATCAATAAAGTTTTTGACAGGTCTCAAAACATGTCTGACCCTTTCTGATGAACTTCTCCTGCTACGTTCAGTCAGACTCAGGGTTTATAATCACACTTTTACATCCAATATGCAATGTTTTGTCAGTTATTGATTCACAACTACAATCAAAAAATATGTTTAAGTGTAAGACTGAGTTGAGAGGTCGGTCTAAGCTCTACAACTATCTGTCTGTCGTTTGTTTTGACCATTTTTATGTGATGAAAACAGTGATAAAGCAACATTTATCCTTCCTCCTCGTTTTCTGTGTTTAATCTGATGTTGGAAGACGTCCAACCACATCTGTTTTTACGGCGCGACTCATTCATTTAACTGATTACCGCTCCTCTCTTGTGTCATGTCTTCCTCTCTCTGTTCTTCACGAGTCAGCCCTTTACCATTTTTTCCCCCAAAAAAGACTTGAAAATACAAACTCAGCCTGCGTGCCTTTTATTTGTGAGAGTGAATCCTGCGGCGAGTCGAGTGAGAGGCGCTCTAGAGCCACGTGACTCACGGATTATCTGTCTTTCAACCGAAATAAAGACGGAGAAAAAGTGGAAGCTGCGGGGATTTTACGCTGACTTTAAATTGTAAAGTGCCTGCTCCGTCAAAGCCCAAAGTTTGAGCAAATATAACAAAGCCAATAGTGATTCTGGAGAAACAACAGTGACTCTAAGGTCGATGGATGATACAAAACATAGTAAATGTTTCTGGCTCGGTCTCTCACGTTTCTAAGTCTGTTTTTCTCCGTGCACATGTGAGTTTGTCTGCATGTGAATATTTAAACATCTCCACTTATAGCTGTTCTCTCGTGAGTCATGCTCTATTCCTGTTGGCTGTGTTGGCTCACAGAGGAAACACACATCCACCACCAGCTGTTTCACATAACAACATCCGAACGGTCAGATACATTTACAGCCTGAGATTTCCCATGATTCCCTGTGCCCCCAAAATACCGACGATTCCAGTTTTATTCAGTATTTAGATTACCATATGTCTATACACACTCAAGCACTTCTCATTAAGACTATCATCCTCTAATGTCTTAAAAGACCTGGTTAAGTTTTTATTCTAGCTTTCTGTTCCATAACCTCGTTCATAAATGCATCTTTCAGACTTTATCCAAAGAGGCTGCATGTATTAATGTCCAACCAGTGTCAAATAAACATAAAAACACTTGTAATGTTGAAAGCAAAGTAAATAAATCCTGTGTCTTTTCCATGAGTTTTTATTGCTCTGTTAAAGCTGTGGAGTGAAGGCTATAACAAAAAAGTGAAGTTTCTCTCGACAACAATACTTCAGCGATTATTTATCAGAGAGAAACTAAAGAAGTCGACAGAATTTGTAATAAATGCAACAACGAGCAGCACTTTGTCGTCTTTTGTTT
Organism: Rhyacichthys aspro; assembly: GCA_036850595.1. Lineage (NCBI taxonomy): Eukaryota > Metazoa > Chordata > Actinopteri > Gobiiformes > Rhyacichthyidae > Rhyacichthys > Rhyacichthys aspro. Next base: position 22,507,303 of record CM072157.1, on the reverse strand, counting down.
GAGCAACGAGCAACAGAGACTAATGCTTCACTTAAGGATCATCAACATTAACAAGTCTCCACAACATTATATAATAAAAACACATTATTAAGCATTATGTGAGTTTTGTAAGAACTTTATCAAAGTTGCATAAATATATAATAAAGAAAACTGCACCCTACAGAGTCATATTTGTATAAAATACACTAAAATGACTGTTTCAGAAGACATGTTATTTCTTTCTTCCAAACTTGCCGCTTGGATAGTCTCTACTTGTGAACAAATGTATTTTTGGTGACAGTTTGCGCCCTCTACTGGCTAAAAGTTAAGCAGTGCATCATTTACAAAGCATTACTTCCACAATGGAAATCACCTTTAAGTTATGAACATTCGTATAAATGTTTTAGTACATATTAGATACATAAATGATATTTCTGTAATAGTTTACTGGTAATTACACATGTATTAATGCTTAACTACTGTTTAATTGTGTGTAGTTCTTACAAAGTGTTACAGTTTCTTTTGTTTCAGCAGCTCACTTGTTTTTTCCGCATTAGTCTTACACGTTTCAATACAAATCTTGTTTATGACGAGATAATAACTGTTCCTCCATTTATCTAGTGTTGAACATAAAGCACTGCTGCACAAACATTTACATAAATAGAAATTACTTGTGGCTAATTTGCATCAATCCATGAGTAAATAACACAAACATTTGCTGTAATCGGCTCTTTCTGCCCCAAAACAGTGAGCATCCCCCAACTTCATGAGAAACAATGCAAATATTCATGAATTTAGAGAGTTAGACTATTTATAAATGTTTGCTAATGTATAAAAAACCCATGACATTCTGCATAAAGAGCATTTCTGTTTGCATTTTCCCATTTTTAGACTCAAATCTGGCCTATTTTCTCTCATGTGCTGTAGAGGCTGCAGTTTAGACACCTGCTAAAATGTGCACATGTGCATTTACTCAGTCATTTCAGCAAAACTATATAAATCTATTTGCAGATTCACCATCACTCTGTTATATATATCATAAATGCCACCTTAAACGCAGTTATATTGTAGCTCTGTAGAGTCACTTTAATATATATTTACAACAAGAGAAGCATCTAAAAGAAAACATTAATTATGCAAGCTCACATCCACTGCAGCGTCATTTTATTCCAGCTCATTTTCCTTTTCCCAGTTAGATAAGCCTGTTTATTATTCATGCAAACACTTATTTACTGAGTCATTACCTCTGACAAGCATTACTAACACGACTGCAACAAAATCTCCTGAATTTAAGGCACGCAGATAAATAATAAACCCACAAACTGTTTCAAATCCTGCGTCTGTGCGGCAGGAACGCTCATTTATTTTGATGCTCACCTTTCAGCTCTGACGCTTTCAAAAACCTTTACTTTTATACGAGCTTTTCTGTTTGATTTCAAAAGGTGGAACATTAATACAAGTCTGAGGATTGATTTGGAGTTGTTGGGTTTTAGTTTGGTTTTACAAACATTACCTGCAGACTTGTCCATAAAGATTAATTTACTCATATTTCTTTGTGCTCATTTATAATTAGGAGTTTGAGTCTCGAATCATCTGTGAAAAGCCTTAAGACGTGATCTAGTCTTTATAATGAAGGATTTTGATAGATTTTATCCAATCACAGCTCACTTCAGGTAAAAAGGAGCGCTCCCATTGGTCGACACTGATGTCAACAACGAAGGAACAAGGAAATAAACCAAGGAAATGGGTTATTCTGTTGGAAATATGTCTTATTTTACAGAGAAACATGGATAAATGACAAGACGGAGATAATTCCAGGATCACTACAGTCTACAACAGTAAACTCCAAAGATAAAAGTTTCAGGTCAGCTCTAAACTTTGATTTAATGTAACATATTAGTATTTTGTGGCAGAAAATTGATCCGGTTTGACCTTTTTTTTAACAAAAGAAAGAAAGAAAAATAAAACAAAATCGAGTTCTGCATCTTTAATGTAACATTATGTCTGTCTTTACGCTTTTATACATTCAATTCTTTTTACAGACAACCAATGCCGATGTGGAAACCAAATTTAAGCACCTAGTATCTGTCATCTTAAACATTCCCTTCATGTTCCAACTCCAAATAGGCTTTAAATAAGCTGTAATGATCAGATATCTGCTCTGTGCTTTTACTTCTGGCTCAGACCTGCCTCTTTACGCTGTGTTCCAGACTTTGGACACTTTCTGAAATTAAATCTGCTTCAGTAAAACAAGACAGCTACCATCTTCTCTGCCAGCGCTACACTTTTATACAATCAGGTGGGACATAATAAAAAAAAATGATCCAAGACTCGACTAGATGAACAATAGGTCTTTGTTATTATAGTTTTACATTTTCATTTTGGTCCAAAGTGGTCAGTAATGTTCGAGTAAATCCTTTATCTATATTAAACACTACACATTTAAGTCGACTAATAGTATATTGTGTGTTTATTGAACTGCATCAAAGTGAAATAACAGAAGTGTGTATGATTTGAGACGTCCTCGGGGTCAGTCATGTGATCGAATGTTTCTGTGAGCGGTCTGTGCCCTGTTCGGACTCTGAAGAGCAGAAGTTCCCTTGAACAGACACGGCTCATTGAGACATCTATGACAAGAATGCCACACATCCAACACAGAATACACACCGCCTCACACACCACTGAACACACACATGAACACACACACAGTATTAACTCACAGTGTGTAGTTAAAACCACATTCACTGGCACTAAATCACGACCAAGACACAGAGAACCACACCAAGGTTTGCAGAGATCGAGTCAAAACCAAAGACCACGCGTCACTAAAAGATATTTCTGATGCTTTTTTAATGTCTTCTTCGGCAGATTCCAGTTTGGAGATTGTTTTTCCAACTTTGCTCAGTTTTTAATCCAGTCTGAAAACTAAAAACAGGGTTCTTACAGCTTCTTTAAGTTCAAACTCCAGCACTTTTCCAGCACTTTCAAGGTGTGTTTTCATGTTTTTCAAGCACCTAAAAAATCCAATAAATCCAATGTGGTAAAAAAAAGACTTAAACTGTTGAAAGTGTTGAATACTTTGGAGCACAGACAAGGGATAGTTCACCCAAAAATGAAACGTGTGTGACCCCGACCTGCTCCACCAGAGGGCGCACATCCAGAAACATGTGCAGACGTGAGCGCTGCTGTTTTCTTTACGAGAAAAATACAAAAAGTATTTATTTTCTTATAAGAACATTACTCGGTGAGATTGTGTATTATTATTAAAGCAACACAATCAATTTCAAGCGCTTTATCCAAAATAAAAACAAATATAACTGAGCTGATATCAACATTTGTTTCATTTGATGATTGCAGCACATTCAGTCGTAAACGTTACTCTTTTTAAGATAAACTTTGTGTGATTTTAATAAAAGGCTGCTGCAGGAATATCACTGAACAGAAGAACTTGTTAAACTATTCCTAGCGATTAAAAGAAGTTAATGTCTTTAGGCTAACGGGCTAGCGCTTCACTTTGGTCACATACCACTGAGTTCAAAGGTCAAGCTCTTCTTGCCAGACACAATGAACTGGACGTATTTACTGTAACCATGTCCTCCACGCGGCCCCTCCTCATCCTCATCCTCCGTCCGTCCTCTCCGTCCGTGGGACAGGTGTGTAAACATGTAGAAGACGTTTACCCGATCGATGTTCCTCGCGACGCTCCGCACCATTCGGCTCACGTCGGTCCTCGCTGACAGAGCCGTGACAGAGCAAACAGCTGAATATGGATCGGTCCGGCCCCGTCCACGGACCGCCGAGCTAATACCCCACACTTTACACGCTGTATGTGTCACTCGCTGATCGGACGCTGGCAAAGGAAACCTGTAACGGCTGAAATATAAGAAGACGGCGAGCTGTGTGAGCTTGAAATGGCACAAAATAATCTAGTATTCACTGCTTGAGGAGGATTCTAGAATAAACAGCAGGAATAGATGAAATGTTTGATAAAAAAATCCTGAAAATAACATGATCTTGTGACATTTGTGAGAGCACAACCACAGCATTTACAGTTAAACATGTGATGCAGTACAGTTCTTTCAAGCCTCATTATTCATATTTATCTGGGACAGCCGTAGTAAGTGACTGTCATTAGCCTACATACATGTTTCACGTGATAAGCTCTGTTTGAAGTTGATCAATGGGAACAGGATGTTGTCATTTTAGTGAAATATTTACTCTTTATGCACTGACTTGGTTAAAGTGAGAGTGATTGGGTTTGGGTGTGTAATATAACCTTCAACTTCCACCAGGTTTTTGCTAATAGCTAATTGTCTCATGTTGCTCATTTTAAAAGGTAAAATATTCAGAGATGACCAGCCTTTCTTTCAGACTATTAAGTCTTAAAGCCCAGGTCCTTCAGTGTGTGCAGCAAGAGGCTGGAGATGTATTATTATCTGAGACGCCGTTTACACACAACGCGTTTTGCAGAAACCGCAATGATTGTGTTGCAGATTGGCCTTTTATTTACACGAGGCCAGTATTCTCGTTTTGTTGCAGCTGCTGCTTCGCTTTGATATAAACTGTGAAACCAGCATCCTCTCAGAAAACAATAAAGTCTTAGGCAAAACTCTAGTGTTCCCCTGTTTAATGCAACTTATTTTTTTTTTAGATTTATTCAATTTTGCATATGTTCTAGTATGTAATTTAATTTAATTTAATTTAATTTAATTTAATTTTATTTTATTTTATTTTATTTTATTTTATTTTATTTTATTTTTATTTTATTTTATTTTATTTTATTTTATTTTATTTTATTTTATTGTGTGTTCTGTTGTGGAAATTTAAAATGTTGCAAAAAAATAAAAAAATAAAATAATTATGAACACCTTTGTATCCATGAACTGTTGAGAACTAACTCAACTTTATGCGACATCATGACTCCGTGTCTTAGTTTGATCTGTTTGATGATAAAAGTACCTGACCTAACTTGGCCAATGTTAAAGCAGACTCCACTACAACCTTGGTCCTATGATAAAAACCACTGCAGTGCTCCCCTATGGTCCTGTGTGTCCCTGCTTGAATAATTTGTGCATGAAGTCTGTAGGGTCAAAGTATGCAGGCAAGGTGCTGCTCTATTTTTAAAGTCACCAATCGTCCCAAAGCGCTGCAGCACTGACCTAACGTCCCAGAGCAGAGAACAATGCAATAACAATACCACAGCGTTACGACTGGTTCCAGCGACTGGTTCCAAATAGATTTGAGTAGGATTTAGATGGATTTGAACAGGTTTTAGATGGATTTAAACAGGTTTTAGATGGATTTAAACAGATTTTAGATGGATTTAAACAGGTTTTAGATGGATTTGAACAGGTTTTAGATGGATTTAAACAGGTTTTAGATGGATTTAAACAGGTTTTAGATGGATTTAAACAGGTTTTAAATGGATTTAAACAGATTTTAGATGGATTTAAACAGGTTTTATTTGGATTTACACAGGTTTTATTTGGATTTAAACAGGTTTTAGATGGATTTGAACAGGTTTTAGATGGATTTAAACAGGTTTTATTTGGATTTAAACAGGTTTTAGATGGATTTGAACAGGTTTTAGATGGATTTAAACAGGTTTTATTTGAATTTGAGCAGATTGTATATATCTTTATATCAGAAACTGGCTTAAGATTTCATGAACAAATATAATTAATCTGATTTAAATCCACCTAAAACCTGTTCAAATCCTGTTAAAACCTAGTACCACAAATATGACCTGTTAAATGTATTGAAGGGCCACATTAAACATTGCAAAGGGCCGCATTTGGCCCCTGGGCCTTGAGTTTGACGTGTAATCTAAAGTATAGAGTAGGGTTTGAGGAGGCAGTCAGACAAAAATAACTTCCAAGTGCAGGATACAGACCAAAACCTCCAGATGAAAAAGTGATAGACCTGTGAGTAAAAAAGTGTACGTTTAAACAATCAAGATCCAGTTCATTTTTCATCAAATAATGTGGATCTCAGTTGCAGGGATGACTTTGAATGCATTTAAAAGAGAGAAAAAGCCCTGTGTTTTTCCTGTAGGTGGGCTGGCAGCAGGGAGCTGTTGGCTTGAACACACTGTGAAGGTTCAAGCTGCCAAAGCGACTCCAGACTAAAGAGATGAGGACAGATGAATGGCACTGATGCAGGAGGTGGAGAACACAACAGGAAACACGGGCAACAGCAGCAACACCAGCAGAATTTAGACCAGATAACAGCGTTTCTTCAAACTAACATCAAAAAAACTGTTAAGATGTGATTATTTGATGGTATTTACATCTCCTTAATGTATCAGAACTCATTACTTGGAGCTTCATGTACTCATTTACTGCCTCACAAGTTTGTTCCACACTTGTTCCACTGAATTGATGCTAAATGCTGTTTTTTTATAATGAATGCACAAATAAATGGTGCAGCTGGTGGACCCAAAGATGAGCTGTAAAACCCAACACAGTGTTATCCAGTTCATCATTTATAAGTTTTTATAATATATCATGTTGTAATTGAGAGGTTGGTACATATTATAGAGAGTACTCAGTTTTATGAAGGGTGTCCATACGTCCAGATTTAACCGGGACAGTCCTGATTTTAAGTCTCTGAAAATCTGCAAAAAACACTAAATGTCTTGATTTTGCCCTCGTCCTTTGACTTGACTTTGAAAGTGTGAATTTTTGTCAAACACAGTAGAAAAGTTCTTTCAGGTGAAATAATTAAAACAAATATTAACACTAATCATTTTTTTACTGGTGTATTTTTCATTTGTTAATGTATTGTTGTTGGATTTGCAGTAAAATTAAAGTGTCCTGATTTTTTTTGGTTTAAAATGTATGTCTTTTTTTTATTTTTAAAAGAACCCGGAAAAAACTGTATGTCACATAACAGAATATGCTTTTAGGATGCATTAAAAGATTTTGTATATTTAGATGAAGGGCAATGAGCCAATGATATTAATATACAGTTGATTTTACTTTCTTTTGATTCTTTGCCTCCATTATTTTGCAAAGAAATCTTCAAAATCCCTAAAAGAATGAAGTCTCAGAAGAGTCCAAAGTAAACGGAGGGAAGAGGAAAGCTGAAAAAGTCCTAATGCAGTGAGTGTGAAGAGGGAACACTGAGGGAACACAGAGTATCCTGAGCGACAGAGCGCTGGGTCATGTGACGCAGCAGCACGTGTCGGCCGGCAGCGTCAACTCTGCTCAGGCTGCTTCCACTCGGATACAAGAGGCGGCGGCGGCCAATCAGGAGGCGGCTCCCTCACGGCCGTGTTTCAGATCCAGCGCTGTCCCTCGTTCATCCATCTCCGTCTGAGCCACAGTCCTCTGCATCGGACGGACACCTTTAACCCTTCAACACCAGGTTCTACTACATTCATTTGAACGTTTAAAGGGGCTATTTGTGATGCTGACAATTAAATATTACATCATAAGCATCAGATGAAAAGGGACACAATCATTTAAAGCCACAAAAGCAGTCTAGGGACCTCTCCAGCTTAAAAATAAATTAAAAAAACAGACAATTTTTTCCTCCAAAATACTAATCCATTTGACCAAACTGAAGTTTAGAGTTTAGCGTTAGCTTAGCTGTGACTTCAGCATCAGGACGACAATTATCTCCTCCTCGTTAAACATTACGTGATTGAATTGACAGTATTTATCTGTGTTTTACGTTGCCTCCCTTTTCTCTGTTTCTTTTTTCAGCTGTTTCTCTGTTAAAAGACATATTATTTATCTGCAGCGTCATTTGAGTAACGAGAGACTTAACTCTGTGTAATCTCTCAAACTATTTAAGAAAATAAACTGTTTTGTGCACACTTTTCAAATTACATTCTTTTAATCTTTGGGAGAAGCTTTACATTTTCTTAAGTCAAGTCAGAAGTCATCAAATTTGTGACTCAAGTCCACACTTCTGGTTTCTGACGCACAAAGTTTCATTGTTTTTTCTACTTAAAGCAACTAGAATAACGTCGTCAAATCTCTTTATTTACTTTAAAGATAATATAGCATTGTTCTGAAATGAAAAGACTTTTAAGGCTGTGTTCAAAAGTTTGTTTTTCTGGAGTAAGTGAGCCTTCTCATTGTAAACAAACTGCCAAAACACAGCAGTTTTGAGTGAAAAATGTTGCCCTGTAAAAGACCTCTCACATTCACCCCTGTGGGCATTTTAATCTGTAAATTCATGCTTTTGATCCTGGGAGACACAGAGAGGTACCGGTTTCGCCCGTGGCCGGTAAATCAAACTCATAAATGTCACACAATGAGGCAGAAATCCTAACTTTTCTGCCAAAACACATCCCCATGTTTCATAAAAAAGCCTTTTAAAAACAAACTGTTGATGATCTTTATTACAGCTTCTGCAATTAAAGCTGATGGCAAAGCTGGCAGGAAACACTAACAGCTGTGGAAGCACCATTAGATCTAAACAGCTGCCCACGTCTGCACTGGTCACTAAGAGGAGGCAAAAGTAACACTAACAACTAACTCCAGGACTGAGTTACTCCACTGGGCAAACACAAATGACCAGATGTCCCACTTTTACAACATAAATCACGCCTCCTGCATTTTGATCAGCTGTGGATCATTTAAGAAACATCTGGCTCTACTTTCTTGTTCTGTAGAAACAAAGTGGGAAAGTTTGATGGTCAGCTCCAGCTCTGTCTTTGATAATTCACTAAACACAGAAGATAAAGTTAAAAAGGAGATGCTGCTTCAATAAGGACTGGAAAAAGACTATTCTTAGGAAAGGCCAGTCCAAGGAGGTTTTCTGGGTTTTTTTGTGAGAGACGTCAGAGAGAATTCTCCGTTTCCACTGTCTATTTGTCCAATAATAAAAATAATATGTCAAATAACACAGCTCATTAAAGTGTCCAGCATCTTCCCACTTTGTGCCACATAAACAGAAATGTTGTCCCACTTTTGGTTTGTTATAATTCTGTCACTGAACCGAATCTGTGCCAGAATAAGATGTAATAATTCGTATTTATCCATAAAACTTCAGTAATAAATGTATTTGTATTTGATTTGATTGTATTTGCAAATGCTATAACCACTTAAAGCTCTCCTCCTTCTCTAATACTAATCCATTTGACCAAACTGAAGTTTAGAGTTTAGCGTTAGCTTAGCTGTGACTTCAGCGTCAGGACGACAATTATCTCCTCCTTGTTAAACATTACGTGATTGAATTGACAGTATTTATCTGTGTTTTACGTTGTCTCCCTTTTCTCTGTTGATGCTTTTCTTTTTTCAGCTGTTTCTCTGTTAAAAGACATATTCAGCTGAAAATACACTTTATCTGCAGCTATTAAACTTCCTGGAACGTCATGTGACAAGTGTCGACCAATGGGAGCGCTCCTTTTGAATAGAGGTTCTCATCTATTACAATCCCTTAGAATAAACAGTAGATGCATCATAAAGACTGTTTGTTTTTGTTTTTTTGTTTTTTTTTACAAATGATTGATTTTACAATAAACTATTTGGGTTTAAACAATTTTCACAACAAGAAAAATATCAGGTACAGTCTGTAAAACATTTATAACAAAATAAATCTGCACTCAGAAAGTTAAATATTGTGATTCCAAATCCAAAAGTGATTCATTTTAAGCCTTGTTTTATAATTAAGGCAAAACTCCGACATGACTCCAGGCATTTGTGACGTTTCTTTCTGATTTCTAACATGAATACCCGATGTATTGATGGAAACACGGGTCTTCCACTCCGCATTGTATTTTCCCCATTGTTAGTGGGAGCTAATCTGGGTTGATCAATATACACACGTCCGATCGATTTACTACACGACGAGCGCAGGACGGTGACGTAACGGAGGAGGAGGCCCGTGAATGGAGCGTGCGTCCGACAGATGTGACCGTCTAATCACTGTGTTGAATGTAAACAGAGCTGGCAGAGACGCAGCGCCATAAGCCTCCACGGAGATTATTGAAGCTCAGTCTTAGTCCGACAGAGTCCAGCTGTCGGCCACATGCAAATGGACAGGAAAAAACTGCATTAATGTCAGTATTTATGTGAAAGAAAAGGACTGAGTCGATGTTCCACTGTTTACTCATAGGCTCAGGTTGTATTTTCTCCTCATTATTACCATCTTATAGTTCAGTCTTAGTGTTTAGATGGAATGTAGTTTAGTTTTAATCCTAATTTAGTCATTTAACACATTCAGTCACTAAAATATAAAGGGTAATGCATATTCAGTGTTTTTTCTTCTCTCTGAATGAAAGTAAACTAGTCCTAACCTGTTCCGGCTGGTATTCAGGTTCCAAGCGTTAACATAGTTTGATATTTAAAGGCGTTCAACAAAATTAACACTGATTATAACAGCAACGGACCCCTTTATTTGGACAGGTTTGTGGATTGGAAAAAGGCTTTCATTGAAACTTTAGCCAAATGATTAATGTTTGGGAAATAAGGCAATGACAAAAACTAAATCAAAATGTGCTAAAAACAAATCAATAAACCAAAAGTTTGACCAAAGACACACTAATAGCTAGACTTTGCCGAACCAGTTGCTGAATCATAAGTTATTGGAGCCGAGACACAAACTATATTGAAGTTGAGTCTCAAGTTGTCGCCCTGCACTGGCTTCCTGTGTGTTTTAGAATCGATTTTAAGATTTTATTGTTTGTTTTTTAATCATTGAATGAACTAGACCCACATGATATTTCAGACTTCATCCAAATGTCAAACCAAAGGAGACCAACCTGAAACTTTCAAACACTCTTCTGTCTCGCATTAAAATGGCTTCCACAGTTTTAAGTTTTTAAGTCTCATCTTAAGGCTTTAAACCCGACGTGAGTTTTGTGGGTCTCTGTTTGTATTTTCATTTTTACTCTGTCTTAATGTTTTGCTCTTTTTAATTTAATTAATTTAATTTAATTTAATTTAATTTAATTTAATTTAATTTAATTTTATTTTATTTTATTTTATTTTATTTTATTATTAGTTTATTTTATTAGTTTATTTATTAGTTTTACTAGTTTTTTTATTTTAATAAAAAATAGTGTTGTGCTGTATCAGTAAAGTGGACTGGATTGGGTTATTTTTAACCTATTGACATTAAACAAATGAAATAAAATATATGGAAAAGAAGATAACACAGACCTTTACTGATTGTTTGTTTTGACCAATACAAATCACTGTAGTTTAAGTTATCAATATGTGATCAAATATAACATACTGAATCTATCAGTTTAGTGAAAATGTTTGTCACAAAACGTCAAAATGGGGACTCCTTATTCAAAATAGAAAAAGTATTTACATTAATATGTAAATAAGTGGCTTGTTTTGTTGAGCCAAATGCTACACAAATCACAATTTAAGGAGACACTAAATGAATGCACTAGAAAATGGAAAACACCAATTATTCTGAAGTGGATTTCATTAAAAGGGAAACACATCAGTCAGACTTTATTTATATTTTTTGTCATTGTTATTTCTCTCAAACATAACTTTTGCAGAAGGGTCTGAAATGTGTGTGTAGTCAATAAAAGAGAGGCATGTCACACTGAACTCAGTCTGATTTACTGCAGAAGGCTCAGAGCTAATCCATCTCCACAAACACAGCTTCTGCAAACCCCGGTCACGACGCTCATCTCCCACTTGACACTTTTATTCATTCACCGTTTATTTATATCGCCATAATTCTCAGACGTAATATGTAAATGTCTGTCGGCTTCATGTTTCTGTTCAACCGAATACAACTGCACTGATGGAAGAAGCATTTGTTAACGCTGAAATATGGTCTTCAAACTTTTAATCTGAAACCCGAGTTTGGTTCAAGGTAATGATAATAATAAAAATGTGTTCTGAGTGTAATAACCTAAATCTGAGCTCTGGTGTGTGTAGACTCCTGTAGTATTTGGCACAGCTGTTATTTATGCCCCATTTACTGCTTGTACACCTCGACTCACCTCACACATCTGTGGCTGAGGCACTTTGTTTGAGGATCTAAACTCCCTGGTGGCTTTTGTAAATGAAAATAAACAAACACAGTGTAATATACACAATGTAAGATGTGGTTAAAGCAAATATAACTGGATTGACTGGAGATTCTATTGGCAGCTGAAATAAAAGATGTAAAGAAGATAATATTTGTTGGTTTTAAACACTTTTCTTCTAGTTGTAAAAATGGTTTTCTTGTAAAAGCAATAAAAACAGCCTTTATGATGCATCTACTGTTTATTCTAAGAGATTGTAATAGATGAGAACCTCTATTCAGGAACAGAAAACCTTGCTCCAAAAAGGAGCGCTCCCATTGGTCGACACTTGTCACATGACGTTCCAGGAAGTTTAATAGCTGCAGATAAAGTGTATTTTCAGCTGAATATGTCTTTTAACAGAGAAACAGCTGAAAAAAGAAAAGCATCAACAGAGAAAAGGGAGGCAACGTAAAACACAGATAAATACTGTCAATTCAATCACGTAATGTTTAACGAGGAGGAGATAATTGTCGTCCTGACGCTGAAGTCACAGCTAAGCTAACGCTAAACTCTAAACTTCAGTTTGGTCAAATGGATTAGTATTTTGGAGGAAAAATTGGTCTGGTTTTATTTTTTAATAAAAGAGAAGCAGGAGAGGTCCCTAGACTGATTTTGGAGGAGAGTCTGAGACAGGGACAAAAATAGAAAATCAGGAAGTGGAGCTTATTAGTAAACAGACCATTCAAAACTGAATTGTGATATGAAAAAATTCAATCTTAACACATTATTTGGGTCAAATAAAAGCTACAGGTCAGTCTGTATCTTTAGTTCATCTATTTATTAATGCATCAGTTTAATATATATAAGTGTGTATGTAGTATATACTGTTTATTTAGTATGTTAATGTAATCACTAGTGTTTTATGCATATATCATGACTCCCTTTATGATTATTTTATCTGTATGTTGTTCAGATTATAAAGTTGGGACTATATTTTAAAAGTATGACAAACTTACTAAATCACACAGAAACTGTCAAACCCACCTGGTTCTTCAGTAAACTCTGGCTTGTGGCCTTTAAATCAGGTCTTGCATTAAAACCTTCTTCTGACAGGCTGCAGTTGTTTGATGTAAACAGTTTTTTTCTCGTCTACAGTAAGTGCACGGCCTGTTCTCATCAGTATGCAGCTGATTGTGCTGAATCATACTTCGGTGTCCTACTTTTCACAACACTTTGATTTTCTCTCTCTTAAAATCAAGCAGAATTTTAATGGGATCATGTTGCTGTGAGAGTGACACTTAAAAACAGACGCTCACATCGGGCTCACGCTTTTCCTGCAGAGACCTCCATTCCCAAACGGCACCAGAGGAGGCGGCGACGGGGGAAACGTATCCAGCATCTACAGCCCAGAGACTTTAGAAATGTGTAAAGAGATAAGCACAGGTTTATTCCACTGATGTATAACACTCTCTTCTGGATAAACTGCAGTGTTTTCATTTCATAAACTGTTAGACATTTTATTTAAATGTCAAAGCTTGGTGCATACATGTGAGTCTCCAGTGGAAACCCAACTTAAGGCTTATTTTAATGTTTAATATTTGCATCTAGACATATTTTAAGAGTTAAAACAGTATCAGACACATGCCTTCAAAGTGTTTTTGTATCTAGTGCATTGTTAATGTGGAATAAACAATAGTATTGTCCAGATGCCAGTTTACTCAACATTATCACAGCCTCTTGTCCTGATACACTTCCTCATCAGACCCACATACTGCAATATAAATATTTAATAGAATAAACTTTCCCTTTTTACTTTCAATATGACTCTATTTGGAAACACTGTATTTTACCTTAAACAAAAAGAAGAACAGATGCTCTGACAAATAAGTAAAACAGTTACTGAATCTGAAATCTGTGCATGGTTTATAAATATTAAATACTCATATCTGCTCTGTGTACTGGTGAATACTCAGTGTGGTTCCAAGTATCCATAATAAATTAATAAAAAACTGTGCTTCTGGGTCCCTCAGTGACTAAATCTAGGCAACGATATCCCTCCTAGTTTCTTGAATTAAAAGTCCACTACCTCATTTTTTTACTGTTGCATTTAGTTTTTTTCAGTGTAATCTCCTAAAGTTTATTGTAACAGGAATCATCTGAAAAAATGAGACCTTAAGACGTGATCTAGTCTTTATAATGAAGGATTTTAATAGATTTTGTCCAATCACAGCTCACTTCAGGTAAAAAGGAGCGCTCCCATTGGTCGACACTGATGTCAACAACGAAGGAACAAGGAAATAAACCAAGGAAATGGGTTATTCTGTTGGAAATACGTCTTATTTTACAGAAAAACAGCTTAAAAAGTGTTTAACAAGTCGGATATAATTCCAGGATCACTACAGTCTACAACGGTAAACTCCAGAGATAAAAGTTTCAGGTCAGCATTTGATGAAAAATGAGTCCAAGAGCTTTAAATGTTACAATGGACCTTATTTCAAAGATTAAATGCATTTTTGATTTGACCAAATCCACATTTTCAGTTTAACAAGAGCAAAAAGGTGTTAATGATGAGTCTTAATCATTATATGTGAGTTCTGGATGTTTCATATAATTAACCAATCACAGAGTCATCTCTTATTTCCAACAGGATCTAAGGATATGTGGTGGATATCTACAGTATTACAGTTTTAGCTCTGCTCATGTGCAAACAATCATCCAGCATTGTTTTATATAAAGTTTTGTATTACTTTAGGAATAACAAGTATAATCTTTTGCATATTTTGGTCATTGTTTGCCCTGATGAACAAGGAACCATGTTTTAATAAAGTCTTTTTAATCATTTCACTTTTTTAAAGCCCCTCAGTGTTCTGTTTTTGTCCAGACTGAGAGATTCCTTGAACTGAAGAGATGCCACTCTCTACTAAATCCAAGAAGCACTCGAGCATGTCTTATTTTGAAAGCACTAAAACACTTCGTATGCCGTTAGATCCTGTGGGAAATCAGAGCTAATCACTGAAATAAGGTCCATTGTCACAGTTAATTCAAGAAACTAGGTGTGATATCATTCCCTGGATTAAAGTAAGACAGAGGGATTGTTGATAACTCTGTCAGTTTTTCACAACAAAGCAGTATTAAACATCTCTAACTATAACAGTCCTCGTCTCAGATGTGAATATTCTCAGATATTGCAGCTCTGAGCCTCTCGATGCAAGAGTTCCAGTGTGATCCAGTCTCGGCTTCGTCATAACAACCCCCCGTGTGAGTTTTATCGATCGCAGCTTTAATACAGCTGCCCCACTGATCAATAAACAGGACCCGTGTATGAAATAGGCCACAGCACTGATTGATAACTACAAACAAGCCATGACCTCCTGCAACACGTCAATAGAGCACGCTGTTCGTCTGCGTCGCTCGGATGTTTCCAGACACTTTTACGAGACGGGAATATGTGACGCTAATCTCACTGGCCTTTTAATTATCGTATATTTGATGTAGCATTGATCGATTATTGTTTATGTGCAGCTTTTAGCCTAAAGTGATGCTTCATTCATCTTGATGTACGTAAACAATGACACAATTCATCAGCCTCTAACGCAGCAGACAGGTTTAGTGTCACATGATGGGCTGAATACTGAATATATAAATGTATGTGTAATAAATGTCAAGTATTTGTTATTTGTATCTGTGAAAAAGACGTAATTCAAAAGACAAACATGTCACATGATGTACAGGAGGCGTGCACACAGTGGTTGTAATGGGAGTGTAAGGTTTCACTTTAAATTCAATTGTCCCATTGTTAAGAGCAAACTGAAAAGAAAAAACATGTCTGTTGAGTTAAAGTTGAGCTGTGTTAGCCCCTGGTGGAGTCGGCTTAATGGGTTTTCAACAAAAAGCAGAAAATGGTGTTATTGTTTTGTATAGTTGCAAAGAATGGCCATTGAAACGTTACACTTCCATGATTTTCTTTTTTTGTCCATGTCTCAGACTCCACTCTCCTCCAAAAGCAGTCTAGAGACCTCTCCTGCTTCTCTTTTATTAAAAAATAAAACCAAAAAAATACTAATCCATTTGACCAAACTGAAGTTTAGAGTTTAGCGTTAGCTTAGCTGTGACTTCAGCGTCAGGACGACAATTATCTCCTCCTCGTTAAACATTACGTGATTGAATTGACAGTATTTATCTGTGTTTTACGTTGTCTCCCTTTTCTCTGTTGATGCTTTTCTTTTTTCAGCTGTTTCTCTGTTAAAAGACATATTCAGCTGAAAATACACTTTATCTGCAGCTATTAAACTTCCTGGAACGTCATGTGACAAGTGTCGACCAATGGGAGCGCTCCTTTTTGGAGCATGTGATTGTCCAAGGTTTTCTGTTCCTGAATAGAGGTTCTCATCTATTACAATCCCTTAGAATAAACAGTAGATGGATCATGAAGACTAGATTTTACAACTATTTGGGTTATTTGGGTTAAACCATTTTCAAAACTACAGTCACATATGTTTCCAAATATTACTGTAAATGTTTTACATTAATATATAACTGGTTGTGTATAAAGTCCTTGTGTATGACTCTCTAATGGCTGCTGGCTTCATGCTTTGCCTCATAAGCCTCTGCCCTCTCTGTCCTTCAGCTGCTGCATGTTACTCATTAAAACGTGTTGACATTGAAATGAAAGGCAAGAACCAACAGAAAAAATATAGCCTTTTAATACCAGCAAACCATAGCTTTGTTTTGTGAATATCACCTTCATTGGCTCAGGACAGATTTAATAGGGTTAAGATCCAATGACTTACTGCTGTTTCAGGTAACTTTGTCTCACCTGGTGTTAAACATTAACCTATTGGGTTCCTTCTGAAGCTATTTGACACAAATAAATAATTTAAATTCATTCATTTGTTCATAAATAAAAGTTTAAACTGGAAAGTTCAACATTTCAACAGCAGCAGCAAACACATCAGACGCACAGTTTTGGAGGCTACATTTACAGCAGGATACATTAGTGACCTGATCAAACCTGTTCAAATCCAAATAAAACATGTAAGTCCATGTAAAACCTGTTCAAATCCAACTAAAACCTGCTCAAATCCAACTAAAACATGATCAAATCCAACTGGAACATGTTCAAATCCAACTAAAACATGTTCAAGTCCATGTAAAACCTGTTCAAATCCAATTGAGATGTGTTTGGATCCATATAAAACCTGTTAAAATCCAACTAAAACCTGCTCAATACCAACTGAGACCTGTTCAAAACCAGCCAAAATCTTTTCAAGTCCAACTGAGTCCTGTTCAAATCCAACTAAAACATGTTCAAATCCATCTAAAACATGTTCAAATCCAACTGGAACATGTTCAAATCCAACTAAAACATGTTCAAATCCAACTAAAACATGTTCAAGTCCAACTGAAACCTGCTAAAAACCAATTAAAACCCATTCAAGTCCAACTGAAACCTGTTAAAAACCAATTAAAACCCATTCAAGTCCAACTGAAACCTGTTAAAAACCAACTAAAACCTATTCAAGTCCAACTGACACGTGCTTGGGTCCATATAGAATGTGTTCAAATCCAAATGAAACCTGTTCAAATCCAACTAAAACCTGTTCAAATCCAACTGAAACCTGTTAAAAACCAATTAAAACCTGCTCAAGTCCAATTGAGACATGTTCAGATCCAACTAAAACCTGTTCAAATCCAACTGAAACCTGTTCAAGTCCAACTGAAACGTTAGAGAACTCAGCCAATAGAAGGCAGCTCTTTGACTTTGTTTTTGTGACACATTAAATAATAAAAAGTGTGAGCGCGGCGACCTGAACCTGAGGTGAGTGAATTATGAAGCACGTGAAGTAAACAAACGAGGAGTGGCTGAAGGTCAGACCAGTGTTTCTTCTTTTAATGCTGCCTTCAGGCGCCGCACAAAACCTGTTATTTACAACCTCCATAGACACATACTGTATATGAAGCGCTGCTCACGGGGAAGGCATTTATTTCCAGAAGCACGCCCAAACCTCAATAAAACACGAAACACTAAGTCACGGAACAACTCGTCCCATTTGGCCAAAAGGGACTCATAAATAATGTTTATAATGCTTTTGTGTTCTTGCTTACCTGAGTGGGTGTACTATTTCCACGAGACTGGTGCAGGAAGGTTAATAAATAATCACTAATAATATCAAATTACATTTTTGCATATTCATGTCACAATGTGATATGGTCTTAATACGTGTGCAGTGGACAGTGGACTGCAATGAAGGGTTTAATTCAAGAGTTTTTACACTTCTTTGTCCCTAATTTTGTATTTTATGGCCAATATTAACAATGAGAAAATACATCAAAAACACTGGCATTTTTGCTCCTGGTTCTACTCAGCTTTCCTCACATGATGTTAAAAAATAAATGTTTTAACATAATGGTCTCATTTGAGTCAACAGTTGTGCATTTTCTAGGTGCATATCTTGAAAGTTTATGTCGTTTTGCGAAAAAACTAAATGTCATTGATAGTTAAAGTGTGATTTAATAAAAACTAGGTATATTATCCTATTGAAATTTAGGTTTGCTGCTTCTTTCTGCACTTTTACTGTATCTAATTTTACTTTGCAAATACAGAAACAGAAAAGTAAAATTAAAAAATAATAATAATCACCATCATCATTTATATTTAATGTAACTTATTTATAGCACTTAAAATACAAGGTTTACAAAGTGCTTAACAATAAAAACAAGTTTCTGCACAATCAGTGACATAAGTAAAAGGAACACAACATATAAAAATTTGAATAATTAACTCTAAAGTTGGGGGTATGTTTTAAAAGACAACATCACTATAATTAATAGATAAAAAATAAATACAAAATAAATACAAAATAAATATCATAAAGAAGCCAGTCTATGAAAATGGGTTTTAAGTGATTTAAAAGACTAACAGGAGCCTATAGCAGCATCATTTATGAAACAGAATCCTTAACACAGCGACTGATCATGTTCTACACCGTCTCAACATCATGTCATTGAAATTCAATTATCGTCAGAAGTGACCGTGTTCTCAGCATCGCTCTTGACTCACACTTGTCCACAAATAACATTTACAACAGCCCTCGAAGGCAGCACTGTAACCTACAAACATTCGCCTGAAGACCATCAATTAAAACACCAGTGTTTTGGTAAAGTTTGTATCCGTCTAATATGCTTTTTCCTCTTTTAATAAGGCATTTTACCTCCTCGTTTATAAATCTGTGATCCACGTGGTGATCAAACATAAATGAAATAAAACAGAAAGCAGATATTTAACCCAACGTCACCTTGAAAAGAACTGCACTGACAAAACAAAGAATAAAAAAAGGAAAAATCAACACTTTGTCATAAAAAAGCTTGACATATTTATGTATAGTGCCTGGGCAATTGACACTTATTTACCAATTGGATTGTTTATTTCTTGTTTGAATAAAAATAGACTAGAAATATGAGCGACGTAACCTGAGCTAACACAATCCTGTGGAGGACATCACTGAATGAAGCTGTGATTTATGGCGGCCTTTAATTCAAGGCAGTGCGTATCATTGACAGGTAACCGGGCGGTCTCATTACTTGCATGGCCAACAATCTGGAGAAAGGCTGCAGGAAAGATAAATATCCTTGTGTGCAGGAAATCTGAGAGATATACGGCGATAGAGACGTGTCGGGTGTGGGACGTTTACATCGGGACGCTCCAGCGATGAGTCAGCCTCTGGACCTCGGTGTGTTTCAGGGAGACACCAGAGCAGGGCCCGACCTTCAACTTTAACCCATTTAACGAAGAGAGAAAGTATTCTGCATTCAAGCATTCATTCAAGCAGCCGGAGAACAGAGGATGTGGTGAAGATGACAGAGATTCATTGGGTTTGGGAAAATTAAACCTAATTTTTTTTCCTGTTGCATTTAGTTTTTCAGTGTAATCTCCTAAAGTTTATTGTAACAGGAATCATCTGAAAAAATGAGACCTTAAGACGTGATCTAGTCTTTATAATGAAGGATTTTAATAGATTTTGTCCAATCACAGCTCACTTCAGGTAAAAAGGAGCGCTCCCATTGGTCGACACTGATGTCAACAACGAAGGAACAAGGAAATAAACCAAGGAAATGTGTTATTCTGTTGAAAATACGTCTTATTTTACAGAGAAACAGCTCAAAAAAGATAAAAAATAGAGAAACAGCAGCAAATGAAACCTGGATAAATGTTGGTAATGCTTCGACGCAGTGTTTAATGAGACAGAGAGTTTCAGATCAGCTCTAAACTTTGATTTAATGTAAAAATTGGTAAAAATATAAGTTTATATCAAACAATCACAGCGGACTGTCTTTCTAACATCATTCTAGCACCAACCTTTATCTGGTCTCATGGGAGAAAAACACATGCAGAAGGTACTAAATGGAGAATCTACAGCGCAGGCTAGTTTTGCATCAGTAACCTCAAAACGAATGTCAAACAGCACTTTAAATTGCTCCACATGTATGTAAGGGTCACATGTTCTGTCTGTATCTGAGCTCTTTACCGTCGGTATGTTCTTTTCCGAGTCTATTCTCACTCAGCACATAACGGTCTACATCCCGTATGTGCTGTATGTCCACATTATTATTAATAACTCCACTGCTGCTGCTGCTGCTGCTGCTCTCTGCGCTTGTTTCTCGTTTTTTTGTGTCTTGTAGTGCTTCGTGGCTGTTTAAGATGACTTTGTGTTCACTATTACTGCGACAAAAGGAAAATAAATAAGCAAAAAACTGCAAACGTACGCTGCAACTTAAGAAAATGCACAAGCAGGTGTTAGAATAAGAACATAAACCTGCTAGAAATGTAAAAATAAATGTGTTTGACAAATATTCATGGAGGTAGCGAGCCCTTTTAACAATAGTACGATGATATGTGAAAATATCCAAGCAGGATTCATCATTATTATTGTGTGTCTTCGAAGAATAGGCTTTTCTTTTTTGCACTGGCTTTCTTTTTTGTAGGTGATGGGTTTCTTATGCATGCTGTCAGGCTCATGAATACTAATCTGTCGGTCTGAGGTGGTCATCTTTCCAGAAGATGCAGTGCATTGAGCGTAAATTAAACAAACACAGGCTGTACTTGAAGAAACTGCTGCAAAATGAACCCAGAATTTACAGTTGTGTTAATTACTGCACATTTATTCCCTGCAAATCCAACAAGTGACACACAAGGAAATTAGTTGCCTTCTGCAGTGATTATTGTATCTGTGGTTAACCAAAGCATTTAATCAAAGGAAAAAGGGATTTTAGATTAAATTCCTTAATGAAGTTTTTTGTTGGAGGCAGAGTTACAGACATTGTCCAGGTGGAGACGACCAAACTTGTTCTGGTACAAAACTTGCTGCATCACTATCTGTTTTTCCTTCATAATTCTTCAAAATCCATCTAAAATCTTGAGCCTCTGACAGGACTTAGCATTTACTCTATTATCAGCTAAATTAATGTCTTCATTGCTTGTTTCTTAACTTTAAATATGCTTTATATTTAATAAGAAACATACTTTTAACAGTGTGTGACTTTATAAACAGTCAGATCACTTTCATCCTATTCTGTATCACTTACTAATCATTTAAATGTAAATAATAAATCTTTATATTGTATTTGTGACACCTATCAGCTGTAAATATACATTAACTGGGTTTAATTCTGTTCTAATAATGCCCCGATGTAGTCTTGGCCATATTTCATCTCAGATTATTGGCCTCTTATGGGAATATTTTACGCTCTGCTTTAGTGAAGCTCACACATTATGTATTTTATTGATCTGCTGTTTCACAGTGAAATGTGTTTCTTTGGCTCTGGGTTTTTCTTTTGGCTCAATAAAAGCTCACAGCTGACTGTCTCTGTCTCTCTGGCTTTTTGACAGACCACTCTTCTGTTTTATTTTTATTTGTAGCCAAACAGTGTTTTATTTAGCAATTGTTGGGATAACAACACAAAAGTTCAATGCAATAAAAGATAAAAGAATAGCACGTGTTGCAGGAAAATGCAGCTTATGATGGTAGTATTTAAACATAATTTATGTTGTTCATTTTAATGCAGCAAATAAACAAATAAACCTGATGAAACGCATTAGAGAAAACTGGTAATTGGGCCCATTATGATCATGTCCTAATCAGTAATGGCTTTTAAAACTAAAAGATGAGAACCTCTATTCAGGAACAGAAAACCTTGGAGCGCTCCCATTGGTCGACACTTGTCACATGACGTTCCAGGAAGTTTAATAGCTGCAGATAAAGTGTATTTTCAGCTGAATATGTCTTTTAACAGAAACAGCTGAAAAAAGAAAAGCATCAACAGAGAAAAGGGAGACAACGTAAAACACAGATAAATACTGTCAATTCAATCACGTAATGTTTAACGAGGAGGAGATAATTGTCGTCCTGACGCTGAAGTCACAGCTAAGCTAACGCTAAACTCTAAACTTCAGTTTGGTCAAATGGATTAGTATTTTGTGGTTTTATTTTTTAATAAAAGAGAAGCAGGAGAGGTCCGAGGCTGATTTTGGAGGAGAGTGGAGTCTGAGACAGGGACAAGAAAAGAAAATCAAGGAGTGATCAGCTTTAGCTTGAACTTTATTCTGATGTATCTCACGTCCGTAGTGCCGTGTGTAAACAGAGTAAGCGCACTCTTGTTTTTACCTCGGTGCTGGTTTTAAAATACAGCAGACTCCGATGTAATTTCCACATGACCGTTTGAATGTGGACCACAGAAATAGAGTCTGTGAACATAGTGTCAGGATGACCTCGCGGCTCGTGGTACAATCTCTGGACGGTCTGAGCACATTCAGGCTTCAATGTCCACACTGAGAGTTATATTTGGAACAGCCTCTGGTCTGGACCCAACTGGACTCTTTCCAGACTCAGACTTACTTAAGGCCCATTTGATCCTGGCATCCTTGAACTAATACACTTTCATTTCGGCGTCTGTGCTACTCTGGCAATAATGGATCAAAAGACTTTGAAACACTGCAAACATCTCGGTTCTAATAGTGTTTTTTGGACCATGTGAACAGCTACGGAAGCCCTGCAGGGACAGTAGAAATGGGTCTGATGGTGATTTCACTTTGAGCTAAATTTGTTTATCTCACATATGTCAAAAACTCTCATGGAAGACTGTGTTTTCAGACTTACTTAAGGCCCATGTTTGGCTCTGGGTAGTTTTAGGATCAGGAAGTAACAGTCCTTAAATTGGGTTTAATGGAGCTTTTTTATGGCGCTATTTTCCAAGATGTTATCAACTTTTGCTCCAGTGGCATCATTGACTACTGTTCATTTCATGTACATGCAATACAATACAATAATGACAAATTTTCTTTTGTTTAAAGCGATCCGCCATTTTATTTCCTGGTTTTAACATTAGACTATAAACATTTTACATTTAGATTTACTTCTTACAACGTTTTACTAAGTTTTCCTGAGTCTTGAATTGATAACAGACAGAATTTTTTTGAAGTTTACATGTATCATTTTACAAGTTATTAAGATTTTGGGGGCTTTTTTTCGATTAATGGAATACACACTATTGTTTATTGACAGAAGTGTGCGTAAACCTGAGCCCCTCGACAGTGGAGCGTCTCACTCTTTTGTCCGACTCGACGATCGTATATTGTATTGGATCGGATTCCCGCAGCGGTCAAGGCAATACTTTTTATTTTTCCACCTTGTCCAGTGGCTGTCAGCTGTGATCCTCTTTTAATGGACTGTTTCTAATAATATTTAGTTTGCTGCCTCACTGTTTTTTTTCTGTATTGATCTGTTGTTGCCACGAAGAGACCACTCAGAAGAACTAGAAGTCTTCAAAAACACTTTTTATTTGTAAGGGGTGAAAAAACAACCTGAAAACTATCACCGTAACGGAAATTTGCCACATCATAAGAGCAAAAAAATAAGACGGTGTTCAACAAGTGTGTGTCTATTCCCTTTTTATTTCGTTCTTCTGGACTCCATTCATAAAGTCTTTATGTAGCTCAACTATTGACAATGTAAGACAGCATTGTAAACAGTATTTCTTTCAAATGCCAAATATCATTTTTGATCATGGCCACAACAGATTTTGTTGGTGCATGTTTTGCTTTGTGCAAAAACAACAGATACTAATACTCTTTTTTTTCCCTCTTGTCCATGTAATTACAGAGACAGGGGGACATTGGAAGCTTTTTTTTAGAAATAGGAAAAAAAGAGAATGAAGAAACTATTGCTGGGCTGTTTCCGTCCGATTATTGTGGTTTGTAGTCGAGCCACTGCTGTTTGCAAAAGGCTGGACAACAGAGTCTTCAATGCTCCACCACAGAAAAAGACAACGGCAGACACAACTGAGAGTGAGACCAATCATATTTAGACTTTAGACTCATGAAGAGACTCAGTTTATGTTGGCTCATTTCTTTAGATGTCAGTTTTGATCTTTTATTTGACTTAAAAGAAGCCAAAGGGAAGTGTTTACCTGTTGTAATGGATTGGACTCAGTAGTTTCCTTCTGGTCAATGTCCCGATTGCATTAAACCAAAATCAAAGTAGCCTCAAAAATGGTCCTCAACAAAAAGCACTGAGTTACAAAATCAAAACACAATTGTCCCTGATACAAAGGAACATAAGTAAACCCTCTCACCTTTTGTCTGATCCGTGCCGTGTCCCGTCGCTGTCCCACTGTCACTTCTCTTTTCACCTGCAGATATAAACCACGAGGGTGATCTGAGGCCACGACACGGATTATTATTGGCCTGTCCACTTTGATGAAACGCCGTACGAGCCTCTGAGATCACCTGACACGCGGCGGCCATGTCTGAACTCACTCTGAAGCCTGTGTTTTTGTTTCGGCTCAACGCGCCCCGAGGACCCGACATTATTGAAACGTCAGCGGAGATGGTTCTGGAGGCGGCGAACACACTCTTCATCTCGACTTACAGCTCAGAGACCGGCCGCGGTTTTCACACAGACCGCACCTCATCGGCTCTGTCGTCTCCAGCGGGGCTTTGTCTGAGCTCGGACATTCGTTTTGTTAGAGCCTTCGGGAATTTGTTGTCACTAAGAGTTTGTGCACTTAGATGGAACAAAAGGTTATGGGGTTGGGAGAGGTTTTCTCAAGTTTTTTGGGGGGAATAATAGACTTCAAGATCCATGTAATGCTTATTTATAGATACATAGTTCGAGAAATGTCCACCATTTACATATTACTTCTTTAGTTTGTCTAAGTTTATTTATGTGCTGATGTCTATGGGCCATTCTGCAAAAGTGATTATAAAATATTGACCCTCAACTCGTCTTTGGCAAAAGTTAAATATTTTAAAACTGTATTAAATGAAATTAGACCGTTAATAATCTGTACAGTTAATAAAATGTGTAATTGTGTTGAAGGTCAAATGTGGAAAAATCTATTTTATTTTGAAATCCTTGCAGCTTCCACTTGTAAAACTGTCCATAAAGAAAGTACAAATAAGTTTAAAGAGTCGTATGTAAGTGTGGAACTCTTAACCTTCAGCGGTGTCCTCATTGTTTCCAGAACAAGCTGTAAATGACAAGTATCGGGCTTTAAGTGGATTTAAAAGTGAGATCTCTTCCACAACGAGACGATGATGAGTTGGTGGCACCGAGCGGCATCAAGAAACACAGCTAATAGGTGCAGTGACTAACTCTTGATGCTAAAGGACTGTTTAAATTTATTCTAAATTCTGTTTTCACCTTTTGATCTAAACCACAGAGCTGACCCCTAAACTAATCCCTCTGGTCCTGTACATTTTTAGAAGAATGAGAGTCCTCTTTCCAATTTCCTTCATGCATCAATAACGTTTATCCAAGTTTAATCTAAGTCTAAGTTGGTGGAGCATTGACAATAACTGTAATGGAGACACAAAAAGGTGAAGCTAAACACTGCAGTCTTTTTATTGAACAATAGAGAAGCACAAAACAGCAATATTTTCTTGTGATGTGTGTTATTTCCAAGAAGCAACAATGGTAAATGCTAAACTTTATTACATTTTCTTTACAAAAACTAAGAAATGCTCATTTTGTTTTTCTTTACAAAAACAAAACGAGCATTTCCAGCTCATTTTCAGTAAATTGCTGTTCCCAATTTACCGGAAACAGCAATTTGATCATAAAGCTGTTTCCAGTTTAATGATCAGTTTGTTTCATCTAATAAAAACATAACATTTTCTGTCTACGTTGCATCAAAGCGCACAAGCATCAAAGAGTGAGTCCTTTAAACGTGCAAAAAACTGCTGCAGCTCTGAATTTAAAGTTCATAAAGCCGTGAATAAACCAGACAATATGGTTTCTCCACAAACAAGGAGTTATCTTTTCTTTATTTAATTAATGACAATGCACCTTTATTCTAAAATTTGCCATGATTTTCATTTAAATTGGTTAGCTAACATTACATTCATTCATTTATAGTCTTGCTTTTAGTCCTTTTAGGGGTCAAAAGTTAAACGTATAATCTTTGTCTCTAAGCCCAGTCTTTTCCGCGACTGCAGCAAAGCCTATGGTTAAGTCAAGGTTAAGGCCTCTGACATCTCTTATATTCCTCACTAGGTTAAAGGTCAACAGGTCATGTCGAAGACCCCTCAAGCCACTTCAAGTGCAAAAAGGAATCCAGGCTTTAGGAGGAAACTGATCCGTCTGACTGCGACTTCAGGGCCCATTATTCAACAAAATTAATCTATTTTTAAATGACAAAGCTCCAAAACTTGTAGTTCCTGTTCCAAGTCAGTTCATTTCATCTCAAGCTCGAATCCATGTAGGTCACGACGCCCTGGACCCGTCGCAGCTGCCACCTTTGACCGGGTGACCATCCAGGGTCCCGTGCTGCTTTAAAGGTTGAGGAGGCCACTCTCCACTAAACTCAGTGACAGTGCTGGTCTGGCTCAAGGCCTGAGATGTAAATATAAAACGTAACACAAGAAGAGCACATTACTGGGACGTCTACTTGGAAAGACTGCTGGCATCTCACGAATGTTGGACGCAGCTTCTGAAGACACCACCGACCAAACATCACGCAACAGTCGACACATAATCAGGGTTACATCAAGGCTTACTCAACGCTTTCGGCTAAATATAGTTTGGGAGTTTTTGTGCATTTTTTTTTTCAAATCCATAAGAACATTTAGCTTTGGCATTAATTTTGATGGACATTATGATAAATCATTTTGAGTTGTGAGGTCAAAGGCCAGTATTATTGCATTTCATAACACAAAAAAGATGGTGTCAGGTCATTTACGAGGACAAAGTCAATGTTGAAAGTTAGATTGAATGGATGGTCGCCAAGATATTGGACTTAAACCATGGAATTAAACTAAACCTGATTTGAAAACAGGTTAGAGCAACGTTGACCTCAGAGAGGATTGACTTTTCACTGTAAATTATATCAAAATGTCAACTGTAATCCCTCAAATCCATCCATATAACATTTCTCAAACACAAAAGCCAAAACTATAATACTACAAGACCTGCTCAGACAATATCTCAACGAATAATAACAGAAAATAGGATTTATAAATCTATAGAAAGGAAATCTTACGGTGAAGACTTCATCAAGACATTTGCTCTTCTTCAATTCATAGATTTTGTTTGTAATTTCAGTTTACCATCCAAAAAGGGTTGTGTTTTTGCCAGAACATCCCACTCTAATTAAATTTACTGTAACAAAAAGAGAAAACAAAAGCAGAATTTGAAAATAGAGTAAGAAGAGACAGAAGAATAGACCTGACAGAAGGCATCCAGAGTTTCCTAATGCATGGGTCAGATTACAAGAGTAAGAGCGCCAAAAGAGAATTAAAAATCGAGCAGGCAAATCAAGAGAACAACGATCAGAAAATACACACAGCCTTTAAAGTTTATCAATGTTGCTGCAGAAAAAGTAAGAAAAATTAGTGTTAAATAACTGGGTATGTGGGAAGTTTAACTAGTTAAGCATATATTTTTAAAAATTATGATCTTAATTTATATAGCACTTTTAAAAACGTGTCCAGGTGAGTTTGTGCAAAATTAGTGACAAAATTTATTGGAGGCAAAAGCAAATAAACAAGGAAACGAGTTAAAAGGTAAATAGTGAGGAACACAAGATATAAAATTATTAATAGAATAAAATATTTAAAAGATCACTATAATATAATAAACAGAAAAGCAGATCAAACCAGTTACTAATGATCACTATAAGTAAAGCCTTCATAAATGTAATACCTCAAACAAACCTACAGAACGTCACTGCAACATAACAGTTTTTTATTGACTTTACACTGTTGTTTATTTCCTGTTTCTAATCCATACTCTCCTCAGTATCATTTGCAGGATCTTGTGGACCTACATTCCTCTTCTCTGACTCAAAAATGCGTGTTTTTATTCGTCCAGAGAGCTGTTCAGACTGGCACCGAGCTGCGGTTGTAAAGCTCCTGTTGCACAATTTGTTTACTCTCACCCAGATGTTCCCGATTACGTTCTGACGTTTGGGAACCTGTTTTTATTTGTACTTTGCATATTGCTGAGTCATTATGTTATTGACTCACAAACATATAATTAGCCTGAAATACACTCACTTACCTTTACTCTCCTCTATTTTGGTCAGGTTTAAACAGACTGCACTTGTTATTTTTTTCTTCTAGTTAAGAAAATGGTTTAAACCCCAAATATTATATTATAAAAGCAATAATTTATGATGCCATCTACTGTTTATTCTAAGGGATTGTAATAGATGAGAACCTCTATTCAGGAACAGAAAACCTTGGACAATCACATGATCCAAAAAGCAGCGCTCCCATTGGTCGACACTTGTCACATGACGTTCCAGGAAGTTAATAAAGATAAAGTGTATTTTCAGCTGAATATGTCTTTTAACAGAGAAACAGCTGAAAAAAGAAAAGCATCAACAGAGAAAAGGGAGTAAAACACAGATAAATACTGTCAATTCAATCACGTCATGTTTAACGAGGAGGAGATAATTGTCGTCCTGACGCTGAAGTCACAGCTAAGCTAATGCTAAGCTAACGCTAAACTTCAGTTTGAAATGGATTAGTATTTTTTTGGTTTTATTTTTTTAATAAAAGAGAAGCAGGAGAGGTCTCTAGGCTGCTTTTGGAGGAGAGTGGAGTCTGAGACAGGGACAAAAAAGAAAATCCAAATGGAGCTTTAAGGTAAGGTTAACTTTTACACTTGGACGCATAGAGCTACATCCCATTTGTCAAAACAACACAACAACCAAGAAGTAATGACAGTAACGGGTTAAAAGACATGTTTGAAAAGACACGGAGACACAAAAACAAATGCCAATAAACATAACTAAAGTGGACAAAATCTAAAGTGGAATCATTAAGTGTTCCTGTTTGCATTTCCATTCAATGACCTAATGGAGGATGGAATAAAAGAGGACTTGTACTGGTTCAGTCTAAACCTGGGACCTGAGGGTATCCTCCCAAACTCTGAGCTCAGAACAGGAGCTGGATCATTTAAAACCTTCTGAGCCTCTCTGTCTAACGGGAAAGGGGAGGGGAAAAACAAAAGGGGGGGGGGGGGGGGGGGGGAAAAAAAAAAAACCCCGGGCCCCAAAAAAAAAGGGAAAAGGCGGGGGGGGGGGGGGGAGGGGGAAAAAAAAAAAAAAAAAAAGAGGAGGGAAAAAAAAAAAAAAAAAAAACCAAAAACCACGCACTTTTTTTTTTTGGTTTTAAAAAAAAAAAAAAAAAAAAGTTTGGGGGGGGGGGGAATTCCCGGCTTCCGGGAAAAAAGGAAACCCCCGCGCCCCCCCCCAATTTTTTAAAAGAGCAAAAAAAAAAAAGGGGGGGGGGGGGAGAAAGAAAAAAAAAGGAAAAAAGGGGGAGGGGGGGGGGAAAGAAAGGGAGGCGTAAGACTTTTCATATAAAGTAGGTAGAGTGTGTGCAGAGTAATGTTCTTTTCTAATATTCATGCAATACAGACACATACAAGTATGTTCGGCGTGTCATAATATTGGATTTTATTGTCTAATAGTTATAAATAATAAATGTGACGCTTGTCTAACTCTGCCCTGCCTGAACATGAAGCTTTGATCTGATTAGATTTGGGGAAATGATGCAACGTGTGGAGACCAATGCACAGAGCTGACGTGGAGATGTTGAATAAAGTCCAAGCCAAGTTTCCACTCAGTGAGGAAGCAGCCACTGGTTGTGTTTTTTCACTCTGAGACGTTGGAGCAGGTCATTTAAGGTCTAATGTTTACACACTAATAGAGTAGAGTGGTAGTGATGCAGCAGATTCTAGATATCAATAAAAACAGAGAGCTTCTAATGGGTCCAGAAGCTTTATTTAGTTCAGAATAACGCACAGTTTTCTAGATGTCATACTACTGTATTTTTATCTTTTTTGAGCTGTTTCTCTGTAAAATAAGACGTATTTCCAACAGAATAACCCATTTCCTTGGTTTATTTCCTTGTTCCTTCGTTGTTGACATCAGTGTCGACCAATGGGAGCGCTCCTTTTTACCTGAAGTGAGCTGTGATTGGACAAAATCCTGCTGTGGACTGATCATTCTCATCTATTAAAATCCTCCATTATAAAGACTAGATCACGTCTTAAGGTCTCATTTTTTCAGATGATTCCTGTTACAATAAACAACAAAAACACACCTGTAATTAGATAAGAAATTTAAGAAAAAGTATACGATAGTGATTAAACTGTTTGAGTGTCGCTGAAGAGAATGACAAGATACCTGGTCACAATCTTTAATAAGACGACCTAGGATTAATTTAGTCATATTCTACCACTTATCCTTCATTTATCCTTCATGAATTTTAAGGTTTGGAGTCTGTTGTTGCCTGTTTGAGTTGCTTAGGGCTCGGTAACAGGGCTGACACATGAAAAAACAAAAAAAACAGACATTTACAGAGTGAATAGTCCACTATAGCAGTTTGAATCAACAAAAGCTCAAGCTCTTGCTCAAGCCTTTGTGCCAGAAGAGTCTCAGTTCTGTTTTTAATTGGGCTACTCTGCAGTTGATTATTCAATTGATGCTGTGGCTTTCTATTTAATTCTCACTAATGTTGAGACATTGAGACAGCGCTGTATTGTCTAGCGCCAATAAATGTAAACAGATGTCTTCTTGTCCTGCAGAAACAAACACACTACAAAACACAAAACAACACTGTGGAAATGAGAAAGAAAAGGTCTCAACGTTTAATTACTTATTCATTTAACTGTTTGCTGTAGTTGAACCATTATTTACGTCCAACCTCTGCATCTTACGACTTAACTCGAGCTTTAGTCTGGACTTAACCACGACTGTGTCTGTAATAACATGCTTTATCTCAGTGTAACCACAGCCAACGTCTTTATAATCACCACATGGACCTATTTCACTACAAACTGGTGTTATTTCTAATGAAAGGGTTTCTACAGGTGCTTAACATTTTAAAAGTTTAAAGCATGCATCCATTCTTTTTCAAAGTGAGAAAAAAAAGATGTATTTTACAATTTTAAGTTGGTGAAATGGGCTAAAATAGATGTTAATGGTGCTTAAACCTCTCCTAACCTTTCACTAACATGTTCGGTCGTAACATATGTCGTCCCAAAGATAGAGCTCTGCAAAGACATCGAAGTCAAAGCCGTACAAAGCGCCGAGGTCACTGTTGGCAGCCGCTTCTTGACAAAAGGCCAACAGAGGTCATTTATGGCTTTCACCTGCCTCCGACACTTAACCTTTTCACGACCGAAACAAACAGAGAGCAACGGTCAGGGCTTTTCCTCCGGACGGTTTCAGCTGTTTGAAGGAACAGCTGCAGGAGTTAAACCGGATTTTGATTTGTTTTCTCGTCCACTGTCTTAAAGTGAGACCTAAGACAATGCAGTTTAACCTGATGAATTTGATATTTTACATTAATAGATCTGTAAACACGTTCTCCACCTTGGCTCTATTTATTTTTACATAGTACTGTACTCTTTTGTTGTTGTTTATAGTCATTTTCTGCATTTACTAAAACCCTAAACTGAACAAAAGCCCTGTTTGTATTATTTTTTACAGTTTAGGCCAGGTTAGCAGGGCGTGGTTTTGTAGGAAATGTTTTAATGAGGTTTTTGTTTCCACTGTTGTGTCAAAGAAACACTCACCTGTTACAAATGGCACACAAACAATGTGATAAATTGAAGGAAAATGTGATGCATTATAAGACCTGTCGCTTATGGGCTACTCAAAGGATTTTCTTTTTTGTTTTTAACTTTAAGGATCATCTGGTTTCAGCAACAGATACAACTTCTTAAATGGTTGTATCATGGTCAACGGTCAATCCATTTTTTATTATATTTTTTCAAAAATCATCTTATCGGCTCCAAAAATGTCAGTACCTAATAATACAAGGTGCTTCAACTGAAACAACACTAGTCTCAGTCACTTTCTTCAATTTCAGCTGCAGCTTTAGTCAGTCCCTTGAATCTTTTATTGTTTTATCTTAACTTCCCACTAACACTTTTTTTCTCCTTCATTTCATGTTTTTATTTATTTGTAGGGACAGTGCATATTAATGAAAGTACAATGCAAACTGTTGTAAATGCACCAAATTTGGCACAATGCTAATTTCCATCCGTATAGTCCCAGTCATAGAAAAAACAAACAAAAAACAAACATAAGACCAATACAACAGACATATAGACAATACAGTACCATGAAGGAGTACAATACATAGAAAAGTCATCATAGAACAAACCCAGTTTAAAGAGACGATGCTTAAATACCATAAAACTCTTGTTGTTAATACAAATTACTGTTTTGAAATGTCCAGTTTAAAGTACTTGTGCACACGTATCTTAAAGTGCTTGTTTGCATAGATCTTACCTAAGTTACAGTGATATATGGTGCATTCATGTGCTCCTCGGGAACTCGGGAAAAAGCTTTTTTTCTGAGTTGAAAATGCACAGCGGCTCAGAAGATATTTTAGTAATATAAGTCTGTTTTGCACATTATTAACTTGATAATTTGACAGTACAACTAGGTTTTTTTTGCCCATATATCTTTATTTAGACGATATACTAGTTATTTATTTATTTACGCTGATATTTTGAGGTTTTAACACACGTTATGTTCACTTCTTATGTTTTGAATAGTCTTCTTTTTCTTGAAGCGGCTCATTTTTACTTCACCTCCATCTTCCTTGTTGTTATAGTTTAGAATGTTCCGACTGAAATCATGCAAACATAACGAAGCCGAAAGAACAACTCAGATACTCGAGTTTCAGAGGAGCACCTGAACGCACCGATACTTTGCCGCTGAAGTATTGCATCACTACGGAACGAGCCTGGACACAGAATGAAAACACAGTGAGCTCTGGCGTGTGCCGCTATCATCACAGATGGACCACAATGTTGGTTTTTGTTTCAAACTGTAACGCGACAGCTGAAAGTGAAGAGGCGCCGGCTGCAAAGAAAAAGAATCTGTCAGAAGTTTAGACCATTTCGACAGGTTTATTTTTACCTCACCTCGAGTCGCTAACAATTAAAATAAAAACAAGAGACAGTCAGTGATTTTGCAGTTGCCTGGAAACAGTGACAACTCCAACACGAGTCCTTCTCAAAACAAACCCGAGTGGAGTTTATGGAGTGACTGGGCTCTCTGTGTGAATATGAATAATGTGAATAAAACAGCTCCCATCTGAAAGAGCCATTGTGTTGAGTGCTACCTGCAGCTTTTACAGCTTTGATAATAAGAAATATCAGCAGGAATAAAGAAAAATAAATACAGGTACAGTGCATTTCTGGCCGTAGTGAGACTATTGTACTCTTAAAGGAGCAATAAAATCAGTCAGAAGTGAGGAAATGGAAACAAATCGTCTCCTTAAAGCCTACATTTACGTCTTTAGATCCCAACTTTATAAGATTACGCCTTCTTGGATGGAAAAATATTAAAGCCACAAAGATAATAAGAGGCACATGGCCAGAAGTGGGTTACTTACTTCCTTAATCCTCATCATCCCGAGTGGGACATAAGGCTTCAGTGATCTGTCTCCTGTTGGAAGCAGCAGGTCGGGCTTTGACTCGTTCAGTTCAGCTGTTACTGTCCATCTCTAAGTTGTTTTTGACTGGTATTTCTTTATTTTTTACCAGGTTGGATCCATTTTAGAGCAACCTCCTGATCTCTTCTGAAGGACAACACTTTGGTTCTTTGTTCGTTTGTACAGGACAGTGATTCTTAAACTTCACTCACCAAGCACCATCTCATTATATATTTGTTTCTCTTCATATACAGTAATGATTCTGGACATTAAACTGGTCTAAAGTGAGTTGAGTTCAGTTTAAATACAGTTTAAGTGCTTCTTGTTTGACGTGAACAGTTCTAGAGCAGTTTTAGTTCAATTTTTAACAAGCTTTATGTTGTTTAAGTTGGTCTTTGAAAGGTTTTTATTGATTTTAGTTTGACTTTAACAGGTTCTAAATGGTTTTAGTTTGACGTTGATAGATTTTAACCAACTTTAATTGCCTCAAGTCGTTGTAGTTGTTTTTTATTTGAACAAAATAAAATAGATTATGATCAAAATGAGCTCTCTCTAATGGATTTTGGATTTCAGTCTGAAAAATAAAACTTCTGAGAACCAGTGGGACTAGTGCCACAGTTTGAGAAACACTGGTAAAGGACACTGACATTTTCTTAGGCCAAAAGACGGAGCTTATTCTTAAGGAATCGATTGTATAAAGGATTGGGTTTGTTCATATTATTTTCTACAACTCACCAACAAAACCTGTTTGTCAAAGCTGTTTCTTTCTGAATTTGCTGAAGTCTGGACAAGTCGACTGTCATTGCTAATGTGGAGTATTCAAAAGTCAAATAAAACACTGTTACAAGATTAATTTACAGGGATTACAAGGTATTTATTCTGATTTTATCACAAAAAGACACAAACTAATGAGATCCAGCGTCGTATAGTGGGGTCAATGTGGAAGGAGCTGTGTTTTAGCCTCGTTCTTCTGCCTGAGGGAGGGGGAGGGGTGTGAACAGTTCGTGTGCTGGATGTGACAGATCCTTGATGATGGAGCTCTGATGTAAATGTGCTCCAGGGGAAAGTGGTCGCTGTTGTTTTTATTACATTGAGCAGATTAAAGCAGTTCCCGTCAGCAGCGGATGACAGCGTTGGTCACAATAGACTCTCCACCTCGAGCTCCGTCCACCTCACAAACAACTAATCATGAGTAAAATGAGAAAGAATTCAGAGAAAAATCAACAAACAAAGAACCTAAAACATCCATATGGTTCCATTCTTGTTTGAAACCAAATCAAACACAGATTGTTGGATAAAAGTGGACGGGATACGAGAAAATCCATTCAGTTTTGTGTTTGTTGTGAAGCAGAAAAACAACTGGGACAGATGTTAGTAACTCAACACTTTATAACAATGACACCTGTTTGATTATACACATATTTACACCTTATTTTTCATCACAAATATGTCACTAACTTCTCCTTAAAGTTTGATTCTTTAAAAAAACTTTATGTTAAAGGTTTTTTATAGATTATTTTATTTATTTATTGTTTTATTGTGACTGTTTTTACAATCTCTGTAGCACTTTGAGATTTGTTTCTAATGTAAAGTGCATTATTATTATTATTATTATTATTATTATTATTATTATTAGTAGTAGTAGTAGTAGTAGTAGTAGTAGTAGTAGTACTAGTAGTAGTATCTATTTTTACTCTCTGATGTTTCACACAGTCTTTACTAGAAAGGTTATCTTTGTTTCTAAACCACAGATTTTAGTGAGTATTTATTTACTATTGTTTTATTTATTTCATTTAAACCAAGGCTATCTTTTAAATCTTTGTGTACTTTTTTACATTGTTTATCTTGTTCATCAACTTAAGTTATAATAAAATGTGCTATACTTTATAAATTACTTTTACAAACTGTATAACAATGACACCTGTTTGATTAGACACCTATTTATTTTTCATCACAAACATAGCACTAATTTCTCCTTTTCTTTAAAAGTCTTATGTTAAAGATCTATTTTTACACACAGACATATAACACAGTCTTTGTTTCTACACCACAGATTTTAGTGCAAACATATGCTATGAGTGTTTATTCATGTATTTGGCTGCTATTATTTTATTGATGTGACCTTTTTAATTCCATTTCAATGTTGTTATTTAAATCTTTGTGCATTTTTTTTTCATTGTTTGGCTTATACATCAACTCAAATCATTCCAAACTGTTCCAGACTTTATTAATGACTTTAACTTGACTCACAAACTGTTTATGTTTACTCCATTATATTTTAAAGTCATAAAATATCCACTAAAGTTCTCCTTTCCCAGTGTTTAATGTATTTTTTTCTTTTCCAGTCCTCATGTAGAGCTGATAACACTCACTCCCCTCTGAGTATTTCCCTGATGACAGCGCAGTGACCCCCCGCAGACCCCTCTCCAGCCCTGATCTCGTTCCGTGTGTGTAAACAGAGGCGCCCCCTGCAGGCCGGCCCCCGCCACGTCCCGCTCCTCCTCCCGCTGCTGCTGCTATACCTCTCCGCCTGCCTCCTCTCAGCCCTCATTCACTAGAAGATGGCGGACTGCGCTCCACTGTTAGATGAGGAACTCTCGTCTTTTGTCTTCAATTACCTGACAGAAAACTCCGGCAGCCAGGTAAGCTCCCAGTCTGTGCTGACGCGCGGGACCCGGCTCTTTCCGGACGGGGCTTCGGTTCGGAGCGTCGCCGGCTCTGGTGCACGCTACGGCCGGGTTTGTGCGAGCCCTTTTGCGGCTCGTCCAGCAGCATCTCAGCCGGCGTCTCGCTCTCGTGTCGATGCGTGTGTGCCTCTCTCTTGACACGTCTGGCTTTCACGTGCTTTCGGGAGGAAATGTCACCGGCCACAAGGAATAAGGAATACATTTTGGATTAATTTCACTTGAGTGCTCTTGTTTGGGGCGCTCGAGCCGAGGCTGAGCGCGGCTTCGGAGGGATTATTTGGTATGCAGACGGGCGCTTTGGAAACTTTTGACGCATTCTTTGAGGGAAGTTTTAAATTTGGACACGTGGTGCGCCTCTGAACGCATGGACTTAGCCTTGGGACTATTATGATATTAAGCCATTCCGATGCTAATCCTGTTGCTGTTGGACTGATTGCTGTCACGTTTTACGCCAAGAAATCACACTTACACGTTTAGAGATGACGGTTGATCGCATGTGTTGGATCTTTTTTTTCTCCCAAAGCTTAATAAAGAGTCTGTTTGAGGAAGCCCTGCTACACTTCACATCATCGTTATGTATTCACCCCGGTCTAAGCTGCTTGTGTGAGCTTAACTGGGAGATCTGTGCTTCAAAGTTAACCAACCACCTTTTGATGCTTTACGCAAACGTTTTCCCCACGTCGTGAGTGGATTAGTCACAGAAACTGAACCATGTGGCGGGTTTGTTGGCGAAGTTAGCGTGTATTGTGTATGTTTTTGTAAGCATTTGCGTAACTGGATGGTTACAAAACGTTGCTCTGTCACCGCTGCTGCTGCACCGTCTGCTTTGGGCTGAGCTGAGCCGTGCATCCTCCAGGTGTGAGCCGTTGTTGATAATAGCTTCGGTGGTTGGTTGACGACCCCTGTTTCTGCACAAGACCACGTCAAGGATAGATTTTGCATCCAATCCGTTTCTCTTTCTCCCTCCACTGTTGCTCTGCAGCGCGCAGTGTGGTTGTATCAGTAGTAAACATGAACTTGTATTCGTTTCAAGGAAGTGGCATTAGTCATAAGGCGCATAAGATAATCATTTACATAGACTTTGATAAATATAGGCTTTCTGTGCAACACTGGGGCAGTTTCTTTGGAAGTGGTTACATCACTGAGCATGAAAAAGGACTCTGCTGGCTCCAAATAAGTAGCTTTTCCATCAATTTTAAAGCAAATGCAGGCTTGAAGCTTATGATGATGGTGTTTAATCACAAATATCAGGCTTGAATTGAAATGACAGGATCCATAGAGCGGTTTAATCAGTGGAAAATGACTCGAGATGTTGACTTAAAGCCTCCTATTCAAAGCTTCCTCATACTGCTACACATTTTAGACATATATGGCACTTCCTGTCTTCATTATTCAATACACAGTGACTGAGAGGATGCCGTTACATCATTTTGTTACCGAATGCCGTTTGGTAATGTGTTCCCGATGGAAACTGTAGCTTCTGATGTGCTGCTTTCCAAGACTTTCAAAGCAAACATCCTTCAAATATTCATGCTTTCTGAACAGTGAAGGGTTTAGATACTGGTTGATGGTCAGATGCACGGATATACTTGTGATTTTAAGGCTTTTTAATGCATCAAACGTAATAGCGATTGAGAAATTGGATGAATATGTGAAACATGTTGTGCCCAGTTACTCTCTTGTCCAATCAGAGTGTTGTAGTAACCAGTGATGCATTCATGTGCAGTGTTTAGCATGTTCCATTTGGCTTTTTAACCCAATATGATTGATTAGGTGAATGGTGTAATCATGTAGATCTAATGCATTGTTAAATCTATGTAGTATTTTTAAGAAATGAGGAAAACTGTCAATCTTTAAGCTCCATAAAGTGTTTTCCGACTCATTTAGCCGCCATTTCCTGTTTAATGGAGGCTTGTTTACCACATTTTAAATGACGAAAACCCACATAATGAACAACTTTTTGCAAAAATGACATTTAAATTCGTAATTAAGCCTTATATTCTGATTCTAACGTAGAGAAACTGTCCCAGGACTTCCAAAAGACACGGATTACCACTAAAGCCACTGTTGCATCATGATTTGGAAGCGGTTGTGATTGAAGCGTGCGCTGTGGAGGATTCACGTGCACGCTCGTTGGCTCGGGGCGGGCGTGAGAGGAGGAGGGGTGTGTATGTGTCCTGTCACAGCTGATTGGCAGCTTAAGCAGGTTAATTCAGTGTGTGGTGGTGGGATGCAGGCAGTCAGGGCTATTTTTATCCTGCAGCAGTGACTTGTGCTTCCTCGCTCACAAACACACCGTGCGTTACAGAAGACACGCACAGATGTGAAATAAACAGTACCCCCCTCCCTCCTGCCCTCCTCCATTGTACTTACCCCCTTCTACTGCCTTAACATTAGACATATATTAATATTACATCATAGGGCTTTAATATGCAATCACTATGATTGTCCAGCTATTGCATTTTAATGCTGTTGAATGTAATATTTACCTTTTATAAATGAAGTCTGCTGCATGTCAAACCACTTTCTCTCTGCCATATTTCTTTCATGTCCAGTGTTGGTCTGTAGCGTCTTAAAGGTGTCCCTCTAAAATGTAAATTAATCATAGAAGTCTCTATATTTAGAGCATTTAGTCTCATATACAAGGATTTAAGGATAGACTCTTGGAAACTGGCAAAAGACAGTAAGACAAACCCTTGGTGTTATGGATGATTTGTGCAATCAGTCAAATTAAAGGAATAGAAATTGATCATTTAAAGCAGGATAATGTTGTGTTTTCAATAGTAGCTCCTACTTGAGAAAACATGGATGTACACAGTTCATCCAGCATTAAATCTGGATTAATCTGGACTAAACCTCGACTAAACCTAGTACTAAACCTGTACAACAGTTTTAAACCACTTACTCGGTTCAAATTAAGAGACAATTGTAGTTTTACTCAATGTCCTAGTTCTAATGCTTGAGTAAAGCAATATGACACATTGATTTTACAGTCTTGGGTAAATAGCACAAGAGATGCACATTTATATTGCCAATTTATCCTTGTTGTTGTCTAAACTCATATTTTTTTTCAATAAATTAGGACTGCATGGTATTAGTAAGACGTGGTATGCAATAACTATGTTGAATATTGTGAAACCAGATTCACTAAGTGGCAATTTTTGCATAGTAGGCTTTAAATTGTATTAAATTTATCAAGAAATACATGATCTAGATTGAACTGTAAACTCTGATGGCACTAAGTTTGATTTGGCTGCAACACAATTTCGTTAAAAACTCTTGAGTGGACGATTATTTTGTCATGAGCGTAAATACCTCACATTGAATACTATATTATTATTATGATAAATGCAGTTAATTGCGTTATATATTTAAAAAATTGTTGATATATTGTGATAACGATACATTTGTGATATATTGCAGAAGTGAAAATGCAAATATAGTAAGACATATTGTCATTTTAAACAAGTAATCAAGTCAATAATAAGATTAGACTTTGATAACAAATCAAATATTTCTCTTAGTATTGTTTCCTGTTGAATGAAGATAATTGTAGTGTTGCGTATCATGTTGAGTGAAGCCCGAGTTTGCACGATACCTGTTTGGTGAACCGACAGAGCCATAAACTACCATCTAATCTCTTAACGCTCGTAAACTACGCTGGAACGAGCAGCTGGGTCAAGCACAGTGTACGGTGTGTGTGAACGTTACAGAGGGGCGTAAAGGGAAATGCAAAACAGGAATGTAATATGAAATAGCTCGTGTTTTTAATGTTGAATATGATCTTGAGCGAGGTTATTGCTACGAAGTCCTTGAGAAGCACAGAAGGAGAAAGATAAGCTAAAAACACCATTGTACAGTGTAATCTGATAAGGTTATCTGTTGGACAAAAGCACCGCCGCTAATATGTTAATATTTACTCTTGGTTATTACTGTGACTTTAGAGCGAAGGGGGGCTCCAACTGGTGGGCTGCGGTCCAAATGTAGGCCACTAAAGGTCTTTAAATAGACTACACTGTCATTCTACGTCAGTGCATAATTAAGAAAGGATGTTTTTTATGCTTTATGTTGGTTACAGATTATATCAAGGAGTAAACCCAGATCTAAACAGGACCAAACTAAGACTAAACCAGGTCTAAAGCAGTACTTTTTTAGGAATACTCTTGGGCAAATAACAAGGACTAAACCTGGACCAGAAGCAGGACTAAATTTTTGGACTAGACCTGAACTAAACCAGGGCAAAAAGTAGGTCTAACCCACTCCAAAATCAGGACAAAACCTAAAAACTAAACTAAAACAGGATTAACCAGGACCAACATCTAACTAGGGCAAGTCTAGACTAAACCATGGACCATGCTAAACCAGGACAGAACTGTGTCTAAAACAGGATCAGTCCAAGGCTTAACCAGGTCTAAAGCAGGACTAGTTTTAGGACTATACTAGGGCAAATAACAAGGACTAAACCTGGCCCAGAAGCAGGACTAAATTTTGTACTAGACCTGAACTAAACTAAATTTAAGGTAAAACAGGATCAAATTAAGACTGAAACAGGTCTAAAATCAGATCAGGACTAAACCAGTACTAGACTAATACCTAACTAGGGGAAAGTCCAGAACTAAGCCATGCATCTAAACCAGTTCTGAACCAGTGTAGTGCCAGTAATAAACCAGTACTAAATCATACTGAACTAGGGCAGAGCCTGCAGTAGGAAAGTGGAATGAATTTAGCACAAGAC
This sequence comes from Rhyacichthys aspro, assembly GCA_036850595.1. NCBI lineage: Eukaryota > Metazoa > Chordata > Actinopteri > Gobiiformes > Rhyacichthyidae > Rhyacichthys > Rhyacichthys aspro. Next base: position 22,466,009 of record CM072157.1, on the reverse strand, counting down.
CAGGACTAAACCAGGACCAAACCAGGACCAAACCAGGACCAAACCAGGACCAAACCAGGACCAAACCAGGACCAAACCAGGACCAAACCAGGACCAAACAAGGACTGGAGGAGAAGAAGACTTTGCAGATTTATGTTAAGCCCTGGTCCAAAACCTTTGAACTAAACCAGGACCACAGTAAGACTAATCTAGATCCAACACCAGGAACTAAACCAGGATGAACTCAGACCAAAACCTAGACTTGAACTATTAAACAATCTGGACTAAATCAGGTCTAAAACAGGGCCAGACTAAAGCTGAATGATGTGAATGAAACCTAAACCTGTGCATTAATCAGACACTCAGCTAATACCTAACCAGGACTAAACCAGGACTAAACCAGGACTAAACCAGGACTTTGGACTTGTGCAGAGGCCCTGGTGCGGTCTTGTCCCGGTCTGTGTGGTGTGTGTGCGGCGCTGTGTCCCTGCCGGCTGCTGATTGTAATACTACTCTATCCTCGTGACTGGAGTTACAGAACAGGGCTGGTGCAGTCATGTGAGCGGAGCGGGACGGGGAGGGCAACGGGACGGGGAGGGGAGCGGGACGGGGAGGGGAGCGGGACGGGGAGGGGAGAGGAACGGGGAAGGGAGGGCAGCAGGACGGGGAGAGGAGAGGGGAGCAGGAGAGGGAGAGGGACGGGGAGAGGAGAGGGCAGCGGGACGGAGAGAGGGATGAGAGGGACGGGGAGGGGAGCGGGACGGGGGCGGAACCTGCTGACGTCCTCAAACCCCACCCCCCTCGGGCCCCTGAACATGTGACTGCTTCCTCCTCGTGCTCGGGCTCTTTCTGTGCCTCCGGAGCAGACAGTGTTCCCCGACTCGTCCTGTTCTCTCAGATCTGCCTCAGTCTTTTCTGTTGGAGACACTCAAACTATTTAAAACCAATTAGATTTGTTTGGCTCTTTCTTTAAATAGACAAAGGATATGAAAATAAAATCACTAGAACTAGAAATAGCTTTTTTATTTCCTTTATACTTGACTAGAAATAAAGAAGTAATACTTGCACAATCAAACTAATGACAGCGTTTCTGTCCTACATAGATCTACCTACATAAACTTACTCATTCAACAATTTCTGTTCAACAATAGTTTAACTAATCAAGATGTCTATTAGATGGTTGACAGATCAATCTAAACAAACCATAAGCCACAATTTTATTCTGAAATAAGAAACATTTCGTCATACAATATTAAAAACAGTATTTATACAAAGTAATCTTCTTTTAATCTTTATTTTTATTTTATTTTTTAGGTAATTTTAGAAGAAGATAATTTGAGATTTTTTTTGTTTTATTTTTAAATAATTTAATTGATTTTTTAAATATATTTTTTAGAGAACATTTTTTAGAATAATGTTAACTCCTCCGTATAATTGGATAAAATGGATATTGTACAGTGCACTATGGAAAATGCAAAACAGAACTTTCTTGTAAAAAGTGTTTTTATTCACAATAATCTATATCATTTTAAACAGTGGGTAGTTTTATCAGAAAGTCCTTGAGAGGCACAGAATGCTGAGCTGTGATTGTATGTGGTCTTTACAGAAACCAATTACTCAATGAATACTATATAAGAGCACTTTTTAATAGATTTGTGCTCATTCCCTTCATCATAAACACCTAGAGGCTGCTTCTGTTTGGTCTGGAGTCAATAGCCGTCCTATCGCTGACCTCCAGTTCAGGTGATGATTTACAGGTCGACTAAAGTTTGGTAAAAATACAACTGGAGGCTCCGGTGCTCGTCGTTGCGTTGTCTCTGCGTCAAGAGTGGACCTTTATTTGTTGACATTTTGTGTGTAATAGTTACTGCACAGACATGGGGCTTGTTTTCTTGTGAAATGTTCTACTTCTGCACATTTTGTTAGCTTTTTGATAGCTTCCTACGCAAACTGGCGTCCCAAACGACTGAGTTTAAACAGTTGGTGAGGTATATAGGTCAACCTTGTGGATAAATTGCCAACATTCACAAAGTATTTATTTTTTCTTTCAGCGTTTGTGAGATGTAGGACTTGTACCACAGCGATTATTGGGTTTTCTATGAGATGCAGCCCATCTTTTGTTCACCTTTGAACCTAAAACGATGGAAATGCTTCGACTGTATCTTCTGTTTAAGCATTTACCAATCACATGCGGTTTTGTCCAATGACTGGTTTCAATGACAACTCAATGTCACATCCTCCTGAGCTCCATTTCACGGAAACAGACGGAGAATATTGACTATTGAACCAGTGTTTAGCCCCACACTCCGTCTCCCACTGGTCGTATCCCGGCGCTAATCATCGAGCGCTCGTCGAGTGTGGGACCTTGCAGAGGATTGACTTTCTGTAGGAGATCAGTCCGACTTAACGTCACTCACCACATCCGGCTGTAACAGGACTCAACCGGCCGCTGGACTCACGCTGGTAAAATATTAGCCACCGCTTGTAAGTTTACCTGCTCAGCCGTTCGGGTCGGACGTGAAGCAATCCAGTCACATGGAAATTCAAAGCACATCCTGTTGGGAAGTTTTCCAATACAGTGTTAAGACTCGACGATATGACCTTGATCTGATATTACAATCAATTTTGCATAAATTAATGGGTTTCATGTCGTCGCAGCTTAACTAAAAGGTGATTAAGAATGCTTCTGTGAATGTATCATGAATATATACATGCCTTAAAATCAAGAATATGGCCTTTTAGCGCTTTTATTCCCTCCTTAAAGGCATTTTTATTGTATTAAGACTTTTGTAATTTCGCACCATAGTGTCTTAAAAGAGATTTAGACTAAAACTTTTGGGAAAAACGATGTCTTTGCTAAAGGTAAAACTCTTGATTATTAAATAGTGTTTGCAGTGGCTTGACTACAGTTGCTCAAACAGTGGAAAAATAAACTTTGATCTCAATCTCTTCAGGCCATAACTGTCTAAAACTTAACCAGCATTTATATAAAAATCAGTCTTAGCAATGCCTCCATTGTTCCTATTTCTGGGGAATCTATAATGGATTGTACTTAACTGGTAAATAATTAAATTCATATAATTTTCTCTCTGTTCAAGCCACTTGAGCTTGTAACAGATTTTTAAAAGGAATCGTAAAAGTTTTATGACCAAGTTTCAAAGATTTTTCAACAACTCTTATTTCCTCCTGTTCTGTTGGATGCAGTTATCAAAGGAAGAATAAATTAGTTTAGTTTGAGTGTTTTGAGTGAAATTAAGCTTTAAAACACTGCACTGAAACATTCACACAGGTTTTAGTTGGATTCAAGTTGGTTTTAGATTAATTAGATTTTTGCTACAAAGAGAAATAAAATCAAATCTGTTCAAATCCAACTTAAACCTCTTCAAATCCAATTTAAACCTCTTCAAATCCAACTAAAACATGTTTAAATTCAACTGAAACCTCTTCAAATCCAACTAAAATCTGTTCAAATCCAACTAAAACCTGTTTAAATCCAACTAAAACCTGTTCAAATCCAACTAAAACCTCTTCAAATCCAACTAAAACCTGTTTAAATTAAATGAAAACCTGTTCAAATCCAACTAAAACCTGTTTAAATTCAACTAAAACCTGTTTGAATCCATCTAAAACCTGTTAAAATTCAACTAAAACCTGTTCAAATCTGACTAAAATCTGTTCAAATCCAACTAAAATCTGTTCAAATCCAACTAAAACCTGTTTAAATCCAACTAAAACCTGTTCAAATCCAACTAAAACCTCTTCAAATCCAACTAAAACCTGTTTAAATTAAATGAAAACCTGTTCAAATCCAACTAAAACCTGTTTAAATTCAACTAAAACCTGTTTGAATCCATCTAAAACCTGTTTAAATTCAACTAAAACCTGTTCAAATCTGACTAAAATCTGTTCAAATCCAACTAAAACCTGTTCAAATCCAACTAAAACCTGTTTAAATTCAACTAAAACATGTTTAAATTAAACTAAAACCAGGTCAAATCCATCTAAGACAAGTTGAAATCCAACTAAAACCAGTTTTCATAAAATAACTGAATGTTAAAGATGAAATCTCACATTCATAATTGAATAAAAGATTCCAAATGCCACCATCGTCGGCCTCTGAAATGTTCCTTATTAACTCTGTAACCTCACCGGTTTGAGTTTGACTCCACTGATGTCGACTAATCAAAGTAAAACCCTTAAGTGTTTAATTGCATCTCGGAAACGCCGCCTACACGAGTCCAAATGGGAAACTTAATAAAGCTTAGCACCATTACTGTGTTGTGGCGAGGCCTCGGTCGCGCTTTAGCTCGGAGCCGCAGTGACACATTTGCTCGGTGCTTGAGTGGGCGCTAATGTATGTTCATAGTCTCGTTAAACAGCGGGAGGCCGGCCCTGGCGTCCACATATCGGGTGTTAATATCCAGTTTCTCTACGGAAGCCACTGACCGCTCTGAGACGGCTGGGATAGGAAGGGACCAACTAGCATTAATCTGTTATGTAATGGCAGATTATGAACTGATTTAGATAAAGAAAGATCATCTGAGAAGAAGTTAGCGTTGGTTCATTCATTTTTTATATCACACCTGTCTTTTTAACAATCACTGTCATTCGTTTCGTTGCACATTATGTTTAATTAGCTGTCGTTTATATAACTTGACTGCTACTGAAGAGTCTTTATCTTACCCTAAATCCACATGTTTTGTTTGATTTTGCTTGGACTAAACAGATAATAGATGTCTTTTTATTTAAATATTGCATATAAAGTTGACACAGGGCTGACATCTTTAAACTGCAAAGAGTTACAACACATTCATTTGGACAAATAATGATGGAAAAGAAGCACGATTGTAGTCATTTGTAGAAAGAAACTAATATTTTAATGAGTCGTGCCTTAATAATAACACTTGAATAATACTTATGACAGTCACTGGAGGGTCAAAAATGGCTTATTTGAGTAAAGTTTGTAGATCGTAGTTGATGGTCTATGCTAGTGGGAACAGAGAGACAAGGATGGAAGCACATTCAAGTGAAAAATATATATAAAAAACACCTCAGATAAAGGAATAGGTTTAAAAAAACAAGTGCTTTATGTAAAAGAAGTGAAGCAGTGATAATTTTTTGGCTAAAATAACATTTTTTGTATGAATTTGGAGAATAATTGTGAGCTTTTCTGCAGGTAAACCTTTCTAACTAGTGTTTTACTCAGATTGTGTTTAAATGCGTGCGTAACTATGGACATATTATACATTAGGGTCTATGTACAGTATTAGGAGTGACTACAGACATAATTTACACTCTTAACACTGTCTCTTTTGTGTATTTTGAAGCTATTTTATTAATTCTTTATGTGCACATTGATGAGTTAACAAAACAAATAAGAACACTGCTTCCAGATCAGTCAGTTTTCTTGTTTAGTAATGCAGCATTCAACCATTAATCACTCATTCTAACTTTATACAGTCGTCATTAAACGTGAACAAGAGGAAACGAGGTTGTAAATGTTTCTGTAAAGTGCTGCTAATGGAAAACTCTCCACTTCAGCTTCAGCTTTCTCCTGAATTTGCCAAAGGCTTTCACTTGACGGACAGCTTTAACCGGACCGTGAACTTTTCACATTTCGTGGTTCGGTATTAGTCTAGAACCATCTTAGTCCACTTTCTCGATGTAGGCCAATAAATCGGCTTTGAAGTGGATAGTGACAGAGGATTGAGACATTCAGGTAGGCAGCCAGACACACACTTTGGAATAAAAATAACAGGGCTTTGAAGGCGCTCTGTGCAGTGATGGATCCAGGTGCTATTGGTCGTGACTGGGATTTGCTCCGTGCTGCAGGGGGCCAGACTCAAAACAGACACATCGACCTCCAGAAGCAGAGCGGGCACAAAAACAGCCCGAGATGAATCCGCTCTCACTTAAATTGCAGTTTTTTGTGTTGCATTAGCTTTTTATGTGTCATTATCTGCCGGTCGTTCCCGGTTTTCGTCCCTCGGCTGCTCTCTGTCCGTTTTGAGTCGTGATGTGGAGTGCTGCAGTGCCTCGCTGTGACTCACCTGTCCCTTCTGTCGCTTTCTACCAAACAAAGGTTTATGGGATCTGCAGGAATACAGCAGCGTGGACCGTTTGTGTAAAATGCAATGTCAACATGCACGAAATGTATATTGCAAAGACTGTTTGAGCGGCAATAACGTTCTGGTATTCAATAAACCTGGCGTTATCGTTAGGGCTGCAACAACTAATTAGCTTAATTGATTATAATGTTTATTAAAATAACTAATTTAATAATCAATTAATAGCTATTTGGGGTATTGATAGACTCTGAAACATGCCATGTGCCGAGAGAAGAGGTTTTATTACCAAGACAGAGCAGTAAATTCACAGAAACAGTAAAAATGTTTTAAATCCCACCAAAAAATTCTCCTTAAAATAAATAATATATTAAAATGTATAAATAAATAGCTTTAAAAATAAACAGAAATAATATAAAGACGAATAAATAAGATCAACAATGAAGCTGAAATTGAAATAAAACAATTTAATTAATGGCACAGCCTTCCTTTTAATACATAATGATGGCACAGAAGCACAATCCTAGTAATTGTCCATTGCTGATATTTTTATATGTAAACTTTAGGACATTAACAATTGAAAATAAGAGCTGTGACTTCATAATAATACTTGAATAATACTTCTAATAAAAAAAGGCTTAAGATTGTGGATAATAGTAGACGGCCAAAAATGTAAAAATGTATGTGATGTTTTTGGTTGTATTATCTTAAGTTTTCAAACAGGAACAATAAAAAAAACTTTTTGACACTTGTCTTTGTTAGTCCATTAGGTCCCACGTATTTTTCACCAGATTTAACGATTATAGAAATAATCGTTAGATGCAGCCCTAGTTTTCATTTTGCATGTCACATTAATTAACCAATGCTTTATTCCAGATACAATAAAATAATAAATAATATAGTCACAACACTTTAGTCTGTTTCATGTCAACATTTGTAGTTTGGGTTGTTCCTTGTCCTTGTTCAAAGATTTATTGCAAAGTGTCAAATGATTTCCATGTGCTTTGAGTTTCTTAACCTCTTGACGTGTCACTGTTGCATCCTGGGTATTTGCTCTTGGTTACTGTTGTCCCTTAGCCGTTTTACGAGTGGAAATTATAAGTGTTGTTAATGTGTGTTGTATGTTCTTTGGGAATACGTCCGCTTCCTTCCAAATCCCTCGGCGCTTCATCAAGCATCCGGCTCAAACGCTGACCCCCTGCCGCTGTTTTTCCTCTTCGTAACGATCACACACTGCATGTCGTGTTCAGGCTACATGCTAATGCTAACAGCTGACGGGTGGAGGGGCAGGTGAGGCGTCTCAATAATTCATTTTGTGCGGATTCGTCAGCCGCTCGCTCAGGCTTCACACGCGGTCTCGCTCGCACATCACGACTGCAGCGTTCGGCTTCAAATGACTTATAATTTTCTCACTCATTTTTTGAAAATTCAATTATCCGTCATGATTATCTGGATCTGTGAGTTCCCTGCTGCAGTGTGGGGATGGGTGTGATGGTAGTTCTGATTGCCTTGTTAGTGTTGGATTAGCTTAGTCTCATTCTCAGATCAGTTGTGCCACTTTATCAAAGGACTGTGACAGGTTTTTGTGAAGTTAATGTGAAGTTTTATTATGAAGCAAATTTGCAGCACATTTAAAAGGATTTCTAAGATGTTTTTAAGACTATCTCAAGGCAATTTCATGTAGCCCTATATAAATGCATGGTCTAATTAAGCTATGTTTTTGTTATTAACTTGTTGTATTGGGTTCTTTATAAAGTTTCATCTTCTGAAGGCATCATCAGTTTAATGCAGCTGTAAAGAAACACAAAAAACATCCTGCTGTTGCAAATACATCCAAATGAAATGGTTTTCTGGTGTTTTTTTATCACCGTTTCTCCCTCGTAAACAATGATGACTTGTTAATTTATGGTCGTTTTAGTCTCAAAGCTGCGTGGACGGGACTCGAGGAGGCTTTTCCAGGATCAACCTTTAACCTTGTTTCCGACGCAGGGATAAACTGGGCTCGGAAAGGCTTACTGACCAGCGCGGTTTAGGACTGAACACACAGTACTGCCTCATTAGACTGGTTTTATCAGACTCGTGAACGTGCTTCTCTTTTTTAGTGGTCTCCTGATGCACTAGACACATCAGACTGTAAAGTGAAAATAACTATAAAACTCTTGAACAAACTGAAAAACTACTTGACAGTCCAGAATGGATCCAAATTGACTGCTTTACAAATGTCTATTTCTATTGGGTTTGTTTGTAGGCTACAGCATGTCCCTATAGGGCTACCGTAGCTGCTCACAGGCTGTAGAAAGTAGGGGTCGGAGGTGTTGCATTACAATCTACCTTTGAATGCCTCCAAAATTGCACACTTCACCTTTAAAACCTCCATATATTTACCCATTAGCCCCTGTACAGTATGTTCCAATAATGTATTATCAAGATATATGGTAATGTATTGACCATTAGCATTACTAGCTAGCATTAACATTAGTAAAATTCTATTTCCAGGCTCATAGGTATATTTATTTTATTTTAAATTTACTGTTCTACTTGAAACAGGAAGCTGAGGCGCTCAAAAAGACGAAAAGATAAAAAGCTTTAATTTAATTTAATTTAATTTAATTTAATTTAATTTAATTTAATTGTATTTTTTATATTTTATATTTTATTTTTTATTTTTTATTTTTTATTTTTTATTTTTTATTTATTTAGAGATCCTTAACTGAAGAGCACCAAAAAGACATATCTTTTCACTTTTGGTCACATCCAAGTATCCCTCCTTCTTGCCATTGTCTAACTATTCTACTTGTTTCACATTTTGTTCTGTTTAAAACGTGACTCAATCCTCTCACAGAAAGAGAGAAGAGGTCTTTCCAGAGTTTCTAAGTTTAGCCTCATGGATGTTGCATGCTCACTGCAGGATTTTTCCAAACAGCTCCTCTTCCCCTGAGGTGAAGCATCAGAGCCGCACTCATCCGAGCAAAGTGTCCAGCACGCACAATGGCTCCATCGCGTGAGCCGTGCAAAAAAATACAAAAAATAAACCTGCTAAAGTGCCACCAGTGAGTAGGAGTCTCACTTGGTATTCATCGTTTGCATTTGCCGTTTTAATTTATATGGAAATCTATTTAGTTTGCCTGGTTGTTGCCAATCTAGCGGTGACTCAAAGCGAGTGGGCTGTGAAGATGTTTAATTCTCCACATATCTCGCTTTTAAGACTCTATAGATTCTATACTTTACAGTCTGTGCCATGATTCAACACTATCACCTCTAATCACTCTCTCTTTTTTTCGCAGCCCTTATCTTTATGCCACATTCAGACACTTTGCGGCCCACATAGGATTTATCATTTAGGGTAATTTATCGTCGAAACACCATTTACATATCGTTTAACCTTTGGAAATGGCTGTCGGAGAGTGTGGGTTTCTTCAGGTCTCGTGAGTTGGATAAATGGCTGCCAGCGTCGCTGCCAGCGCTCTGTCCTCCTTAAATATTATGTTAAGGCAGTTAAAAAGGCAGGTTTTTAATTGGTAAAAGTGCCCCAGGGATCAGACCTGCTCATTGAAGAGGCACGGAAAATTAAGTTGCACTGATCGACTAGTTAATCATTTAAGTTGTTCATAAAGATGTCTGGTAGCTACTGTATATTTTACATTCCCTTAAATTAAACAAATAGAAGAAAGCAATGGAAATGTGATTATTAAGATGCAGAAAATGCATAATTGATTTTTTCATAACCTTTAGACTTAAACTGTATTTGTAAATGACATTTTTGACAGTGTATTGTCTCATTTATTTATGCCTGTCTTCTCCTTCACTTTAACGACCGATCAGGATCAAAGCTTACTCCTAACTCTGTTTCCCAACGAACATTAGCTTTAGCAAAGACCAGATGCAATTAGATGCATTTAGTTTTTCAGTGTAATCTCCTAAAGTTTACTGTAACAGGAATCATCTGAAAAAATGAGACCTTAAGACGTGATCTAGTGTTTATAATTAAGATTTTAATAGATGAGAATGATCAGTCCACAGCAGGATTTTGTCCAATCACAGCTCACTTCAGGTAAAAAGGAGCGCTCCCATTGGTCGACACTGATGTCAACAACGAAGGAACAAGGAAATAAACCAAGGAAATGGGTTATTCTGTTGGAAATACGTCTTATTTTACAGAGAAACAGCTCAAAAAAGATAAAAATAGAGAAACAGGAGCATGGATAAATGTTGAGAAATCCAGAGTAGTTCACATATTTTTTTAGACAATATTTTTAGGTTTGTCTGTCAATAAAAAAACAATAAACTCTGAGTACTGACAGGTGAAGAGAATGGCCTCGATGATGATGAATTTACTTTGAAACGTGTCGAGTTGAATTTATCAGGAGCAAGTGAACATTTTGTCCTCGACGCTGATGTGTTGAAAATTGGAAAGATTTGAGTGAAGGGCTTCAACATCTCTGAGCAGCATTAGGTTATGACTGCAATACTGATTTGAATATAATTTGATCATTTGACTTTAGTGAGAGGCATTGGATTTCAATATACTTCTTGCAGTGTCAGAAGTAATCTTTAGGGCAATATGACCACAAATCAAACTGAAAATAGTGAAAAGTTTGACCTTGACAACAATCAATTGAGAAGCAAGTGGCTCGTGAGTCATTTTTTTGCAGAAATTAATACATTTTTCATCAATCAAAGCGGTAAAACAAAGAAAACTAACTGCAGAGCTCACAAATACTCTGATTCACCATTTATTATTTGTACTGTAGAAAATATATCGCTGTGTTTAATGCTTTTGTCAGTAAAGATTATGTTTCTGTGCGACAGCTGCTGGATAAATGTGGATCTATGGCCCATATGTTTCCACAGACGATGTAAAAGCTGCATAACTTCAATCTGATTCCTGCTCACGTCCGGAGCCCGTTCTCCTTATCCCTGCAGATATGTTGTGTGTGTGTGTAAGTGCACATGTGTCCTTAGCTAACCTTTACCTGCCATTTGTATTCATGGCGCCGCCTGTGTTGCTGTATTGATAGTGTCAACAGCGGCGTGAGGTGATTTGTCATTTGAGGCACAGGCACGAGACACATGTGGCAGCTTCGTACAGCCCCTCGGGGAGACGACGGGCCGGGGGCCGAAGGAGAGGGAATCCAATCTAAACCGGCGGCTTCGGGCTTCTTCCGAGACATTTCCAGGACATTTTCGGTGATCCAGTTGAGATGAGGAACAAAATGAGACCGAAAAGGAGCAAAGATACAGTAAAATGGAGCAGTTCTGTGCCTATAAGGATCGGAACGGCAGAAGAAAAGGGTGATGCTGAGTTAAAATGAGACAGTTTGTGGCTAGAAAGATGCAAAATGTTAATAGATAGTGAACAAAGCTACTTCAGAAATGTATATGACAACATTTTGATTCTGTTTCTGGTCATAGAGGATAACATTTGAGACAAAGAAAGCAAGGATTTTTCTCTCTGAGGTAGAATTAAAGCTTACAATATACATTTCCAAAAGCCAGCCTGGTAAAAAAAACAGTTTTCAGAACAATGGTGGTACATTTTGCTTTGTTCCTCATCACTTTGTCTGCATTTGTATCTGTGTATTGGATCAAATGTATTATGGACAGACTCTAAAGCCTTTTTAATGTTCCTTTAGTGAAAATTTCTCTCATTTATATAATGTCTCTGTCAGCCTTGTGCAGCACAGGAAAAAAGATGAGCTACTGTCTCCTTTTTCAGAATCAAAAACATCTTCATTGACCAATTATGTCGCACATGCAATGAATTTGGTTTGAATTTTTGTGGATTAGTGTTAGATGGTTGTTTTAGTTTAGTTCTGTTAATTGTTCAAGAGTTTTTTGCTGCAACCTGGTGTTTCATTCTGTATTAAATGGAAAACCAGAACGTGCGTGTCTAATTGTCTAAAAGACACCGACCCAAATGCAGCATTTAACACTGATCTGTCCCATTTATGCTCCAGTTCAACCTGTATAACCTTTATGAATATTTCCCAATGCAAATTAAGAAAGACTGGAGTATCTCACCACAAACCGTGAACATAAAAAGGGCTTACACTTTTAAACACAACACTGATAAAAACTAGAGGCCCACTTGTTGCAGAATAGACAATAAAAATATAAAATGCATGATGGCTATTTCGAGAGTGGTATTTTGTTTAGTAGTAGTCCATATTTAGTTTTAGTTTTGACTCTTAGCTGTTATTTTCAACAAGCCATCTCCATATTGCAGCCGTAAATAGAGATTGAAGGTTAAGGCAAATGAAAATTGGTCTCTTCCAGTTTTCTACGATACGAGGTAACCCTGAAGTACACAGGAGCTCGACGGCCACCGAACAGCGCTGCCCTATTTCTCCGTTACCTGATTTATCACAGCGCAGCCACCGGGGACATGTCTTATTTTTAAAGCTAACAGAGAGGACCGTGGCTCCTTCTGAAATCTTTAACCAGAGATGAATGGAGAGGCTCGCCGATAGCACACGACACGGGAGCTCGTAAAAGGCCTCGTGTTTGTCTGATATCAACATCTGTACGAGCCGTGGCATTTGAAGCATTTAGGAGATAAAGAAGAGTGGATGGAAGCAATCTGGGCCACACTCGGAGTGATGAGAGCAAAGGAAAATAGACTCGGTTTAGAAATAGTTTGGTAAGTGTAGTCTTTTGGCAAAATATTGGAACTGAATTGCTTTTTTTCTCAATTAAACACAAAACATTGGGCTTTTGGGAAAGTAAAGAGATGAAAATGGAAAAATCAAGTGTTTGAATGAGCAGTTTTCAAGTCAAATCATGGAAAAGTAAAGTCCTGTTAGTTTTCTTGATTGGAAAATGTCGTTTCCATCATTAATGTCCTGCAAAATAATATCCAGGAAACAGTGGGGACCCTCTTCTTTAATACAACATAAGACAAGACTCAGGAAACAGAAATTCAGCTGTTTTTACTTTTATTTGGAGGAAAAACAAGCCTTGTTCACTCCATATTATCTCATTGTATCAACATCAACAGGAGTTTTCTTTAATGTAAAGTCTTGAAGCTTTGACAGTGGGAAAACATTCATAAAATTGTGCTTCTAAATATCTTTAGCACAATTTAATAAGCATTTCTCTCAATTGTGTTAAATAAATCCACCTGCTGACTAGTATTTATAATGTGAGTCAAAGGAGGTGTTAAACAAACCTTAGATTGACTTGTTAACAATGAAGTTAAGCACTACCTGCCACTATTGTAATTCATTTACTGCTCCAGTTGAAGAATGGGCCTCGCTGTTGTGCCTTTATTGACGCTGATGCTGTAATAAACGGCGCTGATGAATGAGAGCTGCTCCAGGATCGGTTCGGGCTCCGTCACCGATCTCGACCGGCTCGTTCCAGTCTTGACGCGGTGCCAGTGTTTGGGCTGGACCTCTCCTTGAGTTTAGTCTGGAGACAGATCGAGTTGTAAAGATGTCTGGACCGGGCTGTGGCCACAATCCAACTGAAGACATCTTTACTCCGTGTGATGCTATCAGAGACGAGCGCAGCGGCCAAAATCTGGACACAAGCACTATTACTCTTCCATACAAATGACTCGTAGCTTTCTATTCTCTTTTAGGTAGCTGTGAGATTCGTCTTTAATATAAGTAGTCATCTTTTTGGCTACTGTAGAGTCAAACCCAGCTCTAGACCTAGTTTTTAAGTTGTTCTCTGTTCTAATTGCATGTTGTAAATTAGAGGGACTGGGGCAGATATGTTACACTCTTGCTCTGCTCCATTAACACTGATAGACGATGGTAATAACATGGTTGTTTTGAACCTTGAAGCTCCACTTCCTGGTTTTCTTTTCTTGTCCCTGTCTCAGACTCCACTCTCCTCCAAAAGCAGCCTAGGGACCTCTCCTGCTTCTCTTTTATTAAAAAAATAAAACCAGACCAGTTTTTCCTCCAAAATACTAATCCATTTGACCAAACTGAAGTTTAGAGTTTAGCGTTAGCTTAGCTGTGACTTCAGCGTCAGGACGACAATTATCTCCTCCTCGTTAAACATTACGTGATTGAATTGACAGTATTTATCTGTGTTTTCTCTGTTGATGCTTTTCTTTTTTCAGCTGTTTCTCTGTTAAAAGACATATTCAGCTGAAAATACACTTTATCTGCAGCTATTAAACTTCCTGGAACGTCATGTGACAAGTGTCGACCAATGGGAGCGCTCCTTTTTGGAGCATGTGATTGTCCAAGGTTTTCTGTTCCTGAATAGAGGTTCTCATCTGTTACAATCCCTTACAATAAACACTAGATGGATCAGAAAGACTGTTTTTACAATAAACTGTTTGGGTTTAAACCATTTTTCAAACTAAAAGAAAAAAAAAATCAGGTAGCTTCAATTTATTTAATTAAATCCCTGTAGAACCACTTAAACCCTAACTAGACCTGCACATTATATTGTATGTTCTCATTGAACATAGTGTATGATTCTATTAGCCATACATTCACACTTAATTAAAACGTCCATTAAAAAGGAACAAAACCGAAGCTAATTGCATTTTCCAGCCACAGTCTTCCATTTACAACTTAACTGAGGGAGCTATACACTCAGCCAAGTTTAAAACAATAAACAGTTGAAGAGAAAAGAGTTGTGAGTATTTAGAGAAGACTATTTTGATGAGAACGTTGCTAAATTTATCGGATTAACCAACTTTGTACTAACTCTAGTCTAGTCTCTAATACAAGCGACTGGAGCGAGGGTCTTTTACATGAAAATACTGATCCAGAACACTTCCCCGCCGTATCCGCCGTGAGCAGGTCCTGTGTATAATCCACTGCTGCGGTGGGATTATTGTGTGTGATTACGACTCGTGCTGCACAAGGTTAAGGATTACAGGGAGCATCCGCGGGTAATGTCCTTCCTCCAAGTTTGGAAGCAGGGTTCTGGACGGATGTCGGCATCTGTCGCGATAACATCCCGACCTTTCAGTGTCTAAACATTAACGTACATTCAGATCCGTAAATGCAGGAAACAACATATTAGTAGCATTTGTTCTGATATAGGGATTATACCTTCGATTTCCTTCGTTTTGGATTAGTACACAATGTCCCAAAATGGAATAATCAACCACAAACCAATCTGAATCGAGTTAATTCATTAGTTATGTGTAGATACTGGGATATTTCTGTTTTATTTGACGTAAACAAATGGAAAGTGATCTTTTTAATGTTGTGTAATGAAAAATGCATCCAAGTTATCAATATAAAGGCAATGGGAATAACAGGGATGTTTATATTGGACGACAGCGAGCGAAGTTATATATATTATTGAGAATTATTGAGTTTAAATGAGTCTTTTATTCTGACAGACGAGCGGTTAGCTGATTGATTGCGTTGTAGCAGCAGCTAATGGGAGGTGAGAGGCTAAACTGAAGCTGTCAACAGGATTTTACAGAATATCATAATAGGTTTTGATATATTATGTACAATAAATTGGCTTATAATAGTGTACAACATGATTTTAAAAGAGTTTTGAGGAGTTTGGGACGCTAGAACAGACAGGAATTGACTTTATGTTGTTGTCGAAGTCTTAAAACAGTAAAAGTAGATCTCATTGAGCATTTTATACAACTTAAGCAGCAAGTGTGTGATTTTTTCCACAGCAGATTGTAATTTTGTATGTTTTTTTAAGCTTTTATTGCTGAATAATTATACTTTCCCATATTTTCTTTCTTCCTGGTGATGCTGTGTTGCTTATTTTTTGCACAATGGTGTCCAAACCCTTCATTATTACAGCAGCATCATTAAGTTTGGAGCCACTCAAATGTCGCCTAATGCATAAACCTTGACTCTTTAGTTTGATTAAAACGGTTTAAGGATTCGAGAAGCTAGTCATCAACAACACTTTTATCAAAATAAGTGGCTGCAATTACTCTGCGATGAACATAACATGGCCGCCGACTCTTCCATGTGACTAATGGAGTAATTAATTGCCCCAGCTGTGTTTGCAGTATGCTTCGGGAAAAATCAGAGATGAAATGTTACCGACCCAGAAGCAGCAGCAGCAGAACCAGTCGCTACGAGGCTATTAGCCAAATTAGCTGCGGTGGTTAAGTTATTTAAAGGCAGGACGAGTGGAAACGTAGTCGATTTAATGGGAACGGTCACAGTAGTAGTTATGACACGAGTCGTAGTAGGAATAATCATGTGACCCTTAAGCAGATTTGCCGGTTTTAGACACGGACTTACAAACTGTTTATAGTCACAGCACACTGACGGTTGTTTCTCCTTCTACAGACTTCACTATGCACCGTTTACATTCACCTGTGTGTGTTTCAGGTCATGTTTGTGCTTGGCTTTTACTAATATTATCAGTTAAAACATTAGGTTCTTGCCTCCAGGTTTGTTTACACTTTAACACTAGTGATCTTTATGATTCCACCTGAATTTTTTAACAACAAACCTCGAAATCTGACACAAACTCAAACAGAAAAGCTTTAGTGGCCATACGTTTTATACATCTCACAGAATTGCAACATAAAGTGCTTCTATTTTCTGAAACTCTTTGCATTTATGTCGTTTAGTAGCATCTTAATAAGCTAATGAGCCACGTTTTCATCCACAAACAGTACAAATCTGTGCTTTAATTAGTAAAAATGAGTATAAATGTTTCAATGACTGTTCTAACTTTAACTTGTGCGACTATTTAACATAACTTCACTGTTTAAGCTGTCTTTGCATTAAAGTTATTGCTATATACATTATGTCTGATATATTGTGCAGCCCTTTGACGCCATAACATTGTAAACAAAATCAATGTCGAGCACATTTAAAACAACCATCTCTGCTTTACAGACTCAGATAATAGCACATGTCTTTAAGCAGTAATTACAGCTGCTGTCTCCAGTTCTGAATATATATAATAGAGTCACTGTCCATCACTGACTCTATTATTGTGGATGTTGCTCTTTCTAGAAACTTTGATTACAATATGGATGAGCTGTTCATTGTTGTATTACTCAGTGTTTGTCGTGAAAGGCAGAAGTCCCAATAACAGTTTGATTGACTGAGTGCAGTTATGTGATATTATTTGAGCTTTCTTTGACTGTTTATTGGCGTATTTTAGACTTAATAACCATTCTTACTCTTTTAACACAACAAAGAATATGTATACATTTCTTAAAACTCAGTAAATATGAAAACTCTTCAAGCTATTCCTTAGTATTTCTTGACTTTCAAATCTCTTCTACCATTAGTCAACCCCATTAATTATTCAAATTGATACTAAAAAAGTGCCTTTTTTTTTTTTTTTTTTAAAGATAGAGGCAATTATCTTTAATGTTAATGTGTTTTTCCTCCTGGTTATTACAGGAAAGGAAAAAGAGAGGGAAAAAAAAAAAAAAGAAAGAAAGTGTCTCTAAGGGCTCTTGTGTAAATGTGGGAAAAGGTTACAGGAAATTTCCACACAGCGAGCAGGGCACACATCCAACGGCGGCATATACCGTAACCGCGGCAACCAGGTGCCAAGGGAGGGCAAGCCGAGACTGGCATGACCGAGCGCTTTCACACACGAACACGTATGACAACACGCTCCGGCCCCGGCAGCGGTTATCTCCGAACACGGCATCATTAAGCGGAGAGTTATTTGATACGACTCGATGCGGCGCCGCTCTTCTTCTTCTTCTTTTTCTCCCGCTCCTCGCTTTAAAAGCCATTTGTTGTTATTTTTAGACGCTGTTGCTTCCTCAGATAAAAGCCGCGCTGTGTGTAACTCAGCAGTTTGTGATGGCGCTTCAGAACAGACGGTTATAAATAGTTACATCGACAAAGGTGTATTATAGACGAGATAAAAATGGACTGTGAAGAAGCCTGGAAGTGTCAGACGTGACCCAGTGTTTGGCTTCAGTGAAAGGCACAAATAAGGCTTAGGACAACACTGTGGGTCATAAAAGCTTAGGTAAAGTCTGCTCCAGTAATCTCAATATTGATTTCTATCTCTTGAGGAAAATGCAGTCAAACGGTGAGCTTTTTGAAGGGCAAGTGTCTCAAGTCTCCAACAACATATTTTATTTATACTTGGAAATATAGCATTAAACATTTTGCAAAAACTCATACCATCAGCTGTTTCTGGTTTCAAAAGACCAATATATTTATATCAAGAAGGATCAGAATGAGTAGTTTTGGTGGAAAGCAGTATGGTTTAATGATGATTAACAGCTTACATGGAGAAAAAGCCATATTCATTTTGATTTAAAATATATTGTGCCCATTGGAAAGTATATTATTGCAGCTGGAATCATCTCCAGATCAAACCAGAACCAGTTATTGTGAATTAACCTTGTGTCCATGACTAACAATCTTCAAAAACGAGAGAAAACTCACCTAAACACAGAGCGAGTATCTTAACTCTTCACAGTAATGTCCTGCTCCGACCGGGATTCGAACCCACGTCCTTCTTGCTGTTAAATAATAATGCAAAAATGTTATATTTCTGCTTCTTGTTGCAAAGAGAATAGCAATATCTGAATTTCCAATTGACTCTAATAAAAAAACATTGGATCTTAGACGAACTTTTTCCCATTTTTGTTTTGTTTCCATTTTTCAAGTTTTCATTTGTTTTCAGCAGAATGTGATTTAAAGACCACTTATTGGAGTTTAGTCAGTCTTTGTGGTGCAGATAATGTTCATATTTATGATGCATATTGTGCTGCCCTTTTGGATAATCATATAGGAAGCCTGCCTCTATATTTTTCCTGAGCGTTCCTGTTGTAAATACTTCTCCCTCCTCTCTCTTTTCACTTGTTGTTTGCAGGTACAAGCCTCAGCCCACACACATGACTCACTCAAACACTTTCAACTCTCTAAACTTTCCATCAGTAGCTCCACACAGGCCCATCTCCCCAGCCTCGTCTCCACCTTAATGTGTTTATCATCATGAATTATCATCACATTACCAGGAGAATACCCCACAATATCAGCTTTATTACATTCAGGACGCCTACCGAGCGGCAATTTATTAAATTCTGATGAGTTATGGCGTTAGCGGCTGCTCTTGCTTTAGCTTGTTGTAATGTTTTATGTCGTAGACAGAAGACGAAATGGCGGCGGCAGGATTGAGAGCGGCTCGAGCGGTGGGCTGATTATAATACGAGAACAGGTCGCACGCAGGTCAGACGTATGTAATGTGACAGCCTTCGATGGAGGACAGAGAGAAGACAGCCTTAATTCTACTCTTTACAGGGATTTTTTACATGATATGGACATTTTCTTTTGGTCAAATTCATCTTAAACCCGATAGTTTGTTAGAAAGATGTAAATAAAGGCTTTGTTTTGAACTAATTTCACCAAAAACTTTAAATTCCCAGGTTTTATTCTATGCTTTACAAGTTATGGCCTTGTAAATATTGTACACATTTCATATTAAACCATAATGCAGGGGTCAAAAACTAAATAAAATGGACTTTAGGATGCTGCAGGGAACCGGACTTTCAAATTAAAATATAGTTAAATAAATATATAAGCTACATATCTTCACATTTTCTTATTAATTTCTTAGATTTCTTCACAGTTAAAAATCTTTTCTTGATTTTCTTTCTTGACTGAATACTTAAAAAAAAAAAAAGTAAAACAACAGCTTAAAGGATAAAAAAGAAAAAGAAAATAATTTTGGCCAAATCAACTCAATTTCTGTCATTTTAATATCTATATTTATGTTGCAACTCTGCCTATTTTTGGTGAAAAAAGATTCAGTTTTCACATACAGATTATTTCTGGTTGTTTATTATTGACATTTCCATCAGTGACTGTACCCTTCGTTCCATCTTAAAAAACAATTGGCTTGTCCATTAGCTTTTTAGGCTAGTATGCTATTATAGGCATTTGTTACTACACCTTGTTATCAGTGTTGTCTGAACTAGGAGCTATTTCTGAGGCAGGTTGAGGCAGGAATAAAAGGAAAACTAAAATCCTTCTTGATTTGAGAGACAGGGTTGTAAAAACTAGTCAAGTATTCAGACCGTATAAGGCTTGTTGACACAGGTGAACCGTGCACCGTGGTAACTTTCCACTGTCAAAACTACTTCCTGTTTTTCCCTTTCTCTTTATTCCTTCTCCACATTATCACCGACCCTCCTTTCATTCATCCCCAGCTCTCTCTCTGTCTTTTTCTCACATGTTTGCCCACATTGACCTACTTCCAAAGGCTGTGGTACCTCGCGTGACCACGGATCTCCGAGCTGCAGAGCTCTCACATTAAATCACAGCACACGCAGAACGCTCACATCTACACATGTGTCAGCGTTCGTATCATGCAGAAAATGAGTTCAAAGCTGCTTTCCAGGTCTTTTACAATTAACCAGAGGCTTGAGATGAACAAATATGAGCTCACAATCCCATAATATTGGATTATTATTGCTTAAATGAACCTTAAAGGGAAAGGAAGTGATGTATTTAAGATTAAATAATGGTTCAGTAGCAGAATAAATCAACTGACACAGTCCAGTCCCTCTGCTTTACAACAAACAAAAATACATTAAAAAGCATCTTTTTTATGATTCAAAAAATACACTTTTGCTCTAAGTGCCACTTGTTGATGTTTCAGAAACTTAAAATACTCACTGTTTTTACTGGTAACATTTCACTATCTGTTCTAATTAGTCAAATACATTAAAGCTTGTTACATTAAAGTCATTAAAGAACTAACTTTCAGGCTGTAAACCCACTAAATGACTGCAATTTGCAAAACTCACATGGTTCTGTGCAAAATTAGGGCTGTTGTAAGAAGGACTGCAACAACTAATCAGATTAAACGATTATAAACGCTTATTAAAATAATAATCAACTAATTTAACAATCGATTAATGTCTATCTGGGGTTTATTAAAGACAGAGCAGTAAATCCACAGAAACAGTAATAGAGATGTACTTTTTTCATATTTAAACATGCTTCACTATCCAATTATTAGTCAATTAATCAAAAAAATAATCACCAGGCTAATTGATTATAGAAATACTTGTTCGTTGCAGCCCGAAGAAACAGTATTTATTGAACTAAAGGCACACTTTGTCATTAAAATTGGGGTTATTTTTTATGTTTCTTGACATTGAAATGGATTTAAGTCTATAATTTTACAGATTATTTGCTTTGTACTTTATTTTTTACTTTCTTTCTGTTTTTAGGTAAATTTTGCTTTAAGAAGGCTTTCATTGAGGAGCTGTTGTGTTACGTATCTACCTCACTTTGTGACAGGCTGAAAATGCACTGAGACATTTCCTGAGCCTAGAAAAACTCACCCAAAACTATTCAAACTAAAAGAAATGAGGAACTGTTTTGAAATAGAAATGTGCTTCCTCCAAAGTTCACCAGGGTTCGTCTGTTTATCTTTAGGCCGTGAATATTTCATCTGAAACATTAATTATTGCAGATTTGTCTAAAGCTAAACACACCTCTTTCCATTGTGTTCCTTTTGCAAAGCGTTGTTGACTGGAGGTGTGTCACTACTCACCGAGGAGTCTGGGTAATAGGCCAAATACTTTCAGGGTGAGTTTGCATGTGTTAAAACATGTGTGGTTCTGCAGGAATCTCCGTGTTTGCATTTGAGCTTTTTACGTGAAAGCGGTTTGAACGCTGTAGACGCCAGACCAGCTCGTCCTGCTCAGAAACAAAACGCACAGACCGGATTCTTGAGCGAGTTAAAGCCGGGGTCTGGTCTTAAACGGGAACGTAGAGTAAAGTGGAAGTGTGTGGACTGCTTTATGAATACATATAGGCTCATTATCTCCTTAAACAAATATTAGCAATCAGATTCTACCATTGAGATTCATTAATAACACATGTCTCAGGTGGGATTTGGGACAAGCTCAGGGATTATGGTGGATTGTATTGTTTTGTATTAGATATAGTGATATTATTATGAAGATAGAGATAGGCTTCTCATATTGTGCTGTTTTATAAAGTGAGATGCTTCGTGTTCAAATTAGTCCCAGTTTGAGGAGTTCTGAGCATCTCTAAGGCATTAAAATCACTTTAATACATCGACATATTGAATAACCAACGAAATAAGATGGTTTTCCACATTTTTAGGATTGATTTAATGCTAAAAATATAGTTTTTTTGCTGTTGTTTTGTTTTGTAAAGCTGGTAAAATGGCTCGTTGTGTCTTCAGTCGTGTGTCCTGTTTCGTAGTGAGGTCGATAAGTGACATAATAAGCCTTTGTCCTATGTTTTGGTTCATCTAAGCTTTTAAAAGAGCTTGATTTTGAGGTTTATAAGTAACAAATAGGACCCTAAGCAGGACATGAGGCTTAATAAAAGACACCATAACATAAAAGAAAGTCCAGAGAGAAAATAAAACCAATCAAAACAACTCATTTATGAAGAATTGTGGACGAGAAACTTAAAATGTGCACTTCCCAAAGAGTGGTTCTACTGGGGAATGGAAACAATGCATTTGTTTCGCTTAAAAGTGGAAAATAATGTCCATTATTGTATATATTTCATTACGTTTACTCCAGAACTGCTCTAACATCTGTTACTTGCACTAATTGATGAGTATATTGACATAAGGCAGGTCTGTTGCATTCTCCAGTCTCTATTTATGACCAGTCTTTAATCACGTCTCATCAAAGTTTGTTTTTGATCAATAGCACTTTTGATCAATTTCACTAATGAGAGAATTACTGCTGCTGTCTCTAATGATGGTTAAACTGATGAAGGATGCACTGGGCTTTATAATAACTTTTTAATGGCTATTGAGTGTTTGATAATTCATCCGTCACATGAAAACTCATCAAAGACGACGACACCTGGCTTTAATGATGAGAAGAGAATGTAGGTTTAAAGCAGAGATTCATTCATTAGTTTCTAAATGTCCAGTTTTGGTCTGGCGTCAGTAAAAGTATTTGTGGATTTAGTGACGTATTGGCCCATATTGTTACTTACATACCTCACTGAGTAACAATAGATATTAAAAACATTATCTACAGACCTTCCTGAAGCGCACTGACATCAATTATTAGATAAAAAAATCATAAATCTCTGTCAAACATATATTATTTTTGTCATTATTTTAATTATTTTATAGGCGAAACTAGTTTATGTGACTACATTTGTGTTTTTCATCTTCATAGCTTTATTTTTAGATGCTATACTCCTTCCTCTGTCCTATCTCCTATTCCCTTAGTGGCCACTAGTGGAACTGCAGTATTTTCCTTATAGACTGCAATATAAGACGATATATGGCTCACAGTTCAACAGAATATTCCAAAATGGTCAGATATGTTCTTTTTATGCCAATTTTTCATATCCTGGACTTTATAGATATATTAGAAATCCTCTTTAAATGAATCATCACTTCCAGAATTGATTATATTGGAAGTAACTGTGGGTAAAAAACAAGAATATATTCGAGTAAACCATACTAACAGACAAATAAACTGCCCCCAAAAACACATTTAAAGTGTAACTAGCCAAAAAAATCAGTGGCGGCCATGTTTGTTTTATCATCCTAGTCTTCGTTTTCTTGTTTTCGGGTTTGAATATTTGTTTATGCTTGTTCTTGAGCAATTAACGAGTAAATTATCACAAAAACAAGATGGCTTCCTCATTTTTAAGATGGATTTTGTGATCATTTCTTGCACTGTTACTTCTGCTTTGTTCCTTTTCATTACAGCAGCACATTTATCATCACTCCCACCTTCTTCTGTTTCATGTGCATCATATATTTTCCACTTAGCTTCAGTAAGCACCTGCCTTAAGCCCTGCCTCCTGCCTCCTGCCTCCTGCCTCCTCTCATTTGCACACACACACACCTTCTCCATGTTTTTTTTTTTCCTCTTGTGCTTTTCCCGCTGAGCTTTTCCATTGACCTCGTTTCAACTCTCTGCGTTTCTCCAGCTCTGTTCACTGCTCATTTAGTCCTTTGCCGTTTTGTCTTATTCTCACATCTCTGGCGACTATCTCCATTTCCTTCTCCTTCGTTTGCCGTATTCATGCCTTTCGCTGCTTTTCCTTTTGATTATCTACGTTTTTGATGTCTGCACAGCTATCAGCTTTCTCCTGCATTTATATCTTGCTCTTTTGTTGCCTTTAGTTACAGACTCTAGTCCTGCCAGATATTGCCTTGTGCACGTTGAATTAATTTAATTGTGGATAGATATCTGCTAATTAATGATAATGCATTAATTAAAGCAGTTTTGGGATAGCGTAGAGTCAAATAATAAGTCTTAATGTTCTGATAGCTTATTGATTCTTCCACAAAAACAGAAAGAGACACAAAAATAGTCCACTTCTTACAAATATGATTACGGTAAAGACGATTGAGTTGAAGCAGTCTGCGCTAACACAGTCTAAAAGTGGATTTTGGGTAAAACAACATTGCACCTGATTCAATAAACTTCAGCAAAAGGTCAGACGGACAATGACAAATAATACTGGGCTTTATATAAAGGAACGCTCAAAGGTAAAGCAAGGTTAGCGCTTGATGGAAAATCTGGTAAAAAACCTTCCAAAAACAACATTTAACACTTAATATGTCGGTGAAAAGTGGGCTTTTATGGATTTTCTTGACATTTAAAACTAGAGGCAGTCTGGGTAAGGTTTGTTTTCTGTTTTTTGCTGAAGGAAAAGGAATAGTTTTAGCGATTAGCCTGACTGACTGACAAATGGTTTTCTTGAGGCTAGACAGGTGTTTAGCCCAAAGTTTAGTTCTCTTGATCATTACAGAGCAGCTTTTTATTTTGATGTTGTTTAACTTTAATCATCTCCATCTCCCGTATATTCTCTTTTTTATTGCCTGTGCAGTTCTAGTTGGTCTCTGAAGCCACTCCCATGAGAACAGGTCCACTCATCTGGTTAATTTGGATAAACCACTGTTGGCTTTGTCCTGATTATGATGCTATCGTGTTGAGTCCTGTTTGGCCCTGATTCAAATCACGGCTTAATACTATTTAATACCCAGCCAGTGTCCTCTGCTGCTGTGTTGTCTGGTAATGTAGTAGGCTGCCCACTGGGAAAACTGGTGGACTGGTCACTCTCTGTGCGCGTTTAACTGTGTCTTTGTGAAGTCTGGTCCCATTAAAATGGCAGCAGTGGTCCTCTTCATTAGCCGGTTGCCAGCGGCTGAATGAGAAGCTGAACACCTCGGAAACAGCACGGAAAAAAGAGAGTCCGAGAGCTTTCTCTGCTTCCTAATTCGCTCGAACTCGTGATCACCAGTTCACCAAAACCCAGCACAAGAAGCAGAGACATTTATTGGTCCCTTTTTAACACGGAACTTCATTTTCTTTGTAGAGACAGGATTCAAAAGAACTGTCCATGTGTCGTGTGATCTTTTATCAGTGTTTTGATTTGTGTTTTAGTTGATCCTCGATGTTGAATGTGCCAATTACGCTGACAGTCACTGGGCATTTAAAATGTCATGTTTGTTAGCTCAGGTTTGGCACCTTTTATTTAAAGCTTCAGCTTCAGATTTTGTTTTTTTGTCCCACTCTTCCCCAACAGCAGCGTAGTAACCTTTCCTGCTTCTTTTATCTAAAAAAAGGTAAAACCAAACCAATATTCTTCCACAAAATACTAATACGTTACATACTTTATAAATGAAAGTGTAGAGCCAACATTTATCCATGTTTCATTTGTTCCTGTTTCTTTATTTTTATCTTTTTTGAGCAGTTTCTCTGTAAAATAAGACGTATTTCCAACAGAATAACACATTTCCTTGGTTTATTTCCTCGTTCCTTCGTTGTTGACATCAGTGTCGACCAATGGGAGCGCTCCTTTTTACCTGAAGTGAGCTGTGATTGGACAAAATCTATTAAAATCCCTAATTATAAAGACTAGATCACATCTTAAGGTCTCATTTTTTCAGATGATTCCTGTTACAATAAACTGTAGGTGATTCAATTAAAAAAATAAATACGACAGTAAAAAAAACAGGTAATGTGCTGCAAAACGTTGGTAACGTGATGGTTCGTTGGCTGGTTATCCATCCTAAATCCCTCATTTATTTTTCAAATAAGCCTTTGAAAAATAAATGAGTCCTTTATTACTGTAAAACAAGATTAGCTAAGCATGTTTATAATGATTTTAAATGGGAGTCAATAGGAAGCACCTCGGAGTCTTGAGCTAATCTGGTCCATTCTTTCTCCTGTTGATGCCACAAACACGACTGAATGGGCAGATATAGATAGTACAAATGTTGACATGTGACAGATTTATATTTGACAGTAATGGTGCGGTTAATTCGTCACGTATAAAGCCGCTCTGTCGATGAGTGACTCGCTGTAAATCCATGCATTTCCTCTCCGATAGGAAGGAAAATGTCAAGACTGCCGAGATGACTAACTCTTGCATAAGAACATCCTCCGCACGGACAAAGACACGCATGTAGTCACACGCACGCTGCAGCTCGTCAAACACCCACAAGAGTGCACATTTACCGAGTGACAGCGTGTGCATCTGTAATCGGCTTCCTTCTCTTTCAACGAGCCTCGGAGAAATTATACTGCCGTTTGACATTTCTGTGAAACCCACATACGGAGAATAATAATGCTTCTGTTGCAATATATCTCCACAATGTCATCTTTGGCAATGGTTTGTTCGATCTGGTGTTTTCTGAGGCAAGTTGAGGCAAGGGATGGGACTGGGAGTTCTGTTTTTCATTAAATAACAGAGCCCAGGGTATCTTTGTACTTGTTCCCATCTGATATTTCATATTTTGGCTTAAAAATAATCCAAAGAATGTGTTGTTTTCATCCCAAATCAAAACAAAATTCAACTGGTGTCATAATGGTAACGATGGTACTTGAATGTATTTATATTAGCCTGTGTAGCTTTAAAAACTCTGTCTTAAAATCTTACAGATGACTCTTTAGTAAAAAATAGACACAATTACTTGGTATTTTGAAGTGTTTTGAACAAAAAGTTTACAGGAAGTTGTTAAGTTTTGAAAATAAAAGCATGATGCATTGGGTTATTGGCAAAGTTCAATGTAAAAGTAGCAGATACAATATTATTTGTTGATGAAAAAACAAAAAAAATAAATACTTTTCTTTTTTATTAATGTAATACAATACAATTTTTGTTCCATATTTAAAAACCCTCTTGATGTGTTCAGGACTTTAGGCTCAAAACTACATCATAATCAATTTTAAATTTTATACCGTTGCTTTTTTTATTGCTTTAGAAAATAAGCTAATGTCGACAAGCCATGTTTTCTGTTTATAAGACAACACCCTGGCATCTGTTTGGAGTGTGGCCGTTCTTTTCATTTTTTCTCTTCTAGAACAATAATCTTTAATGTGTTCGAGGTTTTCAAAAGTGTCCAACAGACAGATTAGATTTGAGTGTATGCCTCCAGCTGTGACTATTATAAAAGGCCTGTATTTGTGTGTGTTGTGTGTTGGTCATCAGATGTAGAGCTGTGGACTCTTTGAACTTTCCAGCTGCCCCTTCAAAAGACCTGCTTCCGTTCTACAGTCTTTTATTTTGCCCATAATGTCTCCAGCTCCACACAATACGATAAAGCTGTGTACAGTCAACAGTGACACTCCTCGTCGCCACCATGCGTCGTCCTGTTTTGCCATTACGCTTTATTTTCCATAACAAACAAATGCAAGACTTTATACAACTGTGCTTTGGGTCACAACTGAGTAAAAATAACCGAAATGAGGACGTACACACACATTGATTGGTTCAGAGGCTTGAAAACAAATAAAACAGGGACATTTGAATAATTTTGCGTAAGGAACGCCGTTGGAAAAAGAAAAGTAAAACTACATCCAGGTGCTCCACAAGGCAAAAAAACAAGGTATAAACAGAGCTAGAAGAAGAAAGAAGAAACGGTTGACGGTTCACTCCACATTTTTCCCATTTGTAGTGTCCTTGGGCAACACACTGAACCAACAAATGGGTTTCTTGATGTTGACCAGCATTAAGTGGCTCTAGAGTAGAAAAGCAGCATGTATGAAGAGTATTTATTTTTGCACATGTTGCAGTCATTGAAGTGGACTAAGTTAAGACTATATCCCACAAGTCAGTCTCTAATGGATCAGTTGTTGTGGTACTGTTATTTTTTGGACTATTATGTATATTTTTTTTTATTTATTGTATTATGATACCCACCTACCCATTAGTGCTAATGCAGTGACCGTGGAAGAAGAAACCTAATAAAAATAAATAATACATTAAAATAGTACAAAATAATAATAAAAAAAGTAAAAACGCTAATAAATAAAAAATAACAATAAATAAATAATACATAAAAATAAAAATAAATAATACATTAAAATAGTACAAAATAATTAAAAAAGTAAAAATGATAATAAATAAAAAATAATAATAAATAAAAAATAACAATAAATAAATAATACATAAAAATAAAAAAAAATAAATGAATAAATAAAATAACAAATAAAAAGTCAGTTTACAAATGTGAGCTTAAAGAAGTGATTTAAAAGAAAATAATGTATTTTATTCTAAGAAGTGCCAAAAAAAATCATTGGTTCTTTTACTTGTTTATGATGTATTTTCATGGGCTGTTGCACCTTTTCATTAACTCATATTCCCTTCATTAATCACCTGCAGCTACAGGTATTGCTATTACATTCCTTCAGTCGAACAAATATTAGCTTTAACCTCAAAGACAACAATCTGTTTTCCTCCGAGCAGTAAAAAAGGCTAATATTTTGTGTCCTGTCGTGTGATAAATGTGGTTTATTCCATGCAGTTAATGGTGTTACAGCCTAAGGTTAACAACTGGTCTGTTCCCATTGATACCAGTGCAGCATATCTTTCAGCTGGAAGCCCGAGACTGGCCTTCACCGAGGCTCTGGTAGCGTTTAGCTCGAGGAATCGTGGCAGTAAATTACCCAGTGGACGATCAGCTGATGTGAGACCTTGTGCGTCTGAAAAAGGGGCCGTGTTTACAACGATGGAACGACCTTCGCGCCACCAGCTCGCTCTTTTACTACACACCCTCATTCTCCGTCACAAAACTCACACACGCGCTGTTTGTGATAACTGTCTGTTTGCACTCGAGGTGGTTTTATAGCGTCCTACCTGCAGAGCGTTTGTGCAAGGTTCAAAGGGAAAGTGGGCAGATGTGGGACATGATAAAATGACTTGTTAAAGGCAGGAACGGTGTTGTAACTTTCTCTGAAGCAACCTGCTGTAGTCTCTCAAATCAAACGTATCTGGCGTTTACGTAACACACTGGGCCGTTCTTCAGGTTTCTGAACAAAAAAGTCATTTATTTATGAAAATCCGATGTAGATAACAGTTTTCACAGTAAAAATCCATAAAGGCTTAAAAAAACACAATATATTACGTACAATGTCTAGAAAATGTTAATATTATTTCTTTTAAGGCGCAAGATTCAGCCATTTACAGTTTATTGTTCATTTAAATGTGAAGAACAAAAACAAAACAAAACAACAAAAAAATAAAGTCATTAAATTTTATATTCATTGCGTTTTTGATATTACTGTAATTTTTGTTTTTGTTTCTTTATTTAATTCAGTCTATTCAGTACATTGATAGACTAGTTTGGATTTTACAGCATTTTACTTTATTTGATAGTATTTTATTGTAAATATTACAGACTCTTATAATGCCATTTTAATCTCAATCTTAAAAACTGTCAATTTTTTTATTTTTATTTAATTTTTTATTAATTTGTTACCATCAATTATTGTGATTCAAGCCGTCCTTTGCGATATCTTGTTGCGTTTGTTGATAGTACAGTCCATTTCTACTGTAATTGTGTGTTAAATTGTCCTACTTCGTGAAACTCAATGTTTAGTGGACATTTACTGTTGCTACTTCACAGTATTTTCCATTATTATTATAAAACAGACTTCTTTAAAGCACTTTATGACAAAAAAAAGTGCTGCAACAAAGTCTTTGTGTGGTCTAGAATAGTTCCTAGCCCTTTTACAACTAAATTATGAAACTATTGAAAAAAGAAATACATTAATGTACTGTTAACGGCGTGTGATCAGGCATAAAAACAATAAAAAATGTAATGTAAAGTTATTGTGCTATTGATTTATGAGATGAAAGTGGGGATTACTTTGAAGTTGCAGAGCTTAATGCATGGACTCTAATTTAATAAGTCATGTATGTTTTCATAAATATAAGATATACTGGAGGCTATAGTGTTCATATCATCCCTAAAGGCACATTTGTAGCAGGAAAATACATGCAGAGGGTTTCAATGATGGATTTACAGTATGTTTTCAAACCACTTGCATCCTTCTTTAGGGAGTTTACAAAATGCACCGCAGTAAAAACAAGCTTGAAAACGGTTTTATGGAAAGTAAATGGAAGTGGAGGAGATGGAGTAAACAGGAGAAATCAACAGAGATATCGAGTCTCTGCTCAACAAACTGCAACTGGAATGAGAAAATATTATCACACGGCCGACACAAAGCATGGAAGAGCCCTGACAGGAACACGGAGAGTGAGAAGTACCACAGTCGAGTGGAAGGAGCACACGTGACGCTCAGACTCGTGCTGCACAGGGCCATATTAGGCAGAAAAAAAGAGCAGACCGACACGGACGTAAACTCTGGACTATGACCTACGACCCCGCTCCTGGTTTATCTTTAAAGAAAGTTCGGCTGAAAGTTAACCTGCTTCTGTGAATGTGGCCAAAACAACCGACAGAAATGAACAAAATACAGGCGATAGTCTTATTCTTATGAAGAGAAGCCAGTTTAATGTCTAATGCAAGTCACTTCTCTTCTACATTTATAACCTTCAAATTAAAAGCCTTTTTGGATGTTGTTTTTGCTAGGGATGCACCACTGCCACATTTTTTTTATTTTTTTTGCCGAATGTGTGATTAAAATGAAGTACTGGCTGACGGTTTTTGTGCCAAATGACTTTAGCAGAGCTTTATTTCCAAGTTTGGCTCAACTTTCCATCTTCATTCACAGTGAGTTGTCTCCAAACGGCACTCAGTAGTAAAGTACCCAGTAATGGTTTTAGTATCTGGAATAGAAGTACTTTTAGACTACTTCGCAAGATATAATTTAAGTTTGATGATTATTGTTGCGGTTTATTAGATGCACAACTTTATAGAGACACTGACAGAATCACTGTTTGAAAGATTTATAGAAAATTCTGAGAGTTTAACTTAATCTTAAAGAGATGTCTCGCTGTAAATGATGATGCTAAAAGTAGAGCAAAAGGCGCACATTTCAAAACAATCACAGATAAATGAACATGGCTCTGAAGTCTGTGTATAGTTCATAAACATTGTACATGGGGCAATAAAGTATATTGTATCTGTACACGGTATAGATAGACAAGATCGATAAGTATTTATTGTTATTGCATATTTCTGCACAAGTCTTTGAGAGCAGTCCTTTACACAGCAGCTGCAGGAGGAGATAAATAGAATTAAATACAGGATAAAATGTCTTAAATGTGCAGCATAAAGTGTTAGGTGTTAAGGTGCATTATGTTAACTGTATTAAAAGGTGAAAGTCCTGGCAACTTCTTACATTTGTACCAATTCTGGAAAGATTTAATGTGGTTATCATCCCTTATTCTTTTCATCTGTTGCTTATGTTTGTTTGTGTTGGCCTTTAACACTAAGATTAAAGTAAATTGCCTCGGTTTGGCTTGAGATTGCGATCCCTGGTGTAACGTACGAGACGGTGGCGGCTGTAGCGTGTAGCGTGTAGCAGCACACGTCTGACGTGAGCCGCTCCAGCGATGATCTGTGGCCTCGGCGTCTCTCTCTGGGCTCAAGGACGGAGACGCTGATTGCACTGTCCACCCTCCGCTGCCTCCGTCGCAGAAGAAGAGTGATTGAGATCACGTGACCCCGTCTGTGCATGTCTAAACGATGTGCGGCCGAAGGGTATTCCCATTCGTCCTAAAGACTGGGGATATAGTTGATCGGTTTTCAGTCACGTGAGGGTCACAAAAGACAGAAAAACAAGCAGCAAAAGTTACATTAAGGTCCATTTTGTTTAATTTAATGTCTTGAATTTGAATGCTCGTATAAAAATGAAGGGAAATACTCGTGCTTTTGTTGCCACAGAACGATTAGATCCTTTTGACACTGCTTGAAACACAAACTACTGTTATTCTTTGGTTTGTTTGGTGTTTTCTGTTTTATTTATCGTCCATAAACGAGCCCCAAACGCTACGATCCAATCACATTTCTCGCAGCCACTCGATAAACCTTCTTTTGGTTATTACATATTGAAGGGACAGGACGAAGCAATGAGGTGATTATTTGGTCGGCTCTAATTCATTTTGCACAACCGCAGTGTTTCAGCGGAACATTTATGCATTCATGATTTGGTTTTTGATTGACACACTGTTAATGACGCCGTTTTTTTGCTCTGTGCTTGGAAATGGTGCCATGAACTGTGTCTTGGGGCTATTCTGAGTTTTCAACCATTCAATCTGACCACATTAATATCAAGGAGTTAATACAAAGCCAACGCAATGGATTAAAAATGTCAATTAGGACTATTTCTTGTTGTCAATGCTGCAAAGGGTTAATTTAAAGCTTATATACTCTGCAATTATTGTCTTTAAATTAGTGTATCTTGTCATTTGGAAGATTGGTTGATTATTCAAACATTAATAATATGTTGGCATTGGTTTTTATTTGTGTAAAGGCTTGGAAGAGTTCAATAAGGACCAAAATGGAAGAAAATGCAAACTGTGTTGTTACTTTTCAAATAGAAGCTCATTCAATTGAAAATTGGAGAAAAATTAGAAAAAAATTGGACGTATGTCAGCATTTTCTGTCATGCAAAAGAAGAAAAGAATAAGCCTCAGAAAGTAGTGTTGCATTGAAGAAAATGTCCTAATCTCATTGCTATTTAATGACTTCTGATTGTGCCATGTTTGAATACAGTTTTTCTTCTTGTAATAATCTTAACACTTGAGCAACAAAGCTCTTTAAGCACATGCCTCGTGGTCTTCGAGTGATGAAACTGCAGGAGATTGGGCCATTTTGCTGATTACTAAAGCATTTTGTGATTGAGCTGTCTTTTGAAATTCATAAAGTGGATGATTATATGGTTTTATCTTGATGCTAAAATGGTTTTGTTGGACTATGGGCAGATTTTTAGAGGTCACATTTAAAGGAAACATGTTCTCTTTTTATTTAAATAATGGCTTGAGTCTCTCTGTTTGTCTCTGAAGTTGTTTTTTTGAAGATCACTTTGAAAAATGTACTAATGTCCATCGCCGAGCTGGCCTTTGGACGTCTGATGTTTACCGGAGCACAATATTAGCTTTGGCCTGACAAAAACCTTGAGTAGCAGCAGCCTGTGTTGTTCTAAAATAACCTCTGGAGCCGTCCCAATCGGAAGAGGTGCATTTTTAGTCTCCGTCATTGGGCCTGACTGACGTGCCCTTTAGGAAAGTACAGCAGCTGACCAACTGCAGTAGACAGTGTGTTCCTCAAAGCATTCAGGGCAGGTATTTCAGTCCCACAGCAGTAAATGTGTGCATTTCTGAGGCTGTCCCTGCAGTAAAACAAGGTTAAACGGTGGTGAGAGGTCAAGGTACTGCTTTTTGGTCCTGCGTGGATTCGTGCTGAAGCCGTCTTGACCTCAGTTGGTCTCATGTGTCACTGGCTCCGCCGTAAAAGGCACCTGAAGTCAACGGAAATGCAGCCAAGTCATGCTTTGATTTCTCTTTTAACTTTTTATATACTCTGTGTCTCTGCAGAAGACGACAGACATAACACAAATAAACTAAAGCAATGTTTTGGGTTGAATGCCAATGAAGTTTTGTCACATCAAAAATAAGGAGCTCCTCCAGGATAGTTTTTTGTTTGTTTGTTTTCCTAAATTGAGAAATTCAGAGACTGTTTGCTGCTGCTATAAAATAGAATAGGCTCAGTTTGTGCCTGAGCATATATTCTGAACTCAAACAGGCTATTTTCTATATAAAGTTGGCCTATAAGAGTTAATATGCATTTGTAGCACTTGTTTTGTCTTTTTTTATTTGCTTGATCGCTCAAGTGTTGAAAAGGTTGACAAATGCTGCAAATATGATTCATTTTGTGTTGTTTATTGCTAACCTTTTTCTCGGTTGCTTAGTAAGCCCTACTGCAAGAAGGTTGGATCATGGATTTGCTGGATTTTGCTGGTTTTTCTTCTCTATTACATGCAAATACTCTTTTAAACTCACTCACAAAACTGTCTGGGATTGTTCTACACTGTCCTCTGTTTTAAAAAAGTAAAATGTGTGGCCCTTAGTTGCACATTCTCCATCATATACCTCGTCTAAATTCAAAAAGTTTAGTTTATTTCATACTTTGGAGCACCATTTTTCAGGAAAATGGGAATAATGAGTGTGACTCTTGGAAAATCCTGATTTATTTTGATAATTCTTGTGAAAAGAGCTGCTGTTTGAGCACTAGCCCCCGGAGCTCGTGAGGCTAAAGTCCTGCGCTGACGAAACTCTGTCAAAGGCTCTTAACTCAAGGGAAATTGTACAAAGTCTTACTCTGTGCCAGCTTTGAGTTGTATGTGTTTTGTCAACGTCTGCTTAAACCTTTAGACCTTTGAGTCCATATTGAGCAACTCTGGCGGTGTGTGAAGCCGTCCCGCCGCTCTGATTGGTCCGGCCCGAGACTTACGACCACGAACGCCTCACGCTGCATTCTGTAGCAGTCAGATAATGAAACCGTTAGCAGAAGTTGTCAGGATGCTTTAAACTCTTGCGCCGCTTAATGCCACTGCAGCTGAGGAGCTAAACCTCTGATTAAAAGTGTCTCGGCTCAAATTGGATCACATTGCGGAGAACATTGTTGTCGTTTAGTGTTTACAGCCCATTTAAGTCACTCACATCTCGTTCACGTTTGAGCCCCTCTTGCTTTCCTCGTGTAATAGGATTAGTTCAAAGTTTTAAATGATGTAAAAGTTTGTAACTTTGCATTGTTTTGGACGTAGGCTTGACTTTTTTTG
Organism: Rhyacichthys aspro; assembly: GCA_036850595.1. NCBI lineage: Eukaryota > Metazoa > Chordata > Actinopteri > Gobiiformes > Rhyacichthyidae > Rhyacichthys > Rhyacichthys aspro. The sequence continues at coordinate 22,431,071 of CM072157.1, read as the reverse complement.
AAGTTCTGACCTAACTTTTACCATCTTTGGATGTAAATGTCTTATTTCTTAAAGCCTTGATGTAAACTGGATGCACAAAATATGATGAAAAGCACACCAAGCAAAAGGATTATATTGTACATTGCAGATTTTGTCGAGCTCTCACTGCAGGCTAGTCCTCTGTCTCGTTCTGTATTTGGGCCAAGAACACTGCACTGAGCCCAAGGGAAGAGAGACACTTTCTTCTTAACCCGGTAAAAATAGTCTTGTAGTGAAGAAAGGGTCATGCTGTAGACTTCAATGTAAAATATTGGATTCAAGGCGCATAAAATTAGCCAGTAAAATGTTACCTTGAATTTCTTTGAGTGTAACATTTGGGTGAATAGCAGTCCATGAATAGCTCTGTTGAAGAAAAGAACCATTGATGATGAAAATAAATGGGAAAGCTTGTGTTTTAAGCAATAAAAGGTGGTATTGCAGGGTTTAAGGCTGCTTTTGGTTTTAATGAACATGATTTTGATTGGACAAAATGTTTAAAATGCCCTGGTCTTGGGTTAAAGTTGGTCGAAGTATCTAAAATTCTTGGTAGACTTTGGCTTTTGTCATCATTTAGTTTCTGTAAATGTTGGTTTTGACTGTAACATTATGGAAACCAATGGAAATCTTATAAAACTGTGTTGAAATCGATACTTCCTAGTGGATTCGTCACACGGCTAGCTTTAATTTTAGCCCCGCTTGGCTTGACCCCGGCCTTCAAACTTCGTAAAAGCAGATGACCCACCGGTGTGCATTACCACAGCTCCAACATGGATCTATAAATAAAAGAGAGAGACTGGGAAAGGAACAAGGCACGACGCTCGGAGCAGAATTCAATAATGATCTGACAGGTCCTGGTCTATGTGTGTTTCAAACAGGTTTAAAGACAGGACTGTATTTATAGCTGTGATGTTTTACTGCATGTGAACAGTCGTATGTTTTAGTGTAAAGACTGCTTTGTGTTGGACAAAAGAGACGGGGCAGTGGAAAATGGAAAAAAATGGAGGTTGGGGAATTCAGAAGATGAAAACTAGACCATTTGTCACAGATTACTTTAGTGTCTTGTTCATTTTATTGTTCATTGTTGTGTTAAAGAAGCTGATGTACACATTTGTTTAGCTCTAAGTTGAGGTAGTTGGTTCTTGGCAGTCATCGGGGCGGATTATGATTGTATAAATCCTGAAAAAACTGAATAAAAGAACGAGTGTCTGGCTGTGGCACGTTGTCATAATAGTTACAATATCAGGACAAATGGAAAACCCTTTCAGGATGAACCAAAATAACTGTGTTTATAGCAGTACTGATTCAAGGAAGAAATGGAAAATGTAGAAAAAGCTGAAAACTAAACCATTTTGGATCATTTTAGTCCATATTATATACATTTTATCTTACATTATGATTGCACTGGAGCTAGTTGCACAAAGATAACTAGGAATTGTTGATTGATTGGTTAGATTTGGTTGGTTTTTAGCTTCATAATGTTTGGGGAAATGTTGCGCTAATGTGCTTTAACAATGTTGAATGTTTCAATAATGATAGGACATTTGAGTGGCCCCTTTGGTGCAGTTAAAGTTCATGGGCAGTCGCAGGGGAACATTTGGGTGAAATATTGTCCTTCCAACACAGAAAGGCTGTCTGTGAATGAAAACCAAACAGTTCTTAGTGTTAGACAGGAGTTTAAATTTAAATACATGAAGAAATAAAAGGTTCTGAACTTAGATTCTTACATATATTGCATCGTATTACTCTGATATTATTAAATTTGCATGCTCCGAGTCCAGGATGTGAAGTTGTTCTAAAGGAATCGGTGGCACTTCATGCATTTACGCCTTGTTTGACAGAAAGCAGCGATTGTGAAAGTCTCAGTCCATTTAAATGCAAGCCAGGCTTTCCTTTGTCAAGCCTCACAAAACACCTCTTCTTCCTCCTTCGCTCTTTCAAATCCAGTCACATGTTTCTCCGTCATACGTGTCTGTTTCAGCGGTTCGTTTAAGGACACCCCGCCAGTGTCATCTCCTGCAATTTGGCTGCTAAACCCGAGACGTTTCACAGATCTGAATGAGCGAGCAGATAATTAATACTGTTTGTGAGTTTGTGTGTGAGTGTGTGACGCCGGTCTCCAGGGAAACGCTGGAGGCGAGAGAAGCAGCCGGTGCCGTGTAGTAAAAACCCAAGAAATGCCACTGTCGCTTTCACAAAACAAGTGTGTGAGATCTGATTTACTGACTGCTTATGGAGCTCTTTAAAGTCAAGCAGTTACCAGGGTTTTTCAGAGACTGCATTTTTTGTTGAAAGCAGGTGTTGTTAGAAGAAATGTGTGAGAATGGAGATTATATTTGTAATTATTATATCGTGGGAGAGATATTCTTTACTAATTGACCCACAGATTAATGTTGGAAGGAAGCAGCCAGCACTAGCATAGATAACATTACAAGAACTAGGCTGTAACTGGGCAAAGTTACATTTTGAGAACAAGTTCTGAACATCTGAACATTTGTTTCCGGCACTTATTGTTATTAGGCATTGTCTTCTCTCTTGTACTTTTATAATTTGTATTTTTAAGCCAAGAGCCGTCACGTTTACTGTTGATTTATCTTGGTTACTTGGCTTTAGCTACAACACAGCACTCATGCGTCAAGGATTCTTTTGTTTAAAGAATCCAGATCTAATGACAACAGCAGAGAGATCATGTTACAACAATAAGTTCAGTCTAAGCTGCTGTTTGTGTTTGTGACCTAGCATTTCATCCAACACTTTGATAATCCCTTTTCTGTTACAAATCAAAACAAAAACATAAAAAAAAACACCAGCAACAATAAGTGTTTGGTTTGCAATCAGCATCTCATTAACCTGGAGCCACAACAGTGTTTCCATGGCAACTCTACATCACCAGGACCGCTGGCTTCAGTAATTTTAACTTCAGGAGTCAAAGTCTAGCCTCTCAAAAGTCCATTACATGTTTTTTTTTACTGTTGCATTTAGTTTTTCAGTGTAATCTCCTAAAGTTTATTGTAACAGGAATCATCTGAAAAAATGAGACCTTAAGACGTGATCTAGTCTTTATAATGAAGGATTTTAATAGATGAGAATGATCAGTCCACAGCAGGATTTTGTCCAATCACAGCTCACTTCAGGTAAAAAGGAGCGCTCCCATTGGTCGACACTGATGTCAACAACGAAGGAACAAGGAAGTAAACCAAGGAAATGGGTTATTCTGTTGGAAATACGTCTTATTTTACAGAGAAACAGCTCAAAAAAGATACAAATAAAGAAATGTGCAGTAAATTAACCCTGGATAAATGTTGTCAATGCTTTGACGCAGTGTTCAAGTTTTAGGTAAACTTTAAACTTCCATTAAGTGCAAAATATTAGTATATTCTGGAGGAAAATTGATCCGGTTTTACCTTTTTTAAATAAAAGAAACAAGAAAGGTTACTGTTGGAGGAGAGTGGAGTCTGAGACCAGGACAAAAAAAACTAAATCAGGAACTGGAGCTTTAATGTGACCCAAATTTAATAAACATAAAAACTCAAAACCACAACACAAATTCAAATTATTTCAGAGAAGTCTGATTTAGTTGAGTGTGGCCCAAATGCACATTAAACTAGAACAAACAGTGTCGAGTGAAAGGCCGGTTCAGTTTTAAACCTCACTGTTCAAACAGACTATTGGTTAAACACACAACAGTGAAGCCCTAATCCAAATGTATTCAGTCGATTATACACAAACTATTAGTCACTGAGCCTGGATTTATCAATACAGACAGGAGACCGGCAAAACCTGAGATTGAGACAGAAATTCAGTACAAAAAATGGAAACAACCTGTATTTGACTCTGTATCCACTCACATCCTTTAAAGGCAGCTGCCAAGAGCCAATGAAAAAATCAGTCATGTATATATATATTCCTATAACAGCCATTAAATTCCCGGATAATTGAGCCACATTAGTGATAATGAAGCGATCCGACAGTAGACACTGGTGCTGAGCCGTCGGCAGCACTAACCATAATAGATCCGTGTGTGTTGGCTGCAGGGAGATTTGCGTTGGCCCTTTGCCATCTGTGGGAATTACTGGTTATTTGTCAGAATAGAGCTGTGAGCGGAGACTAAAGTGGCAGTGTTTGGTGTCTTTTTTTGGTAATTATATGTGCGACATATGTTTAGACAACACTCACATTAAAGTGTTTTGTTCCTACTGGCTTCAAACACACTGCTTTAAAAGCCTTTGAAGCAGAATTTCTCATCTTCTCAGAGTTTTAAGTGTGTTTTCTTTCACACAGATTTGTAAAGAGTCCAGCTAAGTTTACCTACAATGTATGCTTGTGTATTATGATGCTAAAAGATGGTTATTAGGGCTAAATTCAAAGCAAAATCGGCTCAAAAGTGGTTTGTTTCCCACACTTCTCTGATGGTGGTATTGCAGTTGTATTTTTCCAGCGAATAATCCTCTGACAACAAGAGCCGGGAAACAGAAACAGTAGGGGTCCTGGTCGAGTTTTCTGCTCGATACATCTGTTGTGAATAATGCATTTTTATACTTATCATATCCAAAGTGTATTTATTTATTTAGTCAACCATAAAAGTCTGTATAGTTTTAGTTATTTTCTACGTTTGCATCTGGACATTAAGGCTGCACCTAACGATTATTTCTATAATTGATTAATCTGATCTGTTACTAACAAAGACACGTGGTCAAAAATGTCGAGTTTTATTTTTCCTGATGATAATAAAACAAAAAAAATTCATCTTTTTTACAAGATGAAGCTCCTCCAGAGACTGAGGATAGAGCAGAGACACATAAAAGATGGATTTTTAACAATAAATGTACATCTCTTTTAATGTTTCTGTGGATTTACTCTTTTGTCTTTAATAAAACATCTTCTCTCAGCACATGGGATGTTTATATTATAATCAATTAATCTGATTAATTGTACTGGACATATTTGTAAAGCTTGAGGACAGCAGCTCAGATCACTTCCACAAGAAATTTAAAGCTAAAGCTGGACCTGGAGCAGGAGAAGTTGGATGCTTTTTAGTTTCTGTCTCCAGAGACCAGCTTGAATCATTTACAAGCCACACAAAGCCTTGTTGAAAGAAGCAAAAAGTGCTCAGTTAAATCAAAGCACGGGGTTAATTTACATAAATCAACAAGTCTACAGTGCATCGGACGCTTTTTGTGTTTATGTTCATTTCCTGTCAGCCATTTTCTGAGTTAAACTGATTTTGTGATGTCACTTTTTCTCAATTATTCGAGTTAGCGCCCAGTCCTGATACCTTCTTCTAAACTTCTTCAGTGGAATATGAGCTGAACCTGAGACACATTTCCCTTTGTCCTTCTGAGACGTGGACAGAGCAGGGACACCCTCATTAGCGCCGATGTCTGCCCCAGTCCTAATTCACCCAGTCACCCGTGAATGACCTCGGCGTGCCACTTGGAGTAATCTGGGATTTGCTAACAGTTGCTCAACCTTCTTCTTCTTCTTCTGTCCGTACACCCTGTGCCCTCCCTCCACTCCCTCCTCTTCCTCCTCTTCCTCCTCAGACCTCTCCAAACTGGACAGACTTTTTTTTTTTCCCGCCTCGAAGCTGTAAATCTCCCACCTCGCCCAAATAGGGTCTGTCACTAATCCCTGAGAGCTGACTGGTCCGACAAATCCGGTGACGCCTTTGAGCTAATGTGCGCTCTAGTGGTGTTCAATTGGCAATGAATTTAAGAGTTTGTGATCATTTCATTCATAATACCTTGAATAAATAATAATTCAAGTGGATAATTTGAACGCAGGGCATGAAGTTGCATTAAATTGACAAAGTTTGAGGAGAATTGCTGGGAGTGATTGAAGAAATATTCAGCATATTCATAATATTTAGCCTTTTCTAGCTTGAGGACACTGAAATTTATGAGGCACCGCATTAAAAACCATCAAACTCTTAGCAATGAATAGTAAAAATAGTAATTGAGGAGGTACGTCAGTCATATTTAGCGCTTGTGTTTTATAAAAAGCTCAGTAATTGGTTTTCCATTGATCCCAGTGTGGTCACATGGTCCGCTATAGTAGCTCCTTGGATCCCAGTTACTAAAACGAGGCCACAGATTAGCCTCATATAGCCGCGTAGCATTCTGTAGCTAAAAACAAGGCTGGAGACACTAAGCTGTACTTAGTCTGATACAAAGATGAAGAAAAACGGAATAGTTTACAGTTTATAAAGGTGTAAAAATGTCACGGATTTGGTTCAAGTTGGGATCTCAAGCAGCAGTAGCTTCACTCTTAAGTACTTTACTTTATTGATCAGTGTTTAGTTATAGAACTGCAATTCAATTGGTTAAAACTGCAGTCTCCATGGCAACTGTGTGATAACTACAGTAGAATGACCGTATGTCTCTATTTAAGGTGGACTGTCCCACTTTGGCATGTCCCTTATTTTAAAACCAATCACTGCAGGAAACCTTTGTCACTTAATTCATTTACCATAGTTTTTAGCCATAAACATAAACAGTATTTATATTAAACCCAAGTCTTCATCTTTTTTTGGAACATGTCTATTTTGTTCTTAGATTATGATCTGAAAAGGTTATGGTTCTTTTTTACCCCGTTCTTTATTAAGTTCAAATGTTTTCTGTTGATATAAAACAAGGGAATTACCATTGTTTTAAACACATTTTGCATCTCATCTTTTTCTTTTTCAGTTTGTTTGTGGTAAAAACATGTGAGTGTCCCAGTTTGGAGACCTGGAAATATGGTCACCCTAAACTACAGACTGTCTACAGACAAATTAAACATGACCAAAGTGCACTGCTTTGGTTTAAAGTAGAACACTTGGGACATAGACTGTTCAAAATCAGGATATATCGGAGTTTTTGCAAGATATCTGTCGAGCCATGGGACTAGGAGCTTCAAAACAGGACAGTCACTGTTAAATTAGGACAGGTGTAGCATTGTTAGCTGCTTTTAGCCTCACACAATGCTACAGAGATGCTACACAGAAGGTCAATGCCAAATCTTGTCATTTACACTATTAGTTTAATCAATACATGAATAAAAAGCTATTGGAGAAGTGTTATAGAACTAGAATGTAGCCAAACTGTAGTCTTTAAGTTTGTTTAATCAGGATTTCTGGCTTGGTGCAGTGTCTCTGAGGGATGTTGCACGGAAAAATAAGTAGCGGTAGCAGTGTGAGCAGATGGCTGAGCCGGCTGTCTGCACATTAGGAAGATACTGATGAGACGAGAAGGCTCACGCTCTCAGATTGACTTCCTCTGGTGTGGTTTGTGTGTGATGTGTGTCTGCGTGGGCCGTGTTCAGGTGTGCAGTCGCCAGGTGATGTCTTTATTTGGCTGTTTTTTTTTTTTTGTTTTGGGAGCGTCTCCTCTGTTGTGTTCCTCGGAGACGGCAGGGAACATCGCTGACTCACTCCATCACACGAGGCACACACCGAACACAAAAGCGGCGGCAAAATGCTATTTCTTTTGTGATAGAAAGTCAAAAAGGATATTTGATTGAAAATTTTGAACGCTGCATCAAAAGCGATCAAAGTCAGGAGGCAAAAAAACAACTGTGTGTTTATGCCATTGTGTTTATTCTCAGAGCTTTTTACTGGTGACAGATTCCATATTCAGAAGGTTTTTGATATAAAGTCTGCTTGGATAAAGCTGCTATAACCATGACAGAAGAAGAATTCACGACTATAGAGTCAATTGATGCCTTAAATGAAGTCCAAACCACCAAAATTGTGACAAATATTGTACTTTTGTCTCCATTTCTTGTTAAGATAAGTCTTTATTTTAGACCCTCAGCTTTGGTCCATAAATAAAGAAATTGAAAACAGTGTAAGTTTTAAAATTACAAAGACATTGACAAAAAGGAGTTAAAGTCAGTTTAATAAAAGTATAGGACATTGCTTCCAGTACAAAAACCTTTTTAAGTAATTCAACTCCTATAAAAGGCCCAATGTGCTATTAACTGGGAACAAACATAACACTTTTTTGATCTGGATCGAGCAAAAAAAGTCCCAGTATTCAACGACTTGGGCGAAGAAGTAATTGGTGAAAGACAGACTGAGAATGAACAGAAAGATTGCAGTTCATAATCATTTTGGCAATATCAACATCCATATTCCTCTCAGTAGACTGTTGAAATTGAAAATATTGTTCTGGTTTTCAGTGAGTCAGACATTCATATTTGCACCTGTCAAAGTAATTGTATAATCAGGGTTTATCTTCCAGTGCAGTGCGGTTTATATATTCAATTTCATTTCTCAAACATTTACTATGCTAATGGAAAAAGAAAAGAAAAATCACAGCCTATCACAATTGTATTGGATGTTGCTTTACATATTTTCCAAGCAAAGGCATGTTTTATGTTTTTTTTAGAGTCACTCACAAGACTTGGGCTTAAATTTAAATATGGCATTCTTAATTTATCAATCAATCAAACTTTATTTATAAAGCAGTTTTCATACGACTCAATGCAACTCAAGGTGCTTCAGAAAATAAAATCATTAATCCCAGTATTCACAGCAGTTTAAAAACAATGGTTGCTTTGTTTTGCTGTATTTCAATCACTAAAAAGAATAAAGTCAAATAGAATAAAGTAGAATATAGTTAGTATAGTAGTAGAACAACAACTGTATAAATAAAATAAAAAATGAAAAAAAGTAATGCAACAATACAGTCCTTTGTTCATTTTTTTTCCAGCATTTCTTTTTCTATTTTAATAATTATTTGACAATAAGCAACACTAATTTTATTTTATTTTATTTTATTTTATTTTATTTTATTTTATTTTATTTTATTTTATTTTATTTTATTTTATTTTATTTTATTTTATTTTATTTTATTTTATTTTATTTTATTTTATTTTATTTTAATACATTTATTAATCCCAGTATTCATAACAGTATAAAAACAATGGTGGCTTTGCTTTGCTGTATTTCACTCTCTAAAAAGAATAAAGTCAAACAGAATAAAGTAAAATATAGTAAGTACAGTAGTAGAACAACTGTATAAATAAAATAAAAAATGAAAAAAAAAGAAATAAAATGAAACAAAACATTTCCTAAAATCACAGCATTACAAATGACATCTGTTCTTTTCTGCACACAAACACAAACGTGAATCTTACTCTATACTTTTGTTGGATTCCTTCTGTTGTTTGCAAAGCGTTTTTTCCTCAAACTAAGTCTCACAGATGTATAACGGTCAAAGGTGCTGCTGACTGCGTCTAATGCTTTATTGTGTTTTATTATCGAGTCCAGACGGCTTCACTGTGTCCCATTAAACAACTACTGCCGTTGCTTCCAACCCTGTGTATTTACAGCTAAAGTGATTACGCTGCTGTATACCACCACCACCACCAGCTCCACCGCCAGAGAAATATTGTCCTGGAAGAATAAGCTGTCAGAATAAACCGGGCAGCTTTGTAAGGCTCTGCTATTATCGTCAGCGGGATATATATTTGTTAACAGAGAGAGAGCACGCGGCTGATGTTGTTCTGCAGACACTTCGATGTACGTCTACGCTTTTATTGCCTGTTTCTTCGAAGTGCGGCGAGATATGAAGAGAAAAGTTCAGACGGGACAAAGATATAAATTATCCAATAAAAGCTACACATTGAAAGACACCTTTGGCAATAAACAGCATGTACTTTTCAGAAATATATTCGCTCAGAACAGATATAGCAGTATAACATTCTGTGCAGTGTTTGCTTTATTGATTGTGTTTTTTTTTCACTGAGGGTAAAAAATGAAAGACTTTTGCTTTCAAGGTGTGTGTGCCTTGTCTAGGACTGAATGAACAGAGTAAGCAAAGCACACGACTGGAGTACTCTGAGCAAATATTTAAATGGCATTTGCATAGGAGTCATTCAGAGCCAAGCCTTTTCATGCGTAAAGGTTGGATAGAGAATAAGAGTGGTAGTGGTAGGATTTAAAATGGTATTATAGCGCTTAAATAGGGCTCCAAACAGGACATTTTACATTGAGGACAATAATTGAATGAAATAATGATGCAACAATACAGTCCTTGGTTCCTTTTTTTTTTTTTTCAGCATTTCTTTTTCTATTTTAATAATTATTTGACAATAAGCAACACTATTATTTTTATTTATTTATTTATTTATTTAATTATATGTAGTTTTTTTATTTATTTATATGTAGTTATTTTTTAAAATTTATTTATGTATTTATTTATTTATTTTTTTATTTGGCAGTGTTGGTCCGCCATATTTTTCTAATGAAAGTGTGCAAATTTACTATGTTTAATTTTAACTGTACCTTTAAAATACTAGACATATGAACTTTATACAGTGTATGTTTCACAATTAAGGGCAATCAACACTTTATGAAACTAGATAAATGGTATTTGGAAATATGGTTGCATGCAAAATGTGTTGCTGTAGAAAGAGTTGAAAGGTGATGAGCTTCTCTGAATAAAATGTTATGGAAAAGGGTCAAAGGTCAGGTCAGTGCAGCTGTGAGCCAATGTGGAGTATTCATTTCAAAATAAGAGTGTTAAAAGATCAGTTGTTAAATACTGTCCAGTCTTTTCTAATTTGTTTTAAGTGGTGAGCCAAGTCCAGTGTTGTGTGTCAGAGTTTCGGGGGCGTCTCTGTCCCATAATATCTCCCTCCCTGCTTTTGGAGCGTTTGTTTTGAAACTCTAGCCCGACCCGAGCGGGTGGAGACGTGACCTTTAGTCCGGATAGCTGGAGGTCTCTGTATATATTTCTGGGGGACAGTGAGAAACAGCTGTCCCCGGTCCCACACATAAAGAGTATACTTTCATCGTCCAAACGGAGAGAGCGGGCCGAGAGGATGCTACGCCGCCGCTCTTTTCTCACGCACATGCATTCGTAAAAATAGATCACATAGCGGCTCGGCCTCCTTTGAGTCCTGTTCATTTTGATACGGCAGGCTGTACCTATCCCAAAGCAGGACGGGTCACGGGTTTGGTCCCAGCAGCTGATGAGCCCCAGAGCAAAATAAACAACCTCAAACTCACACAAATACACTTTTTTTGTGCTAAAATAAGAATAAATTCATAATAAAAAGGACCACAACACATATTTAAATCACTTTAACAAAACTAGCAGCAAGAAAATGTCAATTTTTTTTTTCAAATCCTCACATTGTTAAGCATTAGTTGAGTATTTTTAACAACTTAATCCATAATTCATCATTTACGAACCATTAATCCAACATTATTAATCACTGTTACGTTATAAACATTGTTATAGATGTTTTAGTCTTAGTAAAACGATGTATATTTACATATAAATGATATTTAAGTGTCTATAAATAGTTTTATAATATCTATTAATGCTTAACTACTGTTTTATTGTGTGAATTATTATAAAGTGTTACCCAAATCTGGCTTTTAAACTTTACAAATTGCAGTTTAATAAAGTTGGAAGCCATTTTTCATGACCTGTGTGTGGCCAAACATATTTTTTGCTTTCTTTCACAAAAGGTTGACCATTTATTTTATTTTTATTCAAGGCTAACACTGAAACTATCCACTTAAATCCTGGACCGGTTCCCGTGAAGGGGTCAGAACAGTTTATTGGAAAACACCTCCGAGCAGTGACCTGGTGTAAACTCACAGAAATACGCCGTCGACACAATCTTCTCAGGTTTACCCATAATCCATCCTGATACCTTCATAACATCAGCTCCCCCAACGTGAACAAAACGGATTTATTTTTGATACGGTACACGCCTGATGTGGAAGCTCCGACAGCGTTTGGACTCGAGAAGGTATTTCAATAAAAGTGAGCCCAGATGCCACCCACAACGGTCGGAAAACAAACGCGATTAAAGTTCAATGGTGCAGCTGATTCCACAATAATCCGTAACCTTTGAATAGATAAATATATTCTGCCGGTGAAAAAGGACGAGTATTAGAGGTTTTTCTGTCATAAGTTAGTTTTTTGACTTTTGGTTGTGGACTTGAGGGGTCATTGAGTACATTTGAATGAGGATTTACTTTGTTAGACTTAATCAGACTAAAATAAAAACATTTTGAAGATAAGAAGAGGTTTGTTGAGTCAAATTGGCCTCAAATAGTTCTTCGTCTCAATGAAAAACAGCTTTCTTTTCAAACTAAAGCCAATATAAATATAAATCAGCTGATTCCCTACATTACAAATATAAATAAAATGTTACTATTTAAAGATAAGATAATAATCCTTAACTTTTGAATAGATAAATATATTCTCCTGGTGAAGTAGGACGGGTGGGAAGGGTTTTTTTTTTTAATAAGTTAATTTTTTGCCCCTATTTAATGATTTAATGGGCTTTAAGGCTGTGGACTTGAGGGGTCATTGAGTTCATTTGAATGAGGATTTATTTTGTTAGACTTAATCAGACTGTTGAAGCTAAGATGAAGTTTTTTGAGGAAAAGAAATGGAAAAAATGGCCTCAAACAGAACAACTGAGATAATAATCCATAACGTTTGAATAGATAGATATATTCTGCTGGTGAAATAGAACAGGTGAAGGTTTTTTTTTTTGTCATAAGTTAGTTTTTTGACTCTGTTTAATGGACTTTAAGGCTGTGGACTTGTGTTTAATGGGGTCATTAAGTGCATTTGTGTTAGAATTTACTGACTCAGACTCAACAAAACCATAGTTTAAGAGAAGACGAGGTGTTTTGAGTCAAGGAAATGGAACAAATTGGCTTAAAAAGTCCTTACTCTTGATGAAAAACTGATTTCTCTTCAAACTAAAGCCAAGTCTGTGGTTCGTAGTCGACTGACAGCATTATCCGTGTGACTGTGAGAGAGCGTGACCCGAAGTGTCCCGACCGAACACACTGTACCTCACGCCTCGATGGAAACCCAGATCCAAGGACGGCCTGTGATCCCCGAAGACCCCGGCCATGAATCAGGGGTAAATTAATGACTGGCTAATTTAAGATCAGAGGGAAGCGTGTCCTGATGTGTCCTTTCAAACAACCAGCGCTGGTAACGTCTGCCAAACGCTCGTCTGTCACTTCTGCTAATGTGTTTTTACTGTTGCTGAGCTTTAAATAGAGGGTTATCCAATGGTTAATGGAAAGTGTAAAGTAAACTTACATTAAGCAGCGATAAATGCGGATTTTGCTTGATGTAAAAAACAAAACGATCAAAATAACATCATTTCCCCAACAGTGAAAGGGAAGTTCTTTTCTCTGGAAAGTTTGTATTAAATATTGAACAGAAATGAATTGGGTAATTTAAATTATACTGTATATTACTAATGCACCATTATGTGCTTAACTTATTTTCACAATTATTATTTATTTATTTGAACAAAAACTTTTTCTTGTTTTGGTAAAAAATGTGAAAAATAAAATAAGTGTCAAGACAAAAAAACAGAAGGAGACAGACTTCCTTCACTTACAGATAAAAAACATTGTGTTTAAGCAGAAAAATTTGCTTTTTTGGGACTGAAATTGTCAAAGCATTAGCAGTTTGACTGAATCAGTCAACAATACTGTCAAAAACTACTGACTATACTCATTTACAGATAACACAGCTAATCTGGACAGACAGGACAGAAAAAATACCTCGAATAAGATGAGAAACAACACTTACTTGCACTAAACCTCATTGACAAAGGAACACACTTGTTTTAAGCAAATGATTCAGAAACTGGAGCCTCTTAAAGTGTGTTTGTTACCATTAAGAGTTAAATAAAAATAAGAAATAAGTTAAGACATAGAAGTATTTGAAATTGAAATAAATGGACCCTAATAATAAACTGAAGCAAATCAAAGACAGAAAGGATTAGCTCATTAACATCAAATAAATACATCACAGAGCTAACCTACTGAGCTAATAATATCCACACTGCAGAGTCTAATCGAGCTCTGTATTATCTGTTTATCACTAACGTATCACTTCTCATTTGATGATCGAGTAAATCTTTTTATTTGCTTTCAGATTTTGTCATAAAGATGAAATACTTGAAACTAAAAAACGACTCATAAAGTGTCGTTCCCGAGATGTCAAACGCCAGCGACTCTTTCTCTGAAGTTTGCTCGACTCAGTTTCTGAGTTTGTGTGAAAAGGACTAAATAGAAGCGAGTGTTTGTCTCAGCTGCTTCTGCTTCGAAGTCTCAGTCGAGCGAGTCCCTGAGGAGGACCGAGAGGGAAGAGAGACGACGGCAAAAATAACTTCCATATTTAGACTCGGAGGAAGAGACAGACACGGCCAGTGGAAAAAACATTATAGAGAGACGTATAGAAGAGGATTTGTGATGTGAGGAAGGTTAGAGATGTCTTTCATTCAGTAATATATGGTTTGATCCTATTATTGTTCTGGTTTAGGTCACACTGGTCAAACTCAGGGCCCGGGGGCCAAATGAGGCCCTTTGCAATGTTTTATGTGGCCCTTAAATACTTGGGTTGTAGTTGATATTTTTGGCACGAGGTTGTATTTGGATTTCAACAAGTTTTAGATCTAAAGCCTGTTGAAATCACCTGTTCAGATCCAACAAAAACCTGTTCAGAGCGATCTAAAACCTGCTAAAATCCATTTAAAACCTTCTAAAGTCCATCTAAAACCTATTCAGAGCCGACTAAAATCTGTTCAAATCCAATTAAAATCTGTTTAAATGCATCTAAAACCTGTTCAAATCCAATTAAACCCTTCTGAAACCCATCTAAAACCTGTTTAAATCCGTCTAAAACCTATTCACATCTGACTAAAATCTGTTCAAATCTAATGAAAACCTGTTTAAATGCATCTAAAACCTGTTCAAATCCAATTAAAACCTTCTGAAATCCACCTAAAACCTATTCAGATCCAACTAAAACCTGTTCACATCCAATTAAAACCTGTTTAAATGCATCTAAAACCTGCTCAGATCCAACTAAAACTTACTCAAATCTGTCTAAAACCTGCTCAAATCCAACTAAAGCCAGTTAATGTTAAATTAGTGCTAAATGAATCTTTTGCAAGACTCAAATGAAGATGAAATCTCACATTAGCACCATGTTCTTATTAACTATCGCAGCCTCTCACCACTTTGAGTTTGACATCTCTGGTTTATGTCTTAATAGTTTATAACAATATGTCCCAATCATTGCATTAGTTTGTAGTTTAAATGACAAAGACAAAAACACATTGAAAGACTATGTCCGTCCAGCTGTTTTCTTGTCTCTTCCTTGTGAAACTCTTACTCTTCAAGGACTCACTGACCTTTCAACTCTGTGCACCAGTCCAACCCTCCTGCAGACCCTAAATTATAAGGCTCAGTTCTTGGAAAGCACCTCAGTCTGGAGCAGTGACCTCATGTTGACTTCCAGAAGCAGCAAGCAACAAGACGATCATCTCAGATTTACCGATAACAAAGATAGCTTCATGAGATCAGAGCAAAGAGATGACTACGGACATTTTAAAGGAGCTATATTTGTTTTTTGAAAAGGATTGTGGCGTTAAATGCAGCTCGTTTGGTTGAAACAAACAACTGGAGTTACTGTTTGTGGTAAAGACTGTAGATATTGGGAAAAGTAGGGATTGGAGGCTTTAATATCAAACTAAATCCTGAACAATTGATTTGTCATTTGTAAAAACTGAGTATAAACAATTGAAACCTTTGTATAATCTATTGTTTAGAAGTGTATTATGGTTAGAGTTGGGTTATAGCTGAAGGAATATCGTTTATCTATGTTTAATTTGCATAATAACCTCACAAATTGCTTCAGAAAGGTCAATAGTGAGTAGGAGACCGAAGGATTTTGGAGCTAGCCACAGTGTTGTCGTAAATGTGGTCTAATGTTTGCTTCAAAAGTGCGACGCCATTTTTAGCTGTAGTTCGAAATGTCATCTTGTCTTTACCCATTGTTTTGTCTCCAACAAGAAAACTCGTGTTGCCTGAATCTATAAAAGTCCATTTTTATCCCAAACTTCCCAAAAGTCACAGTCTCGCTCCTGAAGCAGACTTATATTGTCTTTTATTGTCTTGCACAGATTGATAAATGGCCTTTTCTTTCGTCTCCGGCAGCCACGAGTCTCCATTCATTTCACCAAAAAGAGAAAAAATCAACTTGCTCAGACTTGAAACTTACTTTTAAAAGGTGATCCATCAAGCGGGCCAATACGTCCTCCTGTATTTTTGTCAAAGTTATTGTGCGCTGGTGCAGTTTGGAGCAGACATTGTCCTGTTCCTTTTGTTGCTTTGAGGACTTTAGTGAGATACCTTTTATTACTTGGGCTTTTCTTTCTTCCATGTTCTTCTCTGGCTCTGTCTTTTCCTTTTTTAGACCTGTCATTAACTCTGGTTGAAGCATTAGAGTCGTGACTGTGCGGATGGATGGATGAATGGATGAATGGATGGATGAATGGATGAATGGATGGATGGGTGGAAGCAGAGATAACAAATACACTGACTTAATCAATTAGAAAACATGGCTAAAGAGCATTAAGGGAAACAGGTTTATGTGTTAACAACATAACCTTTTTTTTTTAACAGTAAACCTTTGTGAAAATTGAAGTAAATGTTAAAAAAAAATAAAATAATGATAATAAAATGTATTCAAATTAAAAAAAAAAAAATACAAATAAAATAAATGTAAAAAAAAAATAGAAATACAAATACAAATGAAAGGCTGTGGAAAGGCAAAAAAATAAATAAAATTTTGGGGAAAAAAATGTGAAACTTAGAAATGTAAAATGAAAAGAAAAAATACAAAAATATCACTCAAATATAAAATTGAAAATTAATTTTATATAAATCTGCATTGGCAAAGAATACATAAAAAAAAACAAAAAAAACAAAAACAAAACTGAAATATTTGTTTAAAAAAAATTAAGGGAAATTTGTGAAATCCCAAAAAATAAAAGTGAGAAAGAATTGTTAATATTTTTTTTGTTTAAAAAAGAAATAAATAAATAAAAACTAATATTGCAGGGGGTTGAAATAATTTGTTAAAAATCTAAAAATGTAAATAAGTCTGAAAAATGTATTAAAATGTGAAATAAGCTACAATGGCCAAAGAGTTTTAAAAAATCAATATACAACAATCATAAATTATTACAGTTTTATTGGCCAAACCCAGTGTAAAAGCATTATGTCTTGACATGACAGGTGGATATTGAAGTTTTTTTGATGAATTGTAAGTGCCCTCTTTACCACTTGAGTCGATCTAAGCTGTTTTTCACATGAGTCCATCAGTAGACAGCACAGTTTTCCCCCAAAAGTGGTGTTGATGAGTGGCTGCTGTGGACCAGGTGGTGCTGAACTAATGCATTACGTCTGTATGAACCGTAAGGAGTCGTGACTGGATAAATGGATGAAGGTTGAATGGACGGAGAGATAATGGAAAGAGGGAGGGATAGTGTGTCATGATGCAGCACAAGGAAATCTAAAAACAGCCTAAAACGTATGAAGCCAGGCGTCCAGATGAAAAAGCAGAATGTAAACAACAAGTGATGCTGCAGTTCTTGAAGTTATGGAATGAATAAGGGACGAGATAAAAAGGAAAAGGAGGGAGGGATATGTTTGTGGATTGGAGCCTGAAAATGAGATTGGACACAGAGTGAGTCGTGATGCTTCAATCAGACGAGCATTAGATCAGCTTTTACCTGCTGCACCCTTCTTTTCTGACTAACTTCCCCTTTTTACTTTTTAATTTAACTTCTTGCGCTTCTTTTCTCAGTTTTATTTTTGATTTTAATTGTCCTCAAACCTTTATTGTTTTCCATTTTTTGCTGCTCTTTGGTCTTTGTCTTTTCTTCTTTGACCTTTTCCATATTTACCAAAGAAAATGTCTACTCTTAATGAAGTGACCATTAAAAAAATAAGGTGATTTTCATACTTTCTCCTTCATTGTTTGACCATCTAGATTCAGAAGAGCTTATTTTCTATGAACATGACCCAGATATAAACAGTGCAGTATGTTGGGTCAGTTTACAGCAAAATATAAGCAAATTCAAGGTTTATTTTCTTATTATTGCAGTGTATCTAGAAAACTGAATGAATGTGGGTAATGTACATTGGGCTGTGTGGTGTAGGATTGTGTTTTATGGAAAATGTGTGGGTGAAGCTGTCTATAATTCTTTTCTTGCTTTGCATATCTAATAATTTGGCTCAAAATATGGTCTGTTTAAAGCAAAAAATAGAAGTTACTACCGAGTTATTCTAGTGTAGTTTTGGTATTTGTTATGTTTTTAACCAAATGCACAATTTCTTTTGTTCTGAACTCCTAAAATGCAGTATTATTGTTCTTAATTCAGTTCAGTTTCAGTGCTTGGCGTTGCGTTGTTGAGTAACAGGTGTGTTGTGTCTAATCCGCTGTAACGTTAGACACCTTCGGCCTTTGTCTCGGTGTAAAAGATACTGAGTTATAACGGTCTAAGCCCCCGAGGAGTGCGTTGGGGGCTGTATTCCTGACGTCCTGAGAGGAGCAGATGTGCAGAAGCGTTTGTGTTTGGTATCTGTGTGAGACAGCTGCAGAGCTGGACCAACAGCATCAGGACGACTCTGGGTGTGTCTCTGTGCACCTGACCCAACCACAGATAGGCTTTATCTAAACTAAAGACAACTGTGACGGTGACAAAGCTCGGACAAAGATGTGTTGTTGTTGTTACAGATGGAAAGAGGAGTTTGGGGATTGGGTTTAATGTCTCAAAGAACTGACATTTAAGTCTGAAATTTGGTGTATTTTTTGAGTGTTGATGTAAACAAAGGAGTGAAACAGTCCAGAATATTGTTTTAGAGGCACATAGTTGTGGAATAAAAGCAATCATTTTAGACTTTTAAGAAACCAAAGAACAAGATCTATGAATATGTGCATTTGAACGTAATAATTGGGTAATACAAACATTGACTTTCATGTGAATATCATCCAGTGATTTGCATTTTTAGTCCGGAAAAGGTTTTATGCCAGCTGCCCTTCCTTTTTTATTTTTATTTCTTTTTAATTGTATTTATAATTTGAATTTTCAGACAAAAGACATCACAAAGACAAACAATACCATCTACAAACCACTATAAGGACAAAGAAGACAAAACAACAAAAAGCAAAAAAAAAAAGTGTAGTGGCACAGTTTATACAGTTTTTGTGTCATTTCATAATGTTTACAAAATGTTTACAAAATAATAATAATTATCCACATTTATCCGGGCTTGGGACCAGCACTTAGCTACACTGGCTTGTGAACCTTTATGACTGAGTTTTGTCTTCCTTTGAGGGAAAATGATAACCAATAAAAACATGAAAGGACAAAATAATACCACTGTTAGCATTTGAAGTCCCAAAGAAAGCAATGGAGCAACAAGACTTTTTCATTAAAAGGACAAAATTTATTAGAATACATTGTAATTAAATTTTTTTTATGTATAATTTCTAATAAAACAAGCTCAGCTCCCAGTTTGACAACAGCTCAAATTAATATTGCTATCTAAATATTCACTAAAACCCACGTTGTCATGTTTTTATCACTAATACACGGCTACTCTTTGAAGTGTGTAACCTACAGGGGCGTCAGGAACAGCAGAGGGGCTGATGGGAGATGTAGTCTTAATCGAATCAATCAGATAATGCCTTCCTTCATCTGCTCCGCTTTGGTCTCTTTTGTTTTTAGTGATTATCCAAAGAGTCATAATTAATTTGCCAACATTAAACAGATAATTGATTGACGTTTGACGATGAATTACCCGTATGTTTTTTTCTCTCTTCAGCTGCACACGCATGTTCAGTTTAACATGCTCAGGCTTATCTCAGCGTTTCCTAGAAATCACACACTGACCTTGGGAAGCCAGTGTGTGTATATGTGTGTGTGTGTGTGTGTGTGTGTGTGTGTGTGTGTGTGTTTGTGTGAGTTGCTATGATAAGCGTTTTCTATTAGTTACTGTGTCCAGGGGGAACACAGCCCATTACAATTGAATTGAGACTATAGGATTTACTTGAGAAAATGGGCTTCAGGAAAAGAATGAGAGCTGTGTGTTGTACATGGGGTGGACTTACTGGTTTAAACATGGCTGATGTGTAATCAATATATGGTTCTATTGTTTAAGGAGCCTTATTGTTCCTAAATCATGTATTTGATTTAAAAAAATGGCTTAAAAGTCTCCTTGAAGTCTCCTTTGATCCAGTTTCAGTTTAGTATCATAACAATTGCCTCAAAGCTGAACAAAAACAAAATGCAGCCAGTGTTAGACAACATCCCTCTGTCCTTAGACCCCCAGCAAAAACTCAAAAAAACATGAGAAACCTCAGAGCATGTTGTAATGGATGAGTCAGATATGGTTTCATGTCTCCTTTAGAGGCTCATTGTGTAACTTTTCTACCTCATTATGTAACAGGAAGCACTTTATTGGGAAGAAAGAATTAATCATGGTTTTAGTCACTTTATTAAGCAACTATTTTATTTATTTATTTCCTCTTTGTGCCATAGAAACATTACTAAATGAATTTTGAATGACTTTGAATGGAGGATGTTTTTAACGTCTTACAGTTTCTCCTACAAATGCTTTGCCAATTCATTTGTTTAATCTGATTTTATTCATGAAATAGAAGCTTTTTTCTCTCGTGGCAAATGCCTAATATTCGTACCTGAACAGATATATATTCTCAGTAACTAGACACTCGCTCCAATTTCAAATATTCCATTGAATTTGTGCTCGGCCACTTCTGTATTTAAGTGTCGTAAAAGAAATTTCAGCGTTCCCTCAAGGACTTGAATGGGAAACTCAATCTCTTCCGTGAAATTGTCCAGGTTTACTCACCGATCCCGATGGGAAATCCCTCCAACAATCTTTACTTTTCAGCTTTTCTCTTTGGTTTATTCGGTAAACAGAGAGAAAAACTCACTCCAGCTCGTATTTGTCCACTTCTCTCATAAACCCACATTTATCCACTGACGGGGACGGCTCTGTTTATGTTTTTGCAGCAGAGCAAACAGGATGATTAGCCGTGTAATGAGCTGTGAGTTTTTAGCTTTACGCTTGTTCTGGAGTAAACTAGTGAGAAATTCAAACTTAAAAAAGGGTAAAATAAGTTCAAACACGATGTGGCTGGAGTGTAGCTTCTTTAATGGAAATGTCCTGTGTCTGTTTTTTTCTTTTTAGTGCAACCTTGTCAAGAATTGATTGATTGATTGGTTCATTACTCGTTAAGGTGATTGACTGTGTGATTGATTACTTGATTGATTGACATGTGAGTAAAACGAGTCGAACAGAAGAAGGATCCTCTTTTGAAACTGTCCTTGACGCTGTCCTCCATCGAAAACCTGTTCAAAGGGAAAACCCCAGTCTTTGAGTCATGTTGGACACTGGTTTTTGCAGATATCTTGGACACATCAAGACTTTGCGATGAGTTTCACCAAGACGTTTGTCAATTTGATTTATTATTAATCTCAAAAGACTTAAAGGAAATAATGTTTCTTAGCCTTGTGCACAGTTTGTCTGAGACTGCAAGGTTGTTTTTGATTTGTTTTTGTAGAATCGAGTGGTATTTCTGACCAACAGGTGCTTGTATGAAGAATAACACTACATACATACAAGTGAATATGCAGTTCAAATCTAAATCATTGTTCTGTACTTCAAACAGAACCTATGCCGTTTCCATTAGTCTCCAAACCAGTTTTATACCGGGAAAACAAATTCAGGACTAAATCAGTAATACACCATTAAATCTAGGACTAAAAAGACCACTCAGTAGTTCTTAACTGGGGCTAAAACCAATAGCTATGACTAAAACCTGGTCCAAAAATCAGATATGACACTGTACCATTAGAGAAGCTAAAGAAAGGCTCTGATTTAACTATAGTCAACAACAGGAAATATCATCGAGGGTCAGTCTGACTGCTTTTCATGTGATTGGAAGAAAAGAAAATACATCAGTAGCGTTTAGAAGTTATTGCATAAACAGCTAAACGCCATACTGTTCTAAGGTTGTCGCATGACTCTTTATGATTATCCTAAATTTGTCACACAGTCTTTAAAATCTGTTATTTTTGAGCTTGTGTAATTTTGCAATCGTCAATTTGAAGCCACAATGTGTGATTTTTGGGGTTTTTCTTTGTCAAAATTATACAGTACAGTACAGGTTTACAACCAAAACGAAGACCTGTGTCAAAAATAAAGACTAAAACCAGGACTAAAACAGACAAGACAAAACCAGCTCTAAACTAAGATATAAATCAAGATGAAACCAAAAATAAGTGAAAATAACTGTGGAGTCTATGGGCTCAGTCAGCTACTCTAAAAAACAATAAAGTATTAAAGAGTAAAGCAGGAGCTGATTGGATTGTGTTGTGTGTGATTCTTTAATAAAAAGCTGGTTTTGCAGATTGAGTTTGTGCTCTCTGAGGGTTTTCCACTTGCGTAGGCTTTATCTAATTCGACTCCGTTTAACTGATTAAAACCCGCCGCAGCCTGTGACCCGCTCGTATCACGTTACAGCTCGGATTGTGTTTCCTCGTCCTTGCCTCGCGTCGTTCTCTGTTCCTCTGACCCCTTCCCGACGGCAGCCTTTTAACTCTGCGTCTCGTCACAAAAGGCGGAGACGCGGTGGATTGTTTGTTCCGCAGACGGCGTTGTGTGGAGGCGGACGACAGGACGATAATCGGTCAAAACATCAAAAAAAGATGAGAATCTAAAGTAGACTGGGTTCAGGATTTCTAAAGGTTGGACTACGGGCTAAATCTGGACCAATAGAGGGTTCTGTACATTATTTTTGCTTTAAATTAGTAAAACCTAAAGCTAAATCTGGACTGAAGCAGGTCTAAAATGAGAATATTACCATATTTAAACACGAGAAAGGCCTGGTCTAACATGGACAAAACATGTTCCAAAAAAAATCAAAAACCTAGACTTAAAGAAGATTAATCTAAGACTATAATTAAGGTCTAAACCAGGTCTAACAGGACTTAAACTAAGGCAAAACCCAGCCTAGGAAGGACTAAAACAACACTAGGACTAAAATGTGGACTAAAGATCTGGATCTAAAGGTGGGCAAAACCAAACTGAACCAGTACAAGACTAAACCAAACCTAAACAGAGACTTAACCAGGACAAAACCAGGTCTACACAAGATCTACACCCAAGACAAGGGTTGAACTGGGACTAAACCAAACCAAAATCTAACCAAAATCTCAATTTCAATCAAAATCTTATTATAAACCTGGTGCAAAATGTTTACACTAGCACTAAACCTTAATTAAGACTAAGAGCAAAACCTGGACTAAACCAGGACTTAAGCCACATCTAAACCAGGGCAACACCAGAACCAAATGTCAGACTGAACCAGGACTAATCTTGGACTTAAACCAGGATAAAAACCACAGACTTATGAAAACAGCCTTGGCCTCATTAATCCATTAAAGTGACATCTTTAAAAATGTCTGCACAATGAATCTATTTAAAAGTCCTTTATCAAATTACAAAATGAAACCAAAGCTAATGGGAAAATATTGTAATTTCTTAAATGAGGTTAAAGAACAGCAGAGGCTCGTCTGATTAAACGTGATTGGCCAAGATCAGGGTCAAAACAGTCACGTAAGGAGTTTAAATCAAGGTGAAGTAATCTGATTGGCCAAGCTGTCCCCGGACTGGATTTTGGCTTCAAATAAATGGGCTGTGATGTGATTGGTCGACTCGTGATGTGGGTCAGGGCTACGTCCCAAAAATCTGTACAGTCCATCAAAATAAAAGCGTGATTAGTTTGTGATGAAGGGTTTGTAAAGTGGTTCTAAATTGGCCCGTTTCGTAACAAATGATGGCGCTCACACTTCTTCCTTACGTCCAGTCATTAACCTCTTGTGCCGACCTCTGACACGACCCCTGAGATGAGGTTGACTGTGATTCTCTCCAATCCTGTTAAGAGCTTTACCGACGCTGCCCGGCTGGAAAGATAGATTAAGAGCAGTGGAGGAAGGGTGGAAAAGATGGACGGACCAGAAGAAACGTGGGACATTAGAAGAAATGAATGGTGTTTTATGGATTTGGGATCAGCCAAAAGTTAATAGAACTAGTTGTTTCCAAAAATAGATGTCTGTAAGTATATATTGTGGCACTCAACAGGACCAGACCTGGGCTAAAACTGTTTAGGGCTGAACCAAGATGAAACCGTAACTAAGACTGAGCTAAAAAAAAGAGTAAAACATATCCAAACATGGACCAAGAATAAGAAATTAGGACTAAATTAGGGTTAAACTACAACTAAATCTGGGTTAATGTAAGACTAAACAAGGAATGAATAAAAACTAAACCAAAAGTAATAAGAAAGGTGATTGTTTTGACTCTGTTTTGGACTTGGGTTTTCAAATCAGGAAAGACCACAATTGATAATAATTTGGAGCTTGGATGAAAAGTTCTTCCTTCAAATGCAACAAAGAAAATGCCTTATTCTTAGCTTTTGTTGATTGAGTGATAACACAGCCTCAAGACTAGCTTCAAGTTTCAAGTTTCAATCATGGTTTTTATTTTGGTTTTGCTTCTTTTTAGATCTTGGCAAAACGGAGATCTTTCGTCCACATTTTAGTCTTTGTGTAGACCAGTTTTCATCAAGGTTCATCAAGGCTTAGACCTGAATTGTCTTGTTTTAGTTCTTCTCTTCATCCTGAGTTTGGTCCTGGTTTGTCCTTCTTTAGTTCTTTATTAGTCGTGGTTTAGCTCGGGTTCTGCCCCGGTTTAGTTCTGGTTCAGTCTTTGTTTCCGTCTTAAAGAACTGCTGATAAAGTCCTGGTTTAGTCCTGGTGCTTGGATGAAAAGTTCTTCCTTCAAATGCAACCGAAAACATGTCTTTATAGACTAAAATTCCCCTTTCGATCATTTAAATCTTTCATGTTTCCTCAGATCACGTCCCATGTACCACACATTAGTCTTAATCAAAGCTAAACACGGTTCAACAAACACTTTTTTGTCTCATAATTAGCCTCACGCTTCATCTTCATGTGACAGGAAGAACAGGGAAGTAGAACTGACTCACGGAGAGAAGAGGAAAATGAGGACGAGTCGGAGGGTTTTCTATTTGTTGACCCCCAGCTTCAGCCTAATACCCCCTCATGACGGTGATTGTGGAGGTTGTCCTTGTGTTGAAACCCTCTTGTGCACTACAGAGGCCCCACATGCATTATAGCTATGTTAGCGAATTATAAATGGATGCTGTACTTTACGAACATGGACAAAAGGAGAAGAGCTGCTCCAGATAAAATACATTTTCAACCCTTTGCAAAAATGTAAATTTAAATCACTGGTGTTCTTGACTAAATTTAAATAAGCTACAGATAAAATAGGGTTTGAGAGTCAATGTTTTGCAAGTCACAAAGTCTCAAGTCAAGTCCAAAGTCCAAACTTTCATAATTTAAAGTCCTTTTAACAACAGACTAATGCAACCCTCAAAGATTTTGTGACATGTTAATAATAAATGTGCCTCACAAAGTATGTTTTTCATTGGCTGTGGATTTTTGATTACATTTTTCAACAACTATCAAATCTTTTTAAGTCAGAGGCTCAAGTTTTTACATTTTCTCAAGTCTGAAGTAATCAAATTTGTCAATCAAGTCCACACCTCTGATTAGATAAAAGCAAAGACTATCAGCTCTAAACCAGAACTAAACTAGGACTTAAATGGGCTCAAAATGGAATTGTTCCAGTATTAAAACAGATTATAACAAATAATAATAATAATAAAGCCAGATATATACTGGTTTTTAAACAGAAATACCAGTAATTACCAGTTAATTATGCATAAACTTCTGCAAATCCAAATGCTTGCTCTGTTTAAATACTTCCCAGTTTTTATTCAATGAAGCAAATTGCAAAACCAAGCCTTTGCAGCACTTTTGACACATTCTTTTGCTCCTTTTATGTCTTAAAGTCCTTATAAAAATCTGGTTTGATATCTCTGGCCCTTACTGTACTCACAGCTCAATCATAAAGTGCATCACTGGGAACAAAGTTTAGTTCCATTTTGCTCCAAACAGTCATTGACCAACAGCTAACCTCTTAAAAAGTTATATTTGAAGCACGTAACCTCTCTTTGCCGCTAAAAGGGTTGAAGTTGGAACCTCCGTCACGGTTCGTAGTTTTATTTGGGAACATGCTACGACGGGGCACACGCGGGGTAAAAGCATGTCCACACTGTAGGAAGCATACATTATAAATAGAGACACTAATGGATTAATAGTTTGGGGGAAGGCTTGGGTGCAGTCTGAGTGCTGTAGAATCGGACACCGTCAGCGTCGGACACCTGAGACGGCGACGCGTTACGAGACCGGGCCCGGGGCACTCTAATCAACACGGGGCAGTTTGGAAAGTGCTTAGAGAGAGATCGGTGCTGGACTGACGGCTCAAGTACGTCATGGAGACTCACATGAGCGATAGGAAACACCCTGTGAGGGAAGACTTATTCTGGGCTCCCGTTTAATTTGGGTCAACTATGTTTAAAGTAACGCTCAAGCTAAATTATTGTGAAAAAATACTAGTCAGGACCAAATTAAATGAAGAGTAGGAGTAAACCAGGACTACACAGGTCTAAACCAGTTCTGAACCTAGAATAAAACAGGTTTAAACTAGGACTAAAATGTGGACTAAAGCTCTAAAGATGTGCAAAACCAGAAATAAACAAGAACAAGACTAAATCAAATCTAAACTAGGTCAGAACTAGGACTAAAACCAGAATCCAACCAGAACTAAACGAGAATGAAACCAGGACTCAAGGACTTAAACCAAACCTAAACCAAGACTTAACCAGGTCAAAACCAGGTCTACACAAGAACTAAACCCAGGGCAAATTCAAGGTTGAACCGGGACTAAACCAAACCAAAACCTAAACCTGACCAAAATCAAATCTTATTTTAACCTGGGACATGTTTACAGACGCACTAAACCAAAACCTGGACTAAACCAGGACTAATGTTGAACTAAAACCACATCTAAACCAGGGCAAAAACAAGTCAGACTGAACCAGGACTAATCTTGGACTTAAACCAGGATAAAACCACACACTGTTGATTAAACCAATCAATCCATTAGTGACATTTAAAAAAAAAAAAAAAAAAGGCTGCACAATGAATCTATTTAAAACTCCTTCATCAAATTACACAATAAAACCAAATCTAATGTGAAAGTCAATACTAACATTTAATTAAAAACAAACTTTTTACTATCAGTGCATTAACCTGAAGAGCAAGGAATGAATGCATCTGTTTTTAAACTTTTATGCTGCTTGATTTTGATTTACATTTTCACTTCAATCAATAAATAAAAAAAGAAAACCTGTGAGAAGTGTGAACTTTAACCGTCAGTTTGGTAAAACTATTAAAGTCTGGTCAGTTTCCTGTTTGTGTCTCGACTCAAACCACAATTAAACCAAAAGTGAAACCTTTTTGAGATGCTTCTATTCTGCTTTTTTGCCATTGCAACATTTTCATTCCCATTATTTATCTCACTTAAGCCTGAATGAATCCTTTTGGCGGTCTTTGCATTGTCTCAGCTGCCACGGGCCTTATTTCAGCTTTGAATCGGCTTTTCCGTTCGATCCCATTACCCACAAGGCCTGCTATACCTTCATCGTTAACAACAGTAACTCTTCCTGTCTCGGGCTATTTTTAACCTTTTAATTCAACACTACTCGACCAAAGTGTTGTGTCTTTGTGTATTCTAGTCTACTTCTACTTCTGGCTCTTCTGAAGTGTGCTAGCCTTTTGTCGCTGGTAATTGGCTGTAGCCTTATCCAAGCCAAAAGAACAGACTGATTTAGCATCGACCGCTAATCTCGCCACAGTTCGGCCGGTGATTAGCAGCTGGCCGAGATAGCGCTGCGTAGGAGTGGCTTTGCACTTGGTTTATGCTTAAAAACTGCAGACGGGAAGTAACTGTGCTAAAGATGGCCACAAATAGATCCACTCTTGCAAAGGCGTTAGTCAATTTAGAGACAAAAGGCAGTGAAGAAAGGTCTTGTGCTTGACATTAATGTGTTCGTTTTGCAAAGGTTCTAAATCTTAGTACGTTATTTTAGTTATTTAGTTAAAACCTTAGAAGTACATTCTGTAAGTGTTTGGATTTGATCTCAGAAGGTACTTTTAACTCAAGATGATGCAATAAGTGAACCATTTTGTATTAGGTTTGTGAAAATACCAAACTAAAGCTGGAATTCAGAGTATTTGGATCTAAAATGTAAAGTAGTGCTTGACTTTTTGATTGCTTCATGGTTTAAGTGTTTTCCATGGAACACCACAATATTGACAATTGCAACATCCATTTCATAAAGACCTAAATAGTAATAATATTGTGGTATTCCTTGTTTTGGACATTGATACTTTTATAGTATAATAAAAACTGTTAGTTGAAGTCTTAATCCAACCTTTACTCTGCCAAAATGTCGTTTTTCTGGTAATATTATTCCAATATCCAACATTGTTATTGCATATTGCACATTTTCTTAATATTGTACTGCCTAGGTGTTAATACACACCTGAATATACCAGCATGGACTTCTTTATAATCTGTTAATAGAGACCTAGTGATTAGCAGAACCTGTCCTAAATCCTAAGGAAAAAGTAAGTGAATGCATAGTTTCTTCTTCTTGTTTTTAAATGAAGGCACAGAAATAAAACTCTTGTTGTTGTTGTGGATTATTTTGTTCATGTAAGATTATGACAAGATTGAATTAATAAAAAGCTAATGCAAACAAAGGGTTTTGGGCACAAATACTACACTGATATTTGTGAATTGGCTGTTGTTAGGACTTTAAAGCGTCCTAAATGCTGCCTTCAGTGTACAGTAAGTGTACAGTAAACCCTGGTCATCTCCGTTGGGTCCAGATCAAGTATTCCCGTCCCTCCTTCATTAGTGAGGGTTCACCTGTGCAGCCGCTTCCATTTTTAGCCTCTTTGTGTGAGGGATGAGCGGCCGGACGTACAGCTGATGATGTGGAAGAGCCGAGGGGGACGGGGCCCGGTCCAGATTAGGTTGCAGAGTTGACGGAGGCTGGACGGAGGTGAGGTCGCTGTAACGGATCTGCGAGCAGGAAGGAAACTCTGCAGACGGAGCAGATTGAGTGTCCGTCCGACGCAGAAACCCTCCGTGA
This sequence comes from Rhyacichthys aspro, assembly GCA_036850595.1. Classification (NCBI taxonomy): domain Eukaryota; kingdom Metazoa; phylum Chordata; class Actinopteri; order Gobiiformes; family Rhyacichthyidae; genus Rhyacichthys; species Rhyacichthys aspro. The sequence goes on along the minus strand of CM072157.1, from coordinate 22,402,038 downwards.
ACTAAAGGAAGTGGCTTATGTACGATTCGGTTTTCAAATGAAGGAAATAAGGAAATGTAGTGTATCAATAATGCAGCTTTTTCCAGTTTCACGTTGGTTGGGACTTCTGTGAGACATGGAAGAACCGGGGATGGTTTAAGGAAGTGAAAGCTAGTTTGACGTCATGTGATTGTCTGCGAAAAAATGCATATAATGTTGAAATTTGTGTCATTTTTGTTGAGTCAACTTTGGAAAGCTTGGCCTAGTACTTCCCTTTTGGACTCTTAGTGGTCCTTTGACCTGTATTTCTTCAATTCATTCCCATATCTATCTTCAGTAATCAGAAAAAGTCTTAAAACCATTCAAACTTTCACTTCTCACAACATAATCCCAAGACTTTTAGCTTGTAGCCTTTAGCTGCTGTTGGTCTTTCTGCCATCAAAAATATACCACGGCTCGCTTTACTTTTGCTGCTTAAATGTGCAAATATAGTTCGCAGTGAGGGTTACGTATAAATTGTCTGAATTTGTCATTAGTCTTAGAAAGAGTGTGACTTCTTCCAAGTTTTGACGCTGCCAAATGAAAGATATCTGAAGCAGACGGTCGCTGTGCTCCTCTGAGACTCCACTAAAAACACAAAGGTGGAAAAAGACAGAGCGCTTGTCACCGCGTTCCCTCCGGAGTTCGTTTTTCTGCTGATGATAAATGATCTGACAGAGAAAAGAATGGGATATAGTGAAGACATTACCCAAAATGTAAATCTGCCCGAGTCAGATTTTGGTGATAACTTCAGGGGCTCGTTCAGACGCCCCTCAGAGGTTCATGTATGTGTGTGAATCTATTTTTAGGCTGTAGTCTTGTGACCAGCTCTTCCACGGGCTGCCGCTGACTTGAGGAGCTGCTGCCAGACACAGGTGACCTACTCTGACATGGACGCTGGCTTTCCATGGACTTTGGCTTTATTTTCTGCAAAAGCTTTCACAAAACAAACCATTATCTGGAAATGTCAAGGTGCTATTGTTGGAAATGTTGCAGAGGCTGGAATAGAAAGTCATTCCAGCGAAGAAAAGCTACTAAACGTGAAAGTTAGAGTATAAAGAGTCAGATTGGTTGGCAGTCTTGGCTAACAGCAAGAAAGTTATGAGTTAGATTCTGATCTGCAGCCTTTATGTGTGTCTCTATGCAAGTGCTTCCCATTAAAAAGACTCATATCCTTTAAAGACATAGATTTATACATATACAGTGTCTCTAATGTATAGCCCTGTAATTAATCTTCTTTGAAACACACTTTCAATGGAGAGTAGGAATAGGGCTGGGTTATATGGCTAAAAAATCAAATCTTTTTTTTTTTCATTTTCAGACAATTTTGACAGATTTTATTTATCTTGATATTGACCTATTTTTTATTCATTTTTAATTTATTAAATTGTTATTATATTTTATTTTTATTATTTTTATTATTTTTATTATTTTTATTATTATTATTTTATTTATTGCTGTTTATTTTTAGTATTATTATTATTTATTGATTGATTTATGTATTGAGTTATAAGTTCTTTACCAACACTAAACAGCAATAGTAAAGCAGTGGTGAGCATTACCTTTAGTGTGAAAAACAGTTTAGTCTGGCTACTTTTTAGTTTTAGCCCTTCTCCGTCTCATTTCCGTTTCCAAAGCCTTGTTATAGGACGTTAAATGCGCTCCGACGCTGTGGCTAATTTGTACAAATCAATAGAGTGCATCTCAGGGTAATATGAAGCTTTCTCCGGTGATTACTAGTGTTTTTATCGTCTGCAGAGTCACCACAGAGTTTATTGGAGCTGATCTGGAGCTAACGGCAGCATTAGGCACAACACAGTGAGCAGTGCAAAGTTAGAAGAAACGCTTTTCTGTTAAATTCAATTTAGCGAGATGATTTTTGACATCATCCAAAATTAAAAACTCAAATTAATCAAACTAATTAGATTTATGGGCCAGCCCTAACTTAAAGCATTAGTACTGGACCCTTACTGTAAGTTTTAAAAAAGCATGTGTGAAAATAGCCCTGGTCGCGTTGGCATTTTGAAAATGTTACCTCAGCAACACAAATTCTCACATTGTCACATGACTGGTCCGGGCCACGGTCAGTACTAGGTCACTCCAGACTTTCACAGGGAACAGAGTCATTGCTCAAGTCTGCTTTTTAAAACTGGGGCTGATCTGACAATTGAAACTATAGCCATTATTTAACTTAAAAATGTCCCAAAACATGAATAAAAGACTAAAAGTAAGAGAGCAAGTCCCTATATTGACTTTTGTTGTATGTAACAGTGGTCCGCACACATTTGCACTTATCTTAATGCTCGATAATGCAAGTGGGCGAGGATTAGTGAGGAATCAATCGAGTCTAATCAGACGAGCGCCGTCTGCCGCACACATGAACACGTCCGTCGAGCTTTAATTGGCGGCCTGTGTTTCTTATTACACGCCTCACTAGTGACAGCAGAGTAATTGGACGCAGAGGAGCGCATTTAAAGAAGCGTTCTGTGTGGTTTTTTTATGTTAAGTTCATTTGGCTGATTTCCTTAAAGTCGGTAAATGACCAGCCGTCGGGCGTCGAGTCGGTCGGTGAGTCACGAGGTCAGGGAAAGAGGTATCTGTGTTTGAAATGTGAGTTTGTGCAGTGAACAGCATTAATGAGGCCAACTCAAAAGAGGAAGTGGGACACTGCAGAAATGGACTCAAGTACTGGATGTGCCCAAAAATGCTCCTAAATATTCATTTCTACCCTATTATCTATGTATCTTTTTGCTGTTTTTGCTTTTACAGTGGAAAATAATGCTTGTTTTTGTGAGTTTTTTGCACATTTTTTATGGTACTGGTCACAGTCATGATGCTTGTTTTGGGATTTGTCACTTAGATGAAGTATTCTTTGTGTTATATGTCATTAACTTTGCAAAACTATACTAGAAAAAAGCCCAAGTAAGTGTTCAGAAGAGTAGTTTGGAGGCAGAAATAGTTTCCGAAGGGTTGAAGGTTTGTCTCTTGTTTGATCAAGAACCTAGAGCAGATGAACAAGCTTGTTTGTTCTGGGTGCATGTGTTTCTGAATTTAAAGTGGTTATTTCCTTTAAAAAATCTGAGCTCAGTCAGGCATTTTCAGGATAAATAAAGATTTAACAGCGTGCGATAATGATTCCCATTGATCTGCATCCTAATTTCTCTTCCCTCTTACCCCGGCGAGTCTTCATTGTGTGACGTCGGAAATCAAACAGCACATAATTGGCTTTTGTGGCCCTTATTAAAATGTTGAAGGGGGCCGCAGATGGAAAGAGCATCCCTTTTTGTTCGCAGTAATTAAGCACATCCCTCCTCAGTCGGCGGCGGCGGAGGAGGAAGGAAAAATGAGACTGAAGTTTAAATAGTTCGGGTTTCACTTCTCATTACCTGTCGACAAATTAGCCGGCGGTTCAGAGGTGACTCGGTCGTGATGAAGCGTTTATATTGCACCTGAAAAGAGAGGTCTTTGTAAAATGTAATGGAAGAGCCTCATGGTGGACAAAAGTCAAACTGGGAAAGTAAGAGTCATTGTCGTAGGAATGTAGTAATAGCTGTCCCATATTCTCCAACTTTACTGCACCATCCGTTAGCTTTAGCTCACGTTTCAAGATGCTGGTGATGACTTATAAAAGTTTAAATGGATGTGCACTTTCCTACTTGTCTGATCTCATTAGGCTCCAGCTCTTTCCAAAAGGCAGCCTCCTGTCTCTGCAGCAAGAGTCAAAGGTAGTCAGCGGTGTGTGGCTGTTAGGGCTTTTCCAATCAGACAGTCTGACTGGTGAAGCCAAAGTGTTACAGGATGAACACTTTTATTTCAGTGTCTTACCAGGAATTACAGCTGCTCGATAATGGCAGAAGTGGTTATCAGAATCCAACAGGATGTGCAGTAACTGAGTGGACAAGAAGCATGTGTCTTCTGTTGACAGAAAATACGCATTATAACCCATTATTATTCATGAAACTTGGTAAAAAATTCAGGGGTTGGTATGTTACTAGCATTAAAGCTAATCACTTCCTGATTTTCTTGTCTTGTCCCTGTCTCAGACTCCACTCTCCTCCAAAAGCACTCTAGGGACCTCTCCTGCTTCTCTTTTATTAAAAAATAAAACCACAAAATACTAATCCATTTGACCAAACTGAAGTTTAGAGTTTAGCGTTAGCTTAGCTGTGACTTCAGCATCAGGACGACAATTATCTCCTCCTCGTTAAACATTACGTGATTGAATTGACAGTATTTATCTGTGTTTTACGTTGTCTCCCTTTTCTCTGTTGATGCTTTTCTTTTTTCAGCTGTTTCTCTGTTAAAAGACATATTCAGCTGAAAATACACTTTATCTGCAGCTATTAAACTTCCTGGAACGTCATGTGACAAGTGTCGACCAATGGGAGCGCTCCTTTTTGGAGCATGTGATTGTCCAAGGTTTCTGTTCCTGAATAACTGTTTTTTTCACAAATTATTACTTTTACAATAAACTATGTGGGGTTTAAACCATTTTTCTTCGTAGAATAAATTAAATGAGGTACAGTCTGATGAAGTTTCATTGCAGAAAATTAAATGGCAACAGTATTTCTTACAGAAAAATGTATTTAAACAGCCACTGTTAAATAGAAAGGAGTCATTGGGAACTGTGAGGTGAAATTGGTTAATATTATTACTCAAGTTCACAAGTAAAAAATGGAAAACCAAGCGACTTTCAGACAGAAACAACAAAGTGAAATAGAAAAAGGAAGATGATGCTGTCCTAAACTGAGCACTTATGAAAGAGATCAATACTCCACCAGAATCTTGCTAATTGTCCCATTCCCTTCAATGGTTTATGTGACTTCATTTATGTGCACCACAGAAAATGACTTAGAGAGGAACCTTGAAGATGAAAAAGGTGTCATTCCCAAACCACTCTGTGTCAAAGTGACCTGGAAGACGCTGAGAGTTAAATCCAGGACATTTATCGGAGTCTGTTCTGGCGCTGTGCCTTCCATCTTCTCATGTCGCTTCAGTGTTCCAGGCTCAGAAGTGATTACGACTCTTCATCGAGCTGCTCTCATCACCATTTTTCATGAATATGGGGTCTCGGGCTGTCACTTAACCTTCACGTGTCCCCTTTACTCATTTCCTTTTATTCTCGTAAAGTGGGTCTAAAATGCGGTTTGGATCGTTTAAAGTTTGAAACGGCGTCGAGGAAGTGGCGTTACATTAGCTCTGAAATACAAAATGTCTGTGCTGCACTGAGTATTATAACATAACAGTGGGATTCAATTGGACTGGAGTAACAGTTGCATCCTTAAATCATTTTTTTACAAATTCTGTGGCTGAAGAAATTCATTTTTTCCTTTTATTTGGCAATTTATCTCAAAAATATAACAGAACAGGGACAAAAAGTGTTGGACATTGTCAAGTCCTTAATGGTATTTGAATCAACCCTGTTTGTTTCATTGGCTTTGACTTAAATGTGTTACATCTTTGTGTTTACTAGAAATAAGCTTTGTCAAAACCCCAATAACAATCATTACTTAACCTTAACTAAGCTGTTTTTGTGCCTAAAACAATATATTCAATAGTGCTAACATTTCTTATTTTTTGTCTGTAAAGGTTTCAGTAACATTTAACAACATTTAACCCAACTTAAACCCAAAAAATAATGTAATAATGGGACAAATAAGTAGTAGCTTTTATTTTAAAAAGTCACAATAGACTGATACACTTTTGTAATGTTTTTTTCTGTTATAGATAGATCTTATAGAGTTACATGTGCTGTACATAATGAACAACTTGACAATTTTAATATTTTTTCAAGCTGCACCGTAAAAAAAATGCTTCTACTTTCGATGCAATCACTCCCATCGTGCTGCTTTCAAATGGAAAATACAGAGGGAACCTGACTAATGTGACTCTAACCTTCCCAAAGACTTCAATACTGAACAATAAATGTGTCTGTAGCCGAATGATGCAGTGGATAAGGTTTTCTTTGGTCGGCAATGGCTCAGATTGAACTAAACTGAAGGTTAGACGTTCGATCCTAAGCTTTAGAAAGGCTTTAAATAAATACAAATGATATTGAAAACCTCAAATGGTAAACTTTGGCTTATTTAGTGGCATTATATACAGACCTGAGACAGATATTTTTGGCTGCACTGAATAAACAAAAGTGAATACTGGGAGAATAGTATCAGGATGTGTTTTCTTAGTTGAAGTGGAGTATAATGTCGGAGCTGATTGTTCTGGTTTAATGGTGTGTCTGTTCTGGACTAATCCCGGTGTTGTGCAGAGGCTTCCCTCGGTGCTGAGCTGCAGCTGGAGCACACAGCTTCACCTTGTATGGCTGTGGCTGTGGCTGTGGCTGTGAGGGGACTCTCTGGCACATGACCGGGCTTGTGACAGAACTTACATAACGTTACGACAGGCTCGAAGTAGAGCTGCCGGGCTTTGGATCGATACGTATCACTGTATTAACACGACCGCGTCACAGCTGGATATATACCACACACATAAACTGGTTTAAAGTTGTTTTTTGTGCTGATATCACATGTGACGTCTGTTTTCTAATGTCTAAATTTAATTCCAAAACCTAAAATTTCACAGCAAAGTACTAATGCAGTCAATAAATCAATTCTTTTGACTTTTTGACGTATTTTTACTGCACTTTTTAGCACTGTAAACATGTTTCCAATGGCAACAAGCCTATTTTTAATATAATAAAGTGACATTTTATTGTTAAGTGTATAAAAAAATTGAGTTTCCAATTGTCCAAATGCTTTTTTTTAGACAAACAAGTCCAAGTGGTGTTGCTGTATCCATCCAGGGAACTGTGTTGTGAGCAGATTTTGACACAAACCAGATTTTATTTTTCCTTCCTCACTGATTCACATCATTTAGCTCTGGAAACATCGAAGTGTTGCCAAAATCAGAAACAAAACATGGCTAGAGCTTATCCATCAGCTTCATATTACAACGTCATTGGGTTATTATTATGAAATCTTTTAAAAACTCTAAGTATGTGCTGAAAAATGACTTTAATGATGGTGTTTTGTTTGTAGTTTTGTGTTCTTTGTTGCGTAGAAGCAGCTCCAACACACGACCCTGGCCTTTCCTCTTCCACTCGCTGCTTTTAGCTCCTGATAGCAGCTCTCCCACGTGCAGCCGTCTATAAATAGTGCTGGTTTAATGCGTGATTGTCCCGGCAGGCTTTTTATGACTGAACGGCCCGGTGGATTTTTACTGTTGTTACTAAGGCAGAGATTACACCCCCTTCCTCTTTCTCCTCCAATACGGCTTTTATTAATATTGTGCCGTCTTTCACGAGCTATTGAGAAGATTTTATAGGATACGAGGAGGTGAAAGGTCAGATGTAAATATTATAATGTCATCAGTATGAATTGCATGTCCACATCTGCTCTTTCTCAGGGTCTAAAGCAACCATCCTGTTTCCCATTGACATCTATCTGTCCGACTAAAGACTGCAAATACTCATTCTTTAGTTGCAAATATGGACAAAAACTGCTTAGACTTTGCTTTGAAAACAACTTAAATACCATTTTTGGAAACATGAACTTCAAAGCTCGACACAGTATTTATTTTGGAGCTTAGCTTGTCTATATAACAGGCCTGTGTGAGGATATTTTGGTGTGTTTTCCAATTGTTTATCAAATATTGCTACGACACTGAATATGACAGTTCGTTATTCATTAATATCTCGGTTCGATTTGTTTTCAGACCGTTCATTTTCATCTTACAAACTCTGTTCAGTGTACTTAGGGCAATGTTCGATTACTTTTCTCACAGATTTAAGAAAAGTGTCTAAATATTCAGAATAGAGTCATTTAGAAACCGCCTAAAAAATCAAATGACCACATTTAGTTTTTTTCTCTAAACCATTTCATAATCATAAAACCCATGCTTCTCTTTCTGAGACAAAGAGCAAGATTGTCTTGGAGTATTGCATTAAATAATATGATTTGCAACACTTTTTTCCATCTTTTTTAATGATTAGAGAGTGAAAAATACCGGGATTAAACAGGTATTATCAATTAACTATATATAACTCTGTCTTTAGGATACTTTGTGCAGCCCTAGACATTGTTTTAGCCGGAACTATACCTTAGAAATGGCTTGTAGTCTCTTGTGTTTATCAAAATTACTTTCACTCCAGTGAACTTTGAGCGATTTCCGTGAAGTATGTCTTTTCTGAAGCGTTAAAGGTTTCGACATAATGTGTTAATTTCATGCCCATTTCCTTAATCTGCCTTTTCTGATGCTCCATTTAAGACATAATAGATGGAGAGGCAGACACAGTGATGTGATGTAATGAGCACAATACGCTTCAAAATAAAAGCCATCTGCAGAATCTGAAACAAACATGTTTCATTAAAATGCAGTTAATTATCCCTGCCATTTTATTTCATTAAAACAATCCATTTTTCTGTTTCCAGTCAGCCCAACAACAGAGAAATATGACAGAGCATTTCCCAGCCCGGCTCTTATTCATATTCGTATCCGTCTGAATTGTCAGTTTCAAACTCTTTTCTGCTCAAGGCCCCTTCAGTTCAGTCGGAGAGCTTCTCGTCGAGTGTTGAATATGGATTGAAAGATGCTAGCGCTGCCGCTGCTCGCCGGCTGCAGTCACCTCTGGGCTGTTCGCTGCCTTTCGGGGCTAATCGAGTTCTGAACTATGATTGACCCAGCCTTGGATGTTCCTCTTCCTTTGAGAATACGGATGAGCTGTAATGCTGCGAATGAATGGAGAAAGTCAATCGCCAGATCAGCAGAGCAGAGGATGAATACAAAACCCATCATTTAGCCTCGTACTTATTCAGGAACTGTAACACCTCGCCATCTTGGACAGGCACCTTTTTATATTTCTGATGATGCTGTGCTGTTTTTTAGATCCGAAAGCATTAAAATCACACATGTATTCCTCTAAATTGTCTAATGTTTAAAGACTAAATAAAGGATTAGCATTAATTAGAAGCTGGATTTAGCGAGAGTTTATAGTTTACAAACAGAAAACAGAGATTTCTGCAGAACCACAGCTCGATCAGACCAATGTTGTGGCGGTAATGAAAGTTATGGGTCTCAGGTTTGAATAAAAGGCAGTGCATCAATAATTACTGAAGCGAGACAACGAGAAAGAAGAGAAAAAGGAAATCTTGGTCTAAAGTCTGCCTCTGAAATTGTATAAGACCTGAGAGGGATCAAACTTAAAGGTATTTAACCTAAACTTATTTTCACAGAGGACTCACTGCTGCTGCTGTTTGACTGTTGTTGTTTTGTGTTGGTAAAAAACGTAAAATTAAACAATAAAAAAAACATTTGAGTTACCTTTTTAAGTCAGTACCAAGACAAAAAAATCTACTTAAATTGTACATTTTTATTATGGACCAGCCCTACTCCACAATATCATCCTGTGATTTTTCATAAATAATTACAGAAGCATTAAGTTTAAGAGACCAATATCAGCTGATTCCATCTGTGGCCATTCTCTGCTCATTACTTTGAGAAACTGATTGTTTTTGGCAGTGTTTCTAGCAGCAACTCTCCAGAAAGCGTTATGTGTTGAGGTCAGAGGTGATTCAAACTAATATAAGAGCTAAGTATATAAATATTCATTCCTAACTTCCTTCGTTTAATCAATATTCAGAGTCGTCACTGTCCTTATGTGCTCTTAACACGACTCTTAGTCTCTGCTACAGCCAAATCGAAGGACAAGAACGAGCAATAAAGGAGGACACAGAAACCAATCAGATGTCCTCAGATTTTAATAAGAGTAAGGAAATACGGAAGGAAAAAAACATGGAAGAAGAAGATTGGAAGAAGCTAAATAGAGCAGTGGGGATGGATGGACGGAAAGTAGGTGAAAGGTAAAAGCGGGAAAAAACGATTTGTAAAGGACGACAGGAAGAGCAGGTGGATCAGAAAGGGAAGGATGGAGGAAGCAAAGGGCCTAAAGGTGAAGGAGACGGGTTGGTGCTTTTAAGATTAGTGAGGGTCAACGTGAGCCGCATGCTAACGCTAACACTTCCACAAATACAGTAATACAGGAGACAGTGTTAGGAAGCAGGAGCAGTTTTCATTTCTAGATTGAATTGTCCATATTTTGCACATCTCTCTTTCTTAATAACATTAAAGCACATTAGCCCACACTTGTTTGATTACATACTGTACAAGAAGGGCTCGGTCTAAATCATTTGGAGCATTTAAAAGACAGAAAAGACAGAAATCGAGTAGAGGACATCTTCTTTTTTTCTTCTTCTCCTGCTGCAGTTGTTATCTGTGCTTCCCAGGAAAGTCACGACTCGCCTCCTCCCTCCGTTCATCCCTCTCTCCATCTCCACGTGTCTCCTCCTCTTCTTCGTTCGCTCCATCTTTTACGCTCTGTTCCCCTTTTCCCTCGTTTCTGCATCCATCCGTATTCCCTAACCTTCACTGCCTGCTAACTCTCGTCTGATTGGTGGATTATGATCGTTCAGCTCGTGCATTTTCTTCCTCCATTAATATTATCTCGTGTTTATGGCGCTTTGACCCAAATAAACGCCTCTGTTGTGTATTATATATTAAGATGAATGCAGAATTGTGTAGATGTAAAAGGTCATATGTTGAAGAACTACATTTCTATGCATCAGGTTTTAGTTAAATGGAGATAAACAGTCTTTTGAGGCATTGTTTTTGTCTTCAGTGATGGATTTATTGATTATAGTGATTCAAAATTGGCTGTACATTTAAATACGATGCAGTTTAAGGCTTTGAAGGGTTAAAAAAGGCTGCTGTTGTTGAATGAAAAGGTAAAAACACTGAAGTGAGATGATACAGAGTCCTGTGTCTGTTCAATTTGATTTGTTAAAGGCATATTATGTGTTATATCCATTGCATCACCTGGTATTGACTCAGAAACTTGCTAATCCTGAGAAATGTGGACAAATACTTAGACACATTATCAGCTTTAAATGCAAAGTCATCTGGAAAACACACAAGTGCATGAACCAGTGAGGAAATAACACTACACTGGCCTCAAATAAAGACAAGATGGATGGATGAACAAGAGATGTAGAAGACAAACTATTTGACTTATTTCTTATTTTTCAGTTTTTGAATATTTTTGTTAAAGAGAGTAACACTAACACTTGTCATATTTGTTATTTATTTCTTACTTTTCACACTCATTCATTTATTAAACATATTTAAGTTACATGAAGGACACTGTTGAACTGTTAATGCTCTTTGTCTTATAGTTTATTATGTGTGTTAGCATTGAAGTAATAGTATATTATCCCTATATCTTATCTTCTACAGCAGGATGTTTGTTTACATACAGAAGCCTAGACAAACCTGTATATTATGCCTTTAAAAGATAAGTCTCAAGGCTGTAGTTCTTGTTTTTATAAAATCAGGAAGCACTGATAAAACTATTTGGTCTATACTTTTGAGCAGTGTGAGAAAGGCAGGTTTGAGAGCCTTAAATATACATGAAAAACATAAGGACAGTGCTATATCACAATAATAATGCTATAAATTGAAAGTTTTTTGCAACACGGAGAAAGTCATTTGATAGCTTTAACACATTCTAGACATTTTTAAGCTATAAATAGTAAATATGAGTGATTTTTGTCAGTTTTTCATGACCTTTAACAATTTTATTGCACGTCTAAAATACATTTTCCTTCCACTTTATATGTGCATCTTGCATTTCTTATGGATTTGGCGAGGAACCTTGATTTTCAACACGAAAATGAAAACAAAAATGTCACAAAAGTTTTTTAAAAAGTCTCGGGAATTCCTCCAATGACGGTCTATTGTTGTGTTGTGACGTCGAAGAGTTTGCAGGACTCATTTTCTTGGGAAACACCGATGAAGCTGCTTGTTTTGTTTCAGTTTTTCTTCTGTTTATGGTTTTGCGCCTCAAATAATAATTCTAGTTTGCATCAATTCACCGGGAACTGGAGAAAAGTGCTGCGTCATGAACCAACAGGTGACTCCAGACGTTACCTGTTTGAGTGAAAGTCGTTTGTGGAACTGGTCGACCCGGTCTGTTTACGACTGAACAGGAAACGACGGAGTCAGAGTGTGTTTCCCCTCGTCACAAATACAATAGAGCATTGATATTTCTGTTGAAACATGTGGCCAGACATTGATTACATGTAAATAATGGAGCGTATTGTCCGGGGAGCGTGGCCGTGGATCCTCCTGCTCTTAAAGTCATCCCTTCCTCTGGTGTTAAGAGACCGCGCTCACTTCCTGTCTCTCTGAGTCACGTACGCACACTTCCTGTTCCTCTTTTTGTGGTTTGAGTGAGACGTACTTTTATGTTTGTCTGAGTCGCAGACGTGTGGTGTCACAGTGAAGGAAGTACTTCAGAGTACAGACTTTAGCACTCTCTAGGGTTAAGTACTGCCTTTCAGTATTGAATATTTTTTATTTTTGAGACAACCAGTGTATCACTTTATTCCTATTATTATTAGGAGACGAAAAGAGAACCACTTTAAATAGAAACTATATTAACACTTGGAGGAAAAGAAGAGAGACAAATGGGAAGGTTAAAGGTTGATTCATGTTGTTAAGTCTGTTATAAAGATAATTTTACAGTATTCAGTTTATTATTCAGATAAAGCAGACATCTCCTCATTTGATTATTACTGAGAAGATGTTTTATTTAACAATTTTAAACAAAGATTACAGTAAAGTCTGTGTGTGTTGCACATTCAGACTCAATACCAGCCGTAACAAGTTAGAAGTAGTTTCATTTCATTCATTACTTCAGAAAAAAAGAAGAAAAAAAACATTACTCTTTATATTTTAGTGACTAGATCTATTGTAGAAATAGTCGACCAGTTTCTGATGATATTTAGTCGACTAAAACCAATAAGGATTAGACTAAATTATGACTAAAACTAAATTGCATTATATTCAAAAGACTAAGATTAAAAGTAAATTAAAATTTGCAGTGAAAAAGGAGATGAAGAGCATAAAACCGGCTGCAGTTCTTTTACCGTCTCTCTGTGAATTGTTCTGAAGTCACGAGCTCGTATTGGTTTCGGTGTCAAACTCCTGTAACGTGGACGTCTCATTATCTGTAACGAGGAGCTGTTGAGAGACGAGGAGCTGCTGATGAGAGCTGCTCGTGACTCGACGGTGAACGCCGCTGTAATAATATACAGCACGCGCCTCAGCCTTTTTATCCAGAGTGCACTAATGTACTTCAGATGTGCACTCTTTTCAGATTCAGGCTGGTGTTTTCTATTCGAACAGAGATAATAGAGTCTGAGAGTTGATCGGGCAAAATAACAGGACTGTGCTTTAATAGGAACACATGCAATATTGTTCTTGAATATTGTGACGTTAGAATGGCAATAATTTTGTGGATAATTCAAATTGAAATAAGAAAGTATTAGTCGTTTTGCTTTGGCTTTGCGCTAGACTTATTGCAGTCTGTTGTATTTCTGTGATTTCTATTAAATGTCTTTATATTGCATTGACAAATCAGTATTTCTACAGTCAATTTCTTCAGAGATCTTCCCAGAAAACATCTAACATCAAAGCGATCAATGGTTTAAAATCTCACAGAGAAACACTGCAGCTGTAACTGACCCTTTCCTTTTTTAGCGTAACATTTGACAAATTGCACTTTTGCTGCTTCTCTAAAGACTCTCGGGACGCCGTCTTTGATGGGTTTTGTTTGACTAACCTGACCTTTTCTCTTGTGTCTCTTGTGTGGACAGTATGGGGAGGAGGAGGTGTGTTCGGACCGCTTGGACACTGACTTCCCGGACATCGACCTCTCCCAGCTGGACACCAGTGACTTCGACAGCGTTAACTGTCTCAGTGAGCTGCAGTGGTGCAACGACCAAGCAGCCGACGCATCACCAGCCTCTATTCACTACAGCACGGCAGACGAACTCTTCGAGGTAACGGCATCTACTGTTTTAAAAGCACACATTAATCCACACCAAACATAACAAACATAAACATTTTCCTCTTTGTGTCGTTGTCAACATTTATCCATGTTTCATTTTCTGCCCGTTTCTCCATTTCTATCTTTTTTGAGCTGTTTCTCTGTAAAATAAGACATTTTCAACAGAATAACCCATTTCCTTGGTTTATTTCCTTGTTCCTTCGTTGTTGACATCAGTGTCGACCAATGGGAGCGCTCCTTTTTACCTGAAGTGAGCTGTGATTGGACAAAATCTATTAAAATCCTTAATTATAAAGACTAGATCACGTCTTAAGGTCTCATTTTTTCAGATGATTCCTGTTACAATAAACTTTAGGAGATTACACTGAAAAACTAAATGCAACAGTAAAAAAATCAGGTATTGGACTTAATGTTTAGGGCTTGCTATGCTAAAGCTAATAGTTGTGGCTCCACAATATTCAACTTTTACCAAGAGAACAGACTTTATAAAAGTCAAAATGTCTCATAGACTCTAGAGCTCTAGACTCTAGAGTTTTTGTTTGATTCATATTTGATCACTATCAAAGCAAATAATGAACATATGCATCACTGAGTTTGGCAATTCTTGTGTGAGTTTGGCAGACTTTGAAATCCTGTCCAGGTCCAATATGTAGTTAAACAGCTGGCACCTTATCAAGTGTCACTAAATAAATGGGTCATGGCACTGGGCAGATGACAGTCAGTGTCTAAATATTGATGTTAATGAAGCTAGGGTTGGATGTCTGTACAGCCAAACCCATTCACTTCACAAATGGATGAGGTAGTCCTTCCCTTTACGGCAGAAAGTAGAAATCCTGTTGGACCAATGTGTTTCTCTGTGTTGCTCTCTGGAAACTCAAATCCACAGAGGCCAGACTTATTCTGTTTATGGAACAAAAAAAGGATCAGGATGGACAGGCTGCATTAACACTGCATTGTATGACTTTTAATGTTAATTTATTAAACCTCAAAGGCTCAAAGATAACTTCAAATTATTGTCATGGCTCCAAACAAGAGTAAAAGAAGAATAAACCCTTTTGTCATTAAAAAAAATTGCTTTCCTAGCCCCAGATACATGAGTTAGAAGTTCTGCAATTACCTTTTCTTGTCTTTTAGAAGCCACAAATAAGAAAAATCAAATAAAATCAAATAAAAAAACAAATTGAGACATGATAAAATTACATCTCTCCAGGAGAAACCAAAAATACAAACTGCACATTCATCTATTTTTACTTTGGGAAATATTCATTTAAAGTAAAAACTGTATATTTTCAAGTCATTTTTATGGCCTCCAACAAGACTAAGAGAAGAATAAACCCCTTTGTCATAAAAATTGCTTACCTAGCCCCAGTTACATTATGTTTATCTTAGAAGCCGCAAATGTTACAAAGCTGCATTGTGTGGCTTTAATATTCAGAAAAATCAGATTGAAATGATATCTCTTCATGCACATTCAGTTATTTTTACTAAGCCAATTCATTCATTTAAAGTAAAAACAGTACATTTTCCAAGTCTTAAACCACTAGATGTTTTAATATTTGGTCCAGCAGCAGCACTTAACATCTCTACTGTCAAAAAATCTATTTGTTTACAACTGTAAATGAGCTAATCATAGTTGGACTTGTCATTTGACCTTCGAAAAACTACTTTAATTAATCTTTGCCATCCAAGAGCCGGGAGTCTCCTTTACTGTTGACAGGTCCAGACCCCCAGGCCTTCACCCGATCTCGGTGCTGAAACTCTGAGATGCAATCCGTCTGTCTCGGGGGGAGCTGCCAACACACTCGTCCGGTCGAGCCGCGTGTAATCCGACGACGGAGGCAGTCCATCAGCTCCGATCGGCCAACGACAGACGAGGCCGCCGTACCGGGCCCGGTTCAGGGAATACCCTCGTTATTGTCGTCCGTTCATTGATCGTCTTAAGGTTTTCCTGCCTCGCCGATGTCTCCCGGTGCCATTACGGAGCTAAATTGAGTGCATCTCTGGAGTAAAACGACAACAACAAGGAGATAAAGTAGCATTTAGCGCCAGAGGACGTCTGTGTAATGCGACTCTGGCTGTGGAGATGTGCCGAGTATTGGTTAAATGAAGACGTAAGCAAGGCATGATGGGAATGCAGCAGAAGTAAACACAGACTGCGCCGCGGATCTGTCTCGATGCATTTTATTTGGATGACCATTAGCCGTCGTCTTCCCGGCTGTTTGTCTTCGCACTGACACGAAAAACAAAGCCTTGTGACTCTAGAGGATTTTCTGGAGAGAAATAAAATCCAGCGTTAACTGTAACCAGATCTGAGGTTGAAACAAAACGATGGACTGCCCCAAAACTTCATCTGCTACGTCTTATTCTTCATGAAACAATACACTGAATAATTTATAACACTTGGCTAACACTTAGAGACAGAAACAAAGAGACAATCATTCATTACAAATTAAAAAAAGTCAATTTCCAGTCAGTCAGGGACTCAACTTTTTTGCCAATATTGGAAAATTTAACTTGAAATTAATTTAATTGAACTGACCAAGCCTTTAAAATCATATCCCAATATCACGTTTTCCAGAATTGGTTTTTGAATTCTCACTTTTACAAAACACAGATGCGTTTCTTGTGATTTGTTGAACATTTGAATGATACTGAAATGTTAAAGTACACTAAACAGCCGAAGAATTTCTAGAATTTAGCTGGACTCACAGAAAATAAATGGGGTTTGAAAGCCATAAAAGCCACAAAATGTTTAAAATTTTAAAAAGTATAAAAGGTAATAGCCAGCGTGTCCCTAAATTGAGACAAAATTGAAAGTTTGAACATTTTAAATCAGACAAATGGCTTAAGACTCAACAGGAAAATCATTAAAATCTCTAAATGTAACCGTTTTTAGTCAAATATAACTCTTGTTACTGAACAAACTTTACTAAATGTCGTTACTGCTTTGATTATTGGCATTTCCAAAGTAATAATCAGTGAGCGCCTTAGCATTCTTAATCAGAATACGCCATCAAACCATAAAAAACAATATTGAATTCATGAGTTTTGTGCATGAAAACAATACCCTTCAACCTCAAACCTCATGCATTTGTTCTTTGGTTCCCGTGACACACTATATTTTATCCGATGCTGCATTGATTGGACAGAAACAGTGGAGCAGACAGTGGGACGGCGCTGGCGGACGAACACAGTCACGAACGCAGCAGATGAAGCCTGTTGTTTGTCGATACGACTCTTGTTTCCAGCGGCACACAGGACTCCAGGCCCGTGTCACTGGGATTGATTGGTTTATTTGGAACGGATTTATTTACTGCTGGAAAATTAACATATCAGTTTATTGCACCAAACAAAGTGAGTTACAAGACAATTATGTAAAAAAACCCTACACTTGGAATGATGCTACTGCAAATAAAAATAGACACAAGGACAAGGAGTGCAGATAAA
Source organism: Rhyacichthys aspro (assembly GCA_036850595.1). Taxonomy (NCBI): domain Eukaryota; kingdom Metazoa; phylum Chordata; class Actinopteri; order Gobiiformes; family Rhyacichthyidae; genus Rhyacichthys; species Rhyacichthys aspro. The sequence goes on along the minus strand of CM072157.1, from coordinate 22,384,673 downwards.
ACTATACTATATCCAAATATAAAATAACACTAGACGACATCTTCACCTCTCGCTGCATAAAGCATTATCACGAACCCTTTCTCTGGTAAACGATACACAAGAGTTGACTGAAAATAAACCTGTAAATCCACCTCCAGGAGACACTAATGTTAATGTGCATTACTAGTTGTTTTTAATCTATTTATTATTGGATGCTCTGCTTTTTTTTTTTTTTTTCTTTTACCCCACTTTTCCATTTTAATCCATACATTGTCATTGAAGTGTTTTGAGTGATCAACTTTAATTTAATTTAATTTTATTTTATTTTATTTTATTTTATTTTATTTTATTTTATTTTATTTTATTTTATTTTTATTTTTTATTTTTTATTTTATTTTTATTTTAGTCCATATCCTGACAGTGCACCTTCATTACAATATATATATAGTTGTGCAATGACAATAAAGTGATCAAATTGAAATTGGCTAAAAAGTCTGCCAATTGCTGCTAATCACCAGGTCATAATTAATCAGTTCCCAGCAGGTTTGCAATAAAATTGCTATAAAAGTAGTAAGTTTTAAAAGTTTAGGTCTGAATACTTGTTTTCATTTTAATTTCACTACACAAAAACAAAATGCAAAGTGTGCAGGTAACATACGAACATGCGAAGGTAACATACTGGCAACAAATAGAGTGTACAGACTTGACGCTTCGACAAGAAAAAAACAAATGTAATGCAAATTAATGTGAAAACCCCATACGCTGTGGGAGATGAAAAAGGCTACAACCTGTAAAAACTATCTTACTAAAAGTTTTACCCCGCTGCAGTGAAAAAGTCAGTCTGTAAACTTGAAAACATTTAATAATAAATAGTGTGTCAGACGGGGACAGATAGAGGCTGACGATTAAAGCTACAGACAGATGAATGAGGCTCGGCGACTTTCCGAAGGCCAGCTCCACTATCACCTCCCCGCAGACGCTGCCCTGAGCAAGATGGCTGCCACTGAAGTAAACACAGCAGCAGTGGATGTGGATGGATGGGACCAGAGCTACAGCTATTTTAGACCCAAGGAAAACTGATAAACTTATATCATTTTTTGGTTAATTTCACCAAAAAAAAAGCGTGTATTTATCATAAAAACCAGACAGAAATGACAGTTTTAATGAGTTCAAAGTTTAGTGTTGAATCATTCAGATACAAAATAATAGATGGAGCTGAAATAAAGCAGCTTCTGGGGGTGTTTGAAAGAAGAGAAGTAGAGAAATACACACCGAGGGATTTAGGGAAATGATTCAGCGATGACTAAAGTCTGCAGCACAGAGGATTTTCCAGGACGTGAACATTGATCCACATATTCTGTAAAAATATTGGTGTTTTTTAACTGGCCTCGTGAATCAGGAATAAAATGAGTCAAACTTGGTTGTTATATCACGAGTTATTGTTCGTTATGGGTCAAAAAGATGAGGAAGATAAATATGTGTAATGGAAATGTTCGACAAAAATACAAATAAGAACAATACCATAAATGTCTTTGTTATATTTTTATAAAGTACAGGCTCAGTTTACATCCATCTGTTTTTCCAAATAATTTCCACACTTTTTTAGCACTTTTTTAAGGGATATCACAGAAACTATTCCAGTACTCAGAAATTTACTTAATTAAAAGTAAAAGTATCACATTAAAATGATTTGTTAATTGAAAGTATTAAAGTACTTGCTTTTAAATGTACTTAAAGTATAAAAGTAAAATTTGACTCAGTCAGTATGTTACTAATTAAGGTGAAATTCTGTTTAATAGTGTTTAAAAGGCTACTCGTATAATGCTGCGTTCATGTGTGCTTCGTAAAACTCAGCGCTATGGTTTATGTACACAATAAACATTTACAACAATTTAAAAAAACCTCAAATTTACTAAACTAATGTACTGCAAAATTGCAGAGTGTTTTTACTCTATTACATTCCACCACTGGGCTGTGTATCAGTAGTTCACAGTTTACTGCAGTATTTGAGTGTTTTTGGTGTGTTTTTTCTCAGATAGAAGAGGAGAATGCGGCGCTGCTGGCCGCTCTCACAGACAGCCTCGATGGGATGGTGGATGCTGAGGTCGGAGGTCTGTCTGTGTTCCCGGCTCTGGAGGAGGAGCCCGACCAGGAGCGGGACCGGGACAGTCTGCCTCTGAGCACCGAGGACTTCAGCCAATCACTGGGGGCCGAGACCGAGGACCCCTCTCTGGTACGACTCCATTTTGATCTGGAATGGTTTCAATATGAGCTCTTCTTCATCTGAGAATAGGTCCCGGTTAAATCTACATTTGTTGAACTGAATAAACCTGATTGTTTCCCACAGTCAATAGAAGCATTAAATAGATAAAACATACATAATGCCTGGATATAAATAATTAAAGTGTGTGATAGATACAGCAATAGAAGATGGTTTAGTAAAGTGCTCTAAGATGGGTTTGATTGATAGTTGAGATCTTTAATCACAAGTGGGACAGGACTTTTTGTTTTTGTGAGTCTGTACCTTAGTCCTGAAGGAAGAAGCTGAAAATGAGAGATGGCTATAAACGTCTAGAGCAGAGGTGTCAAACTCAGAGGTGACGGGCCGCTTTAGTTAAGAATCCTTTCAGAGGCCGAAGATGGTGGCATTTGGAAGCTTTTATTAAATTTTGAATGTGAGATCTTCATTTGAGTTTTACAAAATTTATCTTTTAACATTAATTTCAAAATTAAACAGGTTTTAGTTGGATCTGAACAGGTTTGAGATGGATTTTAACAGGTTTGAGGTGGATTTGAACAGGCTTTACTTGGATTTGAACAGGTTTTTGTCAGATTTCAACAGGTTTTAATTGGATTTAAACAGGTTTTGGATGGATTTGAACAGGTTTTGGATGGATTTGAACAGGTTTGAGATGGATTTGAACAGGCTGTAGTTGGATTTGAACAGGTTTTTGTCAGATTTCAACAGATTTTGGATGGATTTGAACAAGTTTTGGATGGATTTTAACAGGTTTGAGATGGATTTGAACAGGCTTTACTTGGATTTGAACAGGTTTTTGTCAGATTTCAACAGGTTTTAATTGGATTTAAACAGGTTTTGGATGGATTTGAACAGATTTGATTTACACATCTTTGTAGCAAAAATCAAATCCATCTAAAACTTGCTCAAATCCATCTAAAACTTGCTCAAATCCATCTAAAACTTGCTCAAATCCGTCTAAAACCTGGTGCTACAAGTAGACATTGACATTGATTTGTTTATAACACTTAAATGACCAAACCAGGAAACAATATTAAGTCTTAATATTTAGTTCTTCCTCCACAAACTCCATTAAAAGAGTATTTAATGAAAGCTTGTACCAGTGAGTCACAGAAGGCCTCACAGCTTCTTTCAGCCACAAACACCAGAGCGCCCTGTTTTCCTCGACTTAAAGGCAGACTTTGAACGTAGCGTGGCCCAGAAAGCAGGACATCAAGGTTAGCAAACGCGACATAGATTGAGATACGGCGGCGTTTGTTTGAGAGGAAAGCACAGAGGTGACTGAAGGTTTGTGTTTGAAGCCGGTAATAAAGGCTCCACTTCAAGCAGCTGCAGGTTTTTTGAGCTTCGAGCCACTTTTGCATCACAGACAAAAAAATTAAAAAAAGGGATGTGACATTGAATTATCAAGCGGCCGACGCGGGGGGTAGATGTTCAGATGAGGGTTGGTTAAGGTAAAAGACCTGGGGGTAAATGAAGGTTGCTTTTAGATGAAATGGTTTAATTTGCACCACTTTACTTATACATTTTTACGCTCTTTGTGGTAATAGTTTCAATGTTGACGCTGGATAAACAGATTTGACATCACTTTCCCCGATAAAAGTTGACGTCACTCCTGAGGTGAAATCAGTGCTGGTTTATTTGCCGAACCGAGAGAAAGTCAAGTCTAAACAGCGGCAGAGTGGGGAGTGTGTTCCTGAAGCACGTGCTCCACTTTTCTGAGGCTTTGCTTGTTTTGTCCCGGGCCCCTCTCCTTTCACACAGTGCTGCTGGATGCCTCTGCTCCCTCCATCTTTCCCTGAAACTCTTTTCTGAGAAGAGAGCTTGTTTTTTTTTTTCTCTCCTGATTCAGGGCCCCCTAAAAATCAAACCTTTTTGGAAGTTGCATGTTAGAAATTGGTGAAAAACAAGGAATATTAAACAGAGGATGATGGTTTGACAAGAAAAAAAACATGATATTGACTTGTTCTAGCGAATTTAAATGAGATATTTCTATATTAATACAGACAATACATCTTTACCCAGTTGAGCAGTGGGTTAGTAGCTGTAAAATGTTGTTATTTTTTCTTCCTCGTGATCTAACAAGTCTTTAAATGAGATTTTACAAAGTGTGCAGCAACCTCAAAACAACAAACTCCTTTAAAATGAAATGTTGTAGCCTACTTTCCTCCGCTGTCACACGAACGCACCGCTCCGGAGTTTAATTGAAGGAGGAAGCCATTTCAGCGAAGTAAACGACTTCTGATTACTGCCTTATTGCACTTGTCAAGATGAATCCAGCGCGCTTCCTTAATTTGACTTAAATTCAACCCAAAAAGGAGGCAGTTCACGGAGGCTGTTCTCCTCGCTCTGATTTAGAGGCAGAGCACAAAGATAGCATTGTTGAGCCGCGTGAGTCATCCAGACTGTTTGAATACTTGCAGCGTAAATATGCACCGAGCTGCAGTGCTTTTGTAATTACACAGACAGGCGTGTGTGAAGCAGGTCTGTACATGGAAAATTATCAAACGTGAAACAGTGTTTGGTAACATTACAGCACTTAAAGGAGATGCATTGGAACCTGCAGCCTCCACATAAAACAGGCCATTAACTGAACTAAATATATATAGATAGTGACAGGAACAATAGATATAAACGTGACACGTGGTATTTTTCATTCCAATAAATTGCACTGGGATTTATATCAAAGTTAAAGCTGTGATTCATATATGTTTAACGAGCTACAGCTAATGGAAAGGTGCTGACAAATTTTCTTAAAGCTCTCCTCCTGCTTCTCTTTTATTAAAAAAAATAAAACCTCAAAAACACCAATCCATTTGACCAAACTGAAGTTTAGAGTTTAGCGTTAGCTTAGCTGTGACTTCAGCGTCAGGACGACAATTATCTCCTCCTCGTTAAACATTACGTGATTGAATTGACAGTATTTATCTGTGTTTTACGTTGTCTCCCTTTTCTCTGTTGATGCTTTTCTTTTTTCAGCTGTTTCTCTGTTAAAAGACATATTCAGCTGAAAATACACTTTATCTGCAGCTATTAAACTTCCTGGAACGTCATGTGACAAGTGTCGACCAATGGGAGCGCTCCAAGGTTTTCTGTTCCTGAATAGAGGTTCTCATCTATTACAATCCCTTACAATAAACAGTAGATGCATCATAAAGACACAAATAATTGCTTTTACAAAAACTATCTGGGCTTTAAACCATTTTCACAACTAAAAGAAAGAAATGTCAGGTGTAGTCAGTCATCAAATATAACATGGCTTCCTTGTTCTCTGCCGTCAGTTTAATGTCACGGGGGTCAGCTTTTATTTAGTGCTAAACAAAGCCAGTCAGCACAAGAGTGAAGTCAGGTGTCCAGATGCCATCGCTGTTTTGTGGCAAAACAAGGGTCCGTCCCATGTGACCTCGTTCACCTTGTCTGCCCTTGGAGCCGAGCTGGTTATCAGTCAACTCTGTGTCAAAATAACACACTGTCCAGGCGGGTTAATCAGTGGCTGGGGCGTGTTTTAGTTTACAACTCCATCTAGAGGGGTATTAGTTTGTCAAAGGCAGATTTAGAACATATACTTTTTTTTCCGTAAGTTTGGTAGAAATATATCTTCAAGGTTGGACTTAAAAGTAAACTGTTATCTTAACTTTATGAGTTTACAAGACGTCTTATGCTTAAAAAAGGTCTCTGAAGTTATTTTTTTTATTTGTTTATTTGAAAAGAGGAAGTGTATGCACCTAATTTAGCTGAATTAGGGTAATGTTTGTGTCAGTTGTACCTTTACCAGTAAAAATGTCACCTAAAATAGACATAAGCAGCATAAAATCACAGTAAAATTTAACAATTTACAGTAAGTTCACAGTTAACAAATATAGTTAATTAACAATAATAATGTAAGTAAGTTTAATGTGGGTCTCAACATATTTTATATAAATGGAGACTGTAAAGTCTCAAAGTTAACCTTATTTGAGCAGATTATAATTCCTGTAGCTCCTAAAATTGAGTTTTTCTGGAGGATTTTAAAGATTTTGTGAGCTCACAGATGCCTGAATATCATTGGTCAATGTTTGAATGTATTTGACCAATTAGAAAAGAGCTTGATGCTGAACAAATCTAGAGTTCAGAGAGATTCCACTGAACAATCAGAGCTCACATGGCTGAGGGAGGGGCTATTAAACATATTTAAAACAACACAGTTTTTCTACATTTGTATATAAAACATTTCCCAGAAACAAACATGATTATAGTTTGAAAACAGCCCAATAGATGATTTTGTGGATGAGTAAGGGTCTTAGTCAACACATTTTTATTATCTCACCTGAAAAAGAATCTGTAAAAGCATCTCCTAATTCAAATGACTATTTATTTTGTCTGTTTTTTGATGTGGTCTGGAGCCATTACTTTTAACTGAGCTGTTGTTCTAAATTATTATCTAAATCTGCTGCACTTCTTACCAAACAGTGCCTCTATTTTAAGCCTTAAATGTCCCATTTGCTCAGTCTGTCTCATGAACACAGCATCACTAATGTCTACTGAAGTCTTTTTATTACTATTCACCTGCTGCAAAGTGTATGGCTTCAACAAAGACGACTGTTTATACAAGAACTACCTGTATTTACACAAGACCCGTGCTCATTTAATGCTTTTTTTCATACATAGAGTTCGGTATTTGGCTGAAAAATGATGCAGATTCTCTTGTGGTCAGCTTTTATTTTAGATTTAAGGCCTATTTAATTTGTCTGGCATCCTCTCCTGATTAAATAATACACCAGAAACATCGACACAACACAGAAAATGCGACTATTTTTAGTTTTCCCTTGTCGGCCGTGGCTCTGGTTCCATTGTTGCGTCGAATCTCAGTCAAAAATAGCAGCGTGACATTCGTATTCTCTGAAACAGAAAAGATAATGACATTAGTCTGGTGGCTCTGCAGCAGGGGCAGATGTGAGATCACATGACCACTCAGCTGTCACTCATGTGTGGAGATCTGTGTGGATATGGGGGCTCCCTCTAGTGGTAGAGATGCATACTGCAGATCAGGTGACTTACAACAACTGTTCATCAACAATTGCTGCAAGAATGGAGTAAAAACCATTCTTGCAGCAATTCTCCACAAGATAGTTTTGAAGATGTATTACTGCCAGACTCTTGGAGCTCTGGGAAAATCAATACCTGGTTCAGTGATGTAGACATAAAACCACAGAGAACATGAACCACATCCAACCATCATGAGACAATATAATCAACAGGACCAGTACACAATGAATAATGAAGTTTTATTTGCTTCTGTCGTGTTATGAATGTATTAAGCAACAACTCTGACAATTTACTTATATTTTCTGACAGTATTCCTCTGGTATTATTTATCCTGTCTCATTATTTCTGTACTTTTTGCTGTAGTTAGAGTAAGGTGTGTTATTATATAGTGTTTTTTTCAGTAAATGTTAGTCTATTACCTGGTCTCTTAGTCCATTACCTCATTTTTTTTTTACTGTTACATTTAGTTTTTCAGTGTAATCTCCTAAAGCTTATTGTAACAGGAAAAAAAAAAAAACCTTAAGACGTGATCTAGTCTTTATAATTAAGGATTTTAATAGATTTTGTCCAATCACAGCTCACTTCAGGTAAAAAGGAGCGCTCCCATTGGTCGACACTGATGTCAACAACGAAGGAACAAGGAAATAAACCAAGGAAATGGGTTATTCTGTTAGAAATACGTCTTATTTTACAGAGAAACAGCTCAAAAAAGATAAAAATAGAGAATAGAAATAAAATAGAGTTGGCAATGCTTCAACTTTCAGTAAACTCCAAAGATGAAAGTTTCAGGTCAGCTCCAAACTTATTTGATTAAATGTTTTTGTGTATTTTGTGGAGGAAAATTGACCCGGTTTTACCTTTTTTTAACTAAAATAAGCAGGACGCTAAAACTAAATCGATTACTAGAGCTTTAATGTTTCCCTCTGTTTTATTTGTGCTCTTTGTTGTGTATTGGTGTATTTCCACGTCACTACTATCTGTGTACATCGCGGTCCATTCATGTGTAGCTCCTTTATGTCCGCTCCATATGCCTTTAGTGAAGTGTGAGGCGGTGAATGGTCCCCGGTGAAAACAGAGCCTCCATTGATGCTTCCAGTGGATCTGGAAGGCGTCCAACGGGCAGCGGAGTCGAGTACTTTTGAGTCTTTTGAGAGGCCCGTATGTTTTCACAGACTCTCACCGTCGGTGTGCTCTTCACCGTCGGCCCCGGGAGCATCGTCGCGCTCTCTCGGCCAAGTCGGCCCCGCCACAAAGGGCCCACACATCGGCCCCATTACTGATACGGGCCGCTTTACCGTTCGGCAGTTTGACCCACATAATACTCTCAGTCATTAAAGTGTAACATGTACAAAGAGAGCAATTAACCAATGAATTATGTATAAGCTGCAAGTAAATGATGTGGAAGCCAGGTTATGTCACTGGATCAAGCTCTTAGACTGTTTTATATGAGGCTGCTTGGTTTTGAATTATGATGATCCCTGGCTTTTACGGAGATTAGATCCTGATGTTAGTTGTGTATCGTCTCATATCGAAGCCATAGGAGCCAAAATAAATATGTTGCACGGTTCAGATACATCACACATGTCAAACACAAGGCCTTGGGGTAAAGTTTTATGTGGCCCTTCAAGGCATTTAGAAGCATGTATTTTTTAATTGGATGTGAACAGGTTTTAGATGGATTTGATTTCTACAAATATAAATGAAATCTGTTCAAATCCAAGTGCAACCTGTTCCAATCCATTTAAAACCTGTTCACATCCAGTTAAAACCTGGTCAAATGTATCTAAAATTTTAAAATCCACCTAAAACTTGTTCCAATCCATCTAAAAGCTGTTCACATTTAACTAAAACCTGTTCAAATTCGTCTAAAATCTGTTCAGATTCATCTAAAACCTGTTAAAATCCAAATAAAACCTGTTCAAATTCATCTAAAATCTGTTCAAATCCAAATAAAACCTGTTCAAATCCATCTAAAACCTGTTCAAATCCAGATAAAACCTGTTCAGATTAATCTAAAACCTGTTCAAATCCAATTAAAACCTGTTCAAATCCAAATAAAACCTGTTCAAATCCAAATAAAACCTGTTCAGATTCATCTAAAATCTGTTAAAATCCAAATAAACCTGTTCAAATTCATCTAAAACTTGTTCAAATCCAAATAAAACTTGTTCAAATCCATCTAAAACTTGTTCAAATCCAAATAAAACATAAGAGGAGGAAATTGATGTTAAAAATAAACTTTTGTAAGACTAAAATGAAGATGAAATTCATTCAAAATTGATTCAAAGCTAATCGTCACCATCTTCGTCCTCTGAAAGTATTCTTATTACCTCCCTCTATGGACAGTTCAAATAATACCCAGTACTACATGCTGGTAATATGTGATTTCACCTTGTTATACTGTGGTTTGTACTGGTGTACTGTTAGGTTTTGTCAGAGTCAACTGGAGCACTGTGGATCCATTTTTATATCCAGCTCGTCCCAGTTTGTCCACTCGATAGCGGCCGCTGAAATAATAACCATTCTCGAAGCAATTTTCCGCAGCAGACCAACCCACAAAGTCATTTTAAAGACATATTACTGTTCTGAAAGGAGTTTCCACCGACCGTCATAGACATTTCTGGGAAAAAATCAATACCTGGTTCCGTGATAGAGACATAAACCCACTGGGAACATGGGCCACATATGTCTGCTCTGTCACAGCTCTGCAAAGAAACGCTGCATAGGTTTAGAAAACATCTTCCAATTCATTATTGTTGCATTTATTACACAGCTTTATTAGGTTTAAGTGAAACAAGTGGCTTTATAAAAAGGATAAACACATACAGGTGTCTTTATTTCTCTTTTTAAGTTCATGAAAAGTTTGGTGAAGCTGAGAAACAACTGGAAACCAAGACAAATAAACCTCACTTCTTATGAATCTAGTAATGAGCACAAATAAAACATGATTAATGAAAATAATAAGGACATAGTTTGAATTTTGTTTGAGTTTTGAGTAAATAATTCAAGGTTATAGTTTTGGGAGAATATCTTTATGAAATTCCTCTCTAAAACTTCTAGAGCTTCTATGGTAGCCCTGAAGGGACATGCACTTGTGGAAATAACTCAGATGATAAGATCCCAATAAAAATTGTGACAGAATCTATTTGAATTACATGAATATCCTAAGTCTTCATGCAGGACTGGGGTCCAGCGCTTTGTTTTAGGTCAGTTCTTCTCTTAGAAATGCTCCTAATTTGGCCGTTTTTCTTCTTGCGTCATTTGAAGCTATCACTTCACGTTTGCTTTACTTTATATGGAAACAAACAGCTGAAAACCGCCCGAGGCTGTGTTTTTATTCTCTGAGCGCTGCCCCTGCTGTAAACCGTGCCCAATGCCCTGGTGGATCCTATCCCATTCCTATCACATCTGTATTTCCTCCCGTCGTCTTCTCCCGGAGCAAACGCTGCGGAGCTTAGCGGGAGGATTTTCTCTCTAAGCTGATTTCGATCAGCTGATAGCCCTGTCATGATGCCTGCGCCGCGCTGAATGGATGAATAGATGGATAAGAGAAAATATGAAGGGTTTGTTGGGAATGAGGAGCGTCGGTGTTAATATGCATTTGAAAGGTAATACCCAGAGCAGAGTTAGGCAGGGTTCGGGGCTTTTGTGACTTAATCTCAGCGTTCTTTTTGAAGTAATGGAGACTATAGGGATGGATAATATGCAACAGAGTCGAGCAAATAAAATGTACTGCGTCTGACATTTATACATAACATCAGTCATTCAGAGGAAAGTGTCTGCAGCTTGAAGTGAAAGTGAAAAAGTCCATACAATATTCACAAATAAAATACAGTATAACCTGGAAGTTTTAACTATTACACAATCTGCAATTTACTCTTTTATACTATTTATTCATTCCAATAATTGATATCCATATATTGTACATATGCATCTGTTTAGTTTAATTTGTTTTAGCATAGTTTTTAATAAAACATATCTATTACATGTCTATTTTAGTTTATCTTAAAATAGTTTTAATTAAATTTTTGTTGCGTTTCCACTTTCATTCTTACAGAAATTCTTTCGTTTCTGACGGCCAAAAACGGCTCAAATGCAGCGATCAAAAAAGTAGTGTTGACTGATCTAGAAGTATAATAAAATCAGCTTTAAGTGTCGACAAGATGCTGTAACTCTTAAATGAGAGCTTTCTTACTTAAACTCTCAAACAATGAACTAATTTAAGTTTTGAAACCATTTAAGTTTCCTCAGAAGCACAATACACATGATTTAAAGAAGTTGAATTGTCTGTATTCCCAAATGTAGAGATCCCATATGCATTTATTGTCCATTAAAAAGGTCAGTATACGAATTATGTGCCAGTAATTGATTTGAAAAACCCACTGTGTTGAAATATGAGCCTGAGATCCTGTGGAAGCTCTGGAGTGAATCTAAGAGAAGTGTTGATTGGAGCAGTTTTTAATGGAGGCTGTGAATGTGTCTTGTAGCTGTCAGCTTTGGAAACATGATAAATGTACAGTAACATAACCCTTTGGCCTCTTCTGTAAGTTATTCTCTTGTACAAACATCTTTCTGAAGGGAGTTCACAGGAGCAGAGTGAACTTTAACAAGAGCAACGTGACGCTGAAAATGTTAAACGCTGTTAAATCCTCGAGAGACTAACATTTGTTTTAATACATGACTCAAAACGGTGATGGTATTCCTCTTACACTTTGTCTTTTGTCCATCTCCAGCTGAAGAAACTGCTGCTGACTCCTCCGAACGTCCCGACGGGTGTCGACGCACACAAAGATGGCGTCCACAGCCATCGCTACGGCAACAGGAGCCTACGACCAGCCAAGCCCCTCGTCAAGGCAAGTTTACACCTTTCTGTTTATTTTATTTTATTTAAAGATGAAGCATAGGCAGGTAGGTGTTTAATTACTACCTGTTACTTTCAAGTGACAGAGGCGAAGGGCATATACGGTATTCTCCTGAAAATAAATCACTTTGCCTCACAGGAATAATGTCCAGTAGAAGATTTTAAACCTTAAAGCCCATTTGTTATTACTTTTTTTGTCATACACATGGGTCATCAAGCTAGTCACTATTTATTCTCAGACTCCACTCTCCTCCAAAAGCAGCCCAGGGACCTCTCCTGCTTCTCTTTTATTAAAAAATAAAACCACAAAATACTAATCCATTTGACCAAACTGAAGTTTAGAGTTTAGCGTTAGCTTAGCTGTGACTTCAGCGTCAGGACGACAATTATCTCCTCCTCGTTAAACATTACGTGATTGAATTGACAGTATTTATCTGTGTTTTACGTTGTCTCCCTTTTCTCTGTTGATGCTTTTCTTTTTTCAGCTGTTTCTCTGTTAAAAGACATATTCAGCTGAAAATACACTTTATCTGCAGCTATTAAACTTCCTGGAACGTCATGTGACAAGTGTCGACCAATGGGAGCGCTCCTTTTCTATTCTGTTCCTGAATAGAGGTTCTCATCTATTACAATCCCTTAGAATAAACAATAGATGGATCATAAAGAGTGTTTTTTTCCCTCAAATGATTGCTTTTTATATATATTATTTGGGATTTAAACCATTTTCCAACTAGAAGAAAAAAATATTAGGTACAGCCTGTTTAACCATGCATTAAATATCACAAATTTTGAACACTGCCGAGACATAAACCTGTTCAGCTAGAACAAAAACAAACATCCAATTGCATCCAGTTGATTGAGGATTGTTCCAATAATTAAATACGTTTGGTTATAATTCAGCCTTTACATCTCAGAGCAAAGAGTAGGTTGACTGTCACCTCGGACACAGTTTGTGATTCAGAGTCTCTTTTTTTTCTGTCTTTGAGGCCTGGACAGATAACGAAATTGGATTTTTCCCATCGCTTCTCTTCACAGTTATAGACACAGGACAGAAACGGTTCACTGTTGTAATCTCTATCAGTGCTGTTTTAGATCAACACAAAGAAAAAGTACGGCTGCTATTTTAAAACACGACATAGACGCTTTGAGCTGATCCTTACATTTTGTCGGTGTAGTTTATTTAATTCTTGCATATGAGGATACTTCTACACCTGCTGTCTTTATTCATTTTGTGGTGAAGCAGATTTAACATTTCCCCTTGGTGCCTGTAAGCTCATTTGAACAGATGTAGTTGTGGGTGTAATAGCTCCATGGTGGAATAAAACAGTCCTAGTGAGATCGTTTGTCAGGTCATGACTCAACAAACGGTTTTAGTCAAGAGTGAAGCTGTTAAATATCCATCTAAACAAGCTAAGGTAAACCGATGTTAGTGATTTGACACCATCGTAAGTGAATAAACTTAAAAAATGATGTGAATAAGGTGAATAAATTAGGGGTTTGAATCGATTTTAAAAAATTACTAATTAATCGCAATTCTTACTTTTAATAAACTCACTGAATCATCAATTTAACAGAAGATTTTGAATGATTTAACTTTTTCCAGACTTTAACTTTTGTATAACATGTAAATTATATTAAGTTTTACATAGAAAAGTATTCATTTTGGATTGTTCAGATTCAAAACTGAGTAAAGAGAGAAGCCTTTATAAAATACAGTAACTTAAAGTGCATTAATACGATCACTTTGTGCTTCAGAACTTTATTTAAAAAGTCCATTTGTGTGAACAGAATATTTAAATCTGTAAATCACACATGACTTTACTCTTCTCTTGAAGCAGAACTGTTCATTTAGCAGCGTGTCTTTTTTGTTTTTCCATCGTTAGCTCGAGTGTTAGCCGCATTAGCCACATTAGCCTCAGGAAAAGTGCTAATATTACCAGCCCTAGAATAAATATGAAAAAACATAGCCACAGGATTGGCTCTGGCAAAGAAGAAGAAGAGGAAGAAGAAGAGGAGGAGGAGGGTAGATGTTCCCCACAGAAAGCATCTCAGTTTGGGCTAAGCCTGTATCCATCATGCGCTCCCTAACCTCTCTGGTGCTGGCAGAGCTTTCGTTTTGGAGCAGTGTGGCTTTGCGGCGGCAGATGGCGGGGGTATTGACTGACAGGGCAAAGGGGGCAGCACTGAATCATACTCTGTCTCTGTGAGTAATAAGGATTCAGCTTTTTCTTTTTCTTTTCTTTCTTTTTTTTTTTTTTTTTACTGCAGCTGCACACTGAATCGTTCGACACAAAGTCAGGAGCTGAGATTTACCGCTGTGTGCCTCCATGTTACTGTTACTGCTGCAGGAAACTGAAGATTCACTCTAGAGTTACTTTGTCGTTTTGGGGGTTTTCTCGTGAACATCTGTCGACAGAGTGAGGAGATTTTTGGAGCAAAGCTACAGCGGGAAATAAATAATACAATTGTAAATGTCATGCTTTAGTGTCGGAGTGAAAATTTAATCATCTTGGTTGTTTTCCTTTGGTTATTTTACAAAGACTAACAGATTTGAGCGCAATAGAGCCTGTCTTACCCTGGTTGGTGATGTTTTGCCGAGTAAAGTCACACTCCCTCCTTTCTAAAGCCTGTGAGCAGCTACAGTTGCCCTGAAAATGATATTCAGAAGAACTAAGACAAGACTCTGACGATAAGTCCCAGCTTGACTTGTTGTTGGCACCATTTTCTGCAAAGAACCATGAGAATTTTGCTTTGCGTTGGTTCAGGCAGCTACAAGTCAGGTTTTTGAGTTGGAAACTTCAGTTCTGTGCAAAGGTTTTAAACAGATGTGGATATAAAAAACAAAGTAAACTATAAAGGATTTTTACTTTTATGAATTTACAAAATGCAAAGTGAAAGAACAGACGATAAGTGTAAATCAAATCAATATTTGGTCTGACTTTGCCTCAAAACAGTTCAAGGAGTTCCTCTGTCTCAGTTTGAGAAGGATCTGAATATTTTTACAGAAAGATAGTGTTAATGTGTAATATCCAGATGCTTGAACTGCTGTATTCTGGTATTCAACAGGAGTTATTGCTTTTTATTTTAAAATAATAGCCCCGTATATCTTTATATACCTTACATATTTTCCTGATATTATACATACCTAGAATGAACGGTGCTACAATAAGTGATCCAACCTCCTGGGAGTCCAGAATTATGATATGGTACAAATAATAATTAGGATTCAATGGGAACCAAGGCAATGAATGGCAACATTTGGCACTCACATTCCTCATGCAAAAAACACAAGTTATTTTATTATTTTTTTCAATGTGACATCTCTTACAAAGTAAAAAAAAAATGTGTCTTGTTGAGAGGCCCTAAAGTGGTTGGTACCATTGTTGGGCAAATTATAGCTTCTGTTGTGTTATTAAAAATTAAATTAAAAAAATAAAAGTTCTTCAGTCGTGTAAAAGATTTTGATGGTAATACTGTGTTGTCCCTCTCCAGACTGACCTTCCTCAGGAGCGTAAGCCCCGAGCAGTGCGTCCCGCGGGTCGCCTCTGCACCGAGCTCCACCGTCACCTCACCACGGCCCGGGACGACACCGAGGACACCCCTGGCCCCGAATCAGAGGAGGACGAGGAGGAAGAGGAGGAGGAGGACAGTGAATCCGAGGAGGACGAGGACTCCTCCGGCAGCGAGGTCGAAGCCGGTGTCGTCCCGGCGCCGCTCGAACCCGCCAAACCGCAGTTCGGCTCCGAAAAGGAACTGCAGTCCGTGGTGGATTTGATCACGTACATGCACACGTACTGCCTGCCGTCGCGTAAGCAGCAGGGCTGGGACCGCAAAGACCGGGACGTTCAAAAGGCTCGGGCCCGGCCTCCAACCGCAGCCACCACAAACTCTCACAGCAGAGTGGTCCTGGTGGCTACTCCCGGGACTAGCGTGGGCCCAACTGGGACAAACAACAGTGGCGCCCCCAAACGGATACCCTTTGCCCGTCGAAGGGAGGTCAAAGCCAACTCTCTTTTGCGGGAGCTTTTGCAGCAAAGTAGCTCCTTTGACGTGAGCAAGCCTTACAGACTGCACAGCCCGCCCTACGCCCACTCTTCCAGCCCGAACGGAGGGACGAGCGCTCCTTCTGTCCCGGCTAAATCAACCACTACCCCCAAAGCGGACAGTTCCTCCCCCGATAGGAGTAACCCTTCCTCCTCGACGGATTATTCGCAGGAGGCCGTTGTGGAGGACGGCGGTTCCTTCTCGGTTCGGCGGTCTCGGCGCCTGGCCTCCTTCCCGAGCCGTTTCGCCAAAAGGCATCGGCCCACGCGGTTTACAGCGGTGGAAAAGAAGGACAAAGACGATAAAGATGAGGGTAAGGTAGCGGTGAAGCTATCGCAAACCCAAGCTGCAGAGACTACAAGAGAGACGGAGCAGCTAATGTCGAGTGACGGCAGCAACGGGACGACGGAGCAGACCAAACCCTGCTGCCACAACGGTACGAGAACAACAGGCTCGGGGTCAAAATGTACCTTAATCTTGGTCTGGTTATTCCTTACTTACCTGTGTGGTTAAGTCTTGAAAGAAAAGAAAAAAAACAGCTTTTGTCAGTCACAATTTGAGGTTTAAAGCTCCAGTACCTGATTTTGTAGTAACCTTTCCTGCTTCTTTTCTTAAAAAAAAGGTAAAACCAGACCAAGTTTTCACCACAAAATACTAATATGTTACAAAATCAATCTCCGTCTCGTTAAACATTTCTCTATTTTTATCTTTTTTTGAGCTGTTTCTGAAAATATTTACGATAAAACTATAAATAATGCTCCCTTAAAGTCAAAATAAGTCAGAAAAATCTAGATTGCGCTAAAATCTGTGAATTGGCGAGTACTCTTTTCTCAAGTACTTACAATTGCACATATTCTAAAAAATGTATCAGGAAATACCCCAAAATATATAGATTTAAGTTTCTTACAATTCATTTTAATTATACAATTTTAACATTTGGTGGATATATGGTGACTTTCTTGAAATTCTGTAAAAGTGGTGCACATTGTTAATATTTTAAGATAGATTTAGTGTGACCGTGTGATGTAAATGGCCTAAACTTGTCCATTTTGTGATTACAGAGAAGCGAGCTTGCCTTTGTCTGCCTCTGAACCCCAAGTCCACAGGGTGAGCTCTTTGTTCCATCATAATTATCATAATTATCATGTGTTTCTTCATAATTCAATGTTTCGTCATGGTTTTAGACTGTAACGCAATGTCAGAAAAGCACTGAGTGGGAGCGTCTGGTTTACAATGATGGAAATGCCTTTCATTTAATAGGATTTTTTTTTCCTTCATTAGTATTGATCCTATTAAGAAGCATAGTACTATTTCATCAAATGGGAATGTATTTGTCTTTTATAAAACAACAAAAGCATGCATTATTTTCATACCTTTTTGGATTTTATAGCCTAATACTTCCTAATTTGGATATAATTTTTCATTCATAAGAGTTTAGATTGAGTCAGACATTTACATATTGCATTATATTGTACTGTTAAGCATATATTAGCTATTTTTTGCATTGGTTTTAATGTGGATGGTGGAAAAAAGAGTAATTGAGATGCTTCTGGGACTATTTTTAGAGATAATTTGGATGATTTACTCTCCCATTTTGCCAAAACAGAGCATTTGTGGGAATATATGAGCACAAATACATTAGAATTCACTGTAATAAACCATGATCTATGACTTTCCAACTTGAGAAGGGTAGTTTTGGATCCCAAAGTGCTAGAATAGTCTGCAGTAGTTATGCTTTTTTGGGATGAAAACAAGCCAGAATCATTCAATAAAAGCACAAAAAGTAAGAAAACATAACACTGTATAATTAAAAAGCTTGTACGGCTGAATAATATGAATTTGAAACAACCCATGTAGGCTTTTTTTCAGATTTGATTCCAGTTTTCTTAATGAATTGGGACCTCTGTCCGCTGTGTTTAGATTCTCTGTTTGTGCCAGACTCTTATTACTTTTCCAAATTAACCTCTCCATTCATCTCGCCTCCAAAGATGGCTCTCCTCCAGCTCATGCCTCTGTGTTATTCTTTGCTGGCTTCTGTCCACCTTCAAATTCAATCTCCACATAAAATAGTTTTCCCAAATTTAGTTTTCTGTTCTCTGCGGAGGGTAAGTCGTATCCCGCCCGGAGCCAGAGCGCTCGGCAGCAGCGCTCGTTTCTTTTCACGACGACGGGAGAAAAAACTGCAGCAGACGGCCAGAAATAGACAAGAGAAGAAGAAGAAGAATAGGAGAGAGGACAGCGCTGTACATATGGTTGTTGTGATAAGACGCGAGGAGTAGAGAGAAATGCCAGTAGCGTTTACAGAGAGGAGCGTAATTCAAATTCGGCAGACGTCAGCTGAAACGGTGCTGTTTTATGATTTGGAAATAAGCCTTTTACCGACTGCCTTTTAAGGACGCTATTGGATCGCTGATAATGGCTTGAAAGCTGCTGCAAATTACTCCAAAAATGAGCCGAATTTGGGGAAAAATCCAAAGGGAAAGTGCAACAGTCACAAAAAGTTAAAGCCTGTGTTGCTAGTGATGCTAACTACAATAGAAAAAAACAGAACAAGCAACAGATAGTATCAAATTTGACAGTTTTTCAGGAATATAATAAACTTTTATAAAATATTACAGGTCGTTTTTCTTTGATAAACAGGAATGTATTTGAGCACTAAGAAAAAATCTAAATTAATGACAGAAAAATGCAAGAAACTAAGAGAAATTTAAATGTTAATCTTCTTTAATATATCTATCTTTAGCACAATAAATCTATTTTAGGAATATTCAAAAGTAGTGTCAGCTCAGCACTCATTTTGACAACTTGATTGAACATGATTCTGGAAAATAATTGGTATTTTTAGTGTCATTCTGAATATTATTATCATGTATTTGTATATATTAGCTTCGATTGCTCTGTTTTGGCTCATATTAGCATTTTGTTGATCACTGATAATGTCCTGGAAAGTAAAAAAATAAAATAAAAAATAAATAAATAATTCAGAGTAAGCCTGTTCAAACAGTACCCATTACAGTTTATAATTAACACTTCATATCTGTGTTTATTGACTCTGCTGTGTCTAGATTGTGGCTTTGAGAAGCAGACAAGAGCAAAAAGTCCTCATTCTTTTAAAAACAAGGTGAAAAGTACATTGTGAACGCTCCCAGCAGGAGGCCAGCCGTCAATCACACAAAACCGTTCTGACTTTTACAGAGAGCATTTTAAGGGCAGAATTAAAGTTGCTGTTAAAAGCCGATGTTGAATGTCTGTTTGTGTTTGTCTCCAACAGAGAGTCCCAGTACAGCACCAAGCCTTTTGAGCCGACCCTCAGCGTGGACCTGTGTGGAACAGCAGGTACAAACATATTATTATTGACTTGTACGGCAACTTTACGGCATATTTATCAAAGTCAAATTGTTCAGTGTGATTTTGAGAGTATAGTTTATGAACCATTTCCATTTTTTATAGTGACTTGTTAACCCAAAACAATATGGCACACCTTTGAGTCTTAAAATGTGTTTAATCAGTAACACTTTATAGTAATTAAACGCAATTAAACAGTAGTTAAGCATTAATAGATGCATGATTAACAATTAATTCATGAATAAACTATTTCTAGACACTGAAATATCATTTATATGTAGAATTTACATGGGTTTATTGTTCAAACTAAAACAATTTTTATATTTTATAAAATGTTTTAGTCTTAACAGTAAAGCCATGTATAATTCTACATATAAATGATATTTCAATGTCTTTAAATAGTTTATTAAATTATTTATTTATTTATAGCAATGTTTATAGTAATGTTGGATTGATGCTTTGTAAATGATGGATTAAGGATTAAGTTGTTAAGTTGCTAAGGCTTAATAGTGTGAGTTATTCTAAAGTCTTACCTTCCCATACCTGCCTAAATAAATAAATACATAAATAAATACCAGTAATGGGTAAAAGTGTTTTTATGTGTCATAAAAATGTAAAACATGGAGGCATTACTGTCCTTTAAATGGATTTACAGACTCAGAGCAAGTTTCGTCCACAATATAAGGCATTTTAAAAGAAACGAAGTACATTATTCTTTATTTTATTTCACTTCCGAATCATAACTGTGTGTATTTCCCTGTTTGTGGTCCAGGCCTGACCCCTCCCACCACGCCGCCTCACAAACCCGTTGAGGACGAGCTGTTCAAACCCTCAGAGGGAGGTAAAAGCGACGGTGCAGGACCAGGAAGAGTCAGCAGCGGCGACGGAGGAGGAGGTGGAGATTCACAAAACCCCGGCTCCAATAACACCGTCCCGAAGCCGTCGTCCCGGCTGAGCCGCGCCCACCACAGGAAGCTCCCGGAGCAGACGGAGCTGTACGCCCAGCTCCGGCGGATGGGACAGGCCGGCGACGAAACGCACCACTGCTTCGGGGACCACGACTACTGCGCTCTGAGTCTGGGCGAGAGCCGCAAACGCAGCGCCGCCATTTTAGGAGCAATGCTGCAGGCGCAAACTGGGAATGAAGAAGCCATGACAATGAATGAGTGTAAGTTGTGTCCAGTTTAGGAAAAGTAGGGCTTGAAAAATTAGCACGGTAACTTTTTGAGTAAATTTTTTTGGATCAGAGCGTTAAAAATTAAAATTAAAATTAAAATAATGCACTCATCACACCTCATTTCTGTTTCCCGAGGCTAACGCGGCTAACACTCGAGCTAACGATGGAAAAACAAAAAAGACTCGCTGCTAAATGGACAGTTGTGGATGGTTTCTGGAAAATAGTAAAGTCATGTGTGATTTACAGATTTAAATATTCTGAAAGGTTCTATATGAAACAAGTTCACACAAATTAACTTTTCAAATAAAGTTCTGAAGCACAAAGTGAACGTATTAATGCACTTTAAGTTACTGTATCTTATAAAGGTTTCTCATTTAAGTTTTATTAAGTATATTTTAAGTTATTTGTCAGATCATTTTTGCATTTATGGACTGGACTGTCATAGAGACTCAGTTTTGAATCTGAACAATCCAAAATGAATACATTAATACAATTTACATTATATACAAATGCTATAGTATGACAAAGTTAAATGATTCAAAATAACCTTCTGTTAAATTGAAGATTCAGTGAGTTTATTAAAAGTTGTGTGATTAATTGCGATTAATTACAGCCAGATTTATTGATCACATCCCTAATTCATTTATTTATAGTTCTATTTGAGTTAAATATTGTTTCTCACCTGAACTTGTCTGTATTTGTGATAAAAAGCTCCAGATGAGGAGGTATCAGTGGAGACCAAGGCCCAGGACGAGCCCAGTGAGGAAACCACCGTTGAAGCTCAGGAGGAGCAGATCGTGGACATCTCCTCGTCTCCGTTGCCCGAATGCCAGTCTTCAGCTTCCACACCTCCGGCTTCTGAGGAGGAGGAGGCCGAGCGTTCATCAGCGTCCCGTTCACCTTCGCCCTCATTACACCTCTGTCCCGACTCGCCCTCCAGCAAAACCGACTCCAGGTAACGCACACAGACTCTATTTACTCCACTTTATTTTGTAGTTTCTCTGATAGCCTCCTTAGCTAGCACTCATCAACTGGTGGAAGAAGACATTTCACGTTTTTCTGAACTTAAATCCTCCATGTTTTGTCCTCTGTTGCTCTCCAGAAACAATTAAAATCTAACGGCTGATCCTCAGTGTTTATAGTGAGCCATGGTCCAGGCCTTTAGCTGTTTACTTAATTGGATTAATGTGATAAATTGACCCAAAATCTATACTATATTGGAATATAGTGTGGAATTGTCTCTGAAAGCAACCACAAAAAAGGACAAAAAATAAATAATAACAAAAAAAACAAATGGACAGATAAACAAACAAATAAATAAATGGGCAAAAGTATGTTTATATGTCATAAAAATGCACTTAAATAGACAAAACTGTTTACAAAACTGGAAACTTTGACTTAGGATCGGCACATATTTCCTTCCAAACTTAAAAATTGTGGCTTCGACAGAAATCAATGTCATGAAATTAAATGAATAAGACTAAAAAATATGTCATTTCACGTTTTTTTTTATCATTTTGCTGTAATACATGCTCAAGGTGACAATAAAGTGAGTGAAATTCCACTCCTGAACTTTTAGTGATTGTCTGAATCTTCCCAGAACGTTAACTAGTTTTCCACGTTACATACGTCACTGTCTTCCTATTGAAGGAGTGAAAACCCTGCTCTTTCTATTCCTCGACGCCTGAGATGTTTTTGACATTGAAACACATGTTCTATAAATTGCAGCGGTTGTCTTGAGGCGGTGCAGCTCATTACCGCAGCCTGTGTCGTACCATAGCTCTGCAGCCATTATTAGCGACTATAAAAAGACAACACTGCAGTCTCCTTGATTTGCTGCAGTTCACCTGTTTCCAGTTTGACATTTCGGCTTCACCTTGCGAGTCTTTCTTATCGCACCATCGCCTCACTGTCTCTCTTCCTCTTCTCTTTTTCCTCTGGCTTCGTTCAGTGAGAACTCGGAGATCTGTCCTGACGAAACGCAAAGGAACAAAGCCACGTCTGAGGAGGTAAACGCTTCATAAACACAAACACACACACACACAGACACAGACGATAGTGATGTGCATTACTCACTGCACCACTTTAGTTTTTTTAAATTTGAGTTCCACAGAAATAAAACGATGGAGTGGCTTTTATGTTGAAAACACAGACAGCTGTTCAAACCATGTGACCACTCCGCGGCGAAGATCAAAGTGTGCTAACTCTCTTTATCGGAGGCTGTCTGTATTCTGCATTGTCCTCTGTCCTGCCTGTTGCCATGGTGTGTCCTCACTGTTGCCATGGTTTCCCTGTTGCCAGGACAACTGCCAGGTGTTCTACATCCACAACCTGCCGAGCAGCGTGACCCAGAACATGCTGCGGAAACGCTTCCAGGTTTTCGGCAAAGCAGAGGACTGCAAAGTCATCATCTGCAACGAGTGAGTGTCGTCTGGAACATGAAGGAAAAAAAATAAAATAAATATGAACGTGAAACTGGAACAAATGGAACTTTTATGGGTCACTAGTTTTAGTTTTAATTTGGATGCATTGGTGAAAAAAGAGTAGATTCCAAATAGAGGCTGTGCAAAGCGCCATTGGTGTCATATGGTGCATTCATGTGCTCCTCGGGAACTCGGGAACACATTTTTCTGAGTTAAAAAATGCACATGAAGTCTGCTTGATTTGGACAGTTCTGAAACTTGGGTGAGTCAGAGTTGCCTGGGATTCAACATGGAGGAGGAAAGCAAACGTTTAAGATGTTTTAGTTTAATATAAATCATTAAAAATATTTCATACTCACCATTTTTCACATTGATAACTTGATAATTTGTCAGTACAACTAGTTTTTAGTCTCATTTAGACTCTATACTAAGTTATTTATTTATTTCCGTCTGTATTTAGAGGTTTCAACACACGTTATGTTCACTTCTTATGTTTTGAATAGTCTTCCTTTTCTTGAAGCGCTGCTAATAACTGCTGCTGTGACTGGATTCACTCATTTAAACACAACATTAGCACATTTTTGACTCCGCGTCCATCTTCCTCGTCGTTATGGTTTAGAATGCTCCCACTTTCCGAAGACCACATGAATGCACCAGTAGCCACGCCCACTGACTTCTCTCCAATGACTTTGTGTTTAAAATGGGGTTATTTTGTTCTTCTAGAAATGTTATGTGCTTTGGGACCAGAGCATAACCTGCAGTTAGCATTTAGCTCCTGGTTGCACTCAGATGGGTTTTAAAGGTCACAAGTCAATGAAAGGTTGTTGTGTTGTTGTTTCTTTGGCTTATTAGCAGTTCACTTTGTCTGTCTATACCAAAGTGATGGCATTTTTTCTTGTTACATTACACTATTGCCTTGAGACTGGTTATTTATCCTTATGACGGTTTGACTGATCAGACTGGAACCTGTTTCAGGGAACGATGTGGCGTCATAAAGATCCGTCAGCCGGGCGCTCAGAGGCACCGGAGAGAGCGGGAGACTGTCTTCAACAACAGCCCCACAGGACTGAGGAGGCTCACGAGGAAGCGCTACATAGACCTCGGTAAGACTCGACGCTAACTATAGAGTTAAACTGGTAACCAATGGTCTTAATGTGGCCAAAGAGTCAAGGTTTTCACTTTATTAGCTTTGTTTTGTAAAGGAACAATACTCAGTCTTACCTTGTGGGCATTATTTTATATCTATGGCAGGCTCACAATATACAGAAGGCACAGCTTCATATTTAACCATTTGATTATCTTCTAAATACACTATTGAAAAACACAAAATAAAAACCAAATAAAAAACTTTGTCTACTAACAGTTATGAATGGAAAACCAAGGCAAACATTGTGTAATGTGTTTTTATATGTGATTTTATAATACTGTTAACATTGAAGATTATTAGTGCATTAGTGTTTTAGAAAAAAACAATTAAAACTAATTAGTTTTATTAGTCTATGTTCTTTTAAATCAATTTTTCAAACTTACTTTTACAGACTGGCTTTTTTATAATCTGATTGATTTAATAATTTATTAAGATTTAATTAATTTATTTATTTAAAATTATTAATATGGTGCATGATTGAGATTTATCTTGTATGATTTGAACATATTTCTTGACTCTTGAATGTTTTTTATCAAAAGTCCCATGTTTTATCCATACATCTTCATTAATCTTGCTTTAGTCTAAAATTAAAGCCAGATCTTTGAACTTTGAAATGAAAACGCATCTTATACATTATGGACAAAGCCTTATAACCTTACAGTTTATTGCACATATGTCAAACTCAAGGTCCAGGGGCCAAATGTGGCCCTTTGCAATGTTTTATATGGCCCTTCAATACTTTTTGTAGGTAATATCTTTGGGTTTTAGGTTGTAGTTGGATATTAACAGTTTTTATATGGATTTAAACAGGTTGTAGTTGGATTTGAACAGTTTTTATATGGATTTAAACAGGTTTTAGTTGGATTTTAACAGTTTTTATATGGATTTAAACAGGTTTTAGTTGGATTTGAAAAAGTTTCAGTTGGATTTGAGCTGGTTTTGCTGAACTTGAGCAGGTTTTAGTTGGATTTGATTATGTTTCAGTTGGATTTGAGTCGATTACAGTTGTATTTTAGCAGTTTTTAGTTGGATTAGAACAGGTTTTAGCAGGATTTGTCACAGTCTTCGGCCCCTGAAATGCTTCTTATTTCCTATTATGGCCCCCACCACTTTGAGTTTGACACCACTGGTTTATTGTACTCTTGTCAATCATTGATAACGGTTTGTTTTCCAGACGAGGCGGGTCCCGGTCCGGTGAAGAGCAAGTACGACGCGTTAGACTTCGACACTCTGCTCAAAGAAGCCCAAAAGTCCCTGCACCGCTGACAGTACAGCGCCCCCGCCTGGCCAGCCTTAGTAAACTTCAGCAGCCTCCTCCGAAACGTCTGCCCTCGAACGGGACTCCCAACTCCTCCATGCAAGGCAACCTCGCAAAATGTTTACATTTTTACCATTGGAAGTAATACAGACCTTTTTTTTTTTTGTTTTTATTTTTTTTCTTTCACCGGAGGATACTGCTTATAATCGAGGAAGCCACTGGGAGCCGAATGGAGGACAATGGAGGAATAGGACTTTTACGATTCACAGCAATGGTACAACAGCTACAAACTGCTGAACAACAATAACAACGAGCTGCTTCCTGTCTGTTTTTGGTGTTGTCAAAGCCCCGTCTTGGAAAAACTTGGGCGTGAGAGACCTCTGTAGCAAACCCTTTGCTATCCCTGCGTCGCGTTGGTCGTCGTGATGTGTGTTTCAGCGTGTGCGTGTCCTATGTTTTGTTTGTTTTGTATTAAAAAAAAAAATATTAAGGAGTCTTTCTGGTCAAACGCGGTGGAAATTGTGTCCACCATGAAGTCGTGCGGTTGTGTAATCGGAAAAAAAAAAAAATTACCGGCTTTGTTTTAGCAAAAAATTGTGTATGTGAT
This sequence comes from Rhyacichthys aspro, assembly GCA_036850595.1. Lineage (NCBI taxonomy): Eukaryota > Metazoa > Chordata > Actinopteri > Gobiiformes > Rhyacichthyidae > Rhyacichthys > Rhyacichthys aspro. Next base: position 22,358,547 of record CM072157.1, on the reverse strand, counting down.
CAATTTTAAAATCTGTCGTGTGTGTGTTATGGACAAATAATATAACAAAATAACATTTAATCATCTGACTGATAAAAGTTTACAAATCTAAAATGAAGTCGAAAAAAAATCATGTTTTTTGTTGGTTTTTGTAATTGTAGTGCTTCCTTGATTTGATCTATGCACTGTACGGAGCTAAATGTCTCCGCTGTCCTCCACTTTTCCCCCTTTTTGACGTTAATCTCTGCCATGTTGACTTCAATATTGAGGCTTGTGCTACTGGCTGCATGCTCTGGTCGGTTGAACATTAAAAACCGTTTGTGGATGTGGAAAAAATGACGAAAAAAAGCACTTAAACAGAATTTTGTGAAGTTTTCTTGTAAATTTCACTTGTAAAAAGTCCTAAAATGTCACTTAGTGTCAACGTTAGCATTAGCAATTTTAGACCAGCAGAACAGAAAGTGCCAGAGTCAACTAAAATGTTCCTTTTACAGCTTGAAGATAAGATTACAAACTGACTGGACATTAATTTTGCAATGACTTATACAAGCAGGGTTTCTTTTTGGTTAACCATTTACACTTGGGTGAGTTTGTTTTAACCAAACCAACCAACTGGAAATGGGCACTTTGTTTCTAGCTCATATTCATTGCTGCCTATTGATTGGACGTTCATTTTGCCATTATTCTAGCGCTGTCTCATATTTTGTCATGGTCATTTCAGTGTCTTCTGTCAGTTTGCAGCACAGTGTCTTGCTCGAGTTTATTTTAATCAAACACAAACTCAAAGCACATGTAAACAGTCTATGTAAATCCTCTAATGAAGGTTTTATTCATTCACTAAGGATTTTACTGAGACCTACAGGAACAAAAGTGGTCATCTAATGTACTTTTAGCACTTATTTTTGAAGCACAATTTAAATAATTAGTATTTATTTACTTGCCAAATTCTGAACAAAACTGTTTAGGACACATTGAGCGAACAAAGAAACTGATTGACGTGAATTGTTTTGTTATAATGGGATATGTCAGTGGATAAATCTGGGGCAAGAGAACATTTTGTCCTTAGACTTCTTGGATTTGAAGCATGAAAAATGGTAAAGGGACAGTTGTGTCATAACCTCGTCCATAATTAGTTTAAATACATTATAAACTGAATATCATTTTCTCCACATCTAGAAGGGTCTTGATGTACCTTTGCCATGGTCCCATTGAACATGTGTCCACATCGACACCACTCTGAATGCTACAGCCAATGCAACACTTAACTGTTTACATACGGACGGCAGCAAGCAGGACGTGGACATGGGGAGATGGAAATGGTGGCTATTGTCGCCTTTATACCACACAGTTTCAAATGAAATCTGCAGTATCTTTGGATTAAAAGAAGCTACGTCCACACAGTGTATTTTAATTTCAAAACACAGAACTTTAGGTGTGTTTTGAGCTAGCTTCTGGGCTAAATCTGTGGATAGAAACTAAGACTTTGAAGACTGTTTAAGTTGGAAACAACAGGCTTGAAATGTAGTTTTGAGACTTTTGAATGACCATGACCTTTTAAAGAAGGTTAAAAGGCTAAACTGCATTAAAGGAAATTGCATTTTTTATGTGATGTTTTGGAAATGGAAATGCATTAGTGTGGACTTAGCTACAATCTATCTACAGCTTTTAATCCAAGATCTGTGAACAGTCGTTTATAAGCTCTCAAAATGTTTCAAACTTCATGGACTGGCAATTTAGTTTACTGTAAAAGGAATGTATCGTACGTGAATGTAATCATCTTGTTCTCCCCATTTCTGCTCGTTCAAAGATTGTGGAACAATCCGGTGCTTACTACGGTAGACTTGCCTGGTTGATACTCGCTTACGTATGGCTCCCAATAAATGTTTTCGCAAAGCAGCCAGTAGCATTTGCCCCAAACGAAGGTGGGAGAGCTTTTAAGCCTGCCAATTTCTGTGGATCACAAATGCCACTTACTGTAACCATCCACACACCGCAGCCAGGGAACGAGCAGGGAATGGTGCTTTGAAACACAAAGAACAAAATCGGGCAGAAGTTGTTGTCCGGGAGGTACTGTATCAGCAGAGCATCTCTACCTCACGTCTATCCATCCCTGCTCTGAGCCCTTTTGCTATCCCATCTAAGCGGTTATGAGTAATGTTTTCTACTCGTTCAACTTTGACACAGGAAATGGTCTCATTCCTTGGCTTGCAGTTTTTAGCGTTTCATCGATGCATTTGTGTAAAAAAAAAAAGGTGTTGTCTTTGTCTCGTGGTTGAGTGGACACTACTGACGCTTTGTGGGTTGGTTTGGAGACGTTGAACATCCGTTTTTGGTGAATGGACGCTCCTTAAATGCACTTGGAGGCAAAGATGAACCAAAATCTTTCGCCGATACGCCCTTGTTTTTCTTGCTTTCTTTAAGGACTTTGCCTTTTCACCAAATCTAGCTGTTCATCGACTCTTTACCGTTTGAAAACCCAGCCCAACTTTTTCTCCCTTTCAGAGGTTATGTCCATACAATTGAGTTTGCATTTTAAAACTTGTCCACAAAGCTGCAATGTTTTAGCATGTGAAGCTAAAACTGATAATGGTCTGGTCTGTTTAGTTTCAAAGCTCCTGGTTGAGATTGGATTTGTTGTCGAAACAATGGGAGCCTTATTAGAATGTAATGTTTCTTAAATGCTAACGTGGATAGAAAGTTAACATCAAGTTGTTTTAAAATGAAAACACATCGTACGGACATAGCTGTAGGGTTCAAGATCGTGTTCCTTGGTCTTCGCCCCAAAAACACCCTCCGACTCTTCAACCCCTCGTCCTTTTCTGTCTCTATCTAATCAACTTCAACACACAAAAAAATTGAATGTTTACATCACTTCGATTCTCCTTTGACTTTTATTAGGAACGCACACTAAGTACAAAGGCGCCTTATTCAGTGTTTTGAGAAAAATATATATATATAACAGCAAGCCGAGCGAGTTGGAGGATGGCAAATTCTCCGCGTTCGCTGATGTCCAAAACTACCAATTTAGTGCTATACATACTGAAGAGACGTCGTAGAAAACAAGTCTTGTGAACAACTGAATGAGTATTTGTGCTTAGTATGTATACTACTAAAAAAGTGAGAGAATGTGCTGGTTTACATATTGAAAAAGAAAATATAATATATAAATATATAATGTGTATATAGCACTATGCCTCGTTGTAAACATAAAATGTATTGTGTGTTTTTTTTAAAAGGTGGCGGGTCACAGTTGATTGCTAATCAGACGATGGTCAGTCTTTTGTTCAAATGTTTGTTCAGTTTGGTGTAGACGCTGGTTTGTGACACTGGGATGGAAACAAAAGAGATGGGTGTTCAAAATATTGGACTTTTTCTCAAAACAATGACTTGGTAACTTCATAGAATTGACTTGAAAATTAAAAATAAAATGTCTTTTAGCTGTGTCCAATTTAGCCGAGTCTCAAATTCAAATTTACCATTATTTTAGTTTAGAATAATAGTATTTCATTGACTCGGTTTGGTATTATTGGAGACTTATCAATCACAATCAACTTAAATACAATGCAGATTCAAAATGTCACAAAAAATCTGGAATTGTCAGAATCATAAACTATGATAAATCAAAGTTTGGGAAAACAGACGGAAACAGAAAATGGCACTGGTCTCAAAAGTAAAACTAGCTGATGTCAGTGTGAAGAGGAAAAAACACTTTCATTTTATTTTTAGAAACCAAATCTGAACATGTTAATCTCTAAAGTGTGGGAGTAAAAAAAAAGAATTAACATTTAAATAGTTGTATTATTTAGGTTAGGTTTTGCTTTAACATTTTCCCTTTGTTATTGATGAAGTTAAAAGTCAGTTTTTCACATTAGCTGACGTGACTTTTGGATGATTTTGTGCAAAATAATGTGAACAGTCCACACATAAAATCTAGTATATTAAAACTTTCAGTAGTGCTTGTTAGTCTGGAGTTAGTCTATAAAGATGTGCTCAACAAAGTTACACCAAGTGAAAATGGATTAGGATTATTGCTTTCCCAATTTAAGCAATGTGATTACTTTGAAAAAGCTTTTGAATATTGTGAATTACCAGATCCCTTTCCCATCGCAGTGACGCAAACCTTCTTTTACAGCTTCAGGGAGGAAACCGAAGGGAAAATTAATTCACTTCAAAGTCCAACACTGTCATAACCTAAAGACAAAAAAAAAAGAGCTATCCCTTTAGACTATCACTCTAGGAAGTTGTTTGTTTGCTGTTGTATGAAATTATTTTTTGATATTTTTTGTCTTCTTAAAAAGCAATTTGAGATGCAATACAAAATAATAATAATAATCTTATCTTTAATTAAAATAGCCTTTATTTTCGGAGGTAAAAAACACCAGATGAGGCAAGGCAGGGTGGGGCAGTCGTCGAGCTGCACTTCAGTACTGTACCTTATGTAGACTGCTTTTAAACATGAAAAATACAAAAAATACAGCAAGAATGTGGTCAAGCCTAACACTTTAACACATACAGATAGTAAATTGTACTAATATACTCTTGCACATGCATCGTAAGTAGTGGAAAACCCTCACAAATGCTTTCTCTCTCGATGGAAAGCTGTTGTAACTTACCACATTTTAACAACGCACAGGTTTGTTCAGATCTGAGTTACAGTAATAATTATCCACGTACGGCAACCGAATGTGAGACGAGAGCAAAGAAAAAAAGACAGGTTTGACCCCATTAATGATTATCAGATAATTTCATATTAAGATGTTTGCAGACGCTGTAGAAAGCCCCGGTTTCACTGCTGCTACAGAAAACAATGGTCACTGCATAGGACTAAGCCACACAGCGCTAACAATGTCCAGCTAAAGGAGAAGTAGTTTCTAGCTGCAACAGAGCTATGGCCCATAATGGACTGCAAGACAATAGGTGCTTTGGTGGTGGAGTATTTTGTAATTTTTCAGCAGGTTTCAGTTTTACTTTCAGTTTGTTCAATGCTACAAACAGATACCAAGCCATAGTAAAACAAGCCATTTTGCATTTAAGACACTTTCAAGATGGCTGCTAAATATGGTTCCATTAGCCTTCATAGCATATTTACATACAACTAGCTTTTTACCATTCGTCAAATGTTAATCAGATTTAGTCCAATAAGTGCATTTTTTTTTCATTCAAATTTCTAGCATTTTTTTCTTAACAGTAGAAAGCCATAGCAATAGCAACCATTTAGCTTTTTTAGCCAATTCCAAGATGGCTAATCGTAACAATTAAGCCATTAAGTTCATTTTTACCTTTCTTCCAAATGTAAAAATGGTTTCGTCCAGCAATACAATGCCATTTGAATGAATCATGTTTATTTTGCTAACCATTATGTTCATTAAACGTCACCATTCATCCATCAGTGCAGGTTTGTCCAGCAATCAATCATTAATTACATGTTGTGTTATAAGGAAAGCCATATGGAAAGTAATAATTTTATTTTTTTAGCGATGGCTAACTATTGACCGATACATATGGTCCTATTCTTTCACACAACAATTAGCCATATTCATGTTTCAAGTATTTATTTTTTACCGGCAATGAACGTTAGCTTGTATCCAGCAGTAAAATGCAATTTTCTTGAAACTCAGCAGAAAGACAAGGTCTGGGCCATAGTCGAGACGGGTAAATGGACTGAACAGAGTAGATAGCCATATTCTTTTTGTACTGATGTCCTAATGTACTGTTTTAAATGTTAGCAGTCTGTACAGTTTTGCTAAGCTAACGCATGCTAACGTCACGGCTAAGCTAGTCCCTGTGTGGTCTGTCGCTGTGTGTAAAATTGTATTATTCCTAACTCAGACTTTTTTTAAGGCAATATTGTGAGAGTGTGTGCGTTACTGGGCTTTCTACAGCATCTGCTTCATTTCTGCCGAAGTAAACGACATAATGGCGAGCCTTAAAAACTTCAATGGGGACAACAACAAAGCTACCAATAGCTTTCACTATTACTGTCTCAACTCTTTCCAATCCAATGTGGTTTATTCTTGAATAATTACAGACGTAATTACTTTTTTCAATAGCCATATTATAAAAGCTATATACATATATATGAATATATATTTGTGTGTTTGTGTAGATATCTAGATGATTATATACTTTCTTATAGAAAACGTTGATGTTGACCATTCTCCTCAGTGTTTGAGAACACATTTCAACACAATGCTATATCGTTGTCGCTTGGTCTAGGTGCTAGGTCAATGGATGACGTATTCAAATCCAAAAAAAAAGAAAAAAAAAATCCTTCCAAAGGGAATAACCCTCGTCAGAATGCAATACTATTCTTTCCACTCTTCATTTCAGACAAATGGAAAATGGTGAGAAAAACCATAAGAGGCAAGTTGACCAAAAAAAATAAAATAAAATCATAAAATCTTCAATAATATATAACGTGTGGCTTGTGACGGCTTTTGAGCAATGTTTTTGACAGCTGCGACCGTTTTGATTTCAGTTTTATGTCATGTTTCCAATTCCCACGTACCATTTCTTTAATTTTTCGGAAAACAATGTATCCGTCAGCTGTAGTTACATCGCCGGCTTAGCCCCCACCAAGACTCATAAAACTATGTAAACGTCGACAGCTCAATGAACAACACAGTGGGAAACCTGTCAGTCTTGGTGGTTACAGTGACGTCAAAACGCACTTAAAAAGTAGGGACTGCAAATTCTGCTAAATGTGAGTCTGTTTTCGGTGGATGACAATATTTCGACAAAAGGGCATACATTGTTTTTATTGTTTGTCATTATTATTATTACTATTGATTTCATTGTCTATTTACAACTAATGACTATCAAATTTCACAAATGATTTTTTTAACTTAGTTTTTGGTAAAAACAAAGGTAAATACTACTAGTGAGATTTTATATTTTTACATATGTTGGTTTCATTTGCGTTTGTTCCTTTTTTATTTATGCGCCACTTAGTTTGGATGTCTTTAAATGGTGTTTATTTTCCGTTTTGTGTGATTTCAAATATGTCTTGAGAATGTGGAGACAAAGGCATTTCAGTATTTTTGAATTGTTAAAATCTAGTTTCATAGAAGTATGGAAGTATCTGATGTTATAAATTATATTTTAATTCATGTAAATAGTTTAAAACAGAAGACTATGGCTTCCTTTTAAACTGAATACATTTCTCTTCAGAGATTGTTTACATTCTGAAACTGTAGAGATGTGCTCCTCATATACTGTATAAAAGTACATATATTCATTGATTTGCCTCCAAAAAATAAAATCCTAATGAACAGCATTTACTGAATAATGTGACCTTTTTCCATTATAAAGCTGTTTATAGTGGTTTAGTCTTTAGTTCAAGGTGTTTTTGGGATGTATTTGGACAAAAGAAAACAAAATGCTGGATGTTAAAGGTGCTACAGTAGCCCTGAAGGGACATGCTGCAGTCTGTAGGTCTTTATGTCAAATGATGAGTGCACTTCAGACAAAAATAATAACAAAAAATCTTAATGATGTCCTAAGTTTAATACAAGATTGTCTGTTCAAATATAAGGTGTCCTCTCTGGGCAGTTGTACACAAACAGGAAGTAATGCCAGTTGTTTTCCCTGTATTGGCAAAGGCTTCATTATGTCAAAAAAAAAAAAAAAAAAAAAATTTCACCACAAAATTCTAATACAATACATAAGTTTAGAGCTGATCTTTGGAGTTTACAGTCGAAGTGATCCTGTAAATATTTCCTGCCAACATTTTCCATGTTTAATTTGCTGCTGTTTTTCTATTTTCATCTTTTTGAGCTGTTTCTCTGTAAAATCAGACGTATTTCCAACAGAATAACCCATTTCCTTGGTTTATTTCCTTGTTCCTTCGTTGTTGACATCAGTGTCGACCAATGGGAGCGCTCCTTTTTACCTGAAGTGAGCTGTGATTGGACAAAATCCTGCTGTGGACTGATCATTCTCATCTATTAAAATCCTTCATTATAAAGACTAGATCACGTCTTAAGGTCTCAATTTTTTAGATGATTCTTGTTACAATAAACTTTAGGAGATTACACTGAAAAACTAAATGAAACAGTAAAAAAATCAGGTGATCCCCATTTAATAAAGTATGTTCAATATCTTATACTGTCTCTTTTAACTTGGTACAAACATTTATTTTAGCACTTTTTATTTGACACACGTGATGCTTCTTTAATTCAAACCAGTCAAAACTTACCAACACTTATTACATGGTCCACTTAGTCTTATCTAAAGTAATATGCTTCTTCCATTATTGTACATTTCAAGCAGGTTTTAGCATACTTATACAGGACTATAGTGTATATTCATGACTGCTACATTATAAGTCTCTTTGCAGTGACGATAAGCTCCCATTGCTCTGCTGCCCGTACAACCCCTGCTTAAACAGCGTCCCATTAAAGGCCGTTGGTAATTTTCCACCTGACTGGCCCCCGAGTCACGTGTCACCGGCTGCACTCGTCTGTTCGGCCCCGGTCTCCTGTCAGCTCTGTACCGGCCCGAACACTCATGGGAGCGCTTGTTTCATCAATTCAAAAGGCTACGAGGGAGAGAACACGCTGTACCGGGAAACGCATCGACCGTTCAACACAGAGTGGAGCAAAGAGCCTCTGATACAGCTCTAGTGAAGGCCTGCTGGTTATTAAATTATTAAAACAAGGTCGTATTAAAAAAAACCCTGGCAGCTCACTATCCACACTAACTGGCTGCTTTTACTCATTTATTGAAACAATGCATTTATTTTTCAACCACTGAAGCATGAATTACTGATGCTCAGGGTCCGTTCAGAGGTTATGACCATGTTACGGATCCAGTATAAATGTTATAGTAGCTCACACTGGTTTGGGGTTTTCCATTGAGCGAGTGTAAAGAAAGGTCAATATGGGATATCTTCCATTTATTCATATTCACCTTCTGAAAACTAGTTTCTAACACCAAAATCCTACTTTAATGATTTTATTAGGCCTGATTCTGCCTCAGGACACCATCTTTCTGCAAAACTGTGGGTCCTTGAACAAAATGAACACTCCTCCTTCCTTTTATTTTGGTGTAAAACGTGTTTAAATTGGCTCTGAATATGTTTTTTTTAGCGGTTCTTCAGAGTGTGGTGCTCTTCCCGTGGAGTTTACATTCATTAACAATTAACCAGAAGGTCAGTGGACGGCCTTGTTCACATTGACAAAGTGACCTTGGGCAAATCTCTGAGCCACAACTTTGACTTGTGTTTGTACAGTGCTCTTCCAGATTTCTTATTTTTTGTTTCAGATCCTCAAACTAATTTAAAGGAGGAGGAATTTTGGACCACTCTTTTTTGCAGATTTGTTTTATTCTTCCACAGCATCTCCATCACATTCAAGTGTGGACTTTGACCAGGCCACTCTAAAAAAAACCTTCATTTTTTTTCCATTTTTTATTTTTTTAAGCCATCCAGCCATTCATTTTCAAACCACCTTTTCATGGTGCTGTACATTCTGTATAAATGTATTTCATAATGTGTCTTGGGCTGTACTCTGACAGTGGGTTCAGGTTGACGTAGGTTGTAGCTTTGATCTCTCAGCATCTTTCCAAAGAGGATCAAAGTGTCATACCATAAAAGAAAGACAAAAAGAGTTTAAAAAAAAAGAAGTAATATTGTTTTGTGTGAGACGCAGTAAAAATGTGCCAGTGTCGTACACACAGCGCTCTTTCCGTAACCTTCACAGTAAAGAACATAAAGTCCTGTAAAGTTGACACAATTAAAACTGAATGCAAGTCAAAAATACTTCCGGGATACAGCTACTTTTCTCAAGATTAGGTTTAATCTGGTGATGACAGAGCAGCCCAAAGCCAGAGGAGAACAGCTCCAATTAGAAACGCTCCTGTCAGCCGTTTCCGTCCCGCTGTCCTCTGTTTGTGTCGCTGGGACAGTCGTGACTGCAGCAAACAGCCTTCTGCACTGCAGGTTATTATGACACTGTGTTAGCTTAGCTCTGACACACACCAGGAATATCCTACAAGAACATAAAGTACATGTCACACTTTGCACTACAGCCCTGAACTGTAGCATAAACACAGCGTTAACAATATGTCAGACTCTAACTTCCTGCTCATAACTTCCTGTTTCAAAGTTTGGCTGAAATATTGTTTATCATTGGATGTTGTTTTATGTTATATGGAGTTATTATTAAATCATTTCTGTTGCTAACTCACTAAAGTCTGACTGAACATTGTGATTGGACAGGTGTGCAATAAAACCAGTTTCAAAAGAAGACACAGCTCCGGTTTTGTTTTCGTTGTGGCTCCGGTGTTAGCTCGAGGTTGAACAATGGCTGAGAACAAACCTGAAACGAGTAGCTGCAAAAGGAAAAAAACTGTTTTTGAAGTAGCTCAGAAGAAGGGAAGAAGAAAGAAGTCGTTTCTGGTGCAGATTTTCATCGATGGCGTTCGCTAAAGACACAGAAACGGCTTCAGAAATATAACTTAGGCTTATCGTATTGTTGTGAGAAGGAGCTGGTCTTGTACATGAGCTTTTTTTTCCAAAACTTACCGACAGTAGCTGGTTTCTCAGTCGTCTCAAACATCTCATTTTCAGCCTTTAATATAATGTATTCAGTATTATCCAGTAGTAAGAGACATGGACATGAAGACAGTCAAGTCCAGATCAATGGAGAAGGTTGCATCATGAAGGTTATCTGGTGAAAAACCAATGACTTAACGTGAACTTTTGAACTTTTATCAAAGATCACCAGCTTGTTTTACAAATCTGGATATATTTAGATTCATGTGAAGTAAAACGCCTAAAATATATTCCTTTATGATTAGTCTAGATTATAATAAAATACTCTCAAATTGATTATATTTGATTTTTAGCCTCTTGGACCTCTTGTCCATGTTTAATATTACAATGTTGGGCTCTGGTGGTAGCAAAATTTGACTTTGACTTTTTTCACTTTACAAGAATCAATTGTTGTAATTGCCTGCTTTATTTGAAGAAAATGCAAACACAAATACACAGTTTTGATGATTTATATGTTATTATTTTAAGTTGGACTCAAATAATCTCTCTCTCTATTGTTGTGAGTGAAAAACTGAAGAGACATTTGTGTTTTTTATGCAGTTTTTTTGGTAATACTTTATAATAACAGACTCTTAAGCATTAGTTGAGCATTTGTAACATTAATTCATCATTTACAAAGCATTAATCCAACATTAATAATCACTATTACGTTATAAACATTGGTATAAATGTTTTAGTCTTAATAAACCCATGTATAATTTTACATATAAATGATATTTCGGTGTCTATACATAGTTTATTAAATAATTACACATCTATTAATGCTTAACTACTGTTTTATTGTGTAACTACTGTTTTATTGTGTGTTATGTGTGAGTTGATGCATATAAAAGCAGTTTTGAACTCTCGTCGCTCCATATTTTTGTTTTGTTTGACTTGCTCATACAATCGTTATTTACTTTTATACTTGAGCTTTCACCAGGAATAAACAGTTATAATAATATTTATATAAAATAATACGCAAATGGCCCTCTCTAAGCCCTCGAGTCTCCATTTACATCCGCCCTCAGTGAAATTTGACGCTCAGATTTACTGCAACTGCTTCAAAGGACGACTTGTTATATCACCTTTCTGCTGCAGTCTTACTCATTGTGCTGCAGTCTATGAAACAGTGCATTATATCATGTTTTTTCATTGTGGTGCATTCAATGACACCGCTGCCGGTTTTCGGGATAAGCCTCTTAAACGTCCTCACGAGACGAGTCGAAGCGGGCTGCCACACACGGACCACCTGCTGAGACTGCGGCGATTTGGCTCCGAGTCCGGCACGTTTTAAAAAGAGGTGAGAAAAAAAACGTGACGATAAAGGTCAGTACACCGTCCCTGCAGAGTCATCCCGTCCAGAAGCATGCTGTTGTCAGGAAAAGGCAACACTCGAGTCCTTCACGAGGGAATTCACACATTTTTGTCACGTGTTTCTGGGAAATTAGATTCAAGTGTCGACTAGGAAGCTTAAAATGTTTGTGGAAATATCCAGAAAGGCATTGAATATAAGCATTTAAAAGATCAAACAAAAAGCCAGTAGAGTTTTCTCATAACATATTTAAAGGAGCATTGTGCAAAATGTAAGGACACATCAATAAAGACATTGTTGAGTTGAGAAGAGATCCAAGCAGAACTCAGGTTTTGGAGCGTTGCAGAAGAAGAAACATTAAAAATGCATTACCCTTTATATTTTAGAGACTAAATCTATTTTAGATATAAATATACAAATTTAGTCGATTAAAACTAGACTAAAACTAATAAAGATTAGACTGAATTATGACTAAAACTATTTTTTTCTTCATTTTCTAAGACTATACTTCATTTTCTTTCAAGACTATAACCAAATTAAAATTTTCACTTTAACTATTTTTAAAAACACAGAGATTTGCCTGTGGTTATTTACATTTAGAGTTGAACCCTTGTCTCTCGTCCAATCACAGTCTCCGGTTAAACCCCTCCCTTTTAAGGAGATAAAACACAGCTCTAATATCAGTAGAACTTGTCCTTTAGTCCCTTCACCTTCAAACCTAAATCCAGAAGCCTTTCTTTAAGACCTTTTCATGTATTAAAAAGGATTTCCATTGTACACGATGGATATTATACTCTTATTGCCCAGATTTATTTAAGTGAATCCATCTCTTACATCATACAGCGATCTGTTCCCAGAAAGAACTGGTCTTTAAAGCAAAAATATTTGATGTCAATTTCCATTTGCTGCATTACCCTCAGCATTAATGCAACAGAACACCATCACATCATATTATCACCGGTAATGGAAATGCATTGCAGGGATTGTGTGTAAAGCCAGTCAAGTGACTTCCTCTGCTTGGAAACTGCAGCTGATCCATGCACGCTGGTCCTATTAATAGTCCTGCATCACTGTGTGTCTGTTTCTGCGGCTCTGCAGTCACGACCGCCTCCCGATCGCCGCCACAGACCGGGATCGAGCTCTTTTCTCTTCGCTGGATGCACCGCTGCAGTCACGGGTCGTCCCTGCGTCACGGCTCGTCTTTTACAACCGTATACGGCAATCCTCTGAGCTCCCGGAGAGGACTTACGTCACGGGGATTGACGTCACAGAGCGGTGACGTCACGGGTTATGTATGAGTGCTATTGTTGCGTTACGACAGCGAGAGAGGGCTGGGCGATCGTCTAATGCGTGTCCTGCCCCCCGCTCTTCCCTCTGAGGCGCTTCTTTTCACTTCTCTCCGTTGTGTTTCGGAACAGAGCGAGTGAGAGAATGAACTAATGCACAAACACATCCAAACGCAGCTGGGAGATATTTATACACGAGCAGCTGGAGGAGTTGGCTTTGTGCTTCTTTCCTGCAGCTGCTGTATTTGAGTCTTCCAACATACATACATTACTGTTTTGCTGCAGAAGTTATCTTTGAAATGTGACATAAACAGACATAAACATTTAGTGCCAGAGTGCATTCATCTTCACTGTTTGTATTATTCTCCGTTTGTCACGTTATTGCCCAGAATTCTGCTGACGCTGTTGGAAAACTGAACCACTTTTCTGCCACAAAATACTCATGAAACTTAACGTTAGATCATACTTTAAACTTAGATAATCTCGATAAAGACAAGTTAAAGACTCTGTAGCTTGGTTTTACTAAATATTTACACCATTTTTCTAGAGGCTGAGGCTTTAATGTTTGCTTTTAAGAATTTACAACTAAAAATCACAGTGGCCTCATCCTGTGTCTTTTCGGTTTTGTGTAAAATTATGTAAAACAGTATTGAGCTGTTCTTTATTCTTTATTTCTCAGGGACCATGTACAAATACTTTCCATAGTGCATTCATCCTCACTGTTTGTATTATTATTATTATTGTTGCTGAGTAATAATTAGCCAAAAACTGTTGATTACTGATTGTAAATCTGCCTGTTTCTGATGAGTTTACTTCCTGTAAACCGATGTTTATTGGTTGTTTATACAGTTATTGAATTTGGCACTTAATAATAACATTTTGTGAGATCAATATTGATTTATGGTTTGGCACAAGATACACTAAAGTTCACTTTTCTGTTGACTTTAAAGAAACACAGGCTCATGATCCGAGGAGACAGTGATTTATCAACAACAACACTGTTTATGGATTGAAAAAGCTGCACCATTTCTCTACATTTTCAGCACTCACAATGTTATTCAATGTTTAACCAGAGTGAAGTTGAGACTCGGTACTGTAGTTTTATCACAGGACCACTCTTACTACTTTTGAATAGTCTAACTCTGTATTGAACTGGACCACAACAGAAATGCAGCTTGTGTTACCAAAACAATGTGTTAAAAACTCCTCAAACTCAATAAAAACACCAGCACAGTTTAGTAACAAAATACATTTTTACTATTTATTGCAACCTGACCTACAGCTTAACACATACAAAGATGTTAAACACAAGCCGAGCAGAAACAAGGAAAACAAGACCAGATCTGAAGAGAATAAATAAATAAAATGTACCAAAGCTTGTGCAATTTATCTTTAAATAATACAATACTGAATATTCTCATCAATGTAGCACAGTTTTTTTGTTTTCTAATACATTTCAGCTGTAAATAAAACTGAATGAATAATACATTTAAATAAGTTTCAAGTTATTATATGTCTGTTGTTTATAATAGTCTCATATTTCAGCTTTATTTCTATACAAAGAGCAGAAAAGAAGAAATGGACGAGTGACAGAAGTGATCTGCTGCTGCGTCTTTAGCTGAGAACACAGGTCTTTGACTGAGATGCACTCGCTGAAGGAAAGAAGGAAGGAAGGAAGGAAGGAAGGAAAGAAGGAAGGAAAGAAGGAAGGAAGGAAGAGAGAAATTTTTACTCATGAAGCGGAAGTTGTGTATCACTTTATTATGAATTTAGAGAAGTCTGACTATAGCTCCTATCAGTGATACTAAACTGCTACAGATCCATAACAATTAGAGATAAATATAATATTGAATGTTAAAAAGATGTAAGTAATAATAACGTTTAATTTTATTTTATTTTATTTTATTTTATTTTAATTTAATTTAATTTAATTTAATTTAATTTAATTTAATTTAATTTAATTTAATTTTATTTAATTTAATTTTATTTAATTTTATTTAATTTTATTTAATTTTATTTTATTTTATTTTATTTTATTTTATTTTATTGCCCTCAAAAAGGAATGATCAGCTTGAAGACATTTTGAGTATTCACTATATCAAAATGTAGTTTATTTAGGCCGTTATACAAGTAATTACAATGCAGAAAGTCACAGGCTGCAAAATAGGAGGAAAAAATGTCATAACTCTTTTAAATATTGCAAAAAACAAAATAATTTGCAATATTTAAATCCACTTTTCCATTGTAAAAGTTGAATTGTTTTGTATAAAGAGGCTCTAGTCTATAGTTGTCACTGATACAGTTCATGCCACAGTGTGAAAATAAACACATAAACATTGCATTTGTTGATATTGTGATGCATTTGTGATTTATTGTGCAGCCCTACTGATCACATGCACTCATTTTCTATTTTGTGCAGTCCTCTTTTGATAAAATTGCCCAATACAACACATTTAACTCGTCCATGAAGCAGATGATGAGTTCTTTACCTTGTTTGGTTGCGGCTGCCTGCTGGGCCGCCTCCTCCTTGGCTTTCTTCTCCGCTTCGATGGCCGCCATCTTGGCCTCGTGAACCTCTTTCAGGGCGTTCCACTCTTTCCTGTTGTTCAAGAGTCGGTCGAGCATCGGCGTGATCTCGACGTGGAAACGGCTGAACTCCTGCAGAGCGTCGACACAAATTTAATCACTTCAGCTTCAATAGATCAGAGGAAGATGCAGAAAGTTTGGGCTAATTGACTGAGATTTAATTTAATATCATAAACACTGTGAAGTCCAGATGGTGTAAAGCTTTTGGGAATAAAGTTAGCTATCAACAAAATGAAAATTAAAAGACAGATTCTGTATAAGTGCACTTGAGGTCACACAATTTTCTTTTACTACAACAATTTTGTGTCGCGTTTGGTCTGACCTTGTAGACGAAGGAGCAAACAAAGTCGATGAAACCACACTGAAGTTTGGGCAAATCGTCGGCTTTATTTCTGTCCATCATGGGCTGGAAAAGAGAAAAAATATATTTACAGCATCTTAACATTGTTTCTCATTAAGTTACGGTTGGTCTGGATTACTCTCTTGTGATTTGCTGTGAAATATACAAAAGAAACAGTGCACTTTAGGCTCTAAGATGCTGCTTCCTGTTAACTTTAAATGAGCAGATGTTTTCCCTCGTGTCATTTTCTCTTCCAGAAAAGGTTAGAAAAACGTCTAAAAGCTTGTGCTTGGTTTGGTGACATAGCAACAAGGCAGTTTTTATTTATTTTTTGCCTCAATTGAGTAAAATCCAACCAAAATAAATTAAAAAAAAGCCTCTGGGTGACAGCAGGTGTTAATGATATTACAGGTTTGTGTCTGTTGTAGATAAGCCTCGGTCCTTAATCGCACAAAGAGTCAAAGTCAATACATTTCTTCAAAAAAACAGAGTATATTAAAGCTAACTCTGATAGCAGCAGCTACATTGATGTCAGTATTGAACAGAATCAGATCTTATAGTTTTTAAGTGGTATGTTCTTGTCGTCTTGAGGGAAAAAATAAATCACTGAAAAATATAAAACAACTTGGAAAGGAATCTTGCTAATCTTGGATTATCTTAAAGTAAACTATATGTGGTTTAAAGACGACAGGAGACGAAAAGAGAACGGCTTTTAAATATCACACTATGTTAACGCTTGGGACCTTCAGAAGAAATATTGAAAATGCATTACCCTTTATATTTATATAAGATCTATTGTTGATACAGTTGACGAAATTCTGATATTTAGTCGAATAAAACTAATAAGGATTAGACTAAATTATGACTAAAACTAAATTAAAATTTGCTTCAATCTGATAATTTCACCATGTTTTTAATCAAACACATCGTCAATAGAGGGGGCACTAACTATTTCACACGTCTGCATTGCATTTAACATTTAACACTTGAGACGAGGTTGATCTCTTCTTCTCTTAACGACTAGATGAGTTTAAAAACTGGACAAAGGAAATTTAAATGAGTCATCTTTATAAAAACTCCCCTAAAGATTGTTGAATAATGAAAATCCAGCTCTAACTTCTGCGTGTCCTTCCAAACCGAGCGTTTCAGAGGTTTTATGAGTGACTGACCCCGCCGTAAGCCTCAGACTGTGGGAACATTCACGCCGGCTGTAATTGCCGTCCCAAATTGCCCACCTACGTTCTCCGCCGCAGTCGCTCGAGCGCCGACGCTCTGCAGAGGGCCATTTTATTTCTTGTCAAACCGCGGCGAGGCACAGAAATGACTGCAGCGAAAACACAAACTGATCAAAATGAAAAGTTTGACAGAGACACAATTAAAAGCAGAGGGACGACGAGGGTCTGAAGGGCACCGGGGACTGACATCGAGACAGAAAAGAGGAGCGTGACCGGAGAAAGTAAAGAGGATTGGACCAAGTGAAAGCTTTACGTCCTGTTTTCGTCTGCCTCGTGTGTCATTTATGCCCAAACTGTGACACAGCAAAGCCACTTTCAGCTTTTATACTGGGTCTTGAAGTTCAGCAAAAAAGAAAGTGGACTCTTTTGAAAATGTTAAATGGAAAAAAGGGCAAAGTGAGTCCAAATCCCAAAAGCACAGAACATACTATTCTTGTTTTTGTACATTTAATTCTATGCTTACCTAATATGTCACCAACATCCCATAATTATGTCCCATTTAAACACCTCTACCTCCTCTTATTGTAGGATAAACACAGGTCACACTATAACGGCACCTTTAAAGATGAGGTGGGATTGAAGAAGAACAGCAATATCCCACAAAAAAGTGAGAATAACAGGGTTTTTTAAATAAAAGACTGCTCAAAAGTAGTTATTTATTGAACTGAAATTTGTTGCTGTATATAGTGTTGTATTTGCTGTTTGTTGATGTAATGTTTGTTTTTGTCCTTCAGTGCTACAGATGGAAATTAGCTCAGAGCTAAATCCGGTATATTTACTTTGAATGTGCACTGTCCTCACTAAATAAACAAATAAACAAATAAATAAAATAAGTCTGCCCTCTTATAGTATCTTTTTTGACCCAAAATACAGTTTTTCACATACAAACCTTTACACAATGAGGCAAAAACAATCAACAACTGCATGAAAAGTGGAGCATTTTAGTTGAATTTTGCAGAAACTTGAGAAAAAAGAGATATAACTTTACCTAAAATTTGTGTCGACTTGTGTTCGTCTTAGTATGGGCTAATTTTCTGTATTCCCTGTTGTCTTTTCATTTATTTTTATTATTATTTTTACTGTATGTCTCCAAAATGATAACTTCTGGCTTCACAAACTCAAAAGATTCTCATTAGAGCCTCTCTCTTAATGCATCCTCTCACTTTTTAAGCCCACTCCTCCATTCTTGGGCCACACCGGCTGCTCTTTACATATCAGTGCTCCAGATAATGGCCTTTGCATCGCTGTCTAAGAAACTGAACGTGTCTTTTCATTTGGAGCGTCTACCCACCGCCTTTTACCGCCCCGTTCTGCTTTTCTATCATCGTGTCCTTCCCACAAGCCATGCCAAATTGAAGCCCTGAGGAAAGTCTGATCCGGACATAATTCCCATGATTTCTGTCCTCCCACAAATTCCTCCGTTTCTTTCTCCTTCACCAAACTTCAGCTCACTTTTATAAAAAAAAGGAAAACTGTTACGAAATGGGAAAGTAGGTCTGAGTGATGTTGAACTGTGTCCTCACGATTGGTTGTTGCTCCAGGACTGTCCTCTCCAGATCTCCCTGCTCCCAGAACTCAGCAGCTACAGACAGCGCCACCTGCAGGAAGCACACAGCAATGAAAACAGAGAAGGAAAACTTAAACTGGAAGGTTGCATTGATTTTGACCCATTTCTCTTGGTTACTCAATCGTATGTCTGCTTTTTTTTGTCTGCAGCAACAATCCAACAGTTTCAATTCAATACTTTATTGTCATTGTTATAAATAACGACGAGATTAAATTAGAGCATCAATCCAAAACACAGAATAGTGCAAGTCATCTAGTGCAATCCCATTAAGTGCAAACATTATAAAATAAACAGTACGAGTGCAATATTCCAGTAAAAGCATGCAGTAAACCAGACATCAGAAGTTACAAAATGAATGTGCAAGATGCATTTAAAGCGTTAAAAGCTTCAAATTGACAGTAACTCTACTTGGAACCACTGCTACTTCCCCAGGAACTCGTATCTGGATAGAAAAGCTGTATTAAATTAAGCTGAGGACACACTACAAGGATGTTTTTATGAGATTTTACCCGCTTATCCCAGTCGGGTAAAGTCTGCACCAGTCTGCTCTAGTCACAGTCGATCAAACGTTTAATTTTTGAGCTAAATCTGGACACAGTTGGATGTGAACTGATTACAAACCCAACCGCAAACACATGCTGCTGACAGATAATGAAAAAGAGACAGTGGGACACAGGAAATAGTGTCAGAAGACGACAGGAAGTTGTCTTTATTTGGTGATTCTTCAGAAGCAGTCGTTAAGTGTGTGATTCCAGTTTTTCAGTCGTCAAAACAAAAATCAGCTGAAACCAGTTTGTTAGAGTGTACTTCTGGTCTTTTTAAAACCTGTAAAGACTGTGAGAGTTGTGTAGTGTGTCCCCAGCTTCAGAAACTCTGCTTTTGCCACAAGAGTTTTCACTAAAGTGTCTGTGAAAGAAAAAACAAAACTGGAAAATAGAGAAGAAAGTCTAAAGTCCACGTCGAGTGTTATAAATATGTTCAGAAAAAGTCTTTAGAATGCATTACACATGTTTAAAAATGTACTGTAACACCACAAAAGATCATTTAAGATCCTTTTATCCATGTTTAAAACGAGGCAGATCGAGAACTCGTGTGATTTTTGCAGGAGTCTGATCTCAGCAGCACTATTTAATTGGATACAGCTCCCTTACAAGTAGTTAATATCAGCCATAAAGCATTCACACTGCTTCATAAAAGGGACTCACTCTCACAAAGCACTCTGGGTCTTTGTATCGAGACCTGATGAAAGCCCACGTTTCCTGCTTTAGTCGAACCAAAGAACGCGGCTGATGAATAATGTGTGATTCTGTATTCGAGATGGGAAACCTTATTTTAGAAAGCCTTAGTCATCGGGAACAATCGCCACGAGGCTATAGAAGCGTGTGGAGAGAGACTGAGTGAAAAATAAAATATCTGCCATAAAAACGTCTTACGGAGTGGCGCAGCTTCGTGTTTTTGTCTCTATATGATCAGAAAAGGGTTGTCTATCATCGATACAAATCTGGTTTTATTTGAAAAGGGCGTAATGGTGGAATCTGACACTTTTTATCAAGATAAATTACAGCATTGAGCGATAACAAAAGGCTCTTCATGCTCAAAGATGTTTTTATTGAGCAAAATCAAATCTGTTGTTGAGTTTCAGCGGGTCTTTTCTCGTCAGCATTAGCATAAAAAATAGAAATAGGGGATGAATTTACTGTTAAAGTACGTTAACATTCAGACTCTGAAGGGATATAGACAATAGAGGGAGGGTTTAATTGTATTCACATGAAGCTGTGTGCCAGGATGGTTAAAAATATCCTATTATTTTAAATTGCTACTGCCTCTTTGACACTTTATTCAGCTGGAAACCTCTAACGAACGCTACTTTAGCCTCACTCGTGACTTGTGTGTTTCAAGTTTTTTCATCATCGAATTGTTGCTGCTTCTGTTCAATAACATAAAAAAAACCCCCATAAAGATGTGTCGTTTGTTTGTATTTTTAACGGGCCCCTCTTTCCTTTCATCTTTTGCAGTTTGCTTTACTTTTTGTCATCGTCATGTGCAGTAAAATACTTCTCTACTGTGACAATGTTAGCTACTGCCCTGTTTGTATCGGCGCTAAACAAACCACAGTTAAAGACAGAAACTTTAACTCAACTCATATTTACTGACTCCATTGGTATTGAGAGAATGAAGAAGAAACATGCTAAAAGTATAATTGATTTACAAATAAACATGTGGATAATAAACCACTCGGTTCCACTAGTGGCCAGTAGCAGTATTGCATTTGCAGCATTAAAAACAGCACAAATCAAACTGTTTTTACTGTTTTTTGACATTTTTTTAAATGAATCT
The DNA here is from genome assembly GCA_036850595.1 of Rhyacichthys aspro. NCBI lineage: Eukaryota > Metazoa > Chordata > Actinopteri > Gobiiformes > Rhyacichthyidae > Rhyacichthys > Rhyacichthys aspro. Next base: position 22,337,368 of record CM072157.1, on the reverse strand, counting down.
GAATGAAATGAATGAAATTTTAATCAGGAAAATATATTTCACAGTGAAAAAGATGCTTGTTATCTATTGTTGACATCACACTGTCCCCGCCTTTTTTAATAAAAGATCACATGGAACGGGACAGGAGCCCAAACCCAAGACTGGTGCCTAAAGGTCAAAGTGCACCAACTCTGTGAACTGCATAATGCTGGAAAAAAAAAACCCAAAATGTTCTTGTACAACTTGAAAGATTAAAAATCAGAAGTGGCCTTGGTTAGATTCCATATCATTGATTAATGGATGGATCAATACTTTTATTTATCCCAAAAAGGGAAATTGTATTGCCCAGAAGCTCAACATTAATCATGGATAAAAACACATTAAAAACAGTTCTGAAAATACACATAAGACTTAAAAATAACTCAAATGTGAAATAAATAAATTGCTAACATGTTGTAACCATTTACACCAACATCTTAGAAACGAAGGAAGTGTTGACGAAGTTTAAAATGAAGCATGAAGATTAAAAAAGACACTAATGATCACAGAGCTGGTGTTTCCATCCTGGTGGAGCGTGATGTAAAGAATGTGTTATCTCTAAATTCCACCAAGACTTCACCTCGAAAAAGTTAGTCATTATTTCAAGAGAAAGCTGGACTTTTCTGATTCACTGAGACGTGTGGGATGTAGCGCTGACTCACCAGGAGCAGACAGAGGTGAAATCCAGGCAGAAAATAAAACTAAGTGCCAAAAAACCCACCTAATTGGCTCCATCTTTGCATCACTTGAGGATTAATGTCAAATAAAACTCCAGAGATTATGTTAAGACAGACACAATGCTAAATTCTTCCTTCCAACATATTCAACTGTGAACAGAAGTATTCTCGAGCCATAAAAAAGCTTTAAAATCAACATCACTGCTTTTATTATGGGCATAATGTTGATAAAACTGCGGCGTGTGTAAAAACGCAGAGATTAGCGGAGACGGCGTATGTTTGGGGTAAATTGCAGACAAATAAAGGTAACAAATGAGTTTCCCGCTGCAGCTGTCGAGAACACATTTCCCTTCGTATTGATATGTCTGTGTGCAGGCTCGACGCCGATGTGTATATTACATACTTTAGTGAAATGAAACGGCGAGGCTGCCAGCGGTGATGAGGGGAATGAAATGCAGCAGGTTGCTTTTGATGCATGGCGTTGTCAGGATTCACTGTCGAACGCTGTCGAGAAAAATGGCAGCGCTGACAGAGTGCCATTCAGAGACTACTTTATCACGGCCGGGCCTTTTTTTTTTTTTTCCAGCGAGCCTCTCCTGGAGCCTGGAGCGAGGTCTGATTACGTGAACCTCTGTGGGATGGACGGATGCTTCTGTCTGATGCTACTTGTGTGAATTGTGAAATGATGGAACGAACCTTGCTCTGGATCTCCCACGGTTTAGCGATGGCAGAAAGGTCACATGCGGTCATCATCATGGCCCTACGGAAAACACAACGCTTCAGAGACAAATCCGAGGATAAATAATCACTTTTGTATTGTTTTTTATCCAACGAATCATAAATGTTGTGACAAAAATGGCTTGTTCCGCCTTTAAATGTGTTGTATATGGCACAGTGTGACAGAATCAATGATAAATCTCACAGTTTATGTAATATCTTATCATAAAGGAAAGAAAATTGAAGAGAATGTTCATAATACTATTGTAGACAGTAGTACAGTGGTTGCTAGATGGCTGTGTAAACAAAAAATGCACGCTAACACCTGACACAAACTCTTTTTGCAATCTTGAAACCACTTTTTCCAAACTCTTTGCTCTGACAACATAGATCTATAGTTATTTTGTCCAATTAGAGGCTTGTCTGTGAACTTGTTTGTTTGTTGTTGCTGCATTTAAAGACTTTTAGAAGTGACACCTCAGCCCAACGTCTAATACTCACTACAATGGATTTTAACCAATTTTCACATCACATTTGACAAGAACATGCTTATTGTTTGCTTATGTACATAGAACGTATTTTATTTTTAAATCTAATCAATCTCACAGATCAAATACTGTATATCTATGCATTCTTATCTCAATGTTCTTGACAAATGGAAAATCAAAGCTACTGAAGAAGTGAAAAAATAATAGCATATCTATTTCTTATTGTTAATGAATCCATGTCCAATAACTGTTCGTGGTGGTTTGGGAACAACCTTGTAACTAATTATGTAAAAACATTTTTGGTACGTCTGGTAGAACAGGTAAGGTTATGGAAAACAGATTCCCCACTCAGTTTAAAGCATGCAATGTAAATTCTGCATTTTAAACATCAATCCTTTTGTGAAGTTTAATGAAATTTTCATTTTCTAAACCAAACCTTTCTTTTCTAACCTATATTTTCCCTGAACTGAACATAAACCAGAACCAGAACATAAAAATATTGTAGTTATACTAAAGTTAAACTAAATGTTAATCTCTTAATGCTTAGTGGGTGTTTTTTAAGTTTGGTGCAGTTAAAAATAAGGCTAAGGGTTTGTTCACACTCGTATTTTACCACATTAAATTCGCACCAAAACAGAAAATGATCCATTTACTTTGGTCCGTCTGCAAAAAGCCCTCCGTCCAGACTGTTTGGACTCATCTGTGGTTCACTTGAGCTTCACACTTTAATCGAACCGTACCAGAGTTCAGTTGGAAGCGCTGCGAGACTTTTGTTTTGAAAGGGTCTCGGGAGCATGTTTGGTGCACTCTGTGGTTCAAACTCAATGGTCTCAGTGGGTCTCGTTTATTTAAAGCGAGTCCTTACATGACGATTTCTTTGCGTGTGGTCTCCAGCTGCATGTACTTGGTCCAGTCGTTCCAGTTCTCGTAGGTCTTGGATTGGTCCACGATCTTCTGAAACATGGTCCTTTTCCTGAAAAACAAAAAACAACCCTTCTATACAAACCCAAACAAGGCATTTGGACAAAATAACGAGCCTAAAACTGAGAAATGAAACCATTTACTGTAGACTTTCTATTAATAGTGCCTCAGACTGTTATTAATGACTCTTCAATACCAAGCTCAAAATGAGATTGATTGAATTTAATAACTTTTGTTGCTGACAAATGCCTCTCCTTCACATATATTCTTCTTTTTAATGTCCAATTTATCTTAAAAGGCACGTCATTAATCAGCTCAGACACATGTTCGGAGATACCGGCCTCTGTTTTTTGTGTGTTTTCACTCACTTGAAGTAGAGAGCCAGGTCTGTGGCGATGATAGCGATGTCCGTGAGATGAATGACGGTGTCGTGTTGGCGCCGGTTTAGGTTTTGATAGATGTTTAAAGCCTGGGAGACAAAAGACAGTCACAATCAGACTCTTAACATATGCAGTAATAAGAATAAAGCTGTGTTATGATGTATTATAATCTAAAATTGGTGGTGTTTTATGTAAAAGAGGTAATATTCTCCATTACGGCTTTAGTTTGTTATTGTGTTTGTACATTTTAAAGGAGGTTATTGGTTGTTTATTCTTTCTTGCAAACCATTTCCCATTTGGGATTATAAAAACAGAACTGAACAAAAGAGTAAATGTATTAATTAGCATTTGGATGGGTTGCATGGAAAGTTTTTAGTCTCATAAACAAACATGGCTTCATCTAAAAGCTCATAAAAAGGACTGGAGTCTCTTATTTTCCAATTAGACTTCTTTTTTTATCACTTGCTGTTGTGGTAAACTTTAATGTTGATTGAAAACATGAATTAAAAGCCTCACAGACAGAAGGTTGTGGGTTTGATTCCTATCTACTGCCCTTCTCTGTTAAATCTTCATGTCTTTGCTCGAGCCATGGTTTTTTTTTTCTGGGTTCCTCTGTGATGTGTGAGAATAGTATGTGAGTATGTCTGTCCTTTAACAGAATAAACTGTAGAAAATTAATGAATCAATCAATTAAAAGCCTTTAAAATGAACAAACAAACAACACAAAAGCCAAAAATGCTTCATTAATTAAGATTTAACAACTACAGTTCTTAAAATGCAACTCTGTATAAAGAAGTCAGTAAATAAAATGTTTTGTGAATTGACAATGTTTTGATTGAATTGAATCCAATCAAGAGTATTACTAAGATTTCACAAATATAGTTACTACAATTTGGTGTTTTATGCAGAATACTTTTACTATTATTGTTTTGTTAAAAAACAAGATAAAATAAAATGTGACAGCGGTGGAATATATTTGTTCTGGTTAAGAGTGTTTTAAACCCATTAATGGTTTGTTCTCAAATCAAACTCATTTTTATAACTGGATTTTAAATTAAATAATTACAAAGAGCACTGAATAGCATTGGTTTATTTGTTGACACTGATTGAAAACGTATCATTCGTTCTTTCTTTAACCATGAATGTCTACGAGCTCTAACAAACCCTCCATCAGTTTGTTATTAATCTGACACTGGACTAGGGTAGTTTTGATCTGTTCCCTGTCTCTCTGAGCCTACAACATCCGTCTGTAAGTGTTCGTTTGTGCTTCCTACTTCTTCTCGGAGCAGAGTCTTGCCAAACTCCAGATGGTGCCGTTCCAAGATGGAGGATCCGTGCAGCTTGGCCAGAGGGTTTCCAGACCTGCAGACACACACACACCGAGAGAGGAGGGAGGTAACGCTGTGATAAATCAGCCCCGGAGAACCCCGGGTGGGCCTGGCCCGTCTGATACCCCTCCTCATGAACTCATCCATCAGGAGGAAGGGGCGCGTCCCGTCGATATCGGAGCGAGTCGTGAGTCTGGGCGAGCCCTCGGAGCTCGAGAGGAGTGACTGCTGTCGCTTTGAGTCCATTAACAACTTGTAAAACTCAACAGTGACATTTGTCTTTTCAACAAAGTCAGAGGAGTTCATTTGTTACGGCAGAATTACACCAGTTTAGAGTTTATTTATGGCTCATTTCTTCTGAATTTACGATGCTTTCTTTGTGATTGTCAGTTTGATGCGTTTGGCCACACATCACATCCTGGCCTCCATCAAAGAAAGACAACAACTGGAGAACTGCCTGGAAAAAGCAGAAATAAAACCTTGGACGGCAGAGAGCGATTATTATTATGATAATTTATGTTTGGGAGATTAGAGATTGTGTATTTCTTTATAAAGTCTGAATATGTGTCATGTCTTATTTGTCGTGAAAAGTGCAATTGCAGCATATTTTAATAATACTTATAACACTTGGGATGATCACAACAGATCCACAGGGCTTTTAATTTGGAGGGGTGATAGTAAGTTTCCACTAAAATGAAGGTGACTTAATACAATACAAAGAATTGTTTTTGTTTTTTGTTTTGGATGGATGGGTATTTATAATGGAGGGAAAACAGGGCAGGAACAAATAAGCTAATTTTAAAACACCAAACATGTGTTTTCAGATTGAGAAAACTCTTATGTTGGAATGTAATATGTTTATTTTCTCTCTTATGTTCAAAATAAAATATTCATTCATTAATTCATTCATAAAAATGTCATAAGTACAAGACTTCTGGCAAAATTAACTGCAATCCAAATGACAAGAAACATTTCTGGGACTGCTGCCATAGATTATGTACGATTATTCAACTCTTAGCATTTATTAAAACGTACTTACTTCATCTGGTAGAGGTTGTTGGTTCCTCTGTGGTCGATATCGTGGAGGAACCCGGCCGTCACCATCGCCATACACTCCAGATCTGTGTAGTAACGCTTCAGGTCACCGGTCTGAGCACACAAAAACCAGAAATTAACTCCTGCGTCAGTCCAAAAGAACTTTAGATTCAAATACACATTCACACAAACAGCAGCAGCAGGTGTGGAGCTAATAAAATATGAGAGCGCTCCCTTTTTTTTGATAAATGGTGTGTTCAAGCCTCACTGACTCACTTTGTAAACACATTTCCTGGTTGTGCTCTTTCACCGCTGCTTTTGGTCAAACACATTCAGGCGGGACAGGAACAAATGAGAGTCCCACAGGAATATATTCAACATGTTTTCAAGGCTACAAGATGCAAATTCAATAAAGAAACGTCTTGGTTTATGGATCTGCTGTTGGCTCCAGTGAAAAACTATGAGAGTTGTACAAATAGTGACACAAATCAAAAAGAAAACTCCTTTGTCTTTCACCAATAAAGCTTTACATCTATTTTCTCTTTGTTTCTCTTTATAGTTACACTGTTTGGAAATACTTTTATGCAAACAAAGACAATAAGATTAGATTCAAAGTGTTTATTTTAACCATGTTTTCCTCTAATATGAAATTCTTTCTTTGCTTTTCTTTCTTTTTCAATATATTAAAAAACCCAGATGATATAACAAGTAGATAAATAAGACAAAATGAAGATAAGAAATAAAAACACAAATTATATCCAAGTGCATATGTGCAATGTTAAAAAGGCACCAAAATGGCCGCCTAAAAATAAAATTAACATAAACAAATCAGAAATTAACATGATTTTGAAATCTTGATACTCTTATCTGTATTTGGTATCAGGACATCCCTCAGAATATAGTTGGAAAATTGGTGATTGGACAAGTTATTTCACTGAAAAGTTTTGGGACATGTGTAAAAGGACGGATGCTGTATAAAACAACATGGACCAGACTCTACTTGCTGTAATAAAGGAGCAGAGATTGATATTCTGCAGAACAAAGTGACACAGAAACAAAAAAAAAAATAAAAAAAAAAATAAATAAAAGCTTTAGACAACAGCCCTTCAAGATTATCACTGTTAAATAAAAAATATATTAGATAGAAAGCTGGTAAAATGAATCGATCAAAAGGATTTATTGTTTTTTTTTACCATGAGCAGAGTGAACATGGTCTGTCCCACGTTGAAGCCGTGTCTCCAGTTGTGGTACGTGATCCGTCTGTAGCCTTTACTCACAGAATACATGAACCGCACCAGCACCTGCAACGAACCAGGGTTATTCACTCTCTGTACGGACGGTGTTTAACCCTAACTGTGTTTAGGTTTAGTCAGAAATACACTTATAAACAAAGGTCACGTTAAAGTCATGCAAACAGTCACAGATAGAATCACATTTTGAGCAAAACTAGGATTGGAGTAACGCTAGAAATGAAAGAAATTGCCAAAAACACAGCATAAAGCCCATATATAAACCCAAAAACACAGCATAAACCCTATATATAAACCCAAAAACACAGCATAAAGCCCATATATAAACCCAAAAACACAGCATAAACCCCATATATAAACCCAAAAACACAGCATAAACCCCATATATAAACCCAAAAACACAGCATAAACCCCATATATAAACCCAAAAACACAGCATAAAGCCCATATATAAACCCAAAAACACAGCATAAAGCCCATATATAAAGCCCATATGAGTGAGTTAAACATTACCTCTCTGGGAATGTGGAACTTGTCCACTACTTTGAGCTCGTAATACATCTTGATTCCACATTTGACCAGGTCCAGTTCACTGTTTTCGAAGTCGCAGAAATGAAACTCCATGATCTCCGCTTTTTTAGAATTGGGCAAGACCTCTGACTGGATCCAAACACAGAGTGACATTCATGCATTAGTTCAAAAGGATATAATGTGGGTGAATTATTGATAGTCTGTGGAATAAATGTGTAAACTTCACCAGAATCTCCTGCAGCTCCTCTTCTTCACAGTCGCACGGCTCTTTACCAAAACGCTCTCTGGTGTTCTGAGAAAAACAAAGTAGATCCTAATTAGGCTGAAATGGCATGATACATGACTTTAAATTAATATTATCCTGTAAAATCAGATTGGTTTTTCATTTTTGCCACATTAAAATACAACCAGGAATTTTTAAATGTTATTTAGTTTGTATTTTTAATGAGCTTTCCAGAAAAAAAAGAACTGACAGGAAACATTTAACTTTTTTTTAATGTCTACTTTTAAAATGAAAATTGTTCTTAAAATGAAATATTGGGCTAATATTTGAAAAGAGGAAAGGACTTATGCATTTTAAAATGAAAAAACAGCAAAGAAACTCATTTTTTTGAAAGTGTCCATGCTGGATCAGTGAAATATAACAATATATTAATAATCTTTATTCATATAGCACTTAAAAAAATGGTTTACAAAGTGATTAACAATTAAAAAAGTGTACAGCAACAACAAAATTAATCGACAATGAGACGGGGGTGAATCTGTTCAAGGATACAGATTTAAAAGGTAAATTGTGAAGTACATGAGATATAAAAAATAGAATAATTTACTTAATTTTATATAATAGATAAAAAATAAATACAGTGATAAATATCATTAAAAAAAAGTCTATAGAAATGGGTTTAATAAAGAATTGATTCAAAAGATGTTGATAGTGTAGATATTATAAATGAAAAACACTGAAATGGAACTGATTTGTAAAGATCAGATGTGGTTTGTCCTGTTCACATTAAACATTAAACATTCAGATCTGATTCCTGTGAACTCTGTGTAAACGTAGTCTCACATTTATTCGCGGTGGACTCACCAGGACGTTCTGGATCTCGTCTTTACGACACTTGACGTGATACATGACCATGTCCTGGAAGATGTCCTTCCTGTTTTCCAGTTTGTTCATCTTGTCGTAGGTGTCGGTGTTGAGCACAGACCAGCCCAAGAACTGGGTCAAAGACTGGACAGAGACAGACACGATAATTATAACTTTATGGATGTAGCACTTTTCAAAAACATGTGCTTTACATAATCCCAGTAAAAGATGAGGAAAATAATTATAACACCAACAAAAGACAAGAAAACAACAGGATGAAACGGGAAAAAAGGACAATAAAATATAAAATTATACAGATAAAACTAACTTCACAGAAACTATAAAATGAAAATAAATAGATAATAAAACATTTAAGATTTATAAAAGAGCTTTTTAAAGAAATTTAAAAGATGATATGGTTCCTCACTATTAAGTCTTACTGTCTATTCAAACCTTTGTCTTTTGTATTGATAAATTAATTTATTGTATTCTCATTTATTAATTTATTCTGAGAACTCTTTGTTTATATTTATATAAAAATAAATGTGCACATGTAGCCTGCAGTTCTCACTTATCATACCTTTCTTTAATTTGTTGCCATTTATTTGACGTTGATTTGTTTAAAAACCAGCTGCAAAAGGGACTCTTAATAATAAAGCATGATCTTTCTCCAGATTTGGGGTAAAATAATCGTCTTTTCCTGCACTACTCTTAGACAGCTGGGTGGAGCGTCCGTGTTATGAGGATCTATGATGAGGTGCATGATGGGAAACTCGTCAGTGAAGGATAATGGGAGGTGTGGACGGATGATGGATGGACCGCGGTCTGGAAAAAGGTGGGCACCATGACACAAAAACCAATCACAGACTTGAAGAACATTACGCACAGAAGCCATCGTTTACACAGAACCAACACCGTCTGAGATTTGAGGGAAACACCGACGTTTGATATTGACATTTGGAAATTTAATCCATGTTTGTCCAGTTTTGGGGGATTCGGTGATTTATGAGGTTTTTCCCAAAGGACAGGAGCATCAGGAATGAAAAATCTATTGAGTTTCTTTAAATCCGATCTCAAATATCCAGCTCTACTTCTCTTCAGACGATGTTAATGGATGGACTTACCACTTACACAGAACTATTTCATTTTAAGACATTAACTGAGAAAGAAGTGAGAGAATGAAGCAGAAGGGAATTTTTATTTAGAATTCATTCATTCACCTTGGAGTCTATCCCAGCAGTACCATTAGAAAATTGCTTTAAATCTCTGTTCATCCATTTCTACTCAACAGGACAGATGCTATATTTAATAACTTGGACTTGAATTGAAATAAATAAATAAATAAACAGGGTATTTTATTAAGTAAAGACACAGCAAGATGAGCTTTATATTCGCCTCAAGCTGTTGTGTTTTTCCACAAATCTGTCCACTCACTGTTGTAAAATTGTTTTAAGTATTAGTCAGGTGTCTTTTTGGAAGTGAAGAGGGGACTTTCTACTTTTTATTCAAAGGTAATGGCAAAGAAAATAGAATATCACTGTTTGTTAAAGTTTTTATGTTTGCTTTCCCATTTGCCACACTGCTTAACGAGCTTCCCCAATGATCTCTTTCCAAATGTGTGTGACCATCTCCAAAATATGTCACTGTCTCCCCCTTTTGCTCTTGTTTGTTTATATCAGAAAACAGACAGAGAACGAAGGCTTATTTTAATTAAACTCTGTGAAAAAGATAAGATTTGATGTTGCAAAAGAAACACAGCTTGTACGCAACTTTAATATTTCAGCAAACTCTAGTCTTTAAGCACGTGTGAGGTTCTAAAGTGTGTTGTGTGCTTTTAGTCGGAGCCAGAGGCAAATGCACAAACTCCAGTTAAAGCCCGAGGTCTGATCATTAAAGATGCAGTAGTTCTGAACGCTCTGAGTGTATTTATAAAGCCATGACTCAGGCTCTACCTCCATCAGAGTCTCGTCCATGTCGTCGAAGGGTTTTCCGTCTTTTCTGTTGTAAAACGTAGCCACGCCCACGATCTCTTCCTTTTTGTTGACGATGGGCATCGACAGGACGTTTTTAATGGTCCAGCCGGACTCGTCCAGAGGCTCCGTCTGTGGGACGAGACACAGGACACGTTAGGCCTGTTCCAGGTTTAATCAGGGCTGGGTTTATGTGGATGTTTTAGTCGAAGCAGCTGCATAAACTTTATAAAGCTGTGTCCACCTGCAGCAAATAATGCAGCAGTTTTGACTCCAATGTTTAAACATGGGAAGTATTCTTTTTACAACTTCAACGTGTTCATGTTTTTTAAAACTTGAAGCCTGGAATAGAAAGTTGAAATTCTGAGAAATTATTAAACAAAGTATTTAACACAACTGACAAATCAAAATCACATTTATCTTTGTAATCAACTCTGAATACTCAAAATAACTCAAATGTAGCTTCAGATAACAAAACTATTAAGGTCTAAAGGTGCATTACACAAAAAATTCTTCAGTCATGGTCCTAATCTCACTCTCCAACAACAACGTACTGATCTTACCTGCTTTGATTTAACTGAAAAGAGTCAAAATGGTGCAAAATATTCCCAGAAAATATTCAATTCTAGGGACCTCTCCTGCTTCTCTTTTATTAAAATAAAATAAAACCAGACCAGTTTTTCCTCCAAAATACTAATCCATTTGACCAAACTGAAGTTTAGAGTTTAGCGTTAGCTTAGCTGTGACTTCAGCGTCAGGACGACAATTATCTCCTCCTCGTTAAACATGACGTGATTGAATTGACAGTATTTATCTGTGTTTTACGTTGCCTCCCTTTTCTCTGTTGATGCTTTTCTTTTTTCAGCTGTTTCTCTGTTAAAAGACATATTCAGCTGAAAATACACTTTATCTGCAGCTATTAAACTTTTTTAAACTATTTTAAAATTTTAATTGTTATATAGGATAATTGTGTAAGCCCTTATATTTCATTGATGACTGCTAGGTTGTGGCTTGTTAAGCTAATGATAGATCTTTTACCTGTTGTTGCTGTTGTATAATGCTAAATCTCACCTGAAAAGCAAAGAACTCATCCTGGGCTGCGTTCATGATGTTACAGATCTGTGGAAAAAAATGACAAACAGTGAAATAATTATTGTTGAAAAAGAAAAATATAGACATTTCCATAAGACCCCAGACAAGACTTCACCCAAACCCTTTTTAATACCATTTTAAATCATTCATTTATAACCATTTAATTCATCTCCATCCAAAAAAACCAGCCTCAGTGACATGTCTTTCCCAATTCTTTAGCTTTAATAAAACCCAGAATGAGCAGAGAATGAGATGATTACGAGAGCAGACGAGTTCAAAGACGAAAAAGACTCACAAAGACGTCGAAAGGACAGACACTGTACTCTGTGAATCAGGAGAGAGACGGATGTACGAACAGAGCGTAACTCAGCGGTTCGACGAAAAAAACACACTGAGATTAATTACAACGGCGACAGAAATGACTATTCCGCATCACAGCAGAGCGACTTTTCATTTTCACAAAGGTCTGAGCAATACCACTAATGTTCTGCTCAGATGCACCGCCGCAACTTCCCACCGAGATGCTCCTGAAATGAAATGTTTGAAAGCGGGACACAGGTGTTACATCGTCCAGAACTCGACGGGGAGAAGGGATTTCTCAGGTGAGCAACGAGGGAACGAGTTCGTCCTCAGATGTGCTTTTGATAATGTCATTTTCAGAGACGTTTGTGACATTAGTGTGAACCCAGGATCCGACTGTTTCATGTGCTCTTTGTCTGAGAAGTGCCTCCAAAAACAGGACAGAGGCAGAATTTTACAATGGGATATTTAGCTTTGTCAAGATCAGATGAAATTCGACAAATAAAAACTGATCTTCACAATGTGCTAATGTCATGTTGCTCATTTGTTTTGTTTTTTACCTCCTCAAATAAAAAAGAACTAATCATTTTAAGACAAAACTGGCAAAGATGTCCCTTTATTCTGTCCAAATGATGATGGCAGTTAAAGTATCTGGAATAAAGGTTGGTTTATGTGACCTTTGAGTCATTAAAGATGAATTAGATTTTGTATTTTATTGTAAATTAATCTGAAATCACAGTCTGAACTTAAAACTGATCTGTGGCTCATGAAAAATGGACAAAAACACATTTACATCAATCAGACTCGGAGCAGAGCCACTTCCATCAGGACGGATACATCCCATACATCACATGAACTGTTCACACTCTTCCTTCGGGTAAAATGCTACACTTGAACTGTTCACACCTATTTCTTCAGGCAGAAGGCGACACATGAACTGTTCACACCTCTTTTTTCAGGCAGAAGGCTACACATGAACTGTTCACACCTCTTTTTTCAGGCAGAAGACTACACATGAACTGTTCACACCTCTTTTTTCAGGCAGAAGGCTACACATGAACTGTTCACACCTCTTTTTTCAGGCAGAAGGCTACACATGAACTGTTCACACCCTTTTTTTCAGGCAGAAGGCTACACATAAACTGTTCACACCTCTTTTTTCAGGCAGAAGGCTACACATGAACTGTTCACACCTCTTTTTTCAGGCAGAAGGCTACACATGAACTGTTCACACCTCTTTTTTCAGGCAGAAGGCTACACATGAACTGTTCACACACTTTTTTTCAGGCAGAAGGCTACACATAAACTGTTCACACCTCTTTTTTCAGGCAGAAGGCTACACATGAACTGTTCACATCTCTTTTTTCAGGCAGAAGGCTACACATGAACTGTTCACACCTCTTTTTTCAGGCAGAAGGCTACACATGAACTGTTCACACTCCTTTCTTTAGGCAGAAGACTACACATGAACTGTTCACACCTCTTTTTTCAGGCAGAAAACTGGTCACACCTCCTTTCTTTAGGCAGAAAACTACACATGAACTGTTCACACCCCCAGCTTAGCCTCAAAGTCAGAAAAAACAAGGCTAAAACATAGCTTCTGACATGAGAAAATAAATGTATTAAAACCTTTTAAGCAAAAAGAATGCCCAGATCATCAGTTCAATATGTTATTTTTATTTTATTTTTTTACAGTTGTAGTGAAGATGATTTGTGCAATAATAAAGAAAAGTGCTAACAGTGTTAAAATCTAAAAAAACACTATAAAAAATGCTGTTTGGCTCTGACCCAGAACGTTGGCTTCTAAACCCACTTTGGGTTAATAAATTATACACAAACTCAAAAACAATTTAACTCTGAAAATCAAAACACTTACGCCTTATTTTCTTTCAATAACACAACAAAGGATTGAATTGTGTCACTTTGAAAATGTGTCCTGTTTGCTTTTTACTGACGCCCCTTAAACACAAACCAACTTTCTGTTTAAATACAAACATAAAAAGCCAAAGTCATTTATCTCTTTGCAGAATGGAGTCTTTAATTCTTCTCGGCAGCCATTTATTCATTATTCATCCTCTCTGTCTCGGCCCGGCAGATAGAAAAATATTACATCTTCAATTTCCTGCAAAGTCCTTTTTGTGCCAGAACTGGGAAATATCCCTGTGTAACTGTTAATACTCCCAGACTGTTAAATATGACAGCTACCGGCCTCAAACGGAGCCTCGTGATTGGCTGTGATTTAGAGCTGGCCCGAGTTCATTTTCCACAGACACATTGTTTTTACGTCGGAGGCAGTGACGGATGATGAAACGGACCCGGCTCTGTTCGGTTCTGGCAGATATTTGCAGAAGAAATGGCGATGGACATTAAAACGGACCAAAATGACACATTAAAGTTCACACAGATGTTTCTCTTTCGTTGATTTTTAACGGATCTGTGACGCATCTTTTAAGAAACATCAGCTTAAGTTCATGACAATTAAAAAAACAAGACTAACATTTTAGTTTAACTCAATTTTATTTTGTGACTGGTCCTTTATTATTTTTTCCTAAAGTTTTGAGCAGGTCTTGACATGTTAAGCATAGTATTTCATTTTATTTTTATTGTTTATTTGTTATTTAATAGTTTCGTCTCTCAGTTTAACCGATGGTCCACTTCATTGCTCACTGTTTTAGATTTGACACATAAACATTTAGTAAATTAGGCTCAAAGTGTTGTTTCTTTGTGAACTTTTCTAATAAAAACACCAGGAAGCTCACTGATTTACTTGTTTTAGCATTTATTGCACATTTTATTCTGCTCTCGGGATTGTTTTTATTATTTATGATTAGTTTTTATATAATACAAGTATTTATTATAGATTGGTTTTAGCTGATTTGAGCTTTATTTATATATATTTTGAAATGTTTTTAGCTCAGGGAAGGTTCAATAAGCTGTATTTTGCACTTGTGTGTGTAGTTCTTGTTCTGTTCTTGTCTGTTTTGTACTGTATGTTTGTTGTGGTATAAAAACAGCATAAACCTGTGAAACTGTGTGTTGGGTAGATGTCAATTTAAAATGCAGAAAAAAACAGAAAAACATATTCTTACCAGTCCATTCTCGGCTACGTACGTCGGTAAACCACTGACGAGGGCCCAGTGATCGGCCGGAGGGCTTCTGAGGACGGACACAAAACACAACTCAAAAAAGAGAAAGGAAACAAATCAATAAGTAATATTGACAGATAAGGTTGTATTTATACTATTGTTACCTTCTTGCTGCCTCTGTGTTCCCTTGTTACATTAATAATTCTATAAACAGCCCAAAGCACAAATCTACATGACTCACGGTATGACTTTGATGTCCTCTTTTCCGTGGAGGATGTAATCGATGACTTTGTAGAAGATAACTTCCTAAAAAAGAGAAAATTTGAGTAAAAAAACACATGGCAAAAAGAAAAGGTGGCCCTGAACAATCAGAAAAGACTCCATCTTGTGTCGTTTGTACCACTAGATGGAGCCATGAGCCACAACTATCCCTCGGAGAAGTATAAATGTAAAACAAAATTACTGCTGAAAGTTGCTCCCTGAGTTTTGACTGTAAGGTTTGAGAGTCAGGAGAGATCTGAGGGAATCTGAGAAGAGTTGTCAGGAAGTTCAAAGTTAAAAGTGCATCACATCAAAGCTGCAACACAGCCTTAAACCACGGAGCAAAGTTATGGAAAGAAGGTTTTGTGAAAGTGAACTTCTTCTGAGAAATGTATCAAAGGCTGCCTTCAGAATAAGCATTTCATCTTGTAGCTATTATACTGTAAATACATCCTTTGGAGCCTACAGTAGATTCTTACTTTCCAGCTTCATTTACAAAACTACACCAGCCTCTTATTAGTTAAAAACTCACTTATCCTATATTTATCATGTTGATGGATTAGACATAAATGAACTCAAAACCTAGAGCTGGCCACTTTAGATCTGGTCCCTCTGGGTTTTAGAGCCAGGTCTTACTCTGCCGTCTGGAGTCTTGGGTCCATCGTACGGTGGGACCTCTCCCATCAGAATGGGCCACAGGTCGAAGAACTCCTACGAAACACAAAACAGACACAACATTTCTATTTAGAGCTGGACAACATCAGCTAAAGCTCAAACATGAACATTATAAAAAGAAGAATAACAATCTTGTTTAATCCAATTTCATTTTCCCACTGGTTAAAAAACTCCTTTGTTCTATTGTTTCTCAGTTTAGTTTAGTTTAGTTTAATTAATTTAATTTAATTTAATTTAATTTAATTTAATTTAATTTAATTTAATTTAATTTAATTTAATTTAATTTAATTAATTTAAATTATTTTATTTTATTTTATTTTATTTATTTATTTTATTATTTTACACTTGTGGCACAATAAACTTTACCTCAAGAAAAAAAATCTCAGAAAATGTTGTGACTGTAAATAAACATGGAAGACAATGAGAAGGTTTTCTTATGGTTTGCATAATCTCTGGAATAATGAGAGACAATTTTGTAATTCAAACATTTCAGACAGACATTTCAAACAGGTCTACATTTCCAGTAATTTGTACTTTACTTGAACACTTCCACTCTAGGTATTTTCTCTATAAACCTGCTCAGAGACTGCAGATGGGAATTAATTCATGAATAACTCTGAAGTCTCACGTCTGCTTTAATTAAATCTCTTTAATTATATTATTTATTTGTTTATAAGTGTCTCATTCGTCTTAGTTTCTATCAGACCCTAATCAAAACACTAACAGGTGACATTTCCAAACAGACCAATTCACTCTGTTTGTACGTACAGCTTTTAACTCAGTTTTAGACGTTGGCTTTTACTGTTATTTTATCATTATTTGTTTTTACTGTGCTCTTGTATGTGTTTTTTGTATTTTTTATATATATATATTTCTTCTTGTTGGCATTTTGACCTATAAATGTGTTCTATAAATAAAATTAGATTGGATTAGATGATCCCTGACTAAGAACTACACTACGACTCTGCTCGAAGGCAAATAAAGGTGTAGAATTACAATTTGGCCACTAGATGTCACCAAAACTACACCCTGCACCTTTAAATCCTCCATCCACCTGCAGCTAAAACATCTTCAAGTCCTGATTAAAGCTCAGAAACACACCTGTGCCGTCATTACTGTATTATCAGCTTCAACGGCAGCTGTCAGGCGGATAAATCTGTTAAAAAAAAGAACTTTAAATCTGATTTTCTACAGCCTAGTTGTGTTTGTTGTTGTCTGTTTCATTTGTAAACCCAGACAGCCATCTGTGCCGACTCTCAACATGTGTTTGTCTCTCGCAGCAGGTGTGAAGCTCAACCTGCAGCTGCTGTAATTAGTGACACTCTCTGCCAATAAGTTTATGGAAATATGGACAACATCACGGATACACAAGCGTCAAAGGATACAGTAAACAACAGAACAATACGCTGTTTGTTGATTTAAGGAGTTTAAACTTAAATGAAGAATGATGCAAATGAGATGAAAGAAGAAAAGAGAAATCACAGGAGAACGCAGCTAATTATATGCTTGGATAAAACAACATTATATCACATCGAACCGTGATCAAAGGAGAAGTGATTGTGGGGAAATTTATACACGTTTTTGCAGCGATGTTTGTATTTAGACGTGAACTAAAGCGCTAATTAAGAGCTTTAATCCCACAAATGACACTAAACCGAACCAACAGAGCAAACAAACGACCTGCAGATACTTTCCACCTGCTCTTAGACAAGTTTGAACCCTGAGCTTTCTCTTCTAATTGGATAAAATAACACAAAATTCTCTGTTTGTGGCAAAGCAGAAGCACCGGAGATGACTTGTGACTAATTAAAGAAAATAAAAGTTTGAAAATAGGCCAAAATATGATCATTTATCCTCAAAAATTGGGAAAAAGGAAGATTAATTTCCACTTCTTTATCTTATTTCCCTGACATTATACAGTTTAATATATGCATCCTCACTCTAATAATTTATTTGCATTGAATTGATTACTATTGCTGGATGTGTGGAGTCTAACCTTGGTCTTGGTCATGTCCAGCAGACCCACAGAGTAACGGTCACAGTTCAGAAAGGCCCTGACCGTGTACAGAGCTTTGTGGAACTGTCTCTCGATGTCCGTCAGCTCCTCAAAAACCTTGCTGGCCGACCACAGCAGCACCTGCATCACACAAGAAAGCTCATTTAGATTTAAGAACGTCCCTGATTGTTGCAGATTTGCTCATTTCCGAGACAAAACAACAATAAAAGACAAGTTAAAAGAGGTCACAGATTAAAGGCTCCATGTTTGTCCTCTGCACATTTTGTTTTGTTGATGGAAAATATAGTTCTGGTTTGTTTTGTTCAGCTCTTGGCAAAGATAGGTTATATTTTTTGCGGTTTGGACCCATTTAGATGAATGTGGTGCACTTAAGGGTTCACATTTTAATCAAATTGTACCAGAGTTTTGAAGGGAATGTTTTTTCCTGGGTAAGTTCAGTGGAAACGTTTTTCAAAATCACAAGTAAATGAAAAAAGTTTCTGGGGTGAAAAAGGGGCTGTAAATAAAAATAAAATACCTTCTTTAAACCATGCTTCACACAGATTTGAGCTGATTTGTTGGTGTTTAATTACAGTTTGTTCAGTTTTAGTTGGACTATCTCTACTCTGTAATGGCCCTTGAAATCACTTTATAAATAATAAATAAATAACTGAGGACTGGTGCATTTCCATCAGTAACAAACAGCCAATAAACTACCAGATAAAATGCATTTATATTCATTTATAACATTTGGATGTGTGTAAAATAACAGGAGATAAATGATCATTGGGATTGTGTGAAAGTCCTGGTCTGTTGAGACATTTATGTTTGAATGCTACTCTTTTTGTTCAAACCATTCTCAGACTTAACTAACGGTGCATTCAGGTGCTCCTCGGGAAGTCGGGAAAACGCTTTTCTGAATTGAAAAATGCACATGAATCGAGTCGAAACAACAGACTCTGAAACTCACCGAGATTCTGTTGACGTTATTTTCAACATTTAAGATATTTTAGTTGAATGTAAGTCATCTAAAAATATTTCATACCAACTGTTTTTCACATTAATAACTCGATAATTTGTCAGTACAACTATTTTTTTTAGTCCATATAGACTTATTTAGAATCTATACTAAGTTATTTATTTATTTCCATCTGTATTTAGAGGTTTCAACACACGTTATGTTCACTTCTTTTGTTTTAAATAGTCTTCTTTTTCTTGAAGCGCTGCTAATAACTGCTGCTGTGACTAGATTCACTCATTTAAACACAACATTAACACATTTTTAACTTCACCTCCATCTTCCTTGTTGTTATAGTTTAGATTAAAATCATGTGAACAAACCGAAGTCGGAAAAGCGACTTCCTAACTCTCTGTAAGTTTCTGAGGAGCACCTGAATGCACCATACATCCTCTACAACTCGTGCTGACGTTCACAGAGGTGTCCCGGTGCAGAGTGTGCTCAGACCTGGCCCCTCCTGGTCTCACAGTTGTGCAGGTAGCTCAGGTGGAAGACCCTCAGGACCAGGTTGGCAAAGTTCAAGTATTTGTTCAGAGTCTGTAAAAGGAAATACAACACAGAGTTTAGCTGATTTAGCTGCTGTTTCAGGAGTTTACATCAAAAATACTTCACTCTCAGCACAAAATGGCTTTTACTGAAAACAATAAAGACTCAACTCAAGAGAACCTTTGCTTTAAATCAAATCCAGGTTATTTCTAGTTGCTTCGTGTTACCTCTTCGTCCTTTTTGGTGAAACTGGGTCCGTCCAGTTTGTTGACGGCCATCATGACGGCCACCATGTCTTTGCCGTTCATGATGGGCAACGCCAGCACGTTTTTGGTCGAGTACTCCGTCAGTTCGTCCACGAAGTTACTGAAGTGTTGGCTCTGAAAAGGAAAAGAGTTAGTCACATGTAATTATAGACAACACCAGCGTCAGAGCCGACATTTAGCTCTGCTCTCTTAGTCCAGAAAAAACAGAAAACAGGGATATAACTTCGATATCTACACTTGTTTTTGACTCCTGTTTTCTTTTTTCTTTTTTGTTTAAGCCCTTCATATTTGTCAGATTTGGTTTAATTAGCTTCTGATAAATACTGCAACAAAGCTTTAATGCCCTTCTGTAAATCCAAAGGGGATGTGAAGTTTATTTTTGACCCCACAAGGCTGCCGTAGTGTGTGGAGTTAAAGTTCAAATAAAATAAACAAATTATAATTCCGAAGAGGAAGTCTATTCTTAATTCATTATGACACTTTTAGATTTATTTATGTGCATCCATCTCAAACTCTATAACACATTTCATATCATTTTTAACAATTAAACATTAAGTATAGTCCTCTTATCTTCCTCACTCCATCTTTTTTCAAACACATCTTCCTTCTTCCTTTTTCCACTAATGTCATCTTCTTCAATCATTCTAACATCAGTTTTGATGCTGTAATTCTCAAAATCCTAAATATTTTTTTTACCAATAACATATTTTTAAAATTTTCCATAATTTTAAATATTTCTTGCCAAAGTTTATGTAACTTCTGATGAGAAACGACTGTCCTGAGTTCTTTAAGTCTTGTATATGTGCTTGAAAATGTAATGTAGGACCTCAATTACCACCGAGACTAGCTTCAATCAGTTCATTCTCATAAAGGTCTCCAAAGTTTCTCTCTCCAGTTTGACTCCAGGGTTTGTTCCTCAGCTTTATTCTTTAGTATCTCACATTTTTGCCCAACAGCAATTTGCACTTGTCCGACTAAAACCTGTGAACTTGGACTCAGTTTTTTCCCTCTGTAAAAGAAAAAGAAAATGGTGCAAAGGCTACATCTATTTCCTGAAGTGCTGTTTGTGTGCAGCAGGGGTCATCACGCTCTCGGAGGTGAGACTGAGGCAGGACGGCTCATTAACGACAGCGGCCCCCACGGGGAGCTCCACACAGACCTGCTTCAGTAACAGAGCTCCAGGTGTAGGTGACTTTAAGAAGAAAGAACCTCAGAACGGGTCGGGTCTCCAAGTTTAGAGCTGCACGGTTTATGTACAGGCTAGATTCAGATGTATTTTTTCTTTATAATGCACTTCAGGACATTTTTTGACTTGCAAATAAGACTTAAAAGGCATCAATTATGTTAAATAATGGCATGAAGGAAATAAAAGCTGTGTGCTCTTCAGTTTCAGGATGTAATGTGTTATATTTCAGTCTCTGTTCATGTCTGTATAGTTCATTATGTTTACATTTGACTGTATTTGTTGAAGTCACATAATCATTAAAAACTGGTTTCTGGCAGCCATCTTGAGTTTGCTCTGACGAAGAAGGCTGAAGGTTTAAACGTGTTGGCGGCAAAAATATATCGCCATGTTTTAACAAAGACTTTTAAATCTTTTTTTATCTTTTAAATGCTGCGGTGGTCTGCTTTTTACTTGATACATCAACTCTTTACAGTGTCTAACCCACTTCGAAGACTTTAAAATTCAGTTTAGTTTAGTTACTATGACGGGACTGTGGCACAAATGTACAGTGAACTAGCGAAACTACATATTATTGTAACTCAGGTGAATGGCACTGTGCTGAAAATAAGTTTAATCATTATCTTTATGTTGAGATCAATGGATTAATAAGACTCAGAGTTACTTATTTTAATGCAGCATTCAAATAAAACTGTTGTTTGTGCCGTTTATTTAGTCTCTGCTGCTGTCGGTTTTGTTTCGAGTTTAGTATAATTTTGTGTTTTTCCTCAGGTTCTCTCTTTCCCAGACTGCGATCCACATTACTGTCTTATAAGTAACGACAGCTCTTTATCAGAATGAGCTGTCGTTACTTATAAGACAGTAATGTGGATCAATTTCCTTCTACAATTCTGTTTTAAAATGAAACTGCACAGCCTAAAACACTACTAGCGTTAGTCATGTTGCAGCACTACTCTTCATGGCATCATTTTGTCCCATACAATCCACTTTTGCTTCATCTATAATAAAAAAAACTGTACATTTCTGCAAAAGATTGTTCCATTTCCAATACATTATTAACATTCTAATGATAGTGTCTTTCTACTGAAACAGACACAACAGAGCGTACGCAGCAGATTAAAGCCGTCTCTTTGTGCTGAGGTTGTGAAAAGACTGCGTTGCGTGACCTTTGGGAGTAATCTGGGATAGTTCTAATTCAGGACGGATTAACGGCTCCAGCTCCGTCACACGAACACACCTCAGAGGACTGCTTTTAACCTGTCATCGTTTACACAGAAGAGAGCTCCCAATAATATTACACTCAAAATTCTGCTCTTTTATATTTGTAGACCTGGTTTTAAATCAACAAATGATTAATGAGACACAGCAACATGGCACGATGTGGCTTTAAATCACAATAAATAGGTTGTCTGTGTCAGAAATATAGGAAATCTCTGAGAATCCTGCTGCTACATCCTTCTAAATGAGCGTTTATATGCAGCAAATGTAACAAATCTCAGCAATAACACAGTTCTGGGATTTCCATAAAATATCAAGTGAATTTGTAAAAGGTGAGTGAGTTGCATTTATTGCCAAAAAGCAAATAAACTTTAAATGTCATCACAGACTTAAGCTCTTTGATGCATTTTGCCAAAGCCTGACGAGAAATATACACGTCTTTTGAGGAGTTTTGTGCGTCTAACTTTGCCTTGTGCTTTTCTGTTTGTCTTAATATCTTAAAAATAAATAAATGAATAAATATCCCCAATGTGGGATTAATAAAGGTTTTCTTATCTTATCTTTTCTTATCTTAAATGTAGATTATACTCAGGTTTAAAATCAGGTTGCAAGGATCATAGCACAGCAGTAGGACCCTAACGTTTAATGTTGAATGACCAATGCGTTAAAATAAAAAAAAACAAAAAAAAACAAAAACTGTGCTATTTTACATATCTCAGATGAATAGTTTTGACTTTGCGTCATCCATTTTACATTTGTTTTATCAGAGCTTTAGAGCTAACAGCTGATGACGTAGATTTGGTGTCCCATGTATTAAAGTTTATTTGAAAAACACTTTTTTTATTCCACAACTACGTACAAAAATGTGTGTTTAATAATTTAATTTAATTTAATTTAATTTAATTTAATTTAATTTAATTTAATTTAATTTAATTTAATTTAATTTAATTTAATTTAATTTTATTTTATTTTATTTTATTTTATTTTATTATTTTATTTAAAAAATGTAAAATATTTTCTGTATATATTTACATAACCAATGCGTCAAATGCTTGTTGCAGCCAATTCCGGGTCACACAGTTTGACATGAGGGTATAGGATTGCAAATATCAGCGTGACAGTGGTTTAAAAGGATGGATTGGAGGCTTCTTTGGTTTTTTATCTGTTATTTCTGCAGTCAGGCTGAAAAGACGGCTTCAAACATCGCTGTACCGTCACACTGCAGCCTGGAAAGCTCCTGTGATGGGAATTGGAGCCATTTCAAAGCCTCCAACCCTCAGTCTCCAAATGAATGAAGTGCTGTGTTACTGTTTAATTGCTTGTCTTTATGATGCTAATCCATGCACTGGGAAACAGCTTCGTCCCATTGTTATTCACTTTAATTTAGACCGGTTTAAAGTATTGCAGATTTTTATGAAGACCACTGTGCCTCCAATTCATCAGTCCTATAATTATTCAACATTTGTATTGGACAAAAGGGTATAAAATAAATTGCATATGCCTCCAAAGACAAACACAAACAAGACACAAACACTTTGCTTTTTTTCTTCTAGTTATAACCACTCACCCTTCCTTTCTACGACCTGTGAGCACCTACGGTAGCCCTTTAGGGACATGCTGTTGTCTATGAACAAACCCAGTCAGAGATGAGCCTTTGTACAAGATTATGTGTTCAAAAAAATGAATTAAAGCACCTTTTCAACTTATTTTACAGTGTATCTCGTGAAATAAATAAGCAAACTGGAGTAGATTTTACAGAGACATGTTATGAATAATACAGAAATATAAAATACAAGAAGGAGAAACCTCAAATGCACTGTTTAAGACGTGTTTTAAACCCAAAAAAACACTAAAATGTGAGGCATCTGCTGTAGAGAAGCGATAAAAATATGAAATGAGGTCCTTTACAATGTTTTATGTGGTCCTCCAATGCATTTAGTTCAGTAATTCAGTTTGATATAATTGTATTTTCCAATTTTGAGTAGTTTAGTTTCACTTTTTCCTCAAAATAAAAGACAGACAGGTCGTTATGTTGTTGTGAGCTCCTGGGAGGGAAGGAGTTTTCTGTTATGGCGTCTTTAAATGCACAGAAGATATTATTATTATTATTGTTGTTATTATTGATGAATGTGTTGCGTTTTGTTCAACTTCAACATGTCAGAAAACTTGTTGATTCTCTGAGTCCTTGAAAGTAAAGCGCCTCACGTTCTGGAAATGATCTCCATTTATTTCGGCGTAAGTGTTTTACTAATCTCCCACTCAAAGTATTAAAGCGATGGCCGCAGCTCGTAGCCCGTCAGTTTGGTGCAGTGGGCCTTATTAAGTGTAAATGTCACAATAACAGTCGGCAGAGGCGTGACAAAACTGGAGCGTTCACCGAGAGACGCAGCCAGACACTTTCCAAATGTCAGAGGTATCGACTGTAATGAGATTGAGCAGAGCTTTTCAGGGAATTAAACCCAGAGACACAGAGAGAGAGAGAGAGATGTGGGGTCAGGTCTCCCTCTAGTGGTCAGACTGACACACAACAACAACAAATCAAAGGTTTTAGGTGGGTTTGAACAGGTTTTTGATGAATTTGAATGGTTTTATGTGGATTTGAACTGATTTTAGATGGATTTGAACAGGTTTTAGATGGATTTGAACAGGTTTTAGATGGATTTGAACAGGTTTTAGGTGGATTTGAACAGGTTTTCAGTGGATTTGAACAAGTTGTAGTTGGATTTGAACTGATTTTAGGTGGATTTGAACAGGTTTTAGTCAGATTTGAACAGGTTTTAGATGGATTTGAACAGGTTTTAGGTGGATTTGAACTGGTTTTCAGTGGATTTGAACACGTTGTAGTTGGATTTGAACTGATTTTAGGTGGATTTGAACAGGTTTTAGTCAGATTTTAACAGGTTTTAGATGGATTTGAACAGGTTTTAGGTGGATTTGAACAGGTTTTCAGTGGATTTGAACAGGTTTAGGTGGGTTTGAACAGGTTTTAGGTGGGTTTAAACAGGTTTTAGGTGGGTTTGAACAGGTTTTAGATGGATTTGAACAGGTTTTAGATGGATTTGTACTGGTTTTAGTCAGATTGGAACAGGTTTTAGATGGATTTGAACAGGTTTTAGGTGGGTTTGAACGGGTTTTAGATGGATTTGTACTGGTTTTAGTCAGATTGGAACAGGTTTTAGATGGATTTGTACTGGTTTTAGTCAGATTGGAACAGGTTTTAGATGGATTTGAACAGGTTTTAGGTGGATTTGAACAGGTTTTAGATGGATTTGAACAGGTTTTAGTGGATTTGAACAGGTTTTAGATGGATTTGAACAGGTTTTAGGTGGATTTGAACAGGTTTTAGATGGATTTGAACAGGTTTTAGGTGGATTTGAACAGGTTTTAGGTGGATTTGAACAGGTTTTAGGTGGGTTTGAACTGGTTTTAGTCAGATTTGAACAGGTTTTAGATGGATTTGAACAGGTTTTAGGTGAGTTTGAACAGGTTTTAGATGGATTTGAACAGGTTTTAGATGGATTTGTACTGGTTTTAGTCAGATTGGAACAGGTTTTAGATGGATTTGAACAGGTTTTAGGTGGGTTTGAACGGGTTTTAGATGGATTTGAACAGGTTTATGATGGATATGAGCAGGCTGTAGTTGGATTTGAACATGTTTTAGTTGGATTTGAACAGGTTTTAGTTGTATTTGAACAGGTTTTAGAGAGATTTGAACAGATTTTAGATTAATTTGAACATGTTTTAGTTGGATTAAAACAGCTTTTAGTCAGATTTGAACAGGTTTTAGTTGCATTTGAATGGATTTTAAAATGATTTGAACAGATTTTATTTATCTTTGTAGCAAAAATTAAATCTATCTTAAACTGTTTCAAATCCATGTAAAACCTGTTCAAATCCAACTAAAACCTATCGCCAAAAATATTACCTTCAAAATGTATTAAAGGGCCACATAAAACCTCACAAAGGGCCTTATTTGGTCCCCGGTCCTTGAGTTTGACGTGTGTTTTCTAACATATTCAACACCTATAAGTGATTATTGTTGATCGATCAGTGAAACAGGAAGTAGCCTGCACCTGAGAGACGTCGGGAACATTGGCCATCTTTTTGGTGGTGGCCACGTGGCCCACGATGCCCATGTCCAAGGGGTAAACGATCTCACTGTCGGGGGCCACCAGGCAGTCGTCAAACACAGCGTCTTTGTGGACATTGAACAACCTGCACAGAGACAGAAATGTGTTAGAAGACGTGTTATTAAATGGTAATAACAGTGTTTGTAATGAAAATGGTTATGAAAATAGAGATAACAGCAATAAAAAGCTCTATGAAGAAGCTAAAATGGCTAACTTGGAAATCTCAGATGCTAAAGTCTTAATGGACAGACTGAGTACCATCTCAACTGTGGATAGTCTTTGTTTATTATCTTATGTGCACTTTATGACATGATTCCTCTCTTTATCGCTAAATATTTTGACACAAATATAAATTGTAGGTGATGATTTCACGTAAATATAAGTAAACAATGTATTAAATATGCCAGATTTGTACTTATATAAAAGTAAGATAACATACAACATACAATAACAACTTCATTCATTGTTAATTCATCATTTACAAAGCATTAATCCAACATTAATAATCACTTTTTCATTATAAACATTGTTATAAATGTTTTAGTCTTAACAATAAACCCATATATAATTATACTTATAAATGATATTTCAGTGTCTTTAATATATAATTGTTAGTTACACATTTATTCTTAACTACTGTTTTATTGTGAGTTATTATAAAGTGTTACCAAAATTAATCCTCACTACATCAACCTTTATGGCTGTTATGAACATTATTAACGAGGACATATCTATACACAAGAGGGAAACAGATATAGGTTGGGTTTAAAAACACATAAAACACATAGATTACTTTATTTGGCTCTATTTTTCTTGTAACACTACGACAGATGCATCTTGTAAAGCCGACCGTTTCTTAAAGACTGTCATAGTGCATTAAATATATTATAAACAGTGCATTTAAGTTCATCTGTTTGTATTAGTTCTATATTAATAATAACATGTCTCTATAGGTCCTGCTCCAGTCTGATTATTATTATTATTATGTTCAAACATCTGTTCCTGTGTCATTGATTTTGAGCGGAAACACCTTCTTCACTTGAAGCACATGACTAAAACCAATCTGACATCCACCAGAGACAGCGCCATCTACTGGTGTTTGTGTGGAACAGACCCACTGACTGACATTAATTCTATTTTAGTTTGAAGTACTTCTAGATTCTAACATTTGTTGAAAAAGGCCATTTTATTCAACTGTGTCTTTGTTTTTGTTTCCACGGTAACAAACGTCCTATTTATTGTACGCATTCTTTAAACTAAATCATTTCAAAATGGCTGCCTACGCAAGTCCCGCCTCCCCACGAGCACCTGAGCAAGAACAACCTGAAGACGTCTGTGAGCGTCCTGATGAAGGGTTAATTACCGACACTGATCGCTCTCTGAACTCCAGTAAAAACACTGAAGCAGACTTGTACCTTACACACAGGGAGGAGTACGATCAGGTGACTACGCAAATTCAATCCCTCAAGGAACAAATGGAAAAAGAAAACAAAGAGTTTAAAAATGAGCTCAGATCGATGAAGCATGCCCTGAGTTTGGAGGAATTCTGTTGGATTGGAGCCAGTGAGTACTTTAATTATCTTCTTTTTAATTACTTTTTAAAGGTTGTAATTTGGCTCCAAAAAAAAATCAAATGCGTTATCAACTGATTATGTCCCAGTCTTTGATAAAGATTCTGATCTTTAAATCAAGGTCTCTAGACAGTTTTTGATGAAAGAACCTCTTCTGTCAAACTATTTGTAATTGTAATGAACGTTAAATGTGAATAAACGAATACTTTGGTAACTATTACAGAACCCACTCCCTGCAACATCTCGGACAAAATGGCTCTTGAAGATGAGAAACAAGTCTGCAGAGAAATCCTCCAATACCTGTCTTCTCTGAAACACATGGTGTCTAAGATAAGTCAGACTCTGGAGAGCTTTGACCAAACCGACAACAACAACAACAACAACAACGAGATGGACGAGGTGTTTTATGACACTCTCGAACCTGAAGATCGTGAAAAGATGATGTGGCAGTCGATGAAAAACATGTTCAGTAATCTGATGTGATTGTTCTGCACACAACCACAAAATAAAATACTGCAACGAGTTAAAGAGAGGGATGCTTTTATTCATAAATAAACTAATGAATTTGGTGCATATATTCGCCTGTATACTGTATACTAATGAATTCATTTCTTAAAGGCTTATTACAAAACACAATTGAACGTAAATGTATTTATTTTCTTATAAAATTGAAACACAGTAGTGCATCCCTCTGTCTCTGCACTGACTTTTAAATAAAGTGAGCCCACAGATGTTTGGGGGATTATATTTTATTCAGACTAAAACCTGAAATGTGCCATAAACATTTCACCAAACATGTCAGGTAAGTCAGCTTTCTCTGCAGTTTACCTGAATGTCACTAGATCTTGGAAACTGTCATAACAGATAAAGTATTAAGGGAGAGCTGTGCTTGGAAAGGCTCACAGACACAATTTGATTTTGCTCTTGCTTAGACAGATGTTTCAGAGACTGTTAACGGATTAGCTACGACTCCTGGTAAAATAAGGTCACTTTGTCCCTAAATTTCTGTCTGGCCTGAATCCTGACAGCGACAGACTGAGTTTAGCAGTGAGTTAAAAGAATGTCAAAGAGAACAAAGGAAGTGGGGCTCAGCTGTAGCTCAATGAAGACTGAGACCAGCTTCAATATCGACTCAAATGTAGAAACATCACAGAAAAAAGCGCGTATTTAAAGAATTACATTACATTAAAGACTCAGACTTCACCTGGACTTGAGTCTCTGAAAAGACTTGATGCTTCTCTCAAAGATTAAAACAATATTATTGGAAAAGTGTGAAAGAAACAATCCATTTTCTTAAATAGTTTGACAGATTACACAGAGTTGACGCTGCCTTCAAATGCTCTCTGTAAAACTCAGCGCTACAGGGCTTTACAACCAAAGACCAACAAGCAGCCACACACTGAACATCACTCGCTAAAGTTTTTCTCTTATGGACTTGTCTTATCATTTTTTTGTTAAATTAATACAGATTTAAAAGCTTACATTGTTTAATTTTAACATAAAATTAGACCTTACTCAAGACTCGAGACTTACTTGTGACTTCCAAAACATTGACTTGGTCCCAGTAAGTTACATCTGGCTTTGCTCTACCTTCTTCTTCTTGACTTTGTTAGTTTAGACTCTTCTGATCTCAGTACTGCCCCCTACAGGTTATTTTAGGGACTGGAATTCTCACTACTGCTGATGTTTGTGATGTGTTCAGGTTATTCACCGATAACCATGTGATAAAATGGCTCAAGAGAAGCCGTGGTACCTGGTTGCGAGCTCGGCGACTCCGTTCCTCTGGCGGTACATGAACAGACTCATGCGGTCGGCCCTCAGCATGAAGCTCAGGTGTTTCATCAGGTTAAAGACGGACTTCTCCATCTGGAGGTTGTCCTGGATGTCCCGCACCAGGTCGAACATGATCTCGCTCTCCTCCACCTTCGTCAGGTCGTGGTGTCGGCTGATGTCCACCGCTGACTTTCGGTTGTTGTCCAGAAGGTCCGAGATGACTTTGGGCCTGAAGTTGATGTCGTAGAACTGCTTCGCAAACTGAGGGTTGGCGTCGAGGAACTGCTCGGCGGCTGCGGCGTCCACCATGATTCAAACTGAAAACACAGACCACAGCAGGGTTCTTTGCACAGAATATTTTTAATGGAATGGGAAATAAAATACCATCTAAAGTTGTAGAACAATCGCTAATCCCATTTTTATTGGCTCTTATTCTTTCCACCTTTCACCTTCTTGGTTCTCTCTGGTTTTGGTCTTAACTTTATTACTTGACACTTGTGTAGTACTTCATAGTTACACACATACTTTTTCATTTTTTACATTATTTGTCTTCAGAGGTGGGAAGTAATGAAATATTTGTACTTTGTCACTGTACCTAAGTAGATTTTTCCAGTGTTAGTATCTGTACTTTAATTTAATTTAATTTAATTTAATTTAATTTAATTTTATTTTATTTTATTTTATTTTATTTTATTTTATTTTATTTTATTTATTCGGCAACGTTTTATTTTTTACAACCTCTGCAGATTACGACATGACGTAAAATATCCTTTTATTTTAACTATACTCACATGTTTCTTTACTCTGTGTTTGATAATAAACTTTAAATCTTGAATCTTTGGGAACAGGCTTCAAAGTGTCTTTATTATATCTATTTTCTTTATATGAATCACTGTTTTAATGTAAATGTTTTATTGTTCTTTCGTGTTTAATATGATGATCAAAGGACAGTGACAGCAGTGTTAAAACTTTATTAATGCAACAAAAAAATAGAGTGTAATTTATGATATCAAAATTGATAATAATCATACGACAATTTACATGAAGGAGATACTCTTAAAACACCAGAAAAAAAGAAAGAAAACTTGCATACAACCAAGCAACAAGATTTTCTGCAACAAGACTGACAAGAACTGAGAGGCCTTTCCATTACAGCTGCTGTGTATTGAATTTGGAAACCACATATAGGATATCGAATGTATTTAAACCAGCCTTACACAAAACAAACACTAAAAAAATACCTATCTGTCTGTTTTTCTCCTTCAACACGAGGAGAATGTGGATGAAATCAGTCAGACTGTGTAACTCCTACCTGTTGAACGTCCTTTTGTCTCCGATAATAATCCCTCTGTGGCGCTATCAGAGTCTGCAGGTGTCGGAGAAAAGACAGGGATTATCAGGGATGGTTTTAAATGGTCATGTGTGGACGTAAGCCTGCATCCAATTACAGCACGGATTATAGCAATAACCTCCCTGTGTTTGATGACACAAGTGGGATTCATCTCGACTCGAACGATGTTTATATTCATGAATTCACACGGATCCAGTCCAATGTTTGAACTTCAGGAAAAACTGTTGACAGCAGCTGCAGGTGGCTTTAGATATTTCAGAGATTCACAAAACACTTTTTAACCTTTGTTCCAAAAATATGTAATAGTAAGATGTGATTAAGCTTTATAATTAAGGATTTTAATAGATGAGAATGATCAGTCCACAGCAGGATTTTGTCCAATCACAGCTCACTTCAGGTAAAAAGGAGCGCTCCCATTGGTCGACACTGATGTCAACAACGAAGGAACAAGGAAATAAACCAAGGAAATGGGTTATTCTGTTGGAAATACGTCTTATTTTACAGAGAAACAGCTCAAAAAAGATAAAAAATAGAGAAAGAGAAGCAAATGAAACATGGATAAATGTTGGCAATGCTTCAACGTTCTGTAAACTCCAAAGATGACAGTTTCAGATCAGCTCTAAACTTTAATTTAATGTAAAGTTTTAGTATTTTGTGAAAAATAGGTCGCGTTTTACCTTTTTATAAATAAAAGAAGCAGCTTAACCTTGATCAGTTTGTGAAGGATTGCAGTTGCAGCCAGTGACAGTGATTGAGGAGTTTTTATTTTTAAGTTACAACCTTTTCCAACCAGCTTCTTTACAAAATGACATAATACTTTATATTTGATTATATTTTTGTGTTAGTGCAACCTTTTTTTTAAGTATGTATTGTTTTGTCTGATGATCTGCCTTTGTATTTTGTATTATCTGGTATTGTCTTTTAAAATTATGATTGGACATTAGTCTGGAATAAACATGGAGCCCTAAGAGATACAGATAACCCTATAAATATATAAACATATCAATATATAAACCTATAAATGTCTTCTCTAGCTTTAAAGAGTTAAATGTGTAGGTCTGGCGGCCTCTAGTGGTCACATGACAGATTACAACTTAACACCTCACGCTCTTCTTTTCTACTGTAGCCCTGCAGGGACATGTTGTCATCCAATGAATTTATATAAAAATATAGAAATGTAATTAATGGAATGGGATTTTCCTGCAGAGATGTGTGCTCAGAGAGAAATAAGAATGTGCTTCTCTTCCAGCGGTGCTCAGTTTGTCCTCTCTGGGCAGAAGTAGAAACACAAACAGGAAGTCATTTAACTTCTTACATGTGTGTTTCTCCAAAAAATGAGGGAAAGTGTTATTTTAACTTCAGTTTTTCTCACACAATAAACCTTTAACGGTGTAAACTTTGTTCTGCAGCTTCATTTCAGTGATTCAGAGGAAATTTAAATCAAAGGTTAAAGTCATGTTCCATGCTGCGTCTCTTTTTGTCGTCTCGTGTGTCTTCTTCACCTTCACAGACTCTCGCTGAAACCTGAGCAGCAGAATAACAACATCGACATCAAGACACATATGTTTTCATTTCTCAAGCTGGTGTTGTATGTCGTTTTGAGACGTGAGATAGAACAGTGAGAAAACACATGAGAAAATAAGAATCTGACATACATAACATTTTGTTCCCATCAAGAGTGATAAGACTTTGATACGAACAAAAATACCACTTATCTGTTTAGATAATGGACAAGTCGAGCGTGGGCTGCTTTTTGTATCGTTCCACTTTGTTTCTCTTTTATCAAAATAATATGAAACAAACCAACAACACATTCATTTGTTTTGATGGATTACAATGTGTACAACAATATATTTATTACAGATATGTACACAACATGTCAAAGCTATTTATTTATTTATTTATTTATTTATTTATTGATCTAATGCCACCACATTTTAGGATTTCAGGAAAAAAAGTGCATTCGTGTGGATATGGTTCTGAACTCTTTAAGACTTAATTCCTCAAAAATCTAAAATATGCGTTGGATAAATAGAACAACTATTACTTATTATCCCTAAAACAAACCGGTCAAGGCTGAATGGTCGGGTCTTATCTTAGCGGCCATTATTCTTGTTCTTTTTTTGTTCTTGTACGTTTCGTACTTAGTTCTCTGCTCCGTGTCCACTCCAGTGATAAGTAAGATTCTCTTGTGTAAGGGTCACCTCAAACCAAATCCAAATAGTAAAAAAATATTTAAAAAAATAAATAAAAATAACAGTTATGTAAACTATAACATATTTTCTTAACAGGTCTATGATATAATCCAAAAATGTGAATTGTCTTGATTTTATTTAGTTGAATTCAAACAGTTTTATTTAGACTTTGTTTTGTTTTATTCAATATTTTATTACATTTATTTAATTTTTGTTCAGTTTAGTTTGTATTTTTTTTTAAATTATTATTATTATTTCAAGCGTACACACACACACACACACACACACACACACACACACACACACACACACACACACACACACACTATGGAACATACAACATAACAGCTTTTATTATACAGTGTTCATTATGAAAGATAGGTTGAAAGGAAAAAAGGAGGAAAAAAAGGAGGACAGGAAAGAAGGGAAGATAGATGCTGGGGTTTACAGAGTTTACATAAAAACATTTAAAAAGTACAGATTTCAATAATCTTAAGTGTCTTTTGTTTCTAGGAAGATCTAATTGAAAGATTGTATTCTTTAAAACTATTATAAAATGCAGTAAAGTATGGCTTTTTTCCCAGAATCAAAAAATAAAAAATAAAAAAATTCCCAGAGAATAACTATTAATGTAAAATTTGGAAAAGATTAACAGATTAATTAGAGAAATTGAATTACTTTTGTGTAATTTCTTTTTCAAATATGCCAAACAGTACATTCTTCCACTAGAGGACAAATTCTTTCTCAGTGTTGTTTTGCATAAAGTCAAATAGTTTCTGCCTGAATGTTTTAACAGGGGCACAACTCCAGAATAAGTGAACAGGACAATTTGTACAAAAGCTAAAATTTATACCAATATCTTTTTTAAAAACGATTTTAATGAAAGCTTTGGGGAAAATGTGTGGATACGCTTAAAAGATATGTTTTAGTTTGTACATTTCACATTTCTTTACCTGTAATATTTCCTCTCAACCGCAAACCATCTTTGTAGTGGCAGACCACGTGACCAAGTTACGTTTCCCAGCGACGTCATCACGCACGAAGATACAAACAGCAGCGAGTGACATGAAACTGAAGCGGAATGAAAGTTAACCCTTAGAGTAAAACCGTGGATTGAACTATTAACGCGGACTCGCTGAGCTCAGGTTAGTTTATTTTCATGTTTTATCTTCAATGATTTACGCATATTATGGCATTTATTTGGTTAATTTACCTGGATTTGGCTCGAGTTTCATCTCTGTCCACGTTTAGAGCGTGTTTACAATGGTGTCCATTCATATCGACGCTGACGATGCCTTAACGCTTATGTGGCACTACTCACTTCATTTTGGTGTAAATGAGTCAGGTTTTAGTGAGAATGTGAGCGTTTTCATCTAAAGATTTGTAGAAAAGTGTTTAAAGACGGTGTCATTCCGTGAACTCGCCAACAACAGCAGGAGCTTAAAGTTTAAAGAGCCTTAATGAGCTTGTCAAGTCTGGATTTTCACTAAAGTCTGCAAAAAGAAAAACATTAGGGATAAACTTATTTCCGCTGAAGGCTGCAATCGAAACTCAGCGATATATTCTACTATTAATATTAATCTACGTGCTTTTTAATTATAATAATCACTTAAATTACCCGCAGTAGTTCAACAAAAGTGTCGTTTTTGGTAAACTCACATGACTCTGTTGGAGAAGCGTGGAGAATGATCTGGTTAAGTCTGTGTTGTCATAAGATGGTAACATGCTCTGTCAAAGCTAAGTAGTTTAAGGTGATCTGAGAGTGGAAACTATTCATTTTTTTCATTTAATCTATGTAAACAGTGTAATAAATGACATATTACACTGTCATGGCCTTGGAACAATCACTGTCTGCGATCAGATTTTGTGTGGTTCTTAGTTTTTCAATGTTTTTTACAGTGACAGTGTATCTCCATAGGATCTAACTCAAAAATATTACAATAAATAGGTATTATTAGAGGTATTATTGTGATGTTCCTGTTACATTCCTACAATATTGCGTTAAATATTATACTGTGCACTGTTTGAGTTATATTTTTGTAAGAAACACTGAATAAAGGCTGTTCTCACACTAAAATATTTTAACTTTACTCATAACTTTTGCTGCATTTCACAATTTTATCAACAACACTGCTTATTACAACACACTATCATCCTTTATAAAATGCAAATGAGAATAGAAATTAAGAAAAAAAAGGGGGATTTCAACTCTTTAACACTTAATTCCTCAAAAATCTAAAATATGCGTTGGATAAATAGAACAACTATTACTTATTATCCCTAAAACAAACCGGTCAAGGCTGAATGGTCGGGTCTTATCTTAGCGACATGTCATTATTCTTGTTCTTTTTTTGTTCTTGTACGTTTCGCTTACTTAGTTCTCTGCTCAGTGTCCACTCCAGAGATAAGTAAGTTTCTCTTGTGTAAGGGTCAAACCAAAGCTAAATCGTATGAACAGAGAGGAGTCTTATCTGGAACGTGATATGACCTCAGCAGATGTTGACCTAAGGCTAAATGCTGTTGAAGCCCCACATGGACCTGACACACTTTTACTACAAAACCTCTCAACCTCTTCACAACGAGTGTTTTCTGCTATTTCTTTTGTCTTTGTAAAACACATAGACTTTGTTTTCACGGATATGACAAATGAGGATGTCCTCTTTCATGGAAGGTTTCTTCTTAAAAAGGTTCAAATGTTTGGAACACTTCCTCAAAACATGCTGTGCTTTTATTTTAATGAGTAGACTTGTCCAAATAAAAAGAAATGACAGCTGTGTGCAATATTAACCAAGGACAGGATCAATTCATTTGATTTATTTATGATCCTTGTGGTTTTATCCAGAGTTCAGCATTGATCAAACCAAAGGAATAATAAATTATCATCAGGAGGAAGACACTATCTTTATAAATAAACCAGTAAATGGATTTTGTGAATGTAGCTTCTCTGTTTTTATATTAAAAATAAATAAAACCCTAAAGTGGAAAATTCCAAGCAGCAATGTGTTATATTTATATTACAGCTTGTCATTGTCTTATAATATAAATCCTATTAGTGAGGAAGGGTCTCCGTGGTAACGCTCAGAGGAAGGGTCTCCATGGTAACGCTCAGATGATGGGGCTCCATGGTAACATTCAGAGAAGGGGGCTCCATGGTAACGCTCGGAGGATAGAGCTCCATGGTAACGCTCAGAGGGAGGGTCTCCATGGTAACGCTCAGAGGGAGGGGCTTGTGAAACTCTGATAGTTCCTAGTTTGATGCTAACAGGAAGCATCAGTCTCAACAACAGGAAATAATAATAAAAACATCTGTGGATAAACATCTGTGGAGGTTATATGTTTCTAACCCCACTTCAGCTCATGTCTCATGTGTCTTTAACTATAATAGAGGCAATTTTAATTTAGTTTTAACACTTTATCAGCCTCACAAGATACTTTTGGCCATTTATTTAAGTTTATTCCCTGTATTTTTACTGATGTAATAAACTAGACAGCCCTATGTAAACTGCAAGGGGTGTAGCCAGGTGCATTTAATCATTTTGTGTGTGTTTGTGTTTGTATTGTATTTGAACCACTTTAGTCATTTTGTTTGTAGCATTCCTTTTTTTTCCAAGCAATTTTTCAAGCAATAGATATCTGTTTATCTGGAATTACAACTTTTATATATAAAGTTGGAGAAAAGTAAAATCAGAGAAATGTTAACTGTGTTCAACAGCTTTTGGATGTTAGGATGATCATTTATTCCAAACTAAACCTTATCTCCTCTTTTTTGTTCTTTTTTTCACCAGATACAGACTGTATTATGACAAACGATGACGACTGCTGTGCCTTGGCTGAAAATGGCACCGACAGCGACCAATATCAACCTCTCGTTTTGGAAAGAGTCGAGAAGGAGCCTCCAAAAAGTTTTCAAACCTCGCTGTCAACGCGAGTCAAAAAACACTGCACGTGCACTTCACAAAAAGCCAAATCCAAACTCCTGGGCTTCATCCCGATCCTAAAATGGCTGCCGCGTTACCAAATCAGAGACTGGCTTTTGGGAGACCTCATGTCAGGGATCATCGTGGGGATTCTCCTGGTGCCTCAGTCCATAGCCTACTCCCTTTTGGCCAGTCAGGATCCCATTTACGGCCTGTACACCTCATTCTTTGCCTCGATCATCTACGCTCTCCTGGGCACCTCCAGACACACCTCGGTGGGGATTTTTGGCGTCCTGTGTTTACTCGTGGGTCAGGTCGTGGACAGGGAGCTGGCGTTGGCGGGATATCCTCCGGAGAGCAGCGCTGTGAACGCCAGTCTTGAATTATTCCAAGGAAACGCCAGCGCTGAGATGGAGTGTGATCGAAGCTGCTACTCCATAACCGTGGGAGCTACTGTTACCTTTACTGCAGGGGTTTATCAGGTGAGACGCTGAGGGTGACTCAGGTAAACACAAAGCACTATAACTTTATCTATCTCCTGCATAATCTGATGGACTGTCCACTGTTTAATACACTATTGAAGTCATAAATCTGTCATGATGTGATGTTGCATGTATTTAGTGTTGTTTTATGAGCTTTTTGGATTCGGAGGAGGTTAACCGCAGCTCTTTATCGACTCTGACGATT
Source organism: Rhyacichthys aspro (assembly GCA_036850595.1). NCBI lineage: Eukaryota > Metazoa > Chordata > Actinopteri > Gobiiformes > Rhyacichthyidae > Rhyacichthys > Rhyacichthys aspro. Next base: position 22,299,761 of record CM072157.1, on the reverse strand, counting down.
GGAAAGTTTGTCTCCATTCAAACAAAAAGCAGTTCATGGAGCTTTAACTTTTATAAAGTGTAAAATAGTACCAAACAAAGCGGAGAAGGCACAATAAAATCTCCATCTGCTTGTGACGAGTTAACACCAGTCAGCTGCCTCTGATCGCTCTGTCACAAACAAACACAGTAAAGAAGGAAAAATAAATATACCATACAATAATATGTGATTTACATATGTACAGATGGAATATGGAATATAAATTATAGACATAAAGTGTGAATCTAACAGTAGTTTATGCCTTTTACAGTCACTTCTCACATAAAGTAAACAGATTTTATTATAAACAGCTGTATTAATGTTATATAGAATACGTTGAGTCTTATGTCCCACAGTTTCCTCTCTGACGCTGCCTGTTTCCACATATTTTTTCCACTTTTGGCTGTGTTTTTTACGGTCCAGATGCGTATCAGCTGGGTTCTCTCTGTCTTATTGGCTCTTCACTTTACAAACCTCACGCTTTGAGAACATTCTCTGACTTTGTGTTGAAAACCAAACAAAGAAACATCATATTTTGTTGCTTTAAGTTGAGTATTTCAGAATAAACCTTAGGCCATTACCTTAAGTTACTGAATGAATTTATTTGAACTGGGACAACACACAAGAATAATAATAATAAAACATTAACCTCATACAGTGGAAATATATATTGCAGGTTCTAGCTCAGTTTCTGATGATCACTGTTTCCATTCTTACGTAAAACTTTCACATCAATAAAAGTCTCTTCTAATTTTATTCTTATTCAAGTACAGTTTTGAATTGGATTAAAAGATATTTAGGTTAAATATGAATAAGTCTTAGTTGGATTTGAGCAGGTTTTAGACAGAATTGAACAGGTTTTGGATGGATTTGAACAGGTTTAGGTTAAATTTCAACAGTTTTAATTGGATTTGAACAGTTTTAAGTTGGATTTAAACAGGTTTTAGTTGGATTTGAACAGTTTTAAGTTGGATTTAAACAGGTTTTAGTTGGATTTGAGCAGGTTTTAGTTGGATTTGAACAGTTTTAATTTGGATTTGAGCAGGTTTTAGTTTGATTTAAACAGTTTTAAGTTGGATTTGAGCAGGTTTTAGTTGGATTTGACCAGTTTTAAGATGGAATTGAACAGGTTTTAGTTGGATTTGAACAGTTTTAAGTTGGATTTCAACATGTTTTAGTTGGATTTGTGCAGATTATGACAGAGCCACTGCTGTTGGGGCCATAAACAATACATTAAACTGAACCTGAGGGCCACATAAACTCTCACCTTGTGAGACTTTCACATCAATAAAACAGTTAAATGATCAAACTTTGTCCCATTTATCAGTCGTCACACCCTTTTTTACATTTGTTGATTCTTACTTTAGTGTCTAGATGCCAGAAGTTCATGCAAAGTATTGATTTATTAATAAGTTGAAACAATAAATGACCATATCTTGATTTTTAAACGTATTTAGCCATCATCAGTGCTAATCACATCTATTTTTCATGTTTTTCCGTCCAAATCTAAGCCTGACCTTGTGTTCCTCCGTGTTGCAGGTGCTGATGGGTATTTTCCAGGTGGGCTTCGTCTCCGTTTACCTCTCCGACTCCCTCCTGAGCGGCTTCGCGACCGGAGCCTCTCTGACCATCCTCACGTCTCAGTTTAAATACCTGCTGGGCCTGAAGATCCCTCGACCTCAGGGCTGGTTCGCTCTCTTCAAAACCTGGTACGGCATCTTCTCGAACCTGGGCAGCACCAACATCTGCGACCTGGTGACCAGCCTGGTGTGTCTGGCTGTCCTCATCCCGGCCAAAGAGATCAACGACCGCTTCAAGCACAAACTCAAGGTAAGAAAGAGCAGAAGTTCTTATTTTGTGTCTTTCTTTCAGCTGTTGGTTTATTGAGGATGAACAGAGCAGTGGTGTCCAGACCTTTTCCAAACAGAGCCACATTTGATCAGAGGAACATTTCCACATTTTTATTCCACGTACAGTTTTGACTTGGATTAAAAGATATTTAGGTGAAATATGAACAGGTTTTAGTTGGATTTGAGCAGGTTTTAGACAGAATTGAAGAGGTTTTGGATGGATTTGAACAGGTTTAGGTTAAATTTCAACAGTTTTAATTGGATTTGAACAGTTTTAGGTTAAATTTCAACAGGTTTTAGTTGGATTTGACCAGTTTTAAGTTGGATTTGAGCAGGTTTTAGTTGGATTTGAACAGTTTTAAGTTGGATTTAAACAGGTTTTAGTTGGATTTGAACAGTTTTAATTTGGATTTGAGCAGGTTTTAGTTGGATTTGAGCAGGTTTTAGTTGGATTTGACCAGTTTTAAGTTGGATTTGAGCAGGTTTTAGTTGGATTTGACCAGGTTTTAGTTGGATTTGAACAGGTTTTAGATAAAATTGAACAGATTATGGAAGAATTTGAACAGCTTTAGCTTAAATTTCAACATGTTTTAGTTGTATTTGAACAGTTTTAAGTTGGACTTGAGCAGGTTTAGTTGGATTTGATCAGGTTTTAGATAGAATTGAACAGGTTTTAGTTGGATCTGAACAGTTTTAAGTTGGATTTCAGCAGGTTTTAGTTGGATTTGAACAGTTTTAAGTTGGATTTCAGCAGGTTTAGTTGGATTTGAACAGTTTCAAGTTGGATTTCAGCAGGTTTAGTTGGATTTGAACAGTTTCAAGTTGGATTTCAGCAGGTTTAGTTGGATTTGAACAGTTTCAAGTTGGATTTCAGCAGGTTTAGTTGGATTTGAACAGTTTCAAGTTGGGTTTCAGCAGGTTTTGGTTGGATTTGTGCAGGTTTTACCAGCTGCGTGACAGAGCTGCTGCTGTTGGGGCCATAAACAATACATTACACTGAACCTGAGGGCCACATAAACTCTCACCTCGTGCTATAATTGGTCCCCGGGCCAGACTTTGGAATAGAGTAAGAATTGAAAAGCAGGTTTTTGGGTTTAGTTGGTCTTGAATAATCTAATGTTTTCTATGTTTGGTCTAGACTTTTAGACTTTGTTCCAAACCTAATCTTCAGGTGTGAAAGCTCCAGCTGAACACACTTCGATCCAAACTGATGTTCTTTGATTCGCAGAAAAGTGGTGTTTTTGTCTGGATCAAACTAAACCAAGGTCTGGTTTGTTTGTGTGAAAGAGGCAGTAGTTTGGACACGGAGCAGATGCAGAAAGTCACAGAGAAAAAGAAAAGATGGAAACAGATCTTAGTGATGTTTAAAAATACACAAGAAACACAGAATATGGTTTATGTTTGTCAGTGTTTTCATAGATGTGCTGCAGATGCCTCTTTTGCAGTCGTCCGTTTCCTTAAGTGTGTTATATAGATTTAAAACCTGTCTTAAACATTGCATTTGAAGTCTCAGCTGTTTGTATTAATTCTATATTAATAATAACATGTCTCTATAGGCCTTACTCCAGTCTGATAATCCTTTTTCCATAATTAAACTGTAACCTGAGCCTCTGAAGAGACACTTTCCCTTCATTAGACGCTGTGTACAGGAGCCACCTCCCTCGGTGTCACGACCACAGTAAACACAGTAAAAACAGATTAAAAACACGAGTTCTTAGTGTGGACCTCGTTGCAGACTGTGACAGACGCTGATGAAGAATTTATCAAAGCTTTTTATTTGAGTTGCTTTGGCAAAAAAACTAAAGATAGAGAGGTGCATCACAAAAGCAACGTGGAAAATGACTCTCTTTATTCACTTCTACTCTTTATTGTGATGAAAAGGTGTTTAGTGCATTCACAACACACCAGTCTAAGAGTTAAATACTTTAAAAGTGACAGGAATAGTGACAGATCTCAGTGTTCGACGTCTGCCACACGTTCAGTTCATAAAAACAACAGATTAATGAAGAATTATTGGTCTCCCGTCTTTATATTCAGACCTAATTGTGCTTTTACCTTCACGTAAGAGCTGGATTTGAGTTGTTACGTGCATGTGCTGCTTTTCTCTTATCTAAAAACTATCGGTTGCACAATGCACTTCACCTTTAACTTATCTGTGATCGACCTGACGCCCGGTCTGGCCTAACGCTGGTGTCTGATCACAGACATCCTTGCACAGATAACTCGACTCCAGGCTTCATCTCAAGGCTAGATATCTGCTGGTGTGTGTAACACTTTAACTGCCCCGGTGCGTGCTTTTATAAACCTCTCTCTGCAGAAGAAGAATGGTCAGTACGGTCACACTGAGTTGAACTGTCTCAGGTCTGGATTGATTAATCTGCTGCTTAAGATCATCCAGAAAGTCTCCAGTCTGTCTCAGATCTAAGCACAGCACAGAACTCCTAATACATACGCAGTTCTACATTTTATCAGCCATACATTGTTGTTTTTAAAGCCTTTTAAAGCAGTTTTCTCTACTTCTCTTTTTAAAATGTTGCTTATCTCTCAGTGTGACTTCCCAGTAGTTTTATACTCTTTACTTCCTGCTTCTTTTTCATTACAAATCCATTCCACTTGTGCATTAATCCTTTCTTCTTGTCACGAACCAGGCTCCCATTCCCTTCGAGCTCTTCGTGGTGATAATAGCGACCCTGGCCTCTCATTTCGGACACTTTAACTCTGAATACAGCTCTGGAGTGGCGGGGGACATCCCAACGGGCTTCCTCCCTCCGCAGTTACCCCTCTGGTCCCTCGTCCCGAACGTAGCCGTGGACGCCTTCTCCATCGCCATCGTCGGCTTCGCCATCACCGTCTCTTTGTCCGAGATGTTCGCGAAGAAACACGGCTACGCGGTGGACGCCAACCAGGAAATGTACGCCATCGGCTTCTGCAACATCCTGCCGTCGTTCTTCCGCTGCTTCACGACCAGCGCCGCTCTGACCAAGACCTTGGTCAAAGAGTCGACGGGGTGCCAGACCCAGGTCTCGGGCCTGATCTCAGCTCTCGTCCTGCTGCTGGTGCTGCTAGTCATCGCTCCGCTGTTTTATTCTCTTCAGAAGTAAGTTCATTTATGTTTTAGGGGTCTTAAAATCTCCTTTTGTAAGTCTGGATTTAATTAAAATGGTAGGTGTGTAAGTCTAGACCAGAGCTGCAAATAATAATGTTATTCAACCAGTATTTACAGGTATTAAAGCTCCAGTTTTTTGTTCCGTTCTCAGCCTAAACAGCAGTAGTCACCTTTTCTGCTTCTTTTATTTAAAAAAAAACGTAAAACCGGAGCAAATCCTCCACAAAATATTAATACGTTACATTTAATTGAAGTTTAGATCTAACCTGAAACTTTTTATTTATGGAATGTAGACTGTAGTGATCCTGTAATTATCTCCATCTCATTAAACATTTCTCTATTTTTATCTTTTTTGAGCTGTTTCTCTGTAAAATAAGACATATTTTCAACAGAATAAACCCATTGTTATTCTGTTGAAAGCATAAAACTCTGTAAAAATCATGTGCATATTACTTTCAAACAAGACAAACTTTACATTTAGAGGGAGTTTAGTTAAAGAAAAGTTGAAAAATCCAAACTTAATTTTCTACATTTATATTTCTGTCCAAAAGCTGACTGCTCATTTGAAATCACACACACTACTTTTGTGTGTCGGACAATAATAAATAATCTTTGATGACAGTGGAAGAAAAAAATCAGCGTTGACTAAAAACAAACCAGGTTCTGACTCATTTTGATTATCTCCATGAAATACAAGGTCAAGGTCCTTTTGTGCGATTTAAAAACAACCAAAGGTGACCAGATCAAACACAAACACGTCAATAAAAATTTGTTGGTATCTAACTTGAATTCTACTTGAAATGATATTAAAACCGGATGTAAAATGTATTCTGGCTGAAAAAAGAGAGCAAAAAGAGCCAGATAACGCTCTGAGTGCCGTTGTCCTTCAGGCTAAAGGTACTTCCCTAAAATTACCAGCGACTTCTGCCAAATCCGGTCAGAGCAGTCGGGCCTGTTGTACTATTATAAACCTGTCACCTTAACAGTTATTGATCTGTTCTTGTTTAAATATAGTCTCCCTGTAATCCAGAGCTCTTTAAGGCCACGTTAAAGGGTTTACTAGCTTGTGTTTCTTATCTTGTTTATCATAAAAAAGGACAAAAAAGGTCAAGGCTGGATAAATAAATATAACCTTTGATTTATGGAGGAGTAATGTTTGAGTGAGTGCAGTAAATAAACAGATCCGCCACAATAGACACAAAGGAGTAATTACATTGTCAAATATTAAAATTGTCAAATCTTTTCATAGTTACAGGCCATAAAAATTCTTAAATGAGGAGAATTGTTTTGTTTTTTTCTAATTTAAATGTAAAACTCTAGCAATATCTCAAATATCATCAGTTTAATGGAATAATTCTGTTTAAATTCAACTTATTTTTATTGTTCACCAAAGCAGCAGTTTGATTTTTGGTTTTAGACTGAAAAAAATGATTAAATACATATTTTTATTATCATATCTAGCCTTTTGTGTTCATTTAAACCTGTACATTTTAATAGACTTCTTTCAAACAAATAAATGTACTTTGAACTAAGCAACTTATTATCTATTATCTGTTTTTATTCAAGCTGTTTCTTTATAATTTAAGGTGACGTTAGCATCTCTCTATTAGGCTTTAGAGTTATTAGCATGTTATTTTGACTTATAATTTTTGAGATTAATGGAACACGCCTGTTTTACTATATTTCACCTAATATTAATGTGTATCTACCTTTAACACACGTCTTTTTTCTTCCTCAGGTGTGTTTTGGCCGTCATCATCGTGGTCAACCTTCGAGGAGCTTTAAGGAAGTTCAACGACGTCCCTCAAATGTGGCGCGCTAACCGAGTGGACGCTTCCATCTGGCTCGTCACGATGGCCACCTCGGCGCTGATCAACACAGAACTGGGGCTCCTCGTCGGGGTTTTGATCTCCGCTTTCTGCGTTTTGGGCCGAACGCAGCAGGCTAAAGTTTCGGAGCTGGGCCGCGCCTCGGAAAGGGAACATTACGAGGATTTATCGTCGTATCGCGGTCTTCGAAAACACGACGACGTGCCTGTTTTTAGATACAACGCTCCGATTTACTACGCCAACCAAAGCTTGTTTAAAAAGTCGCTTTATAAATCCGTCGGGCTCGATCCGGTCAGAGAAAAGAGCAAACGAATGAAACAAAAGAAAAAGCAAGCGGCCGAAGTGAAAGGATTGAAAAACGAGGAAAAGGAAGCGGGGACGACTGCGACTCTGATGCTCGACGTGAAACCTTCGCACAAACTCAGCTGTTTGGTGCTGGACTGTAGCTCCGTGCTGTTTTTGGACACGGCTGGAGTTAACGCCTTAAAAGAAGTGCGTAAAGACTTTGCAGAAATCGGCGTCAGCGTCGTCTTGGCTCGGTGCAGCAGCTCAGTCCTCGACGCTTTGGAAAGAGGCGGCTTTTTCCCCGAAAACAAAGAGAATGAGCTGGTTTTCTTCACCATCGACGACGCCGTCCACTTCGTCCAAAACCTGTCTGTGTCCAACGGGGATTATGAAAACAAGTGATGGTTTACTTCTTCCTTTGAGCTACATTCACACAATCGACATTTTACTGAAGTTAAAACAAATCGTTGCTTTTGAAGTTACACTAAATTAGCTTTTTCAGTTTTTATACTCAACAAAAATACATAAAGCAACATGTTTTTGCTCCTATTTTTCTTGAATAGACTAAATGCAATCGATTAATTTGATCTTAAGTGCTAAAAACGTACCCAGTAAATAGTTTTTTTAATTTACATTATTTTGGATAAGGCTACTTTAAGTTTAATGCAAGTTATTTCCAAGTTATTCACTTAAATATGTCTAAAAGGCAGGATACACAAGCCTTACGGATGTTTGTTAGTTCAGGAGGTTTGGTTTGTCGTCAGTGATTGATTGAATCCATAGTTTTCACTTGACGTCAGGGTTTTTTCAGTGAAATGCCCCACTTTGAGGCAAAACACTACTGTCCTCCACAGACTTTCAGTGGATTATTTATGGGTTTGAGTCAGGGATTAAAATAACTGGACTGTGGTTGTTTGAAGGAAAGAGCGACAGAAAAACACCAGAAATGATGAGAATAAACTGATCTAATTATTAAAAAGACATAGAAAATACAGTTGTTTGGTCAATAAAAGCGTATACTGACGGGATAATAGTCTGTGGCTGTTTACATGACTTAATCTGGAGAATGAGGAGCGTCTTTTATATTAATTTTAAGCCTCAGAGACATATTATTGACATTTATCAACAAAAGACTGTCTTTTATCGTCTAATGTTGTGACCTGAATCAAAAATAATCAACAAAGTAATGGCTCAATGACTTACTTTTCTTTTTACCTGAACTATTTTGTGCAAGAATTTAACATAAACAAAGCCTTGATACTGACAATCTTTAAAGTAAAAAAATAGGAGCAAAAACTGAAGTGTTGTGTTTATTTTGTTGTAGTTCACTTTCTTGCCATCTTCAACCAAAAGCTACCTACCAAAAGTTACTATTAGCTTTTTTTTTTTTTAAATACTGACCAAAAACTACAAAAAAGATGTAATACTAGTTTAGTTATCTCTTCTTTTTATTTATATCATGGGTCATATCCCTCAGATATCGTGTATAAAGTGGGAAATAGTGCCTTTATGGGAGTTTGTTTATTACCAAAAAGAACTAGACTTTATTAACTGAGCCATTTAAGTCGTACATTTACACATTTTGGGAACAGCGAGGATTGTAACTAGTGCCTTTTGTACAAATTGCACAATATATTCCAGTAATGCACCATTTACAGCACAAACTGGGGTTGTTTTCCAGTGAATAGACGTCAAACCAAAGACAGAAACGTGACAGTTCTTTCCACGACTAACCCTTTTTTGTCTCAGTCATAAGCTATATCTTTATTTAATGGAGTTTCTTTTATGATAACTGGAAAAAAAACCTGTTGGAGACAATGTTTTTGATGCTTTTTCTCATCTTTAGTTTATTATTGGGATTTATTTCTTCGCAGTTTGTCAGAAATAACTCTTAAACTCCCAATAATTAGTCATTGTGCAACAGAATTATTCAGGAATCATAAAGAAACACTTGATTTTTTTTTCATTCATCTCAGGAAGTTGATCACAGGAAGCTGTAGAGAGGCCAGTCACTTTCAAAATAAGACATCCTGCAAAATAAAATCACTAGGATAAAGTAAATGGATTAGTTTTTATATCTTAAGATGACTTATTACTCATAATTTTAGAAGTAAATAGCAGTTTATTGAGAATATCTTCCATTGTGTGTGGCATTAGCTCAAAGAAAACAAATTGTGACACAAGATAACAGTGGATTAAGTGCCTTTTGAACATTTTTTTTAAGTTATGTCTGGAAATTTTAGAAAATATGGGGTTGTTTTTCTAGAAAAACAAAGTCAGAAAGAATAACAAATGACAGCTTAAGTGTCAAATGTTGGCACTACTTTGTCTCAGGCTTGTTTTAATACTATAAATAACTAAAATAATTCACTTTTAGTTACATTTTAGGCAGAAATAAGCAATGTTTTGAGAAGTTTGTCTCAGTTTATACAAAATACAGACAGAGAGATCATGAAACGTTAACTTCATGGCTTTTCTGCTTCATGCACAGATTAATTTATTTGTGAAATTCAGAGACATTGCAGAAATATTTAATTATTTTCCCTCCTTTTTTCTGAATGAAGCCTATTTGATCAACTAAACCAGTCCATTGGTGATCTCTGGTATATTTTATGCATTAAATCTTAAATTTTAAATCACATTTTACTGTTTTAGCCAAAGTCTGTCTCATGTTTAGTCTGTTACAATATTTACTTTTGTATGAAATTCAATCAAAACAAGTCACAGCTTTGTTAATGCTGTTTGTCGACTGTAAAAGTGTAATATTTTAGAGTGTTTTTTGCGTCGTGAGAGACTGTTTGCTTTGTACTTCTTCCAAAGATTTGTTCCCTCGTCGTCGTATTTGAGTCCACAGTCAGTGTTTACCAAACGGTGACAAACAGGTGCAAGGTTTAACACACGACACATTTTACTGACGCACAAAAACACGCTAAACGACAATCAAGACTGTCCTGTGCCTTAATACGACCAAAAAAATACATCTTTATACATTATTTTGTTGTCTTTTATGCTGGATACTTCATACAAATGCTGGAACTGTTTCACGGGTCACTATTTTCGAGGGAAGGACTGTTTTTATGGTTTTATTTTGTTGTTTTTTTTGTTTACTTTTTAATCTGAACCTAGATTGATGCCATAATGTTGTAAACACTACACTGAGAAGTTAAGCTATAAGGGAGATGTGTGAATACTTTCAGGTGATTAAGTTTTACACATTTATTGTAGCTTTAATCAATGTTATTTGCCTGAGAGTCTTTGGCTTTGTCCACACGAATATGTTTTCAGTGTAAATCAAAAACACAAATGCAATATATGTCTTAAAACATGACAAAAATACAGAAACCACTTTTACTATTTTACTAAATAATGCAGGGTTTCAAAAGGTGAATAAAACACACAGAAAAAATAATAAAACAAAATGAATGTGGACGTAAATGTAATTCATTTGCTTCATACTGTTGCATTGCTTTAAAATTAATGTAAAAGGTCTTGTTTGAAATCTGTAAATGGAAAAAATATATAAATTGGAGTTTAGTGTGGACAAAACAAAACAAAAAAAGTGATTTTCTTTCTGTTATGTTACTATATAATGTGATATTAGGAAACGTTATTCTTAAATGAAAATAAATTGCATGTAGACAGGTCTATTTGGGAAAACTTTATAATAACTACACACTATTTAGCTTTTGGAACGGATTTGTAACGACTTTCAAAGTGAAAAATGAAATCAATATCCACTCAATGTTCACTCATGCTTCAACATTTAAATAAACCACATATTTTTAAATTAAAAAAAATAAGACACATTTGTGTGGACATAGCCCTTGATAAAAAAAAAATTCTATTCAATTACTTTTTAAAAAAATAATACAATACTTCAAAATGTAAAATAAAATTGCATGTATGTAAAACTATTGTAAAAAAAAAAAAAAAAAAAAAAAAAAGTGCAGATTAAAGAGGCATTAGTGTGGACATAGCCTTAAATGATTAGTTTCCAGTGTTTTGTTTCTATATAATGCAATACTTCTTGTAAATAAACCACATTTTTGTAAATGAGACTATTGTACAAACAAAAATGGAAAACAATTAGTGTGGATTTAGCCATTGGTGATTTTGTTTTTACTGTTTTTTATCCATTTTTTTATGTGTCCAACTTAAAACAATCAAATCAAGTTGTATTTATGTCACTCTCTATGAATGTATCACTCTTTTATGTCATTTTAATTTTGTTTATTTGTTAATACAGTAGTTTATTAGGACATACAATAAGCAAAAGATCGTCAAAGCTGGAAAATCATGTTGTATTTTTGGAATTTGTTTGATCTTTTATGTCATTTTTTATTCACAAAACACAGCGACTTTAAGCAGCAGGTCAAACACGTTCAGACAGATTTAGTTTGTGAAAGTCTCACAACAAAAAGACTTTAATGGAACCGTTCGGACTCGCCCTCGTCTTTAACTCCACCCTGGATAAATATTCACCTCAATGTGAGAATAAAACGGTTTATTAAGGTGCGGCTCAGGGAAAACTCCCACAATCCTCCTGTTTTTATAGACTTTCTCGACTAAGCTTCAGTAATGCACAATTTTAGCTCATTTTACAGTGATTATGTTTATGTTTTTAACTTTAATTTATCACAAATCAAATGTTTAACTCTTTCTTGGTGCAATAATTCAATACTATGTAAAGCTTATGCACACATTCATCTTTTTCATCTTTTTATCATGTATTTTTTTTCCTGTATGTAAACATTTGTCAGGTAATAATGCTTTTTTGTTTTTTTCTTGCAAAACCAAAATGTGAATATTGATTTTTCAGGAGGAAGCTGCAGTTATTCACTCAAAGAAATGCTGTGACAAACTGAATGTATATATCAGAAAGTGCCTGATTAAACTCTGTGTATTTACTGAATATCGATATGGCTCATGGTTTTATTTCATGTTATTAGTTCATAATGAAAACAGGCACTCAATAACTTAATACTGCACCCTAAGTTTGACTTTTGACCCTCTGAGGCTCCTGTAGTTTGGTAGAAACACATGAACAGTATGAGGATTGTATATTATGTTACTAAAAAAATGAAAATGAATGATCGTAAATGAGAAAAAGTCTTTAATTGTCAAGAAAAAATCCTGGAAATGTCCCAGAAAAATTCTTAAAAAAAATTAGAACTCTGTAAATATCACTTTACACAGTGTTTGTTGTTGTAAAATGCCACTTTAATTTTTCAAACTCCTTTACATTCACTAAAAAAACGTGTGTAAACCTGTTACTATGAAAACAAAAAAACAGTAGGATGTTTTTCACTTTCTTTTGTTTTAAAACCACTTAAAAAACATTGATAAAAGTGTGGTACATTGAGAGCAACAACTTTGTTTCATTTGGTTGAGTTTATATTATTGAAATACACTAAAGTTTCCACCAGAGGGCAGCATACACCAAGAGACTCATCTATGAATCCAAGAAAAAGCCTCTGGAGCTGCTCTGAAAATATTTAACTCTTTAATACAACCTTTATGGCAGTAATAACCCCCCAAAAAACAATAATAATCATAAAAATGGAGGGTTATTACTGCCACAAAAAAGGAATAAGGATAAAGAAGGAATAACTACATATAGTATTTAATAAACACAGCAGACAATTCAGTTCCGTTATGAAATTATAAATGTGGTTCATTCTTGACTTTTATCTAATTGTGCTCCAAAGTGACTATATTTCCAAATAAAATAGTAAAATAGTTAAAAAAGCGACAGTAAAATCTAGAAGACCTTCATTTTGTAAAACACTGTTAATAGTAAATATGTTTTTGTCTTATTCTACTTTGAAAATGTCGTACACTGTCAGAAAATGGGCTTTATTTCTCTCTGCCAATAAAATATGAAATCCTACAGTCGTAATAAAGCTGATAATAATCCGTCTTGTCTCGGTCTGTGGCTCAAAGAAAAGAAGATGAGGTTTTAAGTCGAGCTCAAACAAAACCAACACTGTCGAATATAAAAATGAATTGAACTGAAGCTTAAATTTAAACAAAGAGAAGACTATTAAAAGTTACCGAGACCTGCTCTGGTCCTGGTCTTACTTTTTGTGCCGTTACACCTTGTTTTCATTCATAAATAACATTTTCCATTAATATCCTCTTTGCTGATAACTACACAGTCCAAGGAAACATTTTCTTATTATGGTGCAGTCCCATGATGCTTTTGGTGATAATTCAAAGAGAAACTGGCTCCAGTGAAATGTGGATTTATTCTCTGGAGATAAATGACTGTGATTTTATCCACAATCACATTTAAAAGAAGAATGGCCTGTGCAGCTTTTATAAAAACTCTTTAATAGCAATTACTTTTCAATTCATCTTCATTTTATTCAACTTAATAAAATCATTTCTCGCTGCTTCTCTTTATCAGTTCAGATTTGTCTCCAGTGACCCTCAAAATCATTTGTTCCATTTTACATTTTACTTTTAATTTGTGCTTTTGAATAATAAAAATCTATGGATGTATTGATGTTAAAAAAGCCCCAAATCACTTCTTTCCATTTTGAGCAGAACTATTTAATCACATATATGTAATTTTGACCAGAAAATATTTGTTTATTTTGTCCAAATGCAATGACACTGAATGAAAGAAATAATATAATATCATTTGAAATAAAAAGAACTTACAGAAAATGAGTGAAACTTTAGCTTCCATCAATGAAAACTCACAAAAAACGGCCCAAATTTTGCCCAAACTCTTCCTCTGCTCAGAATAAGAGCGTTATAATATCTGTATCTGATTTAAACTGTGGTATAATGCAGTTAAAAACAAATATGTAAAGAAAAAACAGGTAATATTCTTTATGTGTTGAGTAGCATTAAAAAAATAAAAGACAGGACACAAGCCACAGCAAAGACTTCTATTAATTAACCACAAAATAATCCTAAATAACAATATCTTTTTCCTTTTTGCATGATATTTGAAAAAGTACAATAATTTAATTTCATTTAATGCTGTAACAGATGGACTCACTGACTGGAGGTGATTTCTTGTGTCTTTAATATTTAATCTGTAACAGCAGCAGGCTTTTCATCAGTTTCCTGTCAATATTTACACATAATCAATACTATTGGTTTAAGGAAGGGACTTCATTTACCAAAATAAAAGCTTGAAGTTTATGTGTTTGCAAGAAATAAACCCCTCAGAGCTTGGTTTATGTGTTGCCCTCTCGGTTCTGGGGGCTGTTCTTCAAATTTAAAATAATTACAGCTGAAATGCAATAGTTTTGGGGTCTTTGTGTGATTATTTAGTTAAAAGTCTTGGTCTCGTCTCGTTCTGGGACATCAAGACCAGTCGAGACAACAAATGATCTACTTGTCTATTCTTGGGATTGAATTAAAACCTCCATTAAAACCATTTTGTTTTCAATTAAAAATCTCACCCTAGTCTCCAAAAACACAAACATTGGACTTGGATTGTTTGGATTTTATAACCGTTCCTTGGTATTAAACACTAGGCTTCTTTATCTTCAAGAAACTGGATGAAAACACTACAATTCTGTGTCTTTTTTGCTGTTTTTTGGGTGTGTTTGTGTGACATTTCAACACAGAAACTGTCTGTTTTAGACGATATATATCTAATGGAAATAAAACTACAAACATAAGATGAATGGATGCTTTTATTTACACCAAAAATAAAAGCAATATGCAGTTTTTCTTATTCTTAAAAAAGGGGAAATTCTACAGCTCGGTAGCTCCACATCGATCGTGGATAAAAACACATTAAAACAGTTCTGAAAATACACACAATACTTAAAAATACTAAAAAAGAAAGAAAGAAAACGTACATAAAACTACAAACGTAAGATGGATGGATGCTTTTATTTACACCAAAAATAAAAGCAATATGCAATTTCCCCACTGAGACTAATAAAGGTTTTATTATTCTTAAAAAAGGGAAATTCTACTGATCGTGGATAAAAACACATTAAAAACAGTTCTGAAAATACTTAAAAATACTAAAAAAAGAAAGAAATTGTTCATGTTGTAGGTTTGTGTGTTGATATTGTATTGTTCCATGTGTTTGAAGAGCTCCATAAAAGCTAACTTCAGTCAGAACTACATCAAACATCTCCAGATTTAAACCTGGCAGCAGCTCGTCCGGAGGATAACGCTCCAGGTTTGTCAGAGCTCCGTCGTGTGAAAGGACGCTTCTGGAACTCTCCAGGCTTCGTCCGAGAAAAGCCAACAGCCGTTTTTTATGTCGCTGTCAAAACCGCTTTTATCACGGCGCTCGCTCTTTTTTCTCTCGAAGCCAGAGGATGTCTCTCATGTTTATATTTGACATCGTGGCAAACAAAATGAACCGTATTTTGATTTGAAATGTGAACTCATTAAGACAGTTTTCATCCTCTTTATGTGAATGAATGGTGCAGATAAAGAGGCAGGTTTTACAGCAGCAGCATCCTTCAGTGTCAGACAGCATCAGGACCACTGTCAGTCACAGAGATGTCCCTCAAACACACTCTTACTTCAGGATTTACAGAAAGGTCAGTTGTGGGTGAAGACTTTCTAACTTTGACTAAAAGTGATTATCTGTCAGTTGTAGATAATTAAAACAACACTGTGTAGTTTTAAAGACATGTGGGACATGGGACAGTGTGAGATAACCTTAAAGAAAATCATACCAGTGCGACTTTGTTTTGGTTTTAACATTACTTTGAAGTTTGAACAGGTTTTAGATGGATTTGAACAGGTTTTAGATGGATTTGAAGAGGTTTTATTTGGATTTGAAGAGGTTTTAGATGG
Organism: Rhyacichthys aspro; assembly: GCA_036850595.1. Lineage (NCBI taxonomy): Eukaryota > Metazoa > Chordata > Actinopteri > Gobiiformes > Rhyacichthyidae > Rhyacichthys > Rhyacichthys aspro. The sequence goes on along the minus strand of CM072157.1, from coordinate 22,283,886 downwards.
ATTTGAAGAGGTATTAGATGGATTTGAAGAGGTTTTAGATGGATTTGAAGAGGTATTAGATGGATTTGAAGAGGTTTTATTTGGATTTGAAGAGGTTTTAGATGGATTTGAAGAGGTTTTATTTGGATTTGAAGAGGTTTTAGATGGATTTGAAGAGGTTTTAGATGGATTTGAAGAGGTTTTATTTGGATTTGAAGAGGTTTTAGATGGATTTGAAGAGGTTTTAGATGGATTTGAACAGGTATTAGATGGATTTGAAGAGGTTTTAGATGGATTTGAACAGGTTTTAGATGGATTTGAGGAGGTTTTATTTGGATTTGAAGAGATTTTAGATGGATTTGAACAGGTTTTATTTGGATTTGAAGAGGTTTTAGATGGATTTGAAGAGGTATTAGATGGATTTGAACAGGTTTTAGATGAATTTTAACAAGTTTTAGATGGATTTGAACAAGTTTTAGATGGATTTGAACATGTTTTAGATGGATTTGGACAAGTTTTACATGGATTTGAACAGGTTTTATTTGGATTTTAACAGGTTTTATTTGGATTTGAACAAGTTTTACATGGATTTGAACAGGTTTTATTTGGATTTTAACAGGTTTTATTTGGATTTGAACAAGTTTTACATGGATTTGAACAGGTTTTAGATGGATTTGAACAGGTTTTAGATTGACTTAAATAGGTTTTAGCTGGATTTGAACAGGTTTTAGATGAATTTCAATAGGTTTTTGTTGGATTTTAACAGATTTCTCTATCTCTGAAGAAAAAACGGGCTTAAGATTTCATTAACAAATAAAATAAATCTGATTCAAATCCATCTAAAAACCGTTGAAATGCAACTAAAACCTGCTCAAATCCATCTAAAACCTGCTCAAATCCATCTAAAACCTGCTCAAATCCAATTAAAACGTAGTGCCAAAACTATCACCTTCTAAATACAGGAGATCCACATAAAACAAACAATCCTCTCCATCAGAGGCACATCTCGACCTGTTTATACATTTCACAATCACAGTTCCATTTAACTCTGAACCGTGAAGTGCTCAGTCGGCTCCATTTAAATTCAGATCCACGTCCGGTCTTCCCGAAGTGGCCAGCGGAGAAATAAAGGTCCAGAACGAGCAGATGTCCACTCACTCTCAGATATTCACACCACAGTGACCCTTCAGAGCAAAAAAACACGAGTACGAGCCTCTGACACCGTCCCAGAACTAAAAGAAAAGGATCATGGGATCAAACGGGCGTCGTGGACAATCAGGAGGCATCAGAGGCTCGGGTTTGAGTCTCAGACCGGGACAAGGGGGCTTTAAAAAGAAGGAAGAGGCTTTAAAATAAGTATCACTTCACCTTTTTAATCCTGATGATACTTTACTTACACCTGGAAAACTCCTTAAAATTAAAGTTAAAAATAATAAGGCACTAAAGCTCTGGCCACACTTATTTGTCAGGAGAGTGGAAGGGATTTTTAGAGGTTGAAAGGTGTTTTAAATTAATCAGATAATTGTAAAAAATAGGATCTGACGTGTTTAAATGCACTTCAGAAATGCAAAAAAAAAAAACAACTTCCATCACTTCCATTTTCTCATGTTTTTTTTTTTTTGACACATGCACAAGTGTAAAAGAATGAAATAAATCAGATTATTTAATTACATGCACAAAGATATCAGAGAATTAGGGAGAAATCTAGGTGTTAATCCGATTTCTTACCATCAAATAAAGGGAATAAGATGCTGTTTACATCTGAATAATCTGAAAACTCCAGAAAATTTAACATTGCCTAATTCTAGTCTGTTATTTATTGTTTTTTTTTTGATGATTTTGATATTTTAATTTGTTTTATTGGGTTTTGTTGCAGATTTTCTTCTTTCTTTGTAAAGCACTTTGTAACTTTATTTAGAAAAGTGCTTTATAAATAGTAAAAAAGTTTATTATTATATTATTTCTATCACAGAAAAGTTGTTTTATGAAGAAACTGTAGAAGATTTTACTTATTCGTCCACAATCTGGAAAGTTTAATTCAGCAAACAGCAGAAAAGTGTGATTTTACTTTCTTCGGCTGCTTCTGTTTAATAATCATAACGTGTTTAATTGGATTCTCTGGAGAAGATCACGACCAGAGCGTTCGGCGTTGGTTTATGAAAGTGATATTTAACGCCCGCTCGTCTCCACGGCAACGACTCATTTGGTCAAAACAATAGTGACTGTCTTCGCCAATGTCTTAAAGAAAGTGTAACTAATAAAGACTCCCACTGTTGTTCTTGTGGAAGTGAACACACACCTACAACAACAACAAACCTCAGATTTAATCTTAAGTTTTATCTGTGTTTCCAACCAAATTAAATTAAACATATTTAATAATCAGATTTTTAGCAGAAAATTTAAGTCAAGCATCAATTCACCAAGTTACAGTTGCATTGCAGAGTTGTTTTTCTCTTTAGTCCAAACCTGTTTTTAAATTTATGAACATTATACTGACCAGCCAAAACATTATGACCACCTAAATATACTGTTAGACCAGAGAGAAACGTCCACCCAAAACATATATATACATTTAATATACTAATAAAAAGAATATGCCAACTAAAAAAACACTGTGAGGAAAGCTTTTGTCCAGAAATTCAGGATATTTTCTCCAGAAACAGTATAACAGTTGGAAAATAAGTGAAATGGTGATGTGTCTTTTGTCTAAATACTTCATTTCTGGTTTTGTCGTTGGCAAAGTTAATTAATCTGATAAAAAATAAGAAGGACAGATGGAAAATGTGTGTTTTGTTTTGTTTTTTTCCACTTAATTTGTGATAAGAGAGGTTTTAAAGTAAGGTTTAGACGTAACATTCGGTAAATCTGTTCTGGACCAGGCTTAACTAACGAATAATAATCTAAAGTCCTGGTTTTGTCATTGTACACTCTGTTTTTGATACTAAACTACTACATCTAACTTTAAAAGCTTTATATTTTGCAAACCCTGTGCTTCAACATCTGGAAACAAAAGCTGGTGCAGCAGTTTTCATGCATTATGTTAATCTCCGCCTTTAAAGTCTTTACTACGTTCATCTGTTAAAGTCGTTAGTGACAGTGGTCGAACCAAACAGCCCATAAACCCTTCTCCTTCTCATCGGATGAAAGGCTCTGACGGCGGCTCGTTCTCGTAAATCCGGAGCGTTTCCCGTTGGTGCAGATTCAGCGTGTTACCTTTTTTACTGGATGTGTTTTCGACGTGTAACAGGTGTCGCGGAGAGGAGCCCGAACGATAAAAGAAGCTGCTGAGCGTGTGTCGCCGATCGATGCTGCAGACTCAGACACTTATTTAATCCTGCTGGCTTCATCGTTAACGGGACCAGCTCCTGTGAGTTTGACAGAAAATGTGAAGTGCTCCGGACTTTAACTGGAGCCGTGTGATCGTAAAAACTAGAAATGACTTTAACAATCTCCAGTAATTCATTATCTTTTACTGTTTTTGCCAAAAAGCGTTGTTTTTCCCTTTTACCTCGTACTTGTTATTGAATTTATGAACATTAGACAGAACAGCCAAAACATTATGACTATTTTTCTGTTCAATCCAGACCCTGCTCTTTAACAAACTTCTTCTTCTTTCTGTTGACCTCATGACGCTGCATTCAAAGATCAAGGAAACATGGTTAAAAAAGGACTCAGGAGCTTTGTTTTGAAATATTCTGAAGAAGAAGAAGAAGAAGAAGAAGAAGAAGAAGAAGAAGAAACAAAAGGACCTTGTGATGGAAAAACACAAAATGTGATTCTAATTTGTTTGATTTTATCTTTTAATTAGTAGTTTTTCTGCTCCAACTTATATTGTGTTAAAAGGTTCATTCTCACTAAATAAAATGATTGAATTCTGGGATTTTTCTTCCAAATACACATAGTTTTTATGCATTGCTTGTGTTTCTGCTCTTCCCAAACTCTCTCCAGGAGCAGCTGAGGTCTCTCAAATCCCTTTAATTCTCGATGCTTACTCCGCCTAAAAAAGCGCAGAGTCACGCGAGTCCCTCTAAATCACTTCTAAATGAAAACGCTCTGCAGACCCCGGACTCGGAGACACGGAAGAAGACACGCTTCATTAAAGAGGATCGATGGCGTCCGACGGATGAGAAGATAACTGCACTAATTAAGAGAGGCCTGGCGTCTCAGAGGCCGCTTTAAAACTTCTGTGGGATTAACGTTTGAACCTTTGCCCTGATGCTCTATTCACTCTTTACTGTCTTTGTCTCTTTTTGTTTTTACTGCTGTTTTGTGCCTTTTTTTAACGTTTCAAGATTAAATGTTACCGTCCTTTTGAGGAGTTTCCTTTTGGTCAAGACATTTTCTAGACACTTTATAAATAACATACAGTATTTATGTAATTCTCAGTAAGATTTTATCATTTACTCAAGTCAAAATGATTTGTCAAAACATGTTTCCAAATTAATCTGAGGCACGTTTCTCGAAGCTGGTTTTGATCCAGTTTTGGTTTAGTTTGAGCAGAATCTCTGGAGCAGGTTTTATTCTGGTTTAGAGTCTCCAAAACCAAACTGAACCAATCAAATGTGAGTAAAGTCACATCGATCTGACGCTGCGTCGACTAAACCTTGATTATTGAGGACAAAAACTGCACTTTGAAACCTGTTTTTATATTTGCTGCTACTGTATCTTTCAAAAGTTTTACAAAGAATGTGTCAAATGTTTGTAATTCATTGTTTTTCATGTTTAAAATTTCCCAAATTTGTGTTAAAACAATTTACATTAAGTGTGAAATATCATGAATTAAATCTTATTCTCAATGTGAACCTGAACAAATCAGCTTTTTTTCTCTTTTTCTTGTTTTTGCAGAAATAGTCCCGCCCCCTTTTCATCCAGATTTAATCCTATTGGCCGTTCACTGCACGTCAATCATTGGTCAATAAATATTAATGCATAAATCTGTGTACATCTTGCATATAATGAGGTAAAATGGTAGAAAAAGAGAAGTATCACTGTGAAAAATCCTGATCATAACCTCAGATGACTTTATATTTGACTTAATGAAAGATCAGAGTTAATTATCTTGTCATTTTAAAATAACAAATCTTGTTTATGGAGCGGTTGGAGGTAAACAAACCCTCTGCTTTCTCGAGGTCCGGAGGTAATTGTCGACTGTTTTACAAAAACGAGGCTTGTTTTCTGTGCAGCCTCCAGGTTTTACAGAAAACCCTGACCCTGTAACCTCAGACTGAACTCTTCACTGTGAACTTTGACCTGTATTCATTCAGTATTAGATTAAATAAGCTCAAGGAAAACATGTCTTTCTTCTGTCTGTGTCTTGGATCTCAGAATAGTTGCTGTTTATGAAGGAAAGTGGCTACAGCACAGACTTATTTTTTACTTATTTTACTTTCTAACTTTACTTTTACTTATTTTACAATTTAAAACCAGCAATGCATCCTTTTGTCTTTGTGAACAGCTCATTTTAATTTAGCTTTAGTCATAATTTAGTCCTTTTTTAGTTAGTTTTGGTCTAGTTTTTGCCGAATATTTTGACAAAAGTGTCGCTACATTTATTTTTTGTTCTCATTTATTACTTTTTATTTTGTTTTCGTTTCAAAAATATGTTGTTAATGAGAACAATGATGATAAATATTCATCAACAAATTTAACAATATAACTGTGAATGTTGCTTCTGGTTAAAAAATGTGAATGAGATTTAAGATAATTTAAGGAAACCCATTTTTTATTCTTTTATTTTGTTTTCATTGTCGCCTCTAAATACCTATCCGCCCTGAATGCATCGCTCACAGTTTCGATTGCTGCGTCTGTCTCGTGGTCTGGTTGCGTTTTTGCTTTATTTGAGTGAGATTAGCTCATTTATATTCACTCCCTGTGAATTCTGCTGAGACGACGTCTGGTTAAAACATGACAGATAACTGTACCACGCAGAGACTTTCACACCACAATCACAAAACAGTCAGAATAAATTACAGGAACTAGTGCTTACATATTCTGTGTGTGAAATGAAGGAGTGAAAATGAATACGTGCATCTGTGAGTTTATGATTTCTTTAGAAAAAAGGAGATTTAGGACAGAGTTAGTTTGTGAAGTCTACAAATATAATATAATTTGTGTTGGAATAGTATTTTTAGCATAATCTTGGATTTGCATGGATCCTTCTTTGGTGTTTTTTTAATTTATTTATTCATTTTTTTCCTTCTAGCTCTGTTTTGATCATGTTTACTTCATTTGTGATGTTGTCTTTAGAAAGTTCTGTAAATGGTAAACAGAAAAAAGTGGAAAAGTACAGTACGTTAGAGAATGGTTGGGATGTTTTGTTTATTTGGGGCAGAAGAACTAAGATAAATAGAATCCTTTATTGTCTTAAACGTTCACAGCTTCACCTGCAACACGTCTGCAATAACAAAAGTAAAAAAAAAACCAAAAAAACAAATGACAAATGCTGTTTACTGTTAAAAAAAGACCTCAAAATCAGCTTTGAGTCGGGTTTGGTCACGGATAAAGCATGTCCCTGCAGGGCTGCTTTAAAATGGATTGCACCAGTAAAGAATAATTTACTGCCTTCATTGTTTGTCCTTAAAAAACACCTAAAACATCAAAGCATCAACAAATACAACAGAGCCTTCCGTTAAACTCTTTTTAAATGATAATCTCAGTGGGACTTTTCTGGAAAAATAAGCTTTGTAAACATGTTTGAACCCTGTAGATAGTTTAAAAAATATCTATATCTCTTCAGATTTGTCTTGAATGTTGCCCACACTCACAACAAAAGCACAAACACTGTTCACCGTCTTCAGTAAATAAGGCAGTCGGCTGTTTGTTTTTTGCTCTGTTTTTTCTTTCAGCAGCGGTTCAGAGCGGGCCGTCCCGGCGAGAGCTCCACTGTCCCGCTGTTCCTCGAGAGTCGTCCATTACCTTCAGCCGCTGTCGGTGTGATATCATCTGGAAGACATCGGCTTTCGCTGTGAGTAGAGTCTGCAGAGAATCAGAGATAGTGCAGCACATCAGGGAGTTTCCATCAGAACCAAACCTGCTCTTGTCCCAAAGCATTACACAATACACGATAGAAAGTGAAATTACATTTAAAACTAGAATAAATATAGGATTTTAGGGTGTTTTCTACCTGAAGGTCCAGACTTACAGCTCTCATATTGTTTTGTATTATTTTGACAGCAAATGCAATTTAGTTTTAGTCATAATTTAGTCTAATCCTTAGTTTTAGTCGACTAAATAACACAAGACTTTAGTCAACTGTATCCACAATAGATTTAGTCATTAAAATATAAAGAGTAATGCAATTTTTACCTGAAACTTCTCTTTTCAACTCGTCCCGTCTCCTTCTCGTTTCGATTGGATGTCGCCTCTGTTCATTTTAATTTTGTTTTTATTCGTTGACAAAAGTGTCCATATATTTAGTCAAAGTTTATGTTCTCGTTAATTACTTTTTATTTAGTTTTTGTTTTGTTTTCAGACGCAAGAATATGTCGATGAAAACTGACAAAAACTAAATGAACAGTGTTTGTTTTTCGTACAGTTTGCAAAATGTTTAATTATACTTGGATTAATTTACCTTTAGATTGCTTTAAACTTTCAATAATATTTGCCTTTTACATATGTTTATAAAGATGCATAATATTTGTCTTTGCCCATAATCGTGTCGGTAAAAAAGTGCAATAAATCTGATACATGTTCCTTTGTAAAACTCAACCCTTGATTAAAAACCACTGCAGCTTTGCTTATTGTTCATTTTTCATGTTTACCACCAAAGATCTGCATGTTCTCTTACTTTATCCCAGTCCCAGCAGAGCCAAAACCAAGGCCTGTTTATTTCTGCAGTAAACAGGTTTTTAATGGACTTCACCAAAACAAAACAAATCCATTTCCAATTACATTAAGAACTGAATGTCTGCTGTGGCTCAAAATGACACAATGAGAACAATCGCCAGAGAAAAAAGACGGAAGGTCAACAATACAGTTTACTTTTCCAATAGTTGGTAACCATTGGGTTTGGCTAAAGGTCTTTGGGTTTCCAGTGATTAAAGTTGAGCATTAGACTGGTTCAGAGTCAAATATTTGATAGAAACTAGTGTAGATTTACAAAGAAAATGCCTACAATTAAACAGATTGTAGCTGATATTTGTTTTCTTCTCGTTGGAAAATGGTTTAAACCCAAATAGTTTCTTGTAAAAGCAATAATTTGTGTAAAAACAGTCTTTATGATCCATCTACTGTTTATTCTAAAGGATTGTAATAGATGAGAACCTCTATTCAGGAACAGAAAACCTTGGAGCGCTCCCATTGGTCGACACTTGTCACATGACGTTCCAGGAAGTTTAACAGCTGCAGATAAAGTGTATTTTCAGCTGAATATGTCTTTTAACAGAGAAACAGCTGAAGAAAGAAAAGCATCAACAGAGAAAAGGGAGACAATGTAAAACACAGATAAATACTGTCAATTCAATCACGTAATGTTTAACGAGGAGGAGATAATTGTCGTCCTGACGCTGAAGTCACAGCTAAGCTAACGCTAAACTCTAAACTTCAGTTTGGTCAAATGGATTAGTATTTTGTGGTTTTATTTTTTAATAAAAGAGAAGCTGCTTTTGGAGGAGAGTGGAGTCTGAGACAGGGATGAAAAAAGAAAATAGAGTACTGGAGCTTTAATGAGGATCTAAGAAGAAGAAAATGACTAATGGCAAAGTAATAAATATGAGATCGAAACAATTGCAAGAAAGAGTCTAATGAAATCTTGCAGATTAACTTCAGTTATTGTCCTTGTACTTTGCCAGTGACTTAACACTGAATACAGTCCAATAAAAAGCTATCATCAAGTTTTCGTGTCCATTTTAACAAATCCCTGAAGTAAAACCACAAGGACCACGACCAGTGACAAAGTAATAGCATTAATCATTTATCTGCATTTGGGTCGACCTTGGGTTTGTTACTTTCTGTGATTCAGCTCATTTTAATTCCACTGTTGACAATTCTGTTTATTCTGTTTATGATTTCAAGATGTACCTTGTCCTTGTCTTTCCTTTGTGTCTCTGATTTATGGGACGGTTTTGTGTGTCCTCACAGAAACTAAAGTGTGGATTTATTTGTCCGTCTCCATTATGAAGCACATGAATTTACTCACCTTTAACATTCAATATTCAATGTACTTTCACGACAAACAAGCAGCGAGACAGGCATAAAAACTAGTGAAATAGGTTGATACACATTCCACAAACTTTAAAACTCTTTTGCAAATGTGTACACTTGCATTTTGTAAATAAATGAAAAGTCGAACCTGAATAGTCTTCACAGAGATGTAGAAATCAAGGATGAATGAGTTGAATAGAGTTTTTATGTTTCCAAATTGCAAATACAAGATTAAATGCAGTGAAGGACCTTGTTGGTTTTATCATTCTGAGTTTGTGTTTTCCTTCTTCAGTTCATTTAGGATTATAGATAAAGGAGCAAAAGGCAAAGATTTGTGTTTGAAAAGTGGAGTTTATAGTTTCGACTGAAGAAGGTAAGAAGTGAGGAGGAAACGGAGCGAGTTGAGCAGAAGGAGGACTTTTGGACTTCACTGTTTGGTTCAAATTAAATGTTAAAGAGTAAAAGCTCCAGTGGAATATGGTTCGGGCCAAACAGCTGCTCTTTGGACCAAACTAAACCAAAGTCTGCTTCGTTTGTGAAAGCACATTTGCCAATAGTTCAGACTTTTGAACCAAGTCACGTCCAATTAAACACACGAAGAAGAGGGAAACGGAGAAGGAAATCAATATCAATATCGGTCGGGTTTAAAAACACATAAAACACATCGATTATGTTGTTTTAAGGTTTGTATTGCTTTATTTTTCTTGTAACACTACGACAGACGCCTTTTGTGACGCCGACCGTTTCCTAACGAGCGTCATGTCAATTAAAATCAAGTCTTAAACAGTGCATTTGAAGTTTGTTTTAGTTCTACATTAATAATAACACGACTTTAATTGCCCTTAAGTATCAGATCAAAATGGAAGTCACGTCCTGTTGAACACAAAGAAGAGCGAACAGAGAAGGGAAAAGGACAAAATGAATATCGATCGGGTTTAAAAACACATGAAATTCATATATTAAAGTCGTTTTAAGATTTGTATGGCTCTATTTTTCTTTAAACGCTGCAGCAGATGTCTCCTGTGAAGCCACGCATTATAGCACCTTTAAATCAACTTAAACAGTGCCTCTTTAACTCTTTATTAATAACAACATGTCTTTATAGGCCTTACTCCAGTCTGATTACTCTATTTCTCCCAGTTTGCTCCTCAACAAATTGAAAGATAAGTCCATATGACATATATATTTATCGATGATAGTCCAGTTTCTGTGTCAGAGATCCAGTGAATGACACACGTAAGACTTTAAGAGGAAGCCTGACCAACAGAGAACAGTATTGGACAGTTTTGATTGACTCAGGAGTAAACAGCCGGGTCCAACCAACATCGATCCCCGGCGGCTCTCGCTGATAATTTACTGCAGCTTTTACAGTTCCACCTGAAGTGTTTATTGACCGTATAAACGCTTATCACTGCTTACTCTGCTCTCAACAACATCTGCCATTTCTGTTTTCTCAGGCCCACGTTTATAGTGTCCCCAGAGGAGCTAATGTTTGTGGATTGGTGATAACATGGAGACACTGGTAGAAAAACATGTCTACGTGAGTTTAAACTATATATGTGGCACGTTTTCAATGGGTACACTGTAAAAAATGGTTTGAATTAGCCCAGTGCAGAGTTTTCAATGGATTCAGTTCACTTCAATGGAGTAACGCCATCTTATAAACTACATTTCTTCATTGTTGATAGTAAAATTGAATAAATATGGTTAATTATGTAAAATATTGAAGGTTAACTTGCACTATTCATTGTGATTACTTATCGTTGTTGATGATTAGTATCTGATTCTGTGAATAAGTCAAGGCTCATAGTTAAAAAGCAGAAATAGATTACACGTTAAACCACCAATCATAAAACACAGGACTCGTTTCAGTGAATATGAACTGAAGGAGTGAGGAGTGGACTTCCTGCATTTGGTCCAAAAATCTGAAATATGGCAAAAAGCTCTTTCAAATCAAAAACAAAACTGGATCTTGGATGAGTTTGATCCAAACTGAGCTCACCGACATCTATTTACATCTAAAAAAAACTTAAAAATAAACTCCAAAGAGACACTGGTCATAAGTTCAAGAAGAAACCGTAGAAAAACATGAGACAAGAGGAAATCTAATTAGACTCCAATAAATAAGGAGTAAGGAGCAGACATTGGTTTGCATTTACTTGTGCAGTTGTAGTTTACTGATTCATTGATTTAATAACGCGGTAAAAGTTGAAAATATCCGTCTCTTGTTCCTGGTTTGTTCCTGGTCCCGGTCTGGAGGCAGGTTGTAGTGTTTTGTTGTGAAGACTGAACAGGGAACTACATTAAACTGATTGAATAGAACACATTAACCAGAAACAGAAGTCATTATCACAGAGCTTCGTTAGGATCTCAGTACAACGCAGACAATCTAAGCCTGTCATTTATTTTACACATGTAGAAGTGAGAATTACAGCTTAATGGGCTCACATTACGTTACAACACTGCTGTACTCTCACTTCAATCAGTTTTTCTGCTTGTGCTGCACTTAAGTTTCAGTTTCAGTTTTAATCTCAATGCAGAAGAGGTTTTTTTTGCTGTCGATGGCTGTGTTTCTGGGAGATGTGCCTCAAAAGTCAAACATCCCTCTTTAATTGAACCTGTTTATGATTTTAGTTATTCTTCATGGGATCTTTGCTTCTTTTTGTTGATCTATAACAAGATCAGGGAGTGTTTCATTCAGGCAGATATTTAAAAAAACGACAAAGCAAAGCAAGAAACACTGAATAAACACTGACTTCTCAAAAGCCGAAGCTACTTCAAAAGGAAAGAGGAAACTAAAAAGGAACTGAAAATATCCAATCATAAAAAAAAAACAGTTGTAGATGTAGGTCTGGAGGAGTTCTGGAGCTATTTCATTAAAAAAGACCTCGGTGTGTGCTCCGTTTGCGTCGGTTCTCTCCAGATAAACACAGGAGCATTACCTCCGAGGCATCAGCTGGCCTCGACCTCCAGGAGAGGATCTGAGGAGCGGGTCCAGGTGATGGATGCTCGCTGCTGGACAAACCAGATCCACATTCAGATCACAGACTCACAGCTTTGTCCAACGTTTGTGTTGTTGTGGGATGTATTGCCTTTGGGAAATGAGAAGGAAAGTGAAGAGGAGCCGAGTGTTGAGAGGGCACTAGAGTCCGAGAGGAAATAAGAATCAAATATGTTTCTTATTTTCAATCCACAAAGAAGAAACTATTAAAGGTGGCCTATTCAACTCATATATACATTAACGATAGTGTTTTTGACCTCTGCTTGAATACGTTTAAATATAAACATTATTCCTTAATTACAGCAGGTGTTTATTACATGAATCTGCTGCAAAAATGAGTGTTTTAAGCATTAAATCGATGTGTTTGTGAACATATGAGCAACAAACAGTGGAAAGTAAAGAACAAACAAGAAGCAGAGAGTTTAAGGATCTGTTTAATCCTTTTACAGTGAGACCCTGACATAAAGGATACATACACACTATGGATTTACTTAAAGGCTTTTGGATTGTAACTTCACAAACTATTTACGTATTTGCTCCATCTCTGCACACGTCCTGATGAGACTGGGTTTGTGTTTTATTTTTATTGCTCTGGTGTTGTTTCTGGGAGTCTAACCTATTTTAACCTCGTGTTGTAGGGAAAAAAAAGAAAGAAAACACCTCTCCATTATGGTAAAGGGTTAAAAAGATGGATAGTTTGGAAGTGGAAGTTCTCTGTCGTATTAGTTACAGTGTGACCTACAGATGTATGCTTCTTCTAATGGTCTTGTTGCTGTTTTTTTATGTAAAATGGAGCGGATTTATAAATCGAATTCTTGAAATGAGACAAAAATACAACTTCAAATAAGGTACGTTTCCATAAACTGTCGAGAAGAGTTAAAAGTCTGTGCAGTGAAGTCACATTCTGGATTATTATGATAGACTTTATACACACTACAGCAAAAAACAGAAGAAAACCTCAACTTTTTTAAACTGAAACTGCATCCATTTTGTTTTACATTTTAGGAACTTTCTTTTATATCACCAGAGTTTATGTAATACAACAACAAATCCAGGTTTTAAATTAATAAACCAAGAACCATATGATGCAAAGTGACTCTAAAAGCAGTTGTTTTATGGGTTTAACCTTTTAAGTAAATGACACTTGTTTTTTTTTGCTAAGATTTAGCTTTGTGGCCTTTTAATCAGATTTTTGAATTAGATTTTTAATGCAAGACTTGAACATTTTAATTAATCTTTGAACAATATCATCTCTTCGTATCGTTTACCATTAACTTCAGCCTGAAACTCAACCCACTCAAGATTAAACAGGTGCTTTTATTACTTTTTATTAGTCAGCACCTGCCTCCAGACTGTTCCTGCCACTCATCAACCCAAAGCACAATGGTCGTTCTCCTTTTGCCCCCGCTCCGACGTCTCGTATTCGTTCCTCCCAGCCTCCTTCAGAGCAGAACAATTACACGTCGGGCCGCGAGTGGACGTCGTGAGTGAAAATCTATTTAACACGTTGGAGCGGCGATGAAAGACTTGATGTGGATGAAGGAATAATAGTTCAGTGTCAGGACGTGTGATGGATGGACGCAGGAGAATGGAAAAAGGGCTCAGATGTGAGAGTGCGAGGGCTGATTTCAACAGATGTTTTATTAAAAAGAGGTGGGTTCAGGTCTCGCAGGATGTTTACGTCTCTATAAAGTCATTTGTATTCGGAGTTTTAGGTGTACTGCGTCGGCGGAGTCGAAGGGACATGCATCTTTGTGTCTGAGCTGCAGGGAAAAAAATAAATAAAGCATTGTGCAACTGTATTAAAGTTTTATGTGGAAATACTTTACCTGGTTTTAAAAAGTAAACTCAGTCTGCTGTGTTTGCAAGTTTAAACCACAAAAGTTACAGGTATATTGTAAACCTCTTCTTTTTACGGCAAAATCCTAAAGAAAAAAACAATATACAGTTTATTTTTGTCACACTCCAGAGTCATTTTTCTTTTAAAAATTAAATGCTGATAAACTTGATTTACTGATGAAGTAATTTCAACGATTACCAGTATGTGATATTCATTTTAATGGTTATATAGTGTATTTTCAACATCAAATATCTGTTTTTTATAAAGATCCATACTGTTTCTGTTGAGTATTTACGACAGACCTATAGTTTTTTTAGAGTATTTACTGTATTTGCTGTAAATATCTCCAACGGTGCTTCAATCATTCATTTTCTCTACATTATTTATATATATTTCTAGGTCTTTCTTTGTGCTCTGATAGTTTACCGTTAAAGGATGTGGTGGGTTTTAATAATATTTTAATATTAACTAGTTTTGTAGTGGTCATATTTGGGTCTAGATCATTCTTAAGAAAACTTTTTAAACGTCACAGGAATATAATTATAATATAAATGCCCTTTTCTACACTTTTCTCACTCTTCATCTCAATACACTCTTTTTTACTGCATCTAAGATACTGGATGAGCGGAAAAAAGTCAACTTTATATTAATTTCTGCATTTACCCGTCGACAGGTAAAAGTGGATTCTGAAACTTTGCCATGACTTTTCAAAGTTGTGTGTTTATTGTGAGTTAAAACACTACTACACACAAATATATACCAACATTTGCTCTGTACCAACTCCTGTTTCTGTCTTGGAGTCTTTGTTCCTCTTTTCCTCAATAAAAATCCCTTAGAAACGACGTCCATGTATCATTTTTATGTTGAATTCTCCAGTTTTTATTGATTATTCTTTCTCTCTGGCAGACCTTGTATCAGCTGCTGTCAGATACTTTACAGCTTTCTTCTGTGGCGCCGTTTCTGAGAATAGATCGTCCAAATGTAAAATCGCTGACTTTACAATATTGTTTGTCAGAGTTTCGGACGGTACAGAACAACACCCATAGCTCTGCTGCAAAACTTCAGGTTATACGACGTAGACCGTGTGCTTTATCATAGTTGGAGCCCTCTGAACAGAAATTATACACAGATTGTAGCAGTCTGCTCATGTACGTTCTGCAATTTGTGCATCAATAGTCAACACCATCAGCACTTTCCCAAAAAACCTTGAGCGGTGACGTGCTGTTGTTCCACGGTCAATAAAGTCAATAAACTCTGAGTCTTTAAGGAGACTTAGAGCCATTTTTTTTTCCGGTGTGTGTCTTTACAGTTGTCAGCTCTAATCCCAGGTATCATCAGTGTGAAAAAGCAGCAGGGGCTTATGGGATTTATACTTTTATCACATTGTAGCTGCAACGTGCTGCATTCGCTCTCATAGTTGGCTGCTCACATTATCTCCAAAGAAATGGTGATAGCAGTGTTAAATTGTGTATTGGTAGAGATGAATTGTACAGTGGTATTTTTTATGATCCATCTGTTTATTATGAGGGATTGTAATAGATGAGAACCTCTATTCAGGAACAGAAAACCTTGGAGCGCTCCCATTGGTCGACACTTGTCACATGACGTTCCAGGAAGTTTAATAGCTGCAGATAAAGTGTATTTTCAGCTGAATATGTCTTTTAACAGAGAAACAGCTGAAAAAAGAAAAGCATCAACAGAGAAAAGGGAGACAACGTAAAACACAGATAAATACTGTCAATTCAATCACGTAATGTTTAACGAGGAGGAGATAATTGTCGTCCTGACGCTGAAGTCACAGCTAAGCTAACGCTAAACTCTACACTTCAGTTTGGTCAAATGGATTAGTATTTTGGAGGAAAAACTGGTCTGGTTTTATTTTTTTAATAAAAGAAGCTGCTTTTGGAGGAGAGTGGAGTCTGAGACAGGGACAACAAAAGAAAACCAGGGATTTGTTTTGATTTGTGTCAGTATTAAATTACAGGAGTTTGTCAGTGAAATCACACATCACAAAAATAAAGTGCTCAATAAGTCCTCAGTCCTTTAAAAAGGTGCTATGTGTGGATTGAAAAAAAATAACGCTGGTGTTCGTACAAACGCGTGCGTGAGAGCGAGCATGACACTGACTGCAGACTGACTTTAGAACAAATCTTGAGTTAAATTCAGACATAACGGTAGATGAAGGAATATTGAACAGGCTAATGGTCTGTAACAATATAATAATAATCTTTATTTATGAAGCACTTTTAAAAACAGGGTTTAGAAAGTGCTTAACAATAAAAACATGTCCAGTAAAACAGAAGCAACTAAATTAATTGACATCAGACAAAAGAAAACACAAGAAACAGATTTAAAAAGGTAAATTGTGAGAAACAAGATATAAAAATTAGAATAATTTATTTAAAAATTGGGGGAATTTTTAAAAGATAACATCACTATAATAAAAAATAATTATAATAAATCAACAATAAATAAATATGGTGATAAATATAATAAAAAAAGCCAATCTATAAAAATGGGTTTTAAGAAATGATATAATCTTCCATAATATTCCATATTAAGACTCTATATATATTTATTTTTACTTCTTTATTTTCTTTATAACACTTGTCTGTTTATGTGTGTTTGAAATTGAACAAACATTGCTTGATTCTGATTGGTCAGTTTGGATTCCGTACGATGATGTCATCGTTGCTATGGCTTTAGAATTGACTTTGTGACATCATCAGCTTTATATCTGAATCCATCTGACTTTACATTAGTCTTAACTTCAGACACAGCCGAACGAAGCAAGTGAAGCTACTACAAGGAACCATTAGTGAAGAATTGAACCCTCAACACTTGAAGATATCAGGTAAGAACACACTACACGAAAAAATGAGCTACAAGGCAAGAAACTCAGGAAGAAACGACGGGCGTCAGGTGTGGGTGTTCATGCGGAAGAAAGACATCGACCGCATGTTTTCCAACATGTTGACGTCACTGCAAGAGACGTTCGTCCCTCTAAATGAACACGGTACCGGTCCAACAGCTGCCCCGCCGGTGCACACACCTGGGTTAAAAAAAACTGGAAAAAAAACAGAGATGGACTCCAGGCTTGCATCTGCCCACGACCTGTTGGCCAAAGCCAGAGCAGAGATAGCGGAGGCTCAAAGAACAAACCAAGCTCTAAGAGAAGAGGTTGGACAACTCTCTCCACAGTATACAGTCGCAGTAGCTGTTGAGAGTCAGTGCACCAACATGAAAGAGGAGATCAGAAAGACCAACGAGGAAAATGACAGACTGAAACAAAAAATTGAGGAGATGAAGAAGACAATTCATCAAAACGAGGCCTACATTAAACTCCAACAAGCTCGGAAACCAGCAAGAAAAGCAGTGAGTCGAGAAAACCAACTTCTCAAAGATCAAGAAGCCAAACTCACAAAACAACACGAAGCTTTAAATGTAAAGGTCAACAAGCTGAGGTTGGAAGTAGAGGAGGAGGAACAACTGAAACGTGAAAACGAGAATCTCAGGGAACAAGTGAGGACTTTCACTGAAATCGTTGTCGCCAGAAAATATGATCAGTGGATGATGAAGATGATGAAGATGCCTGACGATCGCTTAAGAATGGAAAACCGTCGTCTTAAATTAGTAACTCAAGATTTTGAAGTTCGCCGCCAGACAATTAATGAAAGAACGGAGGATTTCAGCAACGTCAAGAGAAACCTGGATAAACTGAGAAAGGAAACCGAACAAATACTGAAAACAATGCAAGAGCACAATAAAGTGTCGTCCAGGTTTTATAAGATGGGGGAAGACCTCAAGATAATGAGGCATGAAGAGGCTGTCTTTAAAACTTTAAACAAAGACCTGAGGCGTGAATTATTCAATCTCCGACAAAAAAGAGCCAAAGAAGACAATCTGAATGATAAGATCCGAGAGGCCAGAGATATCAGGAAGATGTTAGAGCAGCAGAACCAGGAGCTGCAGCGAGAGGCCGATGACATGAGCAGTCGTCTTCAGGGGCAGAATATCCAGAAGGCCTCACTCAACTCTGAGACTCTGCAGCAAGAAGCAACACAGAGTCACAACAAACTGATCCAGAAACACCCCACAGCTCCTGATCCAGGCCCAAGTCTGCCTCCTACTCCTGGACCATCCTGCTCAACCATGAACGTCAGTAATGACAGCACTTCAGAGGAGTATTTTTAAAGTCAGTGCAGCAGGTTCTTCTGTTACAGATGTGTGTCCGTTCATTAACACTGGAGGAACATCCACCTGTGACAGGAGGACGTTTGGACTACACTGACTACACTGCTGTCTGTGGAGGTTCTGAATCCTGCAGGTAGTATTCACCAAAAAGGTTTGAAAAGGCTGGACGTAGGTTTGAAGCTGAAGACTATTCCTCCAAAAGGGACTTTGTCTGAGTTCAACTGGAAAAAGAACTGAGATATAAATCCCTCAGAGGGAGGAGTTTATCCTGAAACTACACACTCTGTCCATTCAACTCTTAACCAGTATGAACCTAGCCTTCCTGTGATTGGACAAGGCTAGGTTCATACTGGTTAAGAGTTGTGAGTAGTTTCAGGATAAACTCTTCTCTCTGAGGGATTTATATCTCTGCTCTTTTTCCAGTTGAACTCAGACCTGACAAAGTCCTTTTGGATGAATCGTCTTCAGCTTCAAACATACGTCCAGCCTTTTCAAACCTTTTCACTTCACTCCTGGAAAATTATTGGCCACATCAAAATAAATATGATTTAAATTCTAAAAAACTAACACAAGTGACCATATTTGTTGTTTCATATTTAGTACTAAGTACATTTACTGTAAAAGTAATAATGGCAATAAATGAACACAATGAACTTGTCCCAAAAGAACTGAAATAAATAATAAAAAAAGAAAGACACAAAACTGGTGGACATTTGTGACGTTATAAAGAATAAGTGGAAGAAATAACTGAATGAATCCATATTGAATGTTTGTTCCAGAAAGATAGAGAACCATTAAAGGAATATAGCAGTATTTATATAAGAGGTGGTAAAAGAAATACAGAGGAACTACACTAAAAAACAGTCAACAAAGCTCTGGTTTGGAGCAGAAGATAAAACTTTACTGTCTTTCTCAGGCTCCAATACAATCACATCATTAAAATATTAACTCACTCATTTAGCTCTACTCAGTTAAAGGTGCTATGTCTAGGTTTTTAACAATAAATAATACTTTTATTTACCCTTTTAGTGAGCCTCCATCACTGTCATGAGTAGAATGAAATCTTAAGTTTCCAACGTGGTTTGCCTCTATGCTTCATTTCATTGAGAAGTATTCGGGTGGGATTTCCCGCCAAATCGAGGCGGATGTGACGTCGTGCACGTTCTCGTCTCCTTGGTCTTGGACTTTCCTGCGCGGCGGCCATGACAGTCAGCGGCATTAGTTCGCGTTAGTTTTGAGATGGACTCTGCAGACACAAAAACCCCGAACGGCCTCCAGCACAGCAACACAGCACAACCCGGACACCGACACAAACTACACGCAAACATTAAAAAAACAACACAAGACATCATCACTGACCATGTGAAATATCTTGTGATGCTTTGTTATTATGCTAAATAACAATAGCATGCTTCCAAAACGGGGATGCTAACTAGCTAACAGCAACTCTCTAAATAAGTTTCTGTTTTGAATGGATTAAATATTTAATGAAATCACATCCGTTTGTCTCGGTTGTGATACACAGTACGACACACAATAGAGCGTATATACAAATAAAGTAAACATATGTGGTGGGATTAGCTGTGCTTGTGCATTTATTTGTATGTTAGATAACTAATAATCAAATGGTAAGCTGGTTAGTAACATGGAGGTAATCGATCAATGAAAATGTAGTTATATTTTGTTTATTTGTTGAAAATACAGTGGCACTGTCAATAGTAATGCTGTTGTAAATGTTGTATTTCCCTGTATTCTATAGTATAATATAATAGGTGAATTGTTTACAGCCATGAGAAAACAGAGGAAAACACCAAGAAAGTAGACAGGATTGCCACACCATCCTGAATCAATAACTGCAGGATCTGACAGGTAAGTACAGGTAAGTTTGTTTTCAGTTAGTATTTCAGATAAAAAATGAACTCAGATGTGATCATTCCTTTTAACTTAGACTCTAAATTCAGTATATTTAGGCTCTGTGCTGAGGCGTACTGCACCACGTCAGCGCTGAGCACGAGTGGGCCCTCAGCAGATCCAGCATGCACCTCTGGATGTGGGACCAAGAGGTCATGGGCCAGATGACCCTCGGGCCCCTGGTCTCCTCCCTGGGGTTGTGTCCCCACCTACAGCTGAACTGGTCCAGTCCTTACCTGTCTCTAAAAGGAACCGTTATGTTCAGGTATCATGCTCCAGTGGAGAAGTCCAGCCTGTTTGGTTATTTACATCACACATGTCAAACTCAAGGCCCGGGGGCCAAATGTGGCCCTTTGCCATGTTTTATGTGGCCCCTCAATGCTTTTAGAAGGTGATATATTTGGCACTAGGTTTTAACTGGATTTGAACAGGTTTTATTTGGATTTGAACATGTTTTAGATGGAGTCGAATCAGATTTATTTCATTTGTTCATGAGATCTTAAGCCAGTTTTTACTACAAAGATACATAAAATCTGCTCAAATCCAACTAAAATCTGTTCAAATCCAAATAAAATCTGTTCAAATCCAAATAAAATCTGATCAAATCCAACTAAAACCTGTTTAAGTGCAACTATATCTTGTTTAAATCCAAATAAAATCCATTCAAATCCAACTAAAACCTGTTCAGATCCAACAAAAACCAGTCTCCATGAAAGCAAAAAAAAAAAAAAAAGTTAAAATTAACCTTTTAAAACTCAAATTAAGATGAAACTTTACATTCCAAATTTAATCAAAGTGTTTCAAGTGTCAGTCTTTGGCCCCTGAGAGGATTCTTATTTTCTATTGTGGCCCCTCACTAGTTTGAGTTTGACACCCCTGATTTACATCATAATATCAAGATGCACTTATCTACAATACTGTGGACATGTTTGTTACCTGTCAAACTATATCTGTACTATCTGTGTGTATGTTATAATAAAGTAAATAAATTAATGTCATGACACCAATGCTTATTATTCTCTCTTTCTTTAGAACATGACTTCAGCCACAAAAACAAACAAAAACAGACACTGACTGCAGTTCCTCTAACGGCCACAGGTGTCAGTAACTGGTAGAAATGTGTGAAAGTTACACAATGTACCTTTAAGAAAGACTAAGGTGCATTTTACTCTGAGACTAAACCAAGAATAATCTATCACGAGCATTAGCCAAGCATCAATGTGTTTATCTTTGATTCATTTGTATTTAGAGTCTGCTGCTAAACACCACGACGACACAGCTCTAATTCATGAGCAGAAAAGACAAACCGCACGGAGACATAATGTACCGTCGTGTGATGCAGTCTGCCCACGCATCAACTCAACTTAATTAACGAGATGAAACGCTTCCTGACGGGACTTTAATACAGTTACAGACGGAGGACAGACTGTTTCTTGGACGGAGCAGTGATAAACCAGTGTGATGTATAATACTACTACACTCAAGGAGGAAGTTACTCCTTGGAAAGAGTTTTATGCCAAGAGTGAGTTCAGTGATGGCTGTATTTAAGAGAATCAATCTGGACAAATAGGAATAAAGGGAAAGTCTGAGACAACGCTAATGAATGCACTTAAATTAGTCTAAATAAAAGGATAAAGCTAATACAGAAAAGTAGAGCAGATTATCCACTTTATTAATGTGTGCTTTTGCTTAATGTAAAGAGCATTGAGAGACAATATTAGAAGAAAAGTGCTATAAAGTCTTGTCTTTGTGTAAAATGTTTGGTAAATGCTTTGTTTAAATACTTTTTAAATAGTCTTTTTCATGCACTCTCTGTTGCAAGGTTATGTTAGGTCCATTTCTTTGTATTGAAATGCTTTTCTGTTGTCATCATAATGTGTGCTTCAGCTGCTGAATCATATCAAACTACGATAATAAATCTCATAAACACTGTTCTGCTTTTAAGAAACAGTGAGAAATGTTGGAAAACTAAAAGGAACCTATTTGGACCTTTTCCTTAAATTGTTTCAAAAGTATTTGAAATGTGCTTAAATCAGTCGGTAATTAAATTCAAAACAGCTTTGAACCAATTTGGGGCGACTCTTCCTCTCACTTCTTGTGCGTTCTCTGCCAATTTTTCATGTGTTCTTTAAAAATGAGTGTTTGGTTTACAAAGGTCAGTGCTGCTGTGTCAGAGATGTGAGTAATTCATCTTTTATTCACTATATTTATTAGTTTTCTCACAAACTTAAAGCTCCTCTTCCTGATTTTCTTTTCTTGTCCCTGTCTCATGACTCCACTCTCCTCCAAAATCAGCCTAGGGACCTCTCCTGCTTCTCTTTTATTAAAAAATAAACTAAAACCAGACCAATTTCCTCCATATTTCACCAAACTGAAGATTAGAGTTTAGTTTGGTGGCCTCCCCACTCTTTGAGAGCCACTGATATAACCTCTGCTCTCGTTTACTGATTGCTTGCTCCGCCCCTAACCTGCTTCACCTGTGTCTCGTCTGCAGTTTATAAAATTTTGCCAGATTGTCCTGTTCCTTTGATTTCTTGTGTAGTTTTACATCGTCTGTGGCCACTACTTTAATTTTATTTGCGTTTTGTTTGCTTAATTGAACTGATATCTCATTTACAAGCCATTTTCTGGATTCAATTGTTGTTTTTTTCAGTCCACACCTGCCTTGTTATCACAGCTTGATCACCCACTGAAAGCTTACATTTATAAACAGACTTACAAGATTTTAATTGAAGGGTTTATGCTGCCAGTACCTCACCACTTTTTACAGTTTTTGATTATTAAAAACATATTATTTTGCTGATTTCTAAAGTCAGATCTGAGCACATTTGCCAGGACTGTGTGGACAAAGGAGACAGAATAACAGAGTGTATTATTAACAGAGCGTAGAGCAGTGTGTATTTAAAAGTACATCTCTGCTCTGTGCTGTCATGGAAACACAAACTCACATCTAAGTTTAATTGTTCATTAAAAACGTTGAGGATGGCTGCAGTGAAATGCTGAGATTGTTCACCATAAAAGCAACAGCTCCTTGGAGATGAAGTAGAGGACAGTGGCAGAAGTGTTTTCACATTTAAGAAGATGTCAAGACTAGACTTTTGTTTTAGGAGGTACAGGCACGACATCTTTAAAAAGTTACAAGCGACAGGCTGCATCAGAAACATCTAAGTTAAATAAAGGCAAAAAAAAAAAAAGCACTAAATCTTATGGAAATGAGGAGAGAGTGATGTTGCACTGGGCCCACACAAAACTGAAGTGATCTTGTTGCTTTTGGTTTGAAGCACTCCTGGAGTTAGAGCGAGGTCAGCAGCAGGAGATCCTCACATGCACACTCGATTCCTTCACTTCCTTCCTCTCCTCACGTCTCAGAGGAGGGAGGAGAGGAGAGGAGGGAGGAAGAGAGGAGGAGAGAGGAGAGGAGGGAGGAAGAGGAGGAGGGAGAGAGGAAGGAGGGGGAGAGAGGAAGGAGGAGGAGAGAGGAGAGGAGGGAGGAGGGAGAGAGGAAGGAGGAGGAGGAGAGAGGAAGGAGGAGGAGAGAGGAAGGAGGAGGAGAGAGGAAGGAGGAGGAGAGAGGAAGGAGGAGGAGAGAGGAAGGAGGAGGAGAGAGGAGAGGAGAGGAAGGAAGGAAGGAGGAGAGAGGAAGGAGGGAGGAGGGGAGAGAGGAGGGGAGGAGGAGGAGGGAGGAGGAGGAGGAGGAGGGAGGAGGAGGAGGGAGGAGGAGGGAGGAGGAAGGAGGAGGGAGGAGGAAGGAGGAGGGAGGAGGAAGGAGGAAGGAGGAAAGAGGAGGAGGAAGGAGGGAGGAGGAAAGAGGAGGAAGGAGGGAGGAGGAAAGAGGAGGAAGGAGGGAGGAGGAAAGAGGAGGAAGGAGGGAGGAGGGAGGAGGGAGGAGGAAGGAAGTAGGAGAGAGGAAGGAGGAAGGAGAAGGTGATGGGACGTCCTCTCTTCAAGAACACCACCTCCAGAGACGTCTGTTGAAGATAACATTTACTGGATCTGCAGCAACAATAACTCAAATTAACTTCAGAATTTAAATTTGGTTTGCTCTAAATGTTTGCCAGTAATATTTGTAACATTTTAAATAAAAATATAAAGCTCACAAACATCATGAATAATTATATCATAAATAAACAAATAAACCATTGCATCAAATTCCATCTTTTCTAGTCTCTGTTAAAGTTCTTTTTAAACAAAACGCTTCTGTGTCTTGTCGTCGTGGAGTGGGCGTTTTTTTTTTGGTTTTTTTTTCTCCGCTTTAGGACTGGACTAAAGATGGAGCACAGAGAATCTGAGAATAAGTTTTAAGTCCTCTTCTAGAACATTATCAGCCTGTCACACTCTTTACTGAAATAAAACTGTTAAAGTAGCATTTTCTTTCTCACACCTTCATTTGAACGTCATTAAAACAATCAAACGCACAAGGATTATCACCGTGTCTCTAATCTTTTATTAGGCTTTATCAGAACTGTCACATAGCAACAGAAAAACTTCATACACGATCAGCTCCCGGAAAGAGAAGCTTTTTATGTTTTTAATACATGAAAATACCCATTTGTTCTGTCAAAATAAATACTGAAGGATTTATAAAAGTTTATCTTCTTTGAACAATAAGTGGGAAGTGGGAGTTTGTCTATATATTTACATACACATTCATGTCTTAAGCTGGAAATGAATAAATAAAATAATAATTGAGATGGAGCAGAAGAAAAGGACAGAAGGTGTTACATTGCATTGACAAACGGCAGCCATGTTGGATGTCAACACCGAGGATTTTAATACATTTACAAACATCTTTTCCACTGGATTTGGTTGTGTTTTTGTTTTTTCTCATATTTCTTTAGACAAATCCATCTAATCCATTAATGACGAACAGAAGTTTTTGCAAAAATGGATCTAAATAGACTGCAAAGTGAGACAATGAATGAAAGATCAACGGCAACAAATGTAGGACAATTGTAGAAAATCCTCAAATGACTTATGGCTAATAATATCATTAGCTTCATTTATAAACTTAATGCCCCTTCAAGGAGACCCCAAGTCAGAAAAACCTCAGTGGAGAGTCCGTTTGATGCTGTCATTTCCAAATTGTCGACTTTAAAAGTAATATTTAATAAAGAAAGAATGTTTTTTTTTAAAATGCAGGTATAAGATCTCTATGGGACTTTCTCAGTTGAATAATAAAATAAAAGCAGTGATGTTTTACCTCATTTTGTGTAATCTCGATGTGTCACTTACAGAAAACTTCACAAAACAATCCTAATCAGTCCCTTTTCCACATTTTACTGCATTCATTATAAGGACTAACCCCAAAAACACACAAAGAAAGTGTTATTTGTGTGTAAAATTGTCAATGTATATGTTAAACTTTATTAACAAACAATGCCTTTTTTTTTTTACTTGTAATATTTTAATTTGACAAATGTGAAAATGACAGAAACTGACACAAAAAAACAGTTTGCTGCCTTTTTTCTGCCTTGGTATAGTCTCCTGTAGAGCATCTATTGGGGACTAATTATATCACAGCTTCTAATTCACATCCTTCTTTTTTCTGATTTCAAAAAGAGACATAACAAGAAGCAACCAATTTCAGTGGAAGCCGTTATTGTGTCACAAAAATCTTCAAAAATGTATGTAAACGCTGGACATCCAATAGTTGGCTGAGTTTTACAGAATAGTCCACAGAAGTCAAAATAGAGATCTGGGGAGATTTACATTTTGCAAATAAAACAAAACAAAAAAAAAGAAATGTCCTGGGATTGTTCTGCTAATTGGAGTTTAAAAAGTGTTGGAAGTTCAGTGTTTCATTTGTCTGTAGAAGACATTTTGATTTATAGAGAACAGGAAATGCTCTCCCAAAATGAACAAATGTCAGAGTGAAATGAAGCGGACTCTTAAATGATGGGCTTTTTCGGAGGCAGCGGGCGTTTTTAAAGGCTACACGTTCGGCTTAAGGGAAATGAATGGGCTTTTAACCGTCGAGGGGTATTACACTGAATTAAAATCACTTCATGTCGTTCCACCTCTTTCCCAAAATGCACCTCTCATACATCACGCTGTCGACCGGGCTCTTTTTGTGTCGTGAATACAAATTAGAATCAGACGATGTATAACTTAAATAACTTTCTTTAACCTGATCAGAATCATCCAAAAAACATTTAAGTTTATGACGACACACAGCATTTATTCACCTTGAGTTTTAGAAAATGTGTTTTTTGTTGCAATATTGTTGAAGTGTTGCACAAACTCGACTAAATATTGCAAACCATCATTACTGTTTGATGCAAGATTTTCACTTTAATTCTTTAAACTCTTATTTTTCTGCAAGAAACGTTGACTAAAAATCTTTGAGACAGACTTTTGAGGAGGATTTCCCATTAAAGCTGATTTATGTGACATGCTTCAGCTTCTGATTTGATTGATTTGATTGAGTATAATATGTTGAAATAAACAAATCTATTAATTGACAATTAGAAAGTCGACCTGACTATTTATAATTATCTAAAATGGGACGGGCTTTATGCAATACTTTGTTTCTATGTTTGGTTTGGTATGTTTTTCAAAATAAAAACAATTAGAATATCTTGCTCAGCCTCCAATGAGCAACTTCCATTAAAAATAAATAAAAATACAGTTAGTGGCCATGACTGACTCTGGGATTCAGGTCAAATAATACATCTACACATATCAGGTGCACCTTTAAATAATAATTACTATTGTTTCCCTGTAGTGTTTATCATTCAATAGTCTCTATAATAATGCTGCTTGTCTTGACTCACTTTCAACCAAATTAAATCGAGACATTTACTGAAACGAATGCACACAATAATTAAATGAGCTACATTTTCTCATTAAAATGTCAAAGATGATTGAATGCTGGTTTAGATAGAGATGATGCAGGTGTATAATGCACTCTCTATTGTCCATTCACCATTTATTTGCTTTGAGAGGTTGCATTATGGCTCGAGGTGGGCCGCCGTGCGAGCACTCAGTGTTCCCATGAATAAAAATGAATAGGTGTGCTGCTTTTGCATGGGGGAAGACATGTAGGCGATAATAAATGTATAGATGTGGGAGTGTGGGAGGAAGGGGACGGAAAGGGCAAGTCATACACACCACACGGTGCATGAACATGGGCTGAATTTAAAATATATCATGGAGGTGATGTTATCTGGAACCTGTTGCATCATATCATTGTATCCTAGACTTTTCATTGGAAAAGATGGAGCGTTCTGAGCCGAACTTTATGAAAAGATGGATATATACTGTTAGATTTAAGGATTTAACACAAGAAAGCAAAGATGAGGCTTTAAATGTGCAAAGGAAATACTGTTTTGAGACTCTGTCGTGGTTTGTAAGTGATTAAAAGGACATTTTCATCCCAAAGTGTGATATAACAACTCATTTCCACCACATCTTCTTGTTATTTCAAACAAAACAGTGACCAAAGTGCTTATCGTGGAATAAAATGTAAAGGAAGCAAACATAAAAAAGATAAAAGAAAATTAGAAAGTGTCTCAGTGCTAATAGGTTTTTAAAGTCTTATCTTGGATATTAAGTGCTTTAGGTTATTAATACCCACTTAAATATGGGGTTATCATTGAGGGGGGTTTGTTAAGCCGTTTCAAATGAAATAGACGTGAAGAACCACCAAATGTGTGTCTGAAAGTGATATTAAATGTAAAGGTGTATATGTGGTTTTGTTGTGCATCTCTCAGACAATTAGAAAAGAGGATTCTGTCCAACTGTGGCATAAAAACCAATTGTTAATGGATATCTATGTTCAGAAGCAGTTATGACAAACAAATGGTTGCCCAGTCCCTAAAAGAAGATGTCCAAATAAACATAAAGCTTTCTTGTTTTGACAGAATCTGAAGAAGCTAAAATGAAGCCCCTCAACGTTCTTCCACAATCCACTAATCTGCCCTTCATCGATGGAGTAAAAAATACCACAAACCCTTCCAGGACCGGGTTTTATTAAACATACTCTCAACTAAATGGGTCCAATACTGACTTTTGGGAGTTAACACTAGGCTCTGAGGTAAATTACAG
The DNA here is from genome assembly GCA_036850595.1 of Rhyacichthys aspro. Classification (NCBI taxonomy): domain Eukaryota; kingdom Metazoa; phylum Chordata; class Actinopteri; order Gobiiformes; family Rhyacichthyidae; genus Rhyacichthys; species Rhyacichthys aspro. The sequence goes on along the minus strand of CM072157.1, from coordinate 22,255,774 downwards.
CCATCAAAATCCAATCTGTCACTGTTTTGAGTCTCAGCAGAAGATGAGATGGACCATCTGTTGCTATATTACACCTTTGGGAGAAGAAAGTATTGATTTGTAAAGGTTTTGATCAATGGTTTTGACCCATGGCTGAGCCCCAACCCAACAACAGCTGTCGTTCTGTTTTTACTCTTGATGTTTATGGTAGAGTGAATAGGTGTATATAGTATGTCCACACAAAAACATTTCAAAATGCATTGTTTTGCTGTTTAGCGTTCACAGTTAATTATCAAAACAAGATATTTTAATAAAAAGACTGGAAAATATTTTTTTGTCTGGAAATTTTGTTGTGTTTTAATAAAAAATTGACTCTATAAAATATGATGAAGCAACTTATTGTCACCTTCTGAGTTTTTGCTCTGAAAGAAAACAGAGAGCGATTTAGTTTGAAATTCAACATGCAAAATGAAGATGCCTTATGTGGACATAACATCAAACCCAAAATGTTCTATTGGTTATAAATTGTCCCTAATTAGACTTGTTTTGGGAACATTGGACTGTGTCTGCTCAGGAAAGGGCTTAGCAATGTGTCAAATGGAAAAAATAAAATAAAAATTGTTCTTATTTTGTACCGAGGAGCATTTTTTTTAAGGGAGACTCATATATTTATCAGAAATAGGTTCACTGTTATATCAAAGAGCTTTGGCAACATAATTCATTCCCACGACTCTCCAGATTCAGTCAATAATCACATCAGTTCTCCACAGGACGACCCGGGCCTCGCCGACCGATACAGACCTAAAAACAACCATGACGGGTGGAACTGGCATCGACCGTGGACGGAGCAGTCTCTCTGGAACTAAGTGATCCCACTCACTGCAGAAACTCTGGGCTTGGTGTTGGTCCAGACCCAATGTTCTTGTTTGAGCAGAGCTGGTCCCGTCTTGATAGAGTCCATTCATTTTTAAGTCAAATTCCATGTGACTAAAACAGAAAAAGGTTTGGCAGACTTTCCGTGTGTGGAATTATAGCTGTGACCAAATGCCAAACCTCTTGTTCTTTTAAAGTCTAAGCATTATCTGTATTAGAAAGAATGATCATGCCAAATTATTGATCTATTATTTAGTAAAGTCCAAACTGGTTCATATTCTGATGCATAATCATCATTTTATTATTGGCCCACTGACTTCTATGTTAATTCTCCCTTTTCTACCAATGCAAAAGATAACTTTTTGACAGATTCTTCTTAGTTTTTCTCAAAAATTAAACATTAAAGCTCCACTTCCTGATTCTTCTTTTTTTGTCCCTGACTCCATTCTCCTCCAAAATCAGTCTAGAGACCTCTCCTGCTTCTCTTTTATTAAAAAATAAAACCAGACCAGTTTTTCCTCCAAAACACTAATCCATTTGACCAAACTGAAGTTTAGAGTTTAGCGTTAGCTTAGCTGTGACTTCAGCGTCAGGACGACAATTATCTCCTCCTCGTTAAACATTACGTGATTGAATTGACAGTATTTATCTGTGTTTTACGTTGCCTCCCTTTTCTCTGTTGATGCTTTTCTTTTTTCAGCTGTTTCTCTGTTAAAAGACATATTCAGCTGAAAATACACTTTATCTGCAGCTATTAAACTTCCTGGAACGTCATGTGACAAGTGTCGACCAATGGGAGCTCTCCAAGGTTTTCTGTTCCTGAATAGAGGTTCTCATCTATTACAATCCCTTACAATAAACAGGAGATGGATCAGAAACACTGTTTTATCACAAATTATTGCTTTTACAAGAAACTATTTGGGGTTTAAAACAGTTTCTCCTGGTACAGTCTGTTTAAGTTTGTCATTTTTATCATGTTGTAGTTTTAAAACAGTCTAATATGTTGAATATGTAACCACTATGTCTCTGAAATGGCTTTATTGTCCATCTGTCAAGTCTGAGGTTTCTTGGATAAAGGAAATGACATATTTATCTCAGCAGTTTCCCAGCAACAAAGACACCTCTTAGCAACTCCTGCTAGCTCTGAAAACACTGGTATTTTAAGCACAGACACATCTGTATTCTCTGCATTCACTGGTGGAAAATACACAGATGATACTGCCATTTCCAAGAGTCATCACAAATACACTGTATAAGTTGATTTTTAATAGTAATAGTAATCATTTTGAAAGTGGCTAAAGCTGACTTTCAATAAAAACACACTCCTATAATCCTTCAGTTGCATAGTGTTAATAAACTTAGGTTATTCTATATATAGTTTTCCAACAGAGGGACTTTCATTAAGCTTATTTTGAGTCATTTTCATTATCTGACTCTCTCTGGCTCCGCTGCAAAGATGCTTTAAGTAAAACTACACATTATATGGTCTGATTTGAATCTTATTCCTGTTTAAATATACGTCCTGCAAGAGCTGCACAAAGTAATTCATGTTTTTACATACTATAAATTTGAACAAATATTAAATTATAGTTTGTATGTACATTTTGATGTGATATAAACACGTTAAAACCTTTTTCTCTTGGACTGTTTATTTCATATTCTATTCTACTATATTCTTTCTTTTACTTTACAGCTTGCTCTGATTTAATGGATGTTGTGGTTCATGGCTTTGTTTGTTACTTGCTCCTTCATGACTTTTCTTAACATGCTTTTGGAGCCATGTTTTGTTATTAATCCAACCATTGTGGCTTTGACACTTTGAAGCTTCTTACTCAAGACTCAAGAGTGATTCTGGGAAAACCAATAACCCCTATAACCTCACACCGGTAAAGTCTGCCAACCTGTTAGTGCTTTGTTCTCACGGATTTCGACCTATAGCTTAGTCCCTGCTTTGGTTTGTGAAGCTCGGCCGTGTTCTCCGCGCTCTGGTTGTGGCAGGAGGCTGCAGGAGGCTGTAGGAGGCCTGGAGGTTAGAAAAGTCGGTCGATCGGCGGCCGTCACAAACAGGACTCGTGGGACTCTGTGTCGGTCTGCAGAGACTTGTCCTGCTCCGAGTGGTTCCCGTTGTGAAGCACTGAATACCTGCAGGAACAGACAGAAAAGACTCATCAGTCTCATAGTGTTTTGACAAATAAAATAATGTCTGACATGATCTAAGCAGGAATTACAAAGAGAATACACCGCTTTAATGAAGCTATTTGCGTCAATGCAGTTAAAATAGAGACAACAAACGTTAATGTGACACTGAAACAATCGCCGTGTGTCAAAAGCCAGCCTATAATGGGCCTGTGCATTAGCAAGTCCAGCTATTTCCAAGAACACAACTGCACATTCATGTCAATTAGACCGAAAAGCTATTTGACAGCCGTAATGGATTTCACTTGTGTTGTCTCCAGGCTTCGCTGCATTTGAAAGAAACCAGCGGCTGCAAAAAAAAAAAAAAAAATCCAATGTGCACGGTATGTAAGCGTGTACATTTTTGTGATTCCCGATACCACAGAGGCCTCACCGCGGGGCAAAAACCATTACAGGCTATTTACACAAACACTTGGACCAAAGACACTTCCTGCTGCTTAACTGGCCGTGAAATGTACCGTTCAGACAGCCCCGAACGTTTAGAGCTGTGCAGAATGAAGAGGGCTAAACATTGGCCGCGGTACGAGACTAAATGGTTGCCACATTGTGGAGGACCATTATTGAGAGTGAGGGGATCACTGCAGCGTAAACAAAGATGTGGAGGAGCTAGACTTTAATGGAGACCTGCTGCGTTCAGTTACTTATTATTTATTATTGGATCATAATAAAGGTCCTCATCTCAAGAAATAATGTACAGTGTGTGTATATATACGTTTCCTCATTGGTACAAAAGTTATTACCAAGTCCTACTGGAGACTTATATTAGTGTCTGATGTTTATGCACTGGTTTCTATAGACTTTAGAGAACCATAAAGTCAGCTATTTTACCTGCAATATAACGTATCTCAACTGCTGTCCTTTAAAACACACTTTATTTAGTTCTTTCTGTTAAGTTTCCTAATCCTCCTCTGAACTTCTTCTACTGCAGATAAATGGATATTTTTAATATCCTGCTCACTTTCCAAAGCACTAGTGAGTTCACGGATGTTAACTCTGCTAAAAGTAAAGAGGCAGCTGTTTGACTAAGCATATTTGATTCACCTGCGACATTATTGAGTAATTAGTGGACTATTCTACCTGAGGCTGTGAGCCTAGAGCAACAAACTGAGCCAAAAGCTACAAAATGAGCCGTGGTGGAGAAAAAGCACATCATAAACCTCTCTCTAATGGAGTACTCAGCTACAAATCATCCCAACAACAGCTCATTATTTTAGGTGAAGGTTGAAATGTAGATTGACATATTTTCTTTTCCGCCCTTCACTTCAACAGATGGATTGCGAACCTTTTATCCTTCCCTCAATCTTAAACAAAACCCCAAGAATCTCCTCCAGTCGAGGCAGGAGCTCTCGTCCAACCTGAAGAGGACAAACCGTTCTATTTCATGAGAACCACGGCCTCGAACTTGGACGTGATGAGTCTCGATGACACTATTAAAAACTGAGGTGAACCAGGACCCTTAGCTTCACCAACGTCAATCTAAACACAATCTTTTATAAAGGCTAAGGACTAAGCTAAAGCTAAATTAGCAGACAATGCAACATGGATGCTTTTGATTAAACTGTAGGCAACATAGACATCAAAAAAGACTTCCAAAAGGCATACTATGTGTTTATCTCAAATATATTACATGATGAATTATCTATTTGATTTTTTTAAGGTTTAAGTTTAAGAAAATATAGTTTTTATTTGGACTAATTGGAGAGAACGCTTGATGTTCTTTTACAGAATCACAATCACATGTAAACACTTGACAATGCTCTGATGCCATGAGAGTTTTAACACTTTGATTTTATTTTATTTTTTATAATAAAGATAAAAACCCTCACCATTTTCCTGTGGCATCTTTATACTTTAGCAGCTGCTTCCTCTGTTTAATCTGCAGAAGTTAAACAGAGATTCCCTTTGAACAAAAGAATGACAATAACGTTTAATCCTCAACTTTGTTTTTGAAGCGTTGCTGAGCCGTATTGCCCTCTTTGTGCCAGTTACCCCTCCTCTCTGCTGTAAACACCATGTGGTGCTCCACAGATGGCAGCATCCTCTCACTGACATTTGGACACCATCAGAGTAAAGCTGTGAAGCATTAGGACCAACCATCGGTTTCCAAACACAAAGATTAATGAGGGATGACACCAACTCAGTGAACATCAGTGTCTAAACTCTAATAAGAAATAATAAGTTGAGTAAATGCCAGTTTGTAGTAAGAGCATCCATGAACACACAGTAAATCTTAAAGCAGCAGAAAACCACATCAGAGCCACTTCTGTCTCCAACAAACTGGGCTCACAAAAGAAAAGAAACATCGTCCGGTCTGAAGAGTCTAAAACGAATGCAAAGTTTCAACTTGAACAGCTCTCAAAATGCATCATGTTTCTGGAAGTAACGAAGAGCTTATATTACAGCCTGGTAACAACATTAACGTGCATTAACGTACAGCTTGGAAAAAGTGGGCATTTTGACGAGAATTCACTCCAGCATGGATTTATAGTCGCCAGTCACAAAATAAATGAGAGTAGGTGCTGAATCCTTTCCTTTAAAATCCATTTATCACAATCATTTATCAATAATGGGACAGGCTTCAGACGGTGCTCCATTTCTCTGATTAGTTTAATGTCTATCCAAGTGTCTCCAGAGGCATTTTATTCTGTGTCTGTTGTACCTTCTCCTGGAAATCAAAAGTAAATCCTTCACTGAGGTAAAGCACTACATCAGTTTTACTTAGTCCTCTGTAATTTACACAATATCTAACATGTCCACATTATACAAAGAGTAAGTAAATTATAACATTCATTCATTTTATTTTGGTCAAATGTACTTTTATAAACACACAAAACTCAGCCACACATATATAAAACAAATATATCTTAGTTTAGGAGACTTTACTTTATAAAAAATAAGTGATGGACCAACTTTGACCAAACAAACTAACATTTGAAACTCGCTGCACACAATGGTTTTATCTGCAGCGTTTTTCTCTGATCATTTTAAACTGGAGGCAGGACATGTGGCTGGCGCTGGACGCTGTGTTTATTGCGGGTTTGTTTGTACGCTGTCGAGTCGGGGCCAACTGGCACCGTCACCGGCTGGAGGTCTGTCTAATGAGGCCAGCAGAGGGACAGCCGCCCGGATCACAACCAGACTAAACCGTCCAGGTTTGGGACAGAAATGTGGCTGACTTTCATCCAGAAAAGCCCTTCACTGTGACTTTGCACGCGCTCAGTTCAGAACTCTGGGACGATGTGACGCAATGAGGGAATAAGAGGACAAGTCTGACCATAACTTTAGACCATGTAATGTTACTGAACACAGCTCCTAGTGTTTATATTGTCTCTGTATTTTACATTTAAAGACCCACGAACCTTAAAGCTCCAGTACCTGGTTTAGTTTTTGCCTTTGTGCTTCTTTTATTTTAAAAAAAGTTAAAACCAGACCAATTTTCTTCCACAAAATACGTTAAATCAAAGTTTAGAGCTGACCTGAAACTTTTTCTCTTTGTAGTTTCTCGTTGTAGATCCTGTAATTATCTCTGTCTCATTAAACACTGAAGCATTGTCAACATGTATCCATGTTTCATTTGCTGCTGTTTCTCTATTTTTGTCTTTTTTGAGCTGTTTCTCTGTAAAATAAGACATATTTTCAACAGAATAACCCATTTCCTTCGTTTATTTCCTTGGTCCTCATCAGTGTCGACCAATGGGAGCGCTCCTATTTACCTGAAGTGAGCTGTGATTGGACAAAATCTATTAAAATCCTTAATTACAAAGACTAGCTCTAGTTTCCTTTCTTCTGTTTATTGCTTTGACACCACCTTCAAACTACTCAAACTCTGGAGACAAAGGTAATGCATTTCCCTGAACACATCTGAAACGTTAGCGCTCTGTCACTGTTTCACTGTTTGCTGCTGCAGACTGTCTTTGAGCTCTGCCTAACGCTTTGTGACGAGACTCAGAGCAGCTTCATTGAGCAGTGACACCAGAGACCTGATCCCTGAAGGCTGACTCTCTCAAACCTTGAGGGATTTCAGCTTTTAGACCAATCTGGCTTCTCTCATTCATCACTAAACCACAGCTCTGTTCCTATTTTAACTCCTTCTATTCATAAATATAGTAATGATTCAAAGTCTGCATGAAACAGTGGCATTAACTTCTTCAAAATCTACTCCTAAAATCCTGCTCAGACAGTCTCTGTCCACAGTCGTCTCCTGTGTCCTTCTCTTTGCCTTTTCAATGAAAGCACCTTGCAACAAATAAAACTTCTCCGTCTGTTTGTGTAATTGAGGTGATGACACTCCTGACTCTGATTCGTTGAACTCCTCAGGGACGAGGCCGTTGCTTACCTGCGCACATTTTGGGAGCTGCCATTTGTAAACAAATCTGGGCTCAAGGTCGGACGAGTCCAAGGATTTAGAATGGTTTTTAAATTACCATAAATATGCAGTTCGTCTATCTTCTTGGGGATGTCTTGCTCTTCCCTCTGTCCTTGGAGATTTCCGGGTGTGAATACATTTAAATAAAACCCCTACTGCTTTTACTGTCGTTGGCTCAGTGATACAAATTCTGTTTATTCCAATCACAGCGGACGAGCTCGCATTTTTATCTCGACTGCTAAAAAAAATAAAGCGAAAAACAACAGTTAAAGCAACTTTGTGTAACTTTGAGCCTTCAAGTTTGGATTAAAAACACATCCACTGAAACGGTAGGGTTATTTTTATCGTATTTTGTACAAATATGACTCCAGGTCCAGTGTATTGGCCTATTTATACTCCCTCTATTTGTGTATAACATCTGTCAGGAAACATAGATTAGAGGCTGGAAAATTTCTTTTAAAATATTGCTTTTCATTGCTTCTAAAAATCTAACTAAGAGGATTTGAAGCTATCATTGCCTTAAGATACTTCTTGTTGGATTATTTCAAACCAAACCTGAGTTACGTGTGGATTTGGGTTTGTTTTAATCGAACTAAATGCATCAGCACCGTCTCAACCCAATGTTTACTGATTAGTGCAGTTGTAAACACATTAAAGTCACCGACATTTAGAAAGTTATTGACTCAACAACGAAAACAACAACAAAACAATCCTTGAAGACACTTAAGGCTGATGTTCCAACTACTGCAAGATTTGAAAAGATGTTTAAAATAAGCTCAAAACTCATTTCTTCTTCTTCTTCTGTTCGTGTCTGCAAACATTTCTCCACTTTGCTGCAGTGGGTGATAACATTAAGAAGAGAAAAGTGTTTCATCGTGTTGTGTTTTATTATACGTTATATTAATGCACAGACAAACTGCTTCAGGCTTTGTGCAGATAATAACAGAAGATCACTTTGCTGTAGCTTCCTCTCTATTATTATGGAACTGATAGAGGTTTGCTGCAGTGTTATAAAACATAAAAGATGTTTGGATCATAAAGAAAATACACAGCTCATCCTTTCTGTGCCGTCGGAGCATTTATCAGGATTATGTTTTATTCGATTAAACTGAAAACTGTATCTTTCTGTATTTACGTAAAACTCTCTAAGTTGATTTTATTATAATTAATGATGAAGGTGGCAGTGATATAAACATTTAATTTGATTTCTTTACTTATATGTGAACAAACAACATTTATACTGATAACATTTGCTAAACTCTGTCCAGTTCTAGTGCTTTTTCATTATAATAACTTAAGAAAAGATCAGAGAAACACATCTGTTGCTATGTGCTCATATGTTATTCAAATTTGATGTGTTATTCACGAAGTTTCTGCTCGGTTTTATTCCTTCACAAAGCAGTATATACCTACCAACCTACCATTAATTGAAACTAGCATATAATAAAAATGAATCCATGCGCATAAATGATCAAATATAATATTTTACTTTTACTCCCTACTTTTTCTACAAATATCTCTACTTTCTACTCCTTACATTGTCAAAACAACCTCTGCGGACGAGGACATGATGTAAAAGACGGAACAAACAAGAGAGGGGAAGTCAAGCCCCGCCAAAATAAGAGAAGGTCTTTGTTGCATGTTGTAGAATATGTTATTGATATAAACTCATAGAACATCTAATATTGTTTTGTGATTGTTGGTGAATGATGCAGAATGAAAATAACTGCAGAACAAATCACAATTGCTCTGGTTCAGTTTTGATGATTCTGTTTGAAACTTGAACCGAAACTGAAACAAACTCCACATTAACTAACATCTACTTTTACCCGAGTCATTTTTAACACAGGTATCTGTACTTTTACTTAAATAAAGAATGTTAAAACTTTTGCCACCTTTGTTTATAAGGATTTTTACATTGAACTGTCATTTGTTAAAGGCAAATATGCATCACATCCAGAAAGTATGAATCCAAAAAAAAAAAAAGGCTCACCAATTCTTTTCAATTATGTCAAAATATTATCATTATGTTCATATTTGGTCATGCTTTATAAATCATTACAGTAAAGTTGAGGTGAATGCATCATATAATAATCAGTGATATAAAGTTTAACATAAAGAGTCTCATATCTTTGTCCTTTGTCTCCACTTTGTCGTCTATTCCTGATTAAATTGTTCCTGACAGAGATAACACAAATCAATCAGCTTTGATGCTTCTAATTCTCTCAAAAAGTCTTATCAATGAAGAAGAAAGGCTCGTTAACATAAAATACTGAACTGATCCTTTTAAACTTTAAACTATATGGCTCCACTCGGGTCCTTTTTGAGCCTGTGCTTTTAAATCCAAGCTTGATAAATTACTGATGCTATCGACTCGACACAAAAAAGAGGACTGGGTTGTTTTGTTTGGTGAGTGACACTTTGGTTTTGGCGCCGGGTCTGATTCCACACAGCTTCAGTCGATAAGAGCGACAGAGGAGCCTGAAAATGAACTATTGCTGTAAAAAAGCTGGAGTAATCAATATTTTCAGAGTAAAAAAAATCTCCAAATAGCCTCCATTTCATTCTGAGGTCTGAAATTAAACTAGAGAACAGGACGAAACTGGGTTAATTATGTTGCATGAGGCGTAAAATAATAGTTTGGTGGCTTCTGAACTCAATGCACACAATGAAAATGAAACTAAGAGTAAAAACTGAGAAAAGTATGCAAAGTAAAGGACAGAATCTAACCAATATTTACCCACATTTCAGAGTTTTTAGGAGGAAAAACTGACCAATTACAAGTAAGATTTCATTTTCTTACTTTTACTACTTCCCGTATTTAGTCTGGCGCAGGTTGATATGGCTCTACATTGACATAAACTTTATAACCACAGTCAGACTTTAGCTGCGAGTGCTGCCAAACCATTAGTTCAGTGGAAATCCCTTTTTAAAAGATGCATTTTTAACAATTTTATTATTATTTTTTATTTATTTTTCATTATTTTTACTTATTTTATTATTTTTTTTTATCTTATTGTATTATACTATGTTTTATATGTATTTTTTTTCATTTTCCATGAGATAATAACTACACCACTGTCACCATGTCTCATAATCTGTCTAATATTGACTGCATTTATTCATTTAATTGGTTTTATTTAGTTGCTGAACATCTGTGCCTCAGTCTGGTTTCACAAACACTGCCAGCGCCAATGGTTTTCAAGCCATGGAACAACAAATCATAAATTTAAAATGTTTCCCCTCATTTTTACATTTTGGATAAACCACGAGCCAATGATATTAACTTTGTGTGTTTGAAACTCATTACTCTAAATCTCATTTTACTGTTAATGTCTGCCAATTACACTGGACACGGTCGAGCGGCAGAACAAACACTGGGTATCCTGCTACAGACCTGTTTTTCCCAAAGTTCACCTCATGTGATCTTTGTCCGGGGAGTTTTCACTGCGGTTGCGTTTGCTATAGGCTTTAGTTGGACTGAGCTGACCTGGAATCTGCTTTTTGCTCCAAAGGTTTACTCAGGACATAAACACTGAGGCGTTAGAAAAGACCAGGAAAAGATATGGAAAGTTCTGAACTTTTAATATCGAGGAGTAGACAGAGAAACACTTTTTTTTTCTCCCAAATTGAATAAAAAACCAGTGGAAATGTGCTTGTAAATAAAAGATCTTCTTTCAAATGTTGGTTCTTAAGTTAATTTAAAGCCATTGGTTTATTTTTTACATTTAAACAAGGCCAAGAACAGACGAATTAAGCAGAAGAAGCACAATTAAATCACTCATGTTTCTTTTTGAACACAATCTTGAATGAAAAATGGTAAATGGCATAGATTTACAGTGCTGTGAAAAAGTATTTGCCCTGTTGTAGATTTCTTATATTTTTTGCACATTTGTCACACTTAACTGTTTCAGATCATCAATAACTTTAAATATTAGACAAAGATAACTCATGTAAAAGGCTTATGTCAAAAATAATTGCCACAAACAATGAATTAACTGTGATTAATCATGATTTTTTGGAAAGCTGAGTTCAGTTTCACCAGCCACACTCAGGCCTGATTAATGTCAGACCTGTTGAATCAAGAAATACTTAAATAGAACCTGTCTGTCAAAGTGAAGAAGGCCAAAAGATATTAAAAAAAAGTAAGGCATCATCCAAAGAAATGAGAAACAACAGATGAGAGTTGTATCAGTCTGGGAAGGGTTACAGAGCCATTTCTAAAGCTTTGGGACTCTATCAAAACACAGTGAGAGCCATTATCCACAAAACGGAGAAAATATGGAAGTGGCCCCCAAATAAAATTACCCCAAAACTCATCCAAGAGGTCACAAAAGAACCCACAACAACATCTAGAGAACTGTATTCTTCTTGGGCACTTAAAGCACTTCTATCATGCTTCCATTCACAAATTCACACTGTGGTAGGAGTAAGCTAGGCTAGGCTAGGCTAAGGTGAGCGGGAATCGAACCAATAACCTTTCTGTTACTGGCCGCCCTGCTCTGCCTCCTCAGCTACTGAATACTTAATGAACTAAACTGATTTCCACTGGGTTTGTTCATGAAAAGCATGACCCTGCAGCTACACAGACTGTAGAAAAATGGAGTAAGAAATGTGAAATTGCAATCTATCACCTCCAAATGTAGCCAAAAACTATACAATTTACTTTTAAAAATGAAAATATATAATAAACAAATAGCATTTCAACCAGTTCAACATACCACACCAACAAAACAGAGTCATTTGTAAGTGTTCTTAATAAAATAATCATATCACAGCCAGTCCAGCTTTGTAAGGTGCTATTATACACACTATTATATAATCTATTATATAATGCAATAGATTTAAGTTTGTCCATAAGTCCATAAACAAATCAGGAAACATCAGAGTTGTAGGATTTTGGAGACAATTACAATTAAAATAGTGGTATATACCTTGGAAAATCCATAACGTACTAAAGAGTAATATCCATAATATAATACATACTGCCCATATGTTATTAAAAGACAAGAATAAATAATCCATCTGATCTCCGTTGATGGTTTCTCGTTGGTTTGCTTGTCTGCTCTCATGAGAAAGTCCTACACTGACAAAAGAGCTTCCCCTGCCTTTATCTTTGTGGAGAACATCACGTTGACACTCTATTAGTCGCCCGAGATTTCACAGCGGGCCCCGGGCCCCGGGCTCAGCAGCACGACTCCAGCGAGCGGAAAGAGAGACGACGGGCCAGAGTTCAAGAGCCGCCAGCAGCTGCTTCGGGTGGATTCACCGAGAAATGGGAGTGAAGTGAAAGAGGCTCGAGAGAGTGGGGTTGTGTTGGTGTGGGACATAATAAACACTACGTAAGAATAAACTGTACCTGCTGCTGGTTTAGGTCATTCTTCTGGTGTTTCATCCCATCCTCAAACCAAGAGACTATGGACTATTCATTTAAGATAAACAAACATATATATAAACAATATGAGCTGCATGTGCATTTAGCAAAGTTAGAAGATGTACAGAGCATATTTCATAAAGGAATTTGTTAAGTGGGCCTCTTCAATCCATTTTGTAGTTTACATTTTTGGCTCTAGGTTTGAACAGGTTTTAGATGGTTTTGATTTTTCCTACAAATATTAACCTACCACTACTACAACTTGTTGAAATCCATCTAAATCCTGTTCAAATCCAACTAAAACCTGTTCAAATACAACTAAAATCTGTTCTATTCAGAGTAAAATCTGTTCTAATCAGAGTAAAACCTGTTCAAATCCATCTAAATCCTGTCCAAATCTAACTAAAAGCTGCTCAAATCCAACTAAAACCTGTTCAAATCCAACTAAAACCTGTTCAAATCAGAGTTAAACCTGTTCAAATCCATCTAAATCCTGTCCAAATCCAAATAAAAGCTGCTCAAGTCCATCTAAAACCTGTTCAAATACAACTAAAATCTGTTCAAATCCACAGAACAATATTCAGCAGCTTTATGTATAGAAATTGAGAAAAAAATGGAGTTGTCAGAGTGATATAGTGATGTTTTTAGAGCCTGTGCTTCCTCATAAAATACTGTTAAACGCAGCATAATTAGCATGTGCATTGCTAAATATGAAAGTAAAATACATGAGTGATCACAAACGTATAGCATTAAAGCTATCCAATAATAGTACATAGACTATAGTTTCTATATAACATTCTTCCATATTCAGGAACAGAAAACCTTGGACAATCACATGCTCCAAAAAGGAGCGCTCCCATTGGTCGACACTTGTCACATGACGTTCCAGGAAGTTTAATAGCTGCAGATAAAGTGTATTTTCAGCTGAATATGTCTTTTAACAGAGAAACAGCTGAAAAAAGAAAAGCATCAACAGAGAAAAGGGAGGCAACGTAAAACACAGATAAATACTGTCAATTCAATCACGTAATGTTTAACGAGGAGGAGATAATTGTCGTCCTGACGCTGAAGTCACAGCTAAGCTAACGCTAAACTCTAAACTTCAGTTTGGTCAAATGGATTAGTATTTTGGAGGAAAAACTGGTCTGGTTTTATTTTTTAATAAAAGAGAAGCTGCTTTTGGAGGAGAGTGGAGTCTGAGAAAAAAAAAGAAAACCAGGAAGTGGAGCTTTAATATATTTACATCTAATTATTACATAAAAAGATCTTAATTTTTTAGTGCCTTGGTACTTTTATTTTATCTGAATTTTATTTTATTCACTTTACAAACTGTCTGAAAGCTCTTTATGTGACGCTTCATTTCTCTGTTTGGTTTTATATCTCGTCTGCTCAGTTTATTCTCCATCCCTTGGTGCAATTCTTTGTAAATCCAGCAAGAATCCACAGAGACCAGAGAGATTCTTTGTATTAAACAGAAAAAGAATAAAGATGTCTTGTAAGGATATATGGAAGTAATAATAAAAGACAAATGTGAACAAAGTCTGAATCTGCTTTGACCTAAAAACTCAGCGGTGAGTGTCTGGCAGCAAAGTCCTGGATTTAGAGCCATCATTCAGCACCACTTCACAACATTCAAAGCATCTCTATTTTAAAGGCATGGGGACTTGTTGAACCATAAGAGAAGCAGTGGCTGTAAAAAAAATACCCCTCTCTCTGCTCTTAGCTTTTCTCTCTGCTTCCTCAGATCTCTGCATGAGTCTGGAAAAAGGACGAGTGGAAAAATCCAGCCTCGTACCTGGAAGGGAGAAACACTGCACCGCGGCAGGCTTCCCGAGAGACCGGAGGAATATCGTGGTATTTATACGACGCTAAGACACGAAAAATAAACAGACGCTTAGTAATCATGAATGAAACCCCAGAGAGATGGCTGTGTGTGATTTATGTGTCACAGACAATCTCCAGAAACGAGAAACAAACAGAATACTTCGATCTAGTTCCACTCGGCTACAGCAGATCTGGCAGACAGTTTTTGCCACTGTGATGTATAAAAGATCCAATAAGTCACCGCGTAATGACTCAAAATGTTGACTTATTTATGGCATATTAGACTAAGGCTCGACCTAGTAACTCAGCTTTTACGTAAGCCATGGCTGTAGCTGCCGAAAAATGCAATACAGGGGTAAAATATGATATTATTTACATGGGATATCTACATTTTCTTGGACACAAAGCAGAAAATCAACACAAACTGCGGTAAATAATCATTTGCAGACGATATTAAACATGTGTATGCAAGGATTATGATACTTAACACTCAAAAATCCATAAATAAGTAAGTGTCACATTTAGATATTGGTGGAAAGATGATTATCACGATCACTGAAGGTCAAGACTGAGAAGGAAATATGAGAAAAAGAGTTGCATTAAAGACAAAAGGATTACAGCAGTTAGATTTTTGCAGACGCTTGAGGAAAAATGGATGATGTTTTTTGAGAGTTTCTTCCGTGTAGGCAACATAGACAAGAAAATGAAACTATAACTGTTCATATTGAATGTATGTGGCCCATGATATCCACCATTTCTTGGAAAAAAAATGACTTTAATCTGTTTTTTTTTTGTCATTTAAATACAGCTTGTTCCCACGAGTGTCTCCAAACGCGCCACAGCTTGTTGTGTCTTATTAACAACGTATCGCTTCAAAAATATTAGTAAAGAGTGGTATTTTTCTGCTGATTCTTTCATGACACAGAGATACTTTTGTCTCCTCATGTTCCTCCTTCACAAACCTGCTCTAATTATTACTCATTCTTCTCCAAAACCGTAAACATCTGAGAACATGATTCTGATGTTTGCTTTATCAGTTTATTTAGGAGAAAAATTAAAATAAAGAATAAGAATAATCCACTTTTATGGGAATTAACATTTTTTTTGTAATGTTTTTTGTTTAATTTTTTTGTTTTGTTTTTTGTTATTTTTTTGTTTTTTGTTTAATTTTTTTGTTTTGTTTTTTGTTTAATTTTTTTTTACTGTGTTACTGTTTCTGTAAATACATCAACAATTTCTTGTGCAATATTTTTAAAAACAAATTGAATATGAATTTTATGAAAACACAACTAAATACAACATCCTTTTGAGCCATCATCCTCTGAAATGAGCATTTTACTTTTTCTTCAGGGTGTGTTTTTACAAAAAGTCTGCTACACATGTTAATGTAAAATAAAACCTTACTTATAGAGAGAAATAAAATTAACTCCAGAGTTACTCAGAGCAACAACAGTCTCTTGTTCCAACCACAGATGTTGGTTTTGACCTTTAAGACTTTCAGAGAAGAACGGTCCATGCAGGTGTTACATAAATCCTAAAATAACAAGACACAAGAATATTCCTTACAAGATGTAGCCGTTCACTTTGATGTACTTTTCTCCAATTATCTTCTCCTTCTTACGTTCGACTGTAAAGAGCAATGTGATTAAACTCAACCTTCTTCACCGTTTCTTTTTTTGTGGAAATACGTTCAATTATAAAAGGCAGTGTTTCAGTTTTTCTCGAGTTATCAGGGACACGGGATAAAATGATACTATTCTTAACTTTCTTTTGAAGGAAAGTCTCAGGATTGTAATAGATGTGGTTTGGTTTTTATCTTTGGAAGTGATTACTGCATTTTTATTCAGAATCTGCCGCTGAAAAGAGACCTAACACGAGGAAAGTTTTTCACGTAACTTTGTTTAACATCGTCTTAATCACTCGCATTAATTAACGTTCGGAAAGAGTCGTGACTTGACTTGGACTCGTTCACTTCTCTGACTCAGACTTTCTCAGTTCTAGGTTAAAATTCCTATCAGTAAATACATCATAATGAACATATTCTTACGTTGAAGGCTCCTGCAGGTGTTCAGTTCGTTGGTGTAAGGTCATGACGTATGATTATATTCTTTTCTACATACATCTGGATTATATCATTCTTACATTTGTTAATTAAACTGAATTATTAGAAGTAAACAAGTCACATGGAGTTTTCTTTGCTGTTTTTACATAAACCTCAGACTTAGACCTAGTTCTCTCTGGAAATAATTATCAGATGTTATAATGTAATTGGGATATTAGAAGAAAACAGTTCATTTAGAGGTCTTGGCATTAATTTGAATATGCATTTATAGCTCTATGTTGCAGTAGTCTGTCTGAATTGTAATATTACCGGATGGGAGCAGATGTGTGCCATATGCAGCTGTAGTGTTTATGCTAATCTGTGTTTGTCCCGTCTCTGGAGCTGACAGGCTTACGGAGAACTCAAAGACAGATAAAGACTGGGAGCGACAGAGTGGCAGCGGCCCACACAGCGAGACAATTCAATTAGGAAGTGGAAACCCTTCCTGAGCGGTTGTAATGTGGTTAGTGAGTGAGGACAGCTCTGTTACTCACAACGACCAACGCTTTCTCTGGAGACGACGCCAAGAGACTCGACAGGATGCATTTGACCTACTAGGGTTTAATAAAAATACTACACTGCTTTAGTTGTATTTCTATTTTTCAACATAGTTCCAACCATTTTTTTTTTTTTTTTTTTTTTTTTTTTTTTTTTTTTTTTTTTTTATTTATTTTTATTTTAATTTTTATATTTATTTTATTTATTTTTTTATTTTATTTTATTTTATTATTATTTTAGGTTTTATTAGGTTTTGTTCAAATCCAGCTAAGACCTTTTCAAATCCAGCTAAAACCTATTTTTCCCTGTTACATATCATTAGACTAGTTAGACTTTTGTGCCTTTTGTAAAGTCCCAAAGATAGTATTTACCAAATGCACTGAAGGGCCGCATTTGGCCCCCGGGCCTTGAGTTTGACGTGTGTGTGTGACATGTATATCTTTTTATGATTCTATAAATATATATCTTTTGCTTTAGCTCCAGTTATCCCAGTGGTTCCAGTTCATTAAGCCACAGACATGCAGCAGAAGCTCCAGAAAAACACATTTTCACCATGTGTTTATCTGAATATGAGAAATTCAGAGTAAAACCTTGTTTACTGCCAAGTTTACTACATTTAGTCCTAGTCAAGCATAACATTCACTCCTTTTTTCACTGTTATCTTGAGCAGACAGTCACAAACAGAAACTAGTGCCGCACGATTATAGAAAAAAAATCAAAAAATCACGATTATTTTACTCGATTGCTCACTGACTTTGGAAATATGTGGGATTTATTGAATAAAACAGTGAATTCATTAAAATAAATAATATATTCAAATGTATAAATAGCTTAAAAATAAACCGAAATAATAATAAAGATAAATAAATAAGGACAACAATGTAGTGCACCTCCATAATCTTGTTGAAAACAAATAATAAATGATCGTTTTTTTCTCAATTACACAGGTTTTGTGATCAGTAGGAGCTCTTATCAATATCACAAACCCATTTTAAATAAGCATTTACAGGACGATAAACATTGTCCAGGTTTTAATGATGCATTGGACAAATTTTTTGCAATTTTTTCATCTGTTTTCTTGCTTAATACTAGGGCTGTTCAATTATGGAAAAAAATCACAATCACAATTATTTTGGTCATTATTGAAATCACGATTATTTTACACAATTACTAACAGGTTTTAGTCAGATTTAAACAGGTTTTAGTCAGATTTAAACAGGTTTTAGTCGGATTTGAACAAGTTTTAGTCAGATTTAAACAGGTTTAGTCAATTTAAACAGATATTAAGTGAGCAAGTTGAAAAGGAATTTGAGAGGAGTAGATAAACAACAAAAGGTTTGAGCAGATTTAAAAGGTTTGAGTAGATGAACAGGTTTTAGTAGATTAAACAGGTTTGAGTCAGATTTAAACAGGTTTGAGTCAGATTTTAACAGGTTTTAGTCAGATTTAAACAGGTTTGAGTCAGATTTGAACAGGTTTGAGTCAGATTTAAACAGGTTTGAGTCAGATTTGAACAGGTTTTAGTCAGATTTAAACAGGTTTGAGTCAGATTTGAACAGGTTTTAGGTGGGTTGGTAAACAGGTTTGAGTCAGATTTTAACAGGTTTTAGTCAGATTTAAACAGGTTTGAGTCAGATTTGAACAGGTTTGAGTCAGATTTAAACAGGTTTGAGTCAGATTTTAACAGGTTTTAGTCAGATTTAAACAGGTTTGAGTCAGATTTGAACAGGTTTGAGTCAGATTTAAACAGGTTTTAGTCAGATTTAAACAGGTTTTAGTCGGATTTTAACAAGTTTTGGTCGGATTTTAACAGGTTTTAGTTGGATTTGAACAGGTTTTAGTTGGATTTGAATGGGTTTTACTTGGTTTTCAACAGGTTCTAGTTGAATTTTAAAAGATTTTCGATTGATTTGAACAGGTTTTATTTGCACAATTACTAATTGACTTTGGAAAATAAAAAATAAACAGAAATAATAAAGATAAATAAATAAGATCAACAATTTAGTGCACTTCCACAATCTCTGGATCTCAAGTAACAAATAATAAATAAAAACAAGTAATAATAAGTAATCATTTTTTCTTGATTACACAGGTTTCGTGATCGTTGGAAGCTGAAATTTAAATTGAAAATCCGATAAACTGAGATATACATTTCCACACAACAACATAAATGAAGCAATGCCAGTAAAACATCATGTATTTAAAGAGCAACTGTCTCCGTGCTGGATTTTCTCGTGACGTGTGATAAACAGTGAGACTGACAGCTCTGACGACAGCCGACCGTCAAACTGTTCCGGGGTCAGCTCTACGTTCAGCCTCCGACGAACGCAGAAAAACACCAACGACAGATCGGCTCAGCGCTTTCTTTAAAACGTCGGAGAAAAGGGTCGTCCTGAAGAGGCCGTGACGGACAGACGACCCGCCGCTGACGGTCTGAGGACACTTCAGAACACGTCCGACACTTTACACTCACTATTCTGACGGTAAACGACGGCTACAAAGGTCAGAGGCTTCAATAAAGTGGCCTTAAAGCTCAGCAACATTGAATTTAAATCATTTAAAACGCCGCTGAGACATAGCGGAGTGTTCTAGTGGATAATTACAGCAGAGATTAATGTGTTTGAGAAAGTTACCGAAGCTTGACCGATGCACTGATTACTCCTCGTTTCTTTAACAACAAATAATTAACCTGCCTCGAGAAAAAGAGCCGAATGCATTTATCAGAGTTGGGACCAAGTTATTGTTTTGACAATCACAAATAAGTCTCAAGTCTTTGTCT
Organism: Rhyacichthys aspro; assembly: GCA_036850595.1. Classification (NCBI taxonomy): domain Eukaryota; kingdom Metazoa; phylum Chordata; class Actinopteri; order Gobiiformes; family Rhyacichthyidae; genus Rhyacichthys; species Rhyacichthys aspro. The sequence goes on along the minus strand of CM072157.1, from coordinate 22,235,784 downwards.
CAAGTCCAAGTCCTGTACTTCAAGGTTTCAAGTCTTTTCAAAAACACTAATATTATGTTGAAATTAAACAATGTAAGCTTTTCAATCTGTATTTATTTAACAAAAAATGATAAAGCAAGTAAAACTAACAAGTGTTTGTATTTCTGTAGAATATTTAGTCATAAAAGTATTGTCATGATGATTTTTTCTATTCTTTGTTGATCAGTGATGTTCAGTGTGTGTCTGCTTTTTGTTCTTTGGTTGTAAAGCCCTGTAGCGCTGAGTTTTACAGAGAGCATTTGAAAGCAGCGTCATGAGAGTAACACTTAACTCTGTGTAATTTTCAAACTTTGAAGAAAATGAACTGTTTCTAATAATATTCTTTTAATCTTTGGAGAAACATAAGTCTTTTCAGAGACTCAAGTAAGTGAGGCTTGAGGTTCAAGTCAAGTCAGTTAAAGCTGTCTTACTCTAGTCAGAAGTTATTAAATTTGTGACTCTAGCCTCTGCTTGTTGTACAGTAAGACGATTACTTGTGGCTACACCATTGAAGTTCTACTGTTTACCAAAAGGTTGGAGTGATTTGTATTCTTCATAAAAATACAACAACGAGCAAAAGGTAAAAAAGGAAGAGGGGTTTTGCAAAAATAATTAGGTGGGTTACATCTTTTCTTCTTTTATAATATTTAGAAATAATAGTTTATATATTAGTAAATTAATGTAAGTTCAACAATTGTACAAATTATTCTACTTATAAGAGGTCATTAACAAATCACTTTCAAACTGGCCAAAAGTAGGACTGAGACTATGGTTAAACCAGGACTAAAGCCAGAACCAAAGAATTTTCACATTTCTATATAAAAAACAAATACTTTATGTAATATTCCTGTATGTTCTGTCATTGGGCCTTTCTGAATAAATGATGAAAAATGAAAGGTCAAACAAGTGATGAAAGTTTTTTTTAGTGGCCATTATGTTAAAAGTTTCCATGTTTAGCTTTTAGCATCTTAGCAAATTTCACCCATTCCCAGAGTTATACCCTTCTCCAAATACAGTCTTCTGGCTTCAGTAGGACTTTTTCAACTCATTTTCCAGTATCGTTTGAGGTTAGATCCTTGTCTTCTGTGGGTTGTTCTCTGCTGGTTGGTTGAGTGCATACGGCAGTACCATTTAAAGAGCTATGACCACATTCATTCACTAATAGCTCTGAAAATGGCGCTACAGTCTACAACAGAGTCTTCTTTCTTCAAAATGTGCAGAATAAACACCTGAGCAGTGATGGAGGAAGAGCTCAAGAGGAAGAAATGTCCTCAAGTAAAAGTATGGCATTAAAATTCAAGTGAAAGTATTAAAGTACTAGCTGTTAAATGTACTCAAGTAAAGTATAAAAGTAAAAGTATTTGACTCAGCTTCAACAACAATTTAATATAAAAATGATGAAAATGATTAGTTTATTAATCAAAATGTTGGTTGGATAATAAGAATGATAAAAAAAATCATTAAAATGAGGTTTTAGTTGGATTTAAACAGGTTTTAGATGGATTTGAACAGGTTTTAGTTGGATTTAAACAGGTTTTAGTTGGATTTAAACAGGTTTTAGTTGGATTTGAACAAGTTTTAGTTGGATTTAAACAGGTTTTAGATGGATTTGAACAGGTTTTAGTTGGATTTAAACAGGTTTTAGTTGGATTTAAACAGGTTTTAGTTGGATTTGAACAGGTTTTAGTTGGATTTAAACAGGTTTTAGTTGGATTTAAACAGGTTTTAGTCAGATTTAATCAGGTTTTACTCAGATTTAAGCAGGTTTTAATTGGATTTAAATGGGTTTTACTTGGTTTTCAACAGGTTGTAGCTGAATTTTAAAATTTTTTAGATTGATTTGAACAGGTTTTAGTTGGATTTAAGCAGGTTTTAATTGGATTTAAATAAGTTTTAGTCAGATTTGAACAGGTTTTAGTCAGATTTGAACAGGTTTTAGTTGGATTTAAATGGGTTTTACTTGGTTTTCAACAGGTTGTAGCTGAATTTAAAAATTTTTTAGATTGATTTGAACAGGTTTTAGTTGGATTTGAACAGGTTTTATTTGAAGGACTTTCTCTTTGTAGGTTTAAGCAGGTTTAGATAATTATTTATGTCCCACTTTTTCATTTTTACAACAGTTTACAAACACATTATTACTTGTTCTTGTACAGCCAATGAAATAAGAATATAGTGGATTAGAAAGCACAGATATTTGCTTTAAAATGTACTGCAGTATTTTACTTCGTTACATTCCATATTCCACATAAACAATCGACCACATCCATTGTTGTCGTGAGTCCCTTTGAGTCTGGTTTTGAAGTCGGTCTGAGATCTATGTCTGGACCAAATCAAAATACAACACAAAGACAAACAATAGCAGGGCTGTGGAAAGAGTCAGCGACAGGTTTGCAAACAATCGGACGTATTCAAATGCTCTTTGTTTGGGAATTTCAAAGGTCAAAGTATTGTAATTCAACCACACACTGACAACACAATCCTCAAAAATCCTCTGTTTATAAATGCATATGTATGAAGTAAAGTTGAGGAGTTTAATGATCAGGAAAAGGAGTGTTTGTGCCTCGGGATGTGGTCCTCTGATATCTCTCTGAGAAAAGGCAGCGTAATTAGATCTGAGCAGCAACAAGAGGCAACGAGGGCTCAGCGAGGGATTGAAGAGTCCCACAGAGCAAATCAAACTGTCTGTCTACCCTTCAGTAAACATTCATCTTAACGACTTTAACCCAGTCCAAGTCCAGATCGGATTTAATAAGATTTAAGTTGACTTTTTGTTCAGTTTTTGGTGCTTTTTCGTGATGGTGCACCTCATGATTTTAGCTTTACTTTTGTCGACTCTTCCTATTTTTAGTCAAAGTCAGGTTCACATTTTAATTGAAATGAGTTTAGGTAGAAGAAGACAGAGAAGACCAAGTGAACCACACCAGAGTTAGTTTTAGTCTCACTATAATCACAAATACGTGCAGATACAGTAAACTTTTAGAACTGGAGTCATCTGTTGGTTTCTGTTTTTATGTTTTATCCATTAGGGATGGTTGTTACAAATACATACAACAAAGTCTGTTTGATAGTCCACAATTTTAAAGCTAATGGTGTACAAATAAATAAATAAATATATAAATAAATAAAAACAAAAAATAAAATTAAATAAATAAATAAATAAAAACAAAAAATAAAATTAAATAAATAAATAAAAAACAATTAAAATAAATATATTAAAAATATAAAATCAAATAAATCCAAAATTAAATAAATAAAAACAAAAAATAAAATAAAATAATAAAAAACAATTAAAATAAATATATTAAAAATATAAAATCAAATAAATCCAAAATTAAATAAATATAATAGTAAATAGTAATAGTAAATTTACTTAAATATCAAACAACTTGCAGTGAAAGCCACTCATATTAAACCATTAAATGTACTCACATTAAGTACATTATTTTACATGACAGAGATTATGACCAAGATCCTATGAAGGGTTCATTTCTTGCCAATTCTCACATACTTTTAACCCCTCTGATTATTTTTGGTGGTCCAAGTTGGTACACATGTGGTGTTTGAGTGTGAGGCAGCGGGACTCACTTGGGTCGAGCTCTGAGAGGCTCTAGACAAGCAGCAGCTTAGACAGGCACTGGCCTGGTGTTGCAGAACCAGAGCAGCAGCTTGGAGGCAGAGGAGCAGCCACTGGAGACCCACCGGGACAGGAACCAGAGCGGGACAACGAGAGCGGGACAAAGAGAGGGGAGGACGGGGGGTAAACCGGGAGAAGGGGATGAAAGATGGCAGCACAGAGAGGACAAGTGAGGTAAAGGTTAAATAAAGGAATGGAGTTTAATGGTTTAAATACAACAACAGAGTGTATGATTTGAAGGAGGGGAAAAGATGATGCAAAATAATAAATAAGAGGATGAATTTAACAGATAAGCATGCATTTAAAAACAAAATGGATCACAGGATAAAGTGTGGTTGGGAGCAAATAGTAAAGAAAGTGAAAGGTGGGTTTGGGATGATGGAGGATAAAGGGAAGAGGGAGGGAGAGAAAAGGGAAAAAAACAAGGTTAGTTTGGACCCAGACGACCCTCAGAGCAGACACGACTCATGTGTCATTAAATCTATAAAGAGGTGTATGCATTAAAAGACAATCTAATGGTTTTTATTGTGTTTTTTTAATTATAAAGTAAAATGTCCTGGAAGTACAAGTAAATAACTATAAATACATATAAAAAAACACAAAATCAAGATAATATAAACCCGACTCAAGACATATGTCACTAAACAATGGATGCAACATAAGATTATTATATTTATTTTTATATAAACATTTACAATAAAGTCTGTTTACTCAAAATAGACCAAAAAATCTAACTAACCCTGTTCTATTTTGTGACATGGAGCTCAGAAGTCCACACAAAGACTTGGAAAATATCCAAAATCTGTCTGTATTCATATCTTTCTATCTTCCTTTCTCATTACTCTGTTCCCTCCTTTTTTATTGAGCCACACAAGCTTCAGAAAAACATCAAAAACGCAGCCAGTGGTTTGACAGTGGCAGGCAAATTTTGACCAAAAAACGGACGTCTAATGAGCTCGACCCAATTCTGTCGGCTTTTTGAAGAGGCCAGAAAGCCTCAGATGATACGGACATAACAAGCCCAGTGACTCTGAGACGCTCCAGGTCAAATCCACAAATCAGCACAAAACCTGCTCCGACCGATTCTTAAAGAGACTGACGTGAAATGGACAGTGACAGAGACAAACGTGAGTTAATAAAGCTTTAAGAGAGCCTTTGTGCAATAGAAAAACTCATTTGAAGACATCTAGAGGTTATTATTGCAATGAAAACATCTATCTTTTTGCAGGAATATAATTAAAATCTGGAGAAGCTGCAGTAGCAACAAGTGGACAAAAAATCAATAGGATTAAAAAGAACCGTGACTGTCTTCGATTTGGAGAGTAATAACCACAAACTGGACCAAAAATATCAAATAAAACCTAATCGTTTTTGTCTAAGATTTAGAAAATAACTGAGGTCCACAATATTTTCTTCTAAAAACAAGAAATTCATTCAAAAAAGTGCCATGTTAGACATATACCTGCAGCTTTATAATAAATACAAGCCCATTATACATCTTTAAATGCAAATAAAGATGAATAATGATAAGTTATAATAGTTGTACCTGCTTGACCTGATAGAAAGCTTAGTTTAGCCTTTAATATATTTCCATGAACCACACAATCCCAAAACATTTACCCATAACTTTACTGGGAAGTGTTTGTGGAAAGGTCCAAATATTTAAGTAATAATATAAGTTATCACTGCTTTTATTTGTTGTAGAAACAGCAAAGAGAATGTTTTTGAGTGATTTACTTCCTGAACTGGGTTTTATGAAGTTTTAAATGTCATTTTTTCAACAAAGGCAAATCTATAGTTATTGAGTTATGTGTAGAATATAGAATAAAATATTAGTTATACAATAATGAGGATGTTTTTTTCAATTGCAGGCTACAAAATACAGACTTTTTAAAATATTATAGTCTATATTCTATGTATAAGTTCCACACACAATGGCTTTAATCTAGCGCGAAGTGAAATTAAAATCAAAAAACAAATGGCATATTTGCTAAAAGCTTGAGAAGAGGTGCAAAAAAGGAACCTGTACAAACATTGCTGACTTGTTAATGTAACTGTAATGAGTCTCATGACATAAAAAGACTGATAACAACTTGAGATTTACGCTGATGCTACTGATTATTTGCTCACATTTTTCTGAAATGAGGAAAACCAAACGTACTGACTTACTATATACTATATACTATACTATATGACGTCTGTTCTAGAGGAAAGCTTTGGCATCAACATTTTGTCTTCAAATGACAGATTAGTCATGTATTTCTCTTTTTTTATGCATTTATAATCTGAATATTGCTCTTTAAAAGCAAATAATTTCACATTTAAACAGGGGTTTTCTATTTTTTTCCGATTGTTCCTCTCCAAACCATCAGTAGAACTGTACTGTGTTGAATCTTGATATTTCTGACTCGTGTAGATGTCTAAAGGAGCAGCCTGAGAGCACATGTGTGACGTTTGTTTGTGCGAAGCGGCGTTTAACCCCAGCCTCTTCCTCCTGTTTACTATTCCTCTGTTTGATGGTGTTTACATCCGGCTCAAGTACGACAGGCTCGCTCTGTTCACACCGAAATATGATCCAAAAACAAACACCGACAAAGGATTGGAAACAAATACATACTTTAGACATTTTATCTCACTCTGTCCCTCATTAAACACTCTTTTTCTCTTTAAAGATTGCTCTCTTCAGCGCAGAGTTGAGACTAATTGACAGAGATTACTTTTGTCTTTGTGCAAATGAACTTAATTAAATGAATATCAGTGGAGTGATTGAGATACTTCACGTTGGCGGATTAACTGTGGTCTGCTTGACTTCAGCCGCTAAAGTGCACACACAGCTCCTAAAGCCCCTTTATGTGGGGTATATATCATATTTCACCCTAGAACCCAGTCAGCCTTTTTTATGGAAAGCAAAAACTATGAAAGGAGGCATGAGTTTGCATTTCTGTCGTACTTACGTGATCTGAAGGGAGCAAAGAGCTGACTGAGACGGGAAATAATTGAGGGACATTTCTACCGGCATCACATAAAGAACGCGCTGTAATGCATTTATTTAAAACTCAATCCTCAAAAGCTGTTTAGTCACATTTTTTTTCTGCAAATACAACAGAAAATCCCAAACAAAAACTAAATTGTGAAGGAAAAAGATTGATTTAATAGTGTCTTATGTGAAACAGTCCTTAATAAAATGTACTGTGTTTTGACCTTTTTCTCAACTCCACAATGATCCTTTTTTAAGAGACTTACGGTGGCCCTGAAGGGACATACAGTTGACTATGAACTATCCAAGTACAACTGTGTCTCTTGAAGAAAAAGAATAAAAAGAACATGCTTCTCGTGCAGCAGGGCTCACTTTTTCCTCTTTTACACGAAGCATGGCCTCTTTTAACGAGTTTTATGAAGCTATAATGTTTACTTTTTAAAGAAATTTTAACACAAGCAAAACCCTTTTTCTTTGCTCCATTTTGTTCAAAGCCTCCCTTCATGTCCTTCCAGTTGAATTCAGAAGTTCAACATCCTTCTCCGTCCTGTCTCAGAGACCTGACAGTTCTCTAAATGAAGGGTTACTGGTCGTTCCTAGAGTTTACAAAAGTACAACGAGAGGAAGAGGCTTCAGTTTTCACTCCAGCTCTCGTTAAAGAAGCAGTCTCTACATTTAAGACTTCAAACTTTCCTTTTTGGGTGTTTTTTTTTTAGTTTTTCCTCTGATCTGATCTGATTTTCCTTCTGTTTTTGTTCAGCTTTGAGACAATTGTTGTTGTGATACTGGACTGTATAAATAAAATGGAATAGAACATTATACTACATTCTTACTTCTATTGTTGATGGAGACAACACTGATATAAAAACACCGTCAAACTCTTCTTGAGCTCTTTTTGAAACTGAAGTCCCGTTGTCTTCTTTTCCCAAACTCTCCTGCTCACACTCCAGCTCACATTCACAGCCCGAAGCCTCCGATGTCCTTTTCTAGTCGTTCAGAGCGACAGTTCGTATCTGATTCAAGTGTCACATGTCGTCATCTTACACAATATACAGTCTGCCTGGAGCCGGTAAAGCATTTCTCAGTTTGAATTACAGTCCCCAGCAAAGTAATGTGGATTTGAATCCGTGCGTTGGCTTTAGTCGTAGTTATTTTGCTGAACACAAAGCTTCTTTCAGCAGCTTTAACAGTGACACATTACACCACAGTTTGCCCAGTCCTCCTGCGAATATTGCGTTTCTATTTTACAATATTTGGAATAGTTCACGGTGGATAAATGTGTCTGAGCGGGGCGGGATACGGGCCGTCTGAGCGGGGCTATTAAACGGGAGAGCAAACGCGTCGACGGGAGGCGGGAAAGCAGCTGGGCATCTTCAGCCAAAGGTAATATTCTCAGCTGGAGACGAGGCGGTGAAAAATGAGCAAAGGCTAGTCTTTGTTATGGCAGTAAAAAGCCGACTGCTGAGTGGGATAACCTCTTAAAATCTCTAATAAATGGTGAATGCAAGCAAGAAAACATCATGTGAGAGAAAAATACTCCAGGTTCTTCTTTTCAGTTTGCGTTTATAATCAACAAACTCATGCTGATCCACTTTTTCTTCAACTTTCTGCTCCAAAAGGTGAACTTAATTGATCTTCTTCCCCCAAACTTGGGAGAAAATTGTTATTCTATGAAGCAATTTTCAGAGAATCACTTTGCACAATGTGAAACAGATTAAGTACAAGTGTCAAATCACTTCATTAAATCTGTAATTGTTTTGAACAAAGGCCATGCGATCATTCGACAAATCGTTTTTTATCCACAGTAGTTTAATCCCAGGCTTCATCACAGCAGAAAATAACCAGAAAGAAACACAAATACAGTAATGATTCTGGACTTAAACTGGTCTAAAGTGAGTTGAGTTCAGTTTAAGTGGTTCTTGTTGGACTTGAACGGGTCTAGAGCAGTTTTAGTTTGTTTTTAAAAAAGCATTATAGTGTTTAAGTTGGTCTTTGAAATGTTTTTGTTGATTTTAGCTGGACTTTAATTGCCTCAAGTCGTCGTCGTAGTAAAATAAAATGGATTGATCAAAATGGGCTCTTTCTGGTGGAGCATAATGGAGCTGGATTACTTTCCCTTTCTTTTCAGTCTAATTTCAGTCTAAAAAATAAAATAAAAGGGGTGACTGAGTAACTTTCTGCCAATATTTGCCAATTTTTAGGTTTTTAATAACACGTCCACATACTTCCACAGACTTATCCTTTTTTTTTTGTCACTATTCCCATTATTTCTATTCCCAATTTATGAATAAAACAACAACTGTGATGCATGGCTTCTCTTTCTTTCTCTTTTTATGGCACAAAATGACAAACTAAGAAGATGCTTATTGTTTTTGTCTCTGTTTGTGGGACTTAAATGGACTTTTGTCTGATTTACAAACAACTCGTACAGAAGTCAGTTTTGTAGTAGGTGTAATTTAGAAATAAATAGTTCAAAACAAGAAAGAATTGAATGCACAAGACCATTTATCATTGTTCAGAGCAACATATATTCAGAGGTTCCAGTCGAACCAGTGGAAAGGATTCTGACCTGAGTACTCATTATAAACACAAAAAGCCTTATAGGTTGTGACATTTAATTTATTTTTATATGAATTAATTAGAGTTTAATCCATGAGCAACAAGAATGTGGATTCAAACATGGTTCAAACTGAATTTCTTTGGCCTCAGTGTCTGATACAGCAGTAAAAGTATATTTTTTGCTTACTTTTCACTGTTTTTTCTTTATCTAATCCTTCACAGAGCAGCGAGGTCCTACTGTGAGTCTTTAGTTCAAATCAGCTTTTCATCTGCGTCGAGAGAATAAACAACTTCTCTTCTTTTTAGTTCAAATCTAACTTTATCTCTCTTTGCTGTTTCTGATGCAGTTTGCAGTAAGTCGAGACTCATCAAATCCTTTTTAGTATCTGTCAACACATAACGAACTGTAATACACATTTTGAGGAAATCTCTTCAATCGACGGGGCTCATTTTCCAGATCATTTCAGCTGCTAACGCGGCTAATGGACTCCATCTGAAAAGACAAGCCGTTCATAATCAAACCAGAGAGAGACAGCTGTCGTCTGCGGATGTTTATTCCTCTCACAGATTGTTTTAATATTCAACAAATCAACACTTTAGACGTTTGTTCCATTTTAGATGAATTAAAGTAATAGATTTTTTTCCTCTTTTTCCTAGTTTTCTCGTCAATCTCGTCGTGTTTAAGATTTTCAAAAGTGATGTTGGTTTGTATTTGTAAAAAAAAACAAAAACAATAAAGATGAGGCTCTGTTTTTAGTTGTATTTTATTGTTCTGCAGATCTGCGTCTGTTCAAACCCACTCTTTCATCTTCTGCCAAAGCTGGAGGTGGCTAATGTTTGTCAGATTGTTAAATTCAGTTCACAAACAACAGCTCTAATGGACACTGACACAGTTGGCAGCCAATCACAGATTCACTTTGTAGCATCTGTGACATTGTGTTGCATGACAGAACTGGACTTTTTAGACTCCATTTTCAGTCAGATCAGTCTAAATAACCCGGATGAATGCAAAGGAAACTATCAGAACTATCAGAGCTGCACCTAAAGACAGAGAATAAGACCAACTGGGCCTAAAACAGCAGGAGTACAATGTGTGTATTGTGTATTAGACTGAGCCAAAAGCCTTTTTATCACAGATTATTTGCTGTACTTCTCGACTAAACCAGTTTTAACTCTTGCCTCTATTCACTGCAAAAATAAGCAACAAAGACGAGCCACGTAGAGTTTTGTTGTCTGCATTTTACTGTTCTTTTTCTTTTTTACAGATGGACAGAAGTCAACATAGGCTTAAAAAACATTGGTTTTTATGTCTCATCTGCTTTTAGTAATGAGTTTATTTCAGAGTGAATATGTTAACATAGTCAAGCTCTAAAATAAGAGTCTAAAATGTAATATTTCACGTCAGAATGAACGTCTTACACAGAATTAGAAACTATTTAATGTAATGGAAGTAGAGTGGTACTACAAAGTTTATCTGCTTCTTTGTATTATTTCCAACTACACAAAATGGAGCTGGTTTAATTAATTTAATTATTCAAGACGGGACACAAGTTACAATAATACTCCTCTCTGTTCTCTGACCTCCATCTTTACAAATGAAGCACATTATTTCCATTAATTCCAGTTCCTTCTTCAGTTGTGTCGGCTGTGATCAGGAGGTAAATGCTCTAGAGCAGAGGTGTCAAACTCAAAGAGGTGAGGGGCCGCGATAGTTGATAAGAATCATCTCAGGGGCCGAAGATGGTGACATTTGGAAGCTTTTATTACAGTTTGAATGTGAGATTTCATCTTAATTTGAGTTTTAAAAAAGTTAGCTTTAACATTAATTACCTCCTTTTATAGAAACTGGTTTTAGTTGGATCTGAACCGGTTTTAGATGGATTTTAACAGGTTTTACTTTGACTTGAACAAGTTTTAGTTGGATTTTTAACAGGTTTTAGATGGATTTGAGCAGGTTTTGGATGGATTTTTACAGATTTGATCTATCTTTGTCACAAAAATCAAACCTATTCAAACCTACTAAATGTATTGAGGGGCCACATAAAACAATGCAAAGGGCCGCATTTGGCCCCCGGGCCTTGAGTTTGACATGTGTGCGCTAGAGTAACTGTAAGAAGTATTTTATAGTATACGATAATGTTTATGTTGTTGGATATGGGCACATTTATTTTATTATTTATATTTTCATTATTTATTATGTATTTTTACTTGCTCAAAATAAACAAAAAAAACAAAAAGAGTGAGTTTTTGAAGATGATTTTTTCCTGTTAGCTTTATATAAAAAAAAGAAGACTGCAGCAATTACAACAATACTTTTTTTTTTTTTAAATGTATAGGACTATAAACTGAAAAAATGGTGCCCACTTGACAATCATCATGGAAGTTGTTTGTGGCATGTTTGTGCATTTTTACATGTGATCTTTGGAGAAAAAACCAAGCTCTGGTAACATATCTCAAGTTATTATCGAGTATTAAATAAGGACAGGGCTGTTGTCATGGCAAAAATCGAATAATAAACAAACATATTTTCATTTCTCTCTAATAGTTTTACCATATAACGTCCCCTGCTTGTGTAACGTACAGCAGCGGCGATCTATCGGTGTAATATCCTCCATAAATCAGCAGTTGTTATGAATAATTCGCACAGTCTGACGAGAATAACAGCTGGGTTTGTTTAATAAAGGGCACAAATGTTTGAGGAGCTCACTTCTCGGTTCATAGAAGTTAACAGCATGTGTCCAGACTCTTCTATGTCACTCACAGGAAACGCAGAGTTTACACAAAACTGATTTATCCTCAATACTCAACGTGATTTACGCGAGCGATAAAATGAGTCTGTGACGAGAACCCCGCGTCCTTCTGCCTCGTTTACATCGGCTCACACTCACTTAAGCCTTATATACGTAACCTCCTCTGGGTTTTATTGGTCAAACGGTAAGTGGAGCGTCGGTTCCAGCGGCCGGCTGTGTTTCTCGGTTCGCTGCGGGTGGGACGCTGCAGTAGCACACACTTCAGGCGTGATGGAAAACTCAAGACATTCAAACAGTTTAACAGAGATCACAGCGGCTGCCGTTTAGACCCGCAGCCAACGTCAACTCCGAGAGAGAACGGATCGGTCCAGCACTTTCACGACCTCGGGTTTGTGCTTTCTTTGGTAAACGACCAATTAAATGGGTTTTGACGCGCTTTACAACTTTAAGAGGCAAGTGCAAACAGATTGATTACTGATTCTTGGCTTTAAAATCAGCAACCGGGCCTTTACTGAACTTCAATTGTGTGAAATAACACACGAGTCACAATTGTGTTAACACTCTGCATTTGTTTGTCTTGGGAAAAAAAGGCTTTATTTAAATAATCTAAAGAACCGAGCGGAAGGAGACATTATACAAACAGGAAACAAGCTTTTCCTGACGTCAAACTGGGTCCAGAGCTGATAAACTGAGCTCTGCTGGAGGAGAAGAAGACTCTTAACGTCATCACTTTGTGGCAGGTCAAGGATGGAGTCACTATTCTCTCTGTGTTCAATGAAAACAGTCAACTCTTCTAAGAAAGTTGAATAGTCTCGAGTGAATTTCTAGACACAACCACGGCTCAGATTGAGTCGGTTTGCTTTAATAAACCAATCAGGAGCTCCGTGAAGAGTCCGAGGCCAAGGTTCCTGCCTCAAGAGGAGGTTAAGTATCTCAGGGTCTCAATCACAAAGGACGGAAGAGATTGACTGAAGCAAAGGTGCAGCTTCCACAGAAATATGCTCAATGTCTCGGTCTGTTGGTCTTAAAAGGGAGCTGAGATCTTACAGGTTTATCCATGTTCAACCTCCATATGAATCTTAAAATGTGGATCATGACCAAACACAGTCAAAAGGATCGACAACCAAACTCAAACTGTACTCACCATCTCATAATATATGTGTTTCTCTACAAATACAGTAATGATTCTGGACATAAACACATCTAAAGTGAGTTGAGTTTAGGTTAAATACAGTTTAAGTGCTTCTTGTTGGACTTGAACGGGTCTAGGGAAGTTTTAGTTTGATTTTAACAAGATTTATGTTGTTTAAGTTGGTCTTTGAAAGGTTTTTATTGGTTCTAGTTGGACTTTAACAGGTTCTAAATGGTTTCAGTTTGACTTTAATAGATTTTAACCGATTTTAGCTGAACTTTAATTGCCTCAAGCTGTTGTAGTTCATTTTTATTTCGACAAAATAAACTGGATTATGATCAAAATGGACGCCCTCTGGTGGAAGATACTGGAGCTGCAATATTTTTTTAATTTTAGTCTGACAAGGTAAAGGCATTTATGCAAATAGAGGATGCAAATATAAACATCTCATACTTTCTTCTTCTATTTTGACTCTTAGTTGAAGTTTTCCTCTTTAAGCCTCTTGACGGAACAGAAAGACCAAGTACAAAACTACAAAAAACAGTTTCCTCTTTAGCTTCAGAGGTTTAAATCTTACTCCTTTTCCCCCAAAAAACCTTTTCTTTCCTCCAAAAGTTCCCGTTGTTCTACTTCCTTTCCATTTGTAACCTGTGCCACCTTCTGAAGACCCAGGCCTTCTCAGCCGTGGAACCAACAACAATAGAAGTAATCACCATTTTCAGTGGAAATGTCAGTGAAACCAGTGAGTCGCAGCTCACTCTCGGTCCAGACACGTTCCTGCAGCAGTGATTACCTCAGCAACAGGCCACGAAAGGTTAGAGGAGAACAAACTCTTCAGATGATGTGTTTTTCTATAGCTTCACTGTTTCCTGGAGACACTGAGGCTGTACTCTGTGTTCTTATGTGTCTGTAATAACTTGTGATTATTGAGTGGACTTAATATACACTTGATTTTATCCTAAACTTCTGAGGGTCTGTTTTTAAGCTTTTCCAGTACCACATACAGATACTGAATTATCATTGTCTCACCATGTCACGTCTGCTGTTGTGTTTATTAAATGTACTTCACAAAATGTCCAAATTTAAGATCGAAACTTGTTCAAAGTCAACAGTTTTTTGTTCAAGAATTCATTATCACCTGCTCATTAATGTGTCTTTTCTGTTCTGGAAAAGAAAAATACTTTGTTTTTCCAAGGGCAGTACAACAAACACAGAATAAAGTGCTTTAGAACATTTACAAAGACATTAGAGCATGTCAAACTCAAGGCCCAGGGGCCAGATGCGGCCCTTTGGAATGTTTTATGTGGCCCTTCAATTCATTTAGAAGGTGATGTTTTGGCACTAGATGTTATTCACCTGTCCAAATCCAGCTAAAACCTGTTCAAATCCATATAAAACATGTTCAAATTCAACTAAAGCCTGTTGAAATATATGTAAAATCTGTTAAAATCCTACTAAAATCTGTTTAAATCTGACTAAAACCTGTTCAATTCATCTAAAACCTGTTGAAAATCTAACTAAAACCTGTTCAAATCTAACTAAAACCTGTTGAAATCTGACTAAAACCTGTTGAAATCTGACTAAAACCTGTTCAAATCCATATAAAACATGTTCAAATTCAACTAAAGCCTGTTGAAATCTGACTAAAACATTTTCAAATTCATCTAAAACCTGTTGAAATCTCATTAAATCCTGTTCAAAGCTCACTAAAACCTGTTCAAATCTGACTAAAACCTGTTCAAATCCAACTAAAACCAGTTTTCATAAAAGGAGGAAATTATTGTTTGTGTGATAACTTTTGTAAGATACAAAAGTTGAAATCTCACATTCAAAATTTAATACAAATGTCCAAACGTCACTATCTTTAGCCTCTGAAATGATTCTTATAAACTAACGTGGCCTCTCACCTCTTTGAGTTTAACACCACTGCATTAGAGGATAAAAAAGCATAAAAAACCCACTTCATGACAGGATTTTTATGTGAAAATGTCTGAAAAGGTAAATGGCTGCGTTTAAGTAGTGCTTTTCTACCAGCGCTGGCTCTTACAGTCTTAAAGTACAAGAAGCATTCATTAAAACACACACATTCATCCACCACGAGGACAGATGGAGTTAGAGTTTGAACAGTGTCAACAGAAGAAGCCAAACCCTCTGGTTACTGGACGACCCGGTCTATCTCCTGAGCAGCTGTCGTCAAGGGAAGGGATCCCAGACTTATTCTCACTGGGACCGGCCAGGTTAGGGTGACATATAAGGTCAGGGAAAAGCCACAAGGTCTTCTTACAAAACTTCAAACCAAACATGTCAATCAAGAATTTAAAAGGTTTGGTCCAAAGCCCTTTTAACACAAGCTTAGTTTTGTAGAAGATTCTGTGGTTTTAAATATGTTCCATGTCCCTGTTTGTCTTTCTGCAGGTGTCTCTGGAGTTGGACGTCCCTCCCGAGACCTGCTGAGCCTTTGTCCTGTCTCTTTGTCTCTCTTCTTGGGTCTGAAGAGGTTTTCTACAAGTTAAAGGGAGTTTTAACCTCTCCACTGTCGCCCTATAGCTCTGCTGGATGTCTTTACATGACTTTTATTGTATTTTAATAAAGTTTTTGTGTCTTATACATGAATCCTGACAGTTGGCAATAGTAATGTTAACCTCTCCTTGAAATACTAGCCTCAAATTTGGCTCTTTTTCAAACCAAAACCCTGTCAGTATTGGTTTTTACCATTTTTCTGCTGGTTGTTTTTATCACTGTATGAGTTGAAACATTACATACAAGGGTTAAAGTTGTGCAGGTGAACTTAAATGCCTCAAATGCACAGCTGTGGACCATAATCATACTCTAGCCCTGTTTTAAACTCAGATAATTACAGCACAAGGCCACAGTCTCAGTGGGACTCTGACCTAAAGCGCATTAATCTTGTGTCCTGGGTTTTTTCTGGACTGGATCGGTCAAAGAAACACCAGGAATCAGAGAAGCCATTATCCAAGCTGTGATTCCTCAAACCCACAGAACTTTTATCAGCTTTAGTGATCCCCATGTATTGACCCGTGTGATAAAAGCTGTACGGCAGGTTTGTACCAATAACGTTTCCCACTGAGAGACGGAAAAAACTCTAATAACACATTCAACATTACTTACACCGAACGAAGCCTTAAAGAGATGGTTTTATATCGGTTATACGGTCTATAAACATGTTAAAAGTTAGATAAATACTAAAGTGTAACCCAGTAAAAAATGGGTCCCTCTGTGATATATATATTCTTTGTTTTGTTTTTCACTTATTTCTTGTGCCATATCTGTTGTTGTCTGAAGGTGGAAGGTGTTTTTTCTTTCATTTTTGTCTTAAAATGAAACTGTATGTCAGAAAATCTCAGTAAGCACCTGTTTATATGATAAGTTTCTACATTTCTATTACGCTCTTGACGGGTGTAATGACAATCGATTGTTTTGTTTGTTTTATTTCCTTTTTTCAGAGGTGCCACTGCCATTTTGCTACCATTTATGTTGTTTGTTGTGTGTTGTCGTTATAACAACAGTGTACATACAAAAGAAACTGTTTTATTTTCATTTTTCTATTTTTGAACATCACTCAAGAACCCGTGTATTTAAACTCTTGCATGCTCTTATTCCCTGGCTTCATAAGCACATATATAATATATAAAGCTCTTAAAGAAAGTTTAAAAAAGCCAAAATATTCCTAGTTTTTCCATAAATTTCAACATAAATTTCAGTGTTTTCAGGCCAGCAATATCACTCAAAAAATCCACTAAAAATCATGCAATAATAATAATAATAATAATAATAATAATAATAATAATAATAATAATAATAATAATAATAATAATAATAATAATAATAATAATAATGATAATGATAATAATAATAATAATAATAATAATAATAATAATAATAATAATAATACTAATACTAAATAATAACAATAATAATAATAATAATAATAATAATAAAATGCTAAATAATAATAATAATAATAATAATAATAATAATAATAATAATAATAATAATAATAATAATAATAAAATACTAAATAATAATAATCATAATCATAATAATCATAATAATAATACAAAGGATAGGTTGCAAGGTTAATTTAAGTGGTGCATTTGCTGTCAAAAACTCTAATACTTTCTCTGATTATGTTTCCAGCTCCTTCGACATGTCTTCCCTGTTGCACTGTGCCGTCTGAAAGCCCACATTTCTAAATAGAGAGTCTAAGCAGCTGTAAAGTCTCCTGTCCCGGGACGACGCAGAGGTCAGACGAGTTAAAGACTCCTGACAACTTTCCTCGTCTTTGAGCCGAGGATCAATGGAGCTGTCGGAGCAGCGCGGCCGATCCATCCTTCAGACTGACGGGATAATCTGATGTTTGTGTGTAATGGCTCGTCCTGTCATGTGACTCTGACGTGATAATCTCACCACAGAGTCACGGCAAACACAATTAGCTTCAATAGGAATCACTCGCTTCAGTTTCCAAGCTCTAGAGTCCGTTTAAACCTATGAAATATCCTCTTTCTACAATATTTGGAGTGAAAAGACTAAAGTAAACAAGGCATTTCAAAGCTGTTTTTGTCACCAATTATAACAATCCACTGACAGCAGGCTTTTCACATGAATTATCTATAAAAAAAAGCCCATCATAGTGACAATAATAACAATGTCAAAAACCTATTCTAATTGTGATGGGTGTTTCCTGGTGTTGGCTGCAGCCTGTGTTTATAGTGACAGTAAATGTCACCATCGCGTCATAAAAGGCTCGTGCAGTCGTCAGGAAAAGCCCTGGGGCATGAACACAGGGGCAGACAGTGGGATTATAAACATATGTAGTGTTTTTTGTTTCCTGTGGTCAATAAAAAAGACAAAACCAAACAAAAAAAACCCAAAAAGACACATTCCAGAGTCAAGTGGAAGTGAAAATAGTCAATAAATAAATCAAATTTGAGCAAATGTGACTAAGTTTAATTGAAAAGACAACAAAGCGCTAACTTACTTTAAGCTAAATCTAATACATCTAATTATACTTAATGCCATTGAGGACTTAGTGCCCATTGTGTTATGAAATATCAATGAGTTTGATGAAATATTACCTGAATAAATGTAATATTCTAATGAAAAAGTACCAAAACTAGTACAACTCTGATTAAAAAAAGCATCAGTGAAGGTTCTTATTCCTCAATAATATTAAAAGTTAAACCTCTTCTGATCTGAAAGGCTTTATCACTGTTAATTTGATGATTTAAAGCTCTGCCCAAAAAGCTAATTCTCTTCTTATGACAAAATTAAAACATCTAACATTTAATGCAACTGTTTTACATTTTCTACTGTTTTAAATCTGTGACTGTGCTGCACAAAAAAGTCTAGAAAACCAGAAAGCACAAAAACAAAAAGCCCAAAGAGAAAGAGAGAACACTCATAAATGATCTGATTCAGAGAAATACATCACTGTGGCCTGCAGCCGTGGAGCTGTCATCAACACTTTGTCATCTTCCATTTCTCAGGCTTTTCATTTGAAGATATTACACTCGTCTCCAAAAGTGGGTTGTAAACTGTCAGGTATTAAGACTAGTAAGGCCCTGATGTGCATATTAAAAGCACACCAGTTGTTTCTATTTAGATTTTCAATGTATTTTTGCAAAAACAATTGACCACAGTAAAAGTAAAGTTAAAGTCAGAGTAGCTTCAACTTCGGGGGCAGTAACGGGGGCATTTAATCCACTGAAGCAACACAGACAATTGCAAAAATAATACTTAAATGGCCTGAAGATCCTGATTTACGAGGGTGCTAATTTTTCTTAGTAAATCTGGCCCAATAAGCCACTAGAAAGGAATAAACCTAGGTAAAAAAATGTAATAATAAGGCAGTGATAAAAAAGTCAATGCAAAAATAAAATAAAATAAAATAAAATAAAATAAAATAAAATAATAAAATAAAATAATTAAAATAAATTAAATTAAATTAAATTAAAAATAAAATAAATTTAATTTAATTTAATAAAATTAAATTAAATTAAATTAAATTAAATTAAATTAAATTAAATTAAATTAAATTAAATTAAATTAAATTAAAAAATAAATAAATAAATAAATAAAATAAAAGTCATGGCTAAAATACCCCAAATTGCACTAAATTGGAAAAACCAAGGGTCACCATTAAAAACGACTTTCCGTCAAAAAGAGTGGATTTGTCATGAGAAAAGGTGGACTCTGCTCTTGTTCAAACCCAGTGGCGTCTCGTCTCTGCTGCGAGAGTTGAGGAATGTTTGTGAACAGATCAGATGGAGGCGCAGAGGTTTGCTGTTGTTAAGGCTGACCACATGCAGCTTCTTTCCTGCTGCTGTGGGAGAATAACACTCACTAATGGATGTGTCCCTGCAGCGAAGCCAAAGACCTCTGAAGAACCGAGACTGAGGCGCAGTCCCATCAGTCGCTCGGAGGGAGGCGTGATGTGAAAAACCATGTCAACAAACAATGGAGGACAGTATTTATAAAGTCTTTATAGAAAGCATTACAGATAGAAGCGGGGACCTTATCAGAAAGAATGATATATGACTGCTGAATATAATGGAAATAAGACACTGATATTTGAATTTCTCCTTCAAGGAAACACTACTTTCTTATCTTATAGGTTTGTGGGTGAAGGATTGATGTAGTAAACTAAATGGAATATAAAAAACAATGACTCAGTTGAACACAATGTATTAAAGCAACATGAAGCTGTTTAAGATCCATCTGAAGGTTTTTACAGGTCTTTAGTTCGTCAAATGTGGTGAGAAGAGTTTACCATATCTTCATTGCCGTCTGCTGACTGGACAAAACATAATTGCTAAAAATAAATAAAAATAAAGTAAACCACTCTGTGTGAGTCTAGTTACTAAAATGTGGCACAAATATTGATTGGACGGTTCAAAATCTGGAAATCAAAAAGGAAAACACAGAATGGCAGTGTTTTTTTAAATCAAGCTTGGTTTATTTTCCAAGAAAAAGTGACGGCGAAATGAGCAAAGCTAGCTTTTATTATGGTTTTAGAGTCAGTGTCTTGTCCCAGTTTAGTGCAATTAGGGGTATTTTAGGCACAACATGTCCTTTATAATGACCCCCACAGCAGCATCATGGCAACAGTTTTTAGCTTTTCTAGCACCGACCTTTCTATTTTTACTCTAGTTTGTTGATTTCTTTATTTTATTTTATTTTATGCTTTGAAGTGTCAGTTTTAGCGTTGGTTTGTTGTTTTCTGTATCATTGCATAATTTTCTTTTACCATTTTTAGTGGCAATAAACCCTGTCAAATTGAAAAGAGCAGCGTTTAAGCCCAAAAAATATATTCTCACTCTCATTTTGATGGTTCTTAGACATGACATTGAGTCTAATACACTATAAATTACAATACACTGGACCCTAGGAGAGTTGTATTTGTACAAAATACCCTAAAATGCCCAAACGTTTTAGAAGATGTGGGGGTTTTTTTCTTCAAAACTTGCCTCTTGGTCAGTCTTCACTTGTAAACTCTGAACTGTGAAAATATTCCCTTTCAGTCACTGTACCTGAATAATTCAAAGTAGCTCTTGTATGAATCCAGATGCATTTGCAGATTACATCTTAAAGAATGTCTCGGTGAAATAAATAAATAATGCACTGTGCATCATTTATCATCGCCATGCGCTGATAATATTCACAGGAGACAAAAGTGAAGGGAGAACTATAGCCGTGGCCCTTGGGGAGTGTGCACATACATCCTTTTATCTGTAAAACACTGTTCAGAAAGAGTGCCGGGTCAGAGGAGAGTTATGGAGGAGAGCACAGTGAGACACAGATAAAGTCATCTAATGCTCTCCAAACCAATCATTTCTGATCAGGAACGGGCTGGTGCTGCTTGTCTTTTGACCTCATCCTTCATTATTCAAGAAATGCTGCATAATTACTGCAAAAGATACACATGACTCATAACTGAGAGATTACCAGTGTCTCTGACATGAAATAAATGTGGTTTCAGTCTCCTGCTTTTTTATTCAGACATGTAGAGTACATTCAATATAAGATTAAATCTGTCAAAATTAGACCAATATCCTCAATCATCAAACTCAGCAGGGTATTGTTGATTGTATAAAGAAGAAACGAGGAAATAGATCCAAAAATACTAATCCATTTGACCAAACTGAAGTTTAGAGTTTAGCGTTAGCTTAGCTGTGACTTTAGCGTCAGGACGACAATTATCTCCTCCTCGTTAAACATTACGTGATTGAATTGACAGTATTTATCTGTGTTTTACGTTGTCTCCCTTTTCTCTGTTGATGCTTTTCTTTTTTCAGCTGTTTCTCTGTTAAAAGACATATTCAGCTGAAAATACACTTTATCTGCAGCTATTAAACTTCCTGGAACGTCATGTGACAAGTGTCGACCAATGGGAGCGCTCCTTTTTCTGTTCCTGAATAGAGGTTCTCATCTATTACAATCCCTTAGAATAAACACTAGATGGATCATAAAGACTGGTTTTCCACAAATGATTGATTTTACAATAAACTATTAGGGATTTAAACCATTTTCACTAACAAAAAACATCAGGTACAATCTGTTTTAATGAAAAGAGATTAGGTGCACCTACTTGAGTACGTGCGTGGATCCGTTGATCTGCGTGGCCGTACACTGAGCGGACCCCAAAATGGACGGTCTCCGGTAGCGTTTCCTCCCGCAGCAGAGAATAATCAGGAAGGCACGGCGGAAAGACTTATTGAGGAAGGCGTAGAGGATGGGGTTTAACATTGAATTAATATATCCCAGCCACAGACAGGCCGCCCACAGCTGGTCCGGGACCGTGTAGTGTATGAACGGGTCCACCACGTTGGTCACGAAAAACGGTGCCCAACACAAGCAAAAACAGCCCATGATTATACACAGAGTCTTGGCGGCTTTGGTCTCTGTCCTCATGCGGTGGTTTCGCTGGTGGTCGGCGGAGTCCACCCCGGCGTTGGCAGAGGAACAGGCCCCGCTCGTGCCGGCCCCTCCGGCCCGCTGGAGCATGCTGATCTGGAGAGCGTGGGCCCGGGCCGTGACGTAGATCCTCTGATAGGCCAGGACCATGAGGACCAGAGGGATGTAGAAGGCCACCACGGAGCAGGTCAGAGCGTACGGTTTGTTCACCATAAACACACAAGACGTGGAGTTACTGCCTTCGCTGTAGCGCCGCTGCTCGATCTGGAAAACACAAGGCATCAGTCAACACCGGGGGGCAGACTCTGAGACAGGAGTGGACCAAAATCACCAACATATGTAGTTGTACAATCTTATTCTGCATCTATTACCTTTGCTTTTAAAATAAAGGACAATATAACAAAAAATGCTGCAACATAAGGACAGAAAACTTATTATTAGTACCTTAGTATTGAGTACTTTCCACTGTCATTGCAACTTTTACCAAAAAAGGAAAACATTAATATTGAAATTAAATAAAAACTCGATTCCTCCTTCCATATTAAAGCTCCAGTCCATGATTTTCTTTTTTTGTCCCAGTCTCAGACTCCACTCTCCTCCAAAAGCAGCCTAGGGACCTCTCCTGCTTCTCTTTTATTAAAAAATAAAACCAGACCAGTTTTTCCTCCAAAATACTAATCCATTTGACCAAACTGAAGTTTAGAGTTTAGTGTTAGCTTAGCTGTGACTTCAGCGTCAGGACGACAATTATCTCCTCCTCGTTAAACATTACGTGATTGAATTGACAGTATTTATCTGTGTTTTACGTTGTCTCCCTTTTCTCTGTTGATGCTTTTCTTTTTTCAGCTGTTTCTCTGTTAAAAGACATATTCAGCTGAAAATACACTTTATCTGCAGCTATTAAACTAGATATTATTTGATCAAACTAAATATGATGTGGCCCATTTACTTTGAGCATATCTTTTTTAGCTCATATTTAAAAATGAGGAAGTGCAACTAATGTAATGTATAATTATTTTAGGTGCTTGAGGCGAGATTAACAATTTCATTTGAACCTTGCTTCATGTAATCAAACTTTCAAATGCCCATAATTAATTAAACACTTTACACACATGGAATTTTATATTAACAATTATAATACATTAAAGACATAGCTACTGATTTCACAGCAAGACTCTCAAAATCCCAACTCTGAGCTCAGTCTGTGTTTTCTCTGAAGTCAAATAGCTCCAAAGGGAAAAGAAGGCTGTGGACGTCACCATCAATCACAATGAACTCCACTTTCATGGCTTCATCATCTCTGCTCTGTGGGAAACTACAGCTCGGAGCAAAGACATGAGATCAATGTGAGGCTCCCCTGAGTCACAAGAAGCTGCTTTTATGAATGAAAGGCAATGCAGTGCTATTTACAATTACTCTAAAGACATCTTTCCATTCTGAGGTACAGAGTTTAGAGCAAACACTATTGTTAAAAAGTCAAAAAAATGTGTCCCCCTTCTGTTCAGGAAGCAAGAGAACAGTTTTGTTATTTAAAGTTGATTGAAGCACTGCAGTTTTCTGATTTAGTGTCAAAGAATCCTTAATTATGGACAACATTTCCTTTAAAATATGGTAAAGGTACTTTTAACAAACTCAAAGGAGCTCTCTTTGTGTTCTCTATGACTTAAGATTATTTAAATTGGCGTAATTGAGCTGTTCTCTTCTCCTTGAAGCATAGACATTTAAGATTTTTACACAATTGGCCTTAACTTTGATCTAAACAGACAATATCTTTCACAAACTTTCATAAAAACCATTGCATTTTCAGTTTACAATGATTCAAACAGAACATCTGACGTGAAAAAGCGCTTGAATTAAAGAAAATTGGAGCAGCTCTATAAATATAAAACAGAGAATACATTTTGTTGCTCTAATGTTGTGAGTCCCACAATTCTTTGATTTAGTTTATAGTATTAAATCTTCATTATTATTATTATTATTTTGTTGTTTCATGGCCAGTACAGTTGGCCTCTTGATAAAAACTTGATAAACAACGTGAAAGATTAAAACAATGCAACCTTATAATTAGCATTTTTAAGTGGACGATGGACTTATTTGTTGAGTTTCATTTTGTAAAATACTGGAGCATAATAGATTTTTGACACCTTTAGTATTCAGAGGTGGGTAGAACAATGCAAGAATACAAAATCCACACAGAAACCTTTAGAAATTCACAAAACACACTGAAAACTTTGCATAAACAGAGAAAACAACCATTTTGAAAACCCGCCGTTGTTTACTGGCACATTTCCGAGCTGTCATTGATTTAAATTTGTGAATGAAATATTAATACGGCGTCGTCGACAGGACTCTTCAGCCTCAGGATTGGTTCGGCTCGTTTTGGCAGCGTTACTAAAGACTGCAGAGGTTTACAATCTGGAGTCAGAGCAGTGTTCCTCTGTGGGGCTAATTAGGGCTGTTCAATCCTCGCTGTG
This sequence comes from Rhyacichthys aspro, assembly GCA_036850595.1. NCBI lineage: Eukaryota > Metazoa > Chordata > Actinopteri > Gobiiformes > Rhyacichthyidae > Rhyacichthys > Rhyacichthys aspro. The sequence goes on along the minus strand of CM072157.1, from coordinate 22,211,306 downwards.
GCCGGTCCACCTTGGCACAAACACAGGGAGAACCAGCAGTGTTTATACAGTTTGAAAGGTCAGAGGGCAACGCGTGTGGTGAAGACTGTTTGTTTTTTTATTTTAATGAGTGAGTTGTGAGAGAAGTTAGAGGATTTATACTTAGAGTTGACCAAAACAATGCTTTAATTTATCTTTCAGTAAGCCCCACAAATAAATAAATAAATAAATAAATAAATAAATAAATAAATAAATAAATAAATAAATAAATAAATAAATAAATAAATAAATAAATAAATAAATAAATAAATAAATAAATAAATAAATAAATAAATAAAGGTCTGGCAGTAATCAGGCCTGAGTGTGGCTACAGAAATTGAACTCAGCTTTCCCCAAAAAACTGATTAATCATAAATACAATCATCACTTAAAAACCGCATTTTGTGTTTACTTGAGTTATCTGTGTCGAATATTTAAATTTGTCTGATGAAATCTTGAAGGGGGCAAATACTTTTTCACACCACTGATCATCCTGAATGGGGCTCAGTTGAACATTGAGTAAAAAAGTGGACAAAAGAACATGTTTATATGAGGGTCGGCTCCGATCAGACTGGCTCCCATTGATTCCCATTCAATAACCTCACACAATACTCATAATTTTGATCTTCTTCTGTAGTTACAGTAGATTTTTTCAATTATTGCAGCAGCATTAACGGATATTGTGCTTACTGATGTTTACTGATTTCAGAGAATATTGAGAGAACCTGTCAATCGTCTTAAACGTCTGAAACCTGACGTATTTGAGACATTGTTGGATGAAAATAATTTTGTATTTAAGTTAAAACCCATAAGTCCCATTATATTAAGTCCGAGGCTTCTTTTGCTCGGCCCATGTTCCTCTAGAGGTCCATCATGTCACTTACATATTTCTCTAAACTCGTTTTAAAGTCCTTTCAGGATCATATTTGGTTCTTTTTTCTTCTCTCTCTGTTTAGAAATCAGATATTCTTTAAAAGTCTTTTGCTTTCTGTCTGTATTCCACAAACACATCAGACTCAAACACTTCCATCTGAAGCGTGTTCTGTGTCCGTGGCCCGTCTCCGTCTCAGCGATGGCATGTTTGATGCTGTTGCCACGGAAACGCACGGACCGCTGGCTGCTCTCTGTAAACGGTGCGTTCATGACCGCGTTCGTGTGGGCTGTAATTGTTTTCTGTGTTTATCGAGGAGGACGGTCACGCTGGCTTCAGTTACGACCTCAAATCTGAAGGAAAACCTCTTCACTTTTAGACTAATCGAACATATTAAACTATCTATGATCGATCGCTTTCTTATTGAGCGGTCGCAAACTCATCTATTTGAGAAATTTACTGATCTGGCAACTCTATTGGTTTTGTTGTTGACATGTTAGTTGCTAATCTGAAGCTAACTAGTGCAAGTCTTTAAGGAAACGTTCGTGTTTGTTTATCCAAAACTGGAAACTAATGCAGCAACAAAAGTTAAAAATGAAAATGAAAATCTTGTAAATCTTGGGCGAATCATCACAAAGGACAATAATGATGATGATGATGATATTTAAAAGTGAAGTTGATTTTGTTTAAAGAAGATTGTGCCTCATTGTTCACTGCTCATTTATGGAACAAAAAAGCACAGAATTAATTGATTGATTAAATGATTTTGTAAATGCAGTAATGAGTCAAAATTTGAGGTTTAGTGCAATACTCTACGAATCCAAGTTGTCTTTTTAAAATGTCTTTTTAACTTTCTTTAAATTTTTGTTCCGTCTGTTTTTAATTATTGGACCACGAGTCGAATGAATTTGTCAGTTTCCAATAGTCAAATCATCCAATAAGTAATAATCATTTACTCAACATAAATACATCTAACAGTTTTCTAAAACAACACAAAAGTCAATTGTCTTGTTTTGCTGCCATTTACATTTATGAGATGTTTTATTAAATGGTAAATATCTGCATTTATATTAAGCTTTTCCAACTTCAAAGGCCGACCTTCTGAGGCCAATGTCGCCGTTAAGGTACGTTATTAGGATTTTTAATCAAGTAGAGGTTGTTTAGCTTTAAATTAGACCCCACATGAATTTAATTGTGTTGAGTAAGTAACATAACTGTCTTTTACCTTGGCTTTTCATTGGATCTGCTCATATTCCCCATTAGTCTCTAAATATGTACATGTTTTTTATTATAGATGTTGTTCAATGGATTTAAAATAAAAAAGTTTAGTGTTTATAGAAGTTTATGGTTATCTGAGACTCCATTTTCTATCAACAATCACAGAGAACTGCTGTAAAAAGCTGTGGTCTCTCCCTGAACGGAGGACGTACCAAGTGGTCGATGCCGATGCTGTTCCAGCCTTGCATTATGGGTAGGAAGGAGATGAAGGTGGGGATGACCCAGCAGCCCCCGATCATCAGAGCCACTCTCATCGGAGTCATCTTGTTCCTGTAAACCAGCGGCTGGCAGCAGATCGCATAATACCTGCACAAACAGTCAACACAGCATTAATTACAACCAGCACTCATTATTATTATTCACTGTCAGCTCAGGATTTAACTTTAAAGTCCATTTCCTGATTGTTTTTTTTACTGTTGCATTTAGTTTTTCAGTGTAATCTCCTAAAGTTTATTGTAACAGGAATCATCTGAAAAAATGAGACCTTAAGACGTGATCTAGTCTTTATAATTAAGGATTTTAATAGATGAGAATGATCAGTCCACAGCAGGATTTTGTCCAATCACAGCTCACTTCAGGTAAAAAGGAGCGCTCCCATTGGTCGACACTGATGTCAACAACGAAGGAACAAGGAAATAAACCAAGGAAATGGGTTATTCTGTTGGAAATACGTCTTATTTTACAGAGAAACAGCTCAAAAAAGATAAAAATAGAGAAACAGCAGCAAATGAAACATGGATAAATGTTGGTAATGCTTCAGTGTTTAATGAGACAGAGATAATTCCAGGATCACTTCAGTCTATAACGAGAAACTCCAAAGATAAGCTGTAAACTTTGATTTAATGTAACGTATTAGTATTTTGTGGTGAAAAATTTATCCGGTTTGACCTTTTTTTGAATAAAAGAAGCAGGAAAGGTTACTACGCTGATGTTAGAGGAGAGTGGACAAAAAAACTAAATCAGGCCCTGGACAAGAAGCACACTTTGTTCGACTACAGACACTGAAAGAGTAGGAAGGATATTTGATAAAGCTGTAGCGGCTGCCGACTGTGATGGACACGAGAAACGACTAAATGGTGCAGTCGCTCAAAATAACGCTTCTTTTCTTAACAATTTAGACATTTATCGCTTTATATAAACCACAGGAGGCAACCATTGGCCTCATTCTTTCTGGAGAAACAGAGCATAAGTGGAAGAAAAGCTTAACACATAGAAATTAAGCAACAATACACAACATAAAACAGACTGATTTGTTCTGTCTCCTGCTGTTAGACTGGGTTTATAATCAATGCTCACAGTTGGCTCCAAGTTTGCTCAAAGGTCAATAACTAAAGATTACAATGAAATAAATAAAGAAACTCTAAATTAATATGCATGTTGAGGTCCATTTACTGCTTTCTTTTAATGAGATTTATGCAAAATGTAATTGTCTAAACTGGAGAAATAATGACTGATCCAGAAGCATGTTTTTATCCATTTTCTGGCTAATTTGAATGGAAGTCACTCACATGCCAAACCTAATTGTATAAACTGTGGAATTAAACCAGGAAAAATAAGGGCTTCACAATGGGACCACATGTGTGTATTTTCCTCTGTCAATCATTCAGTTTGCCCATTGTCTCGTGTTTCATTCAAATCAGCTCCTTTTTGGCAGGAAACTCCATATTTACGGCCACAACCGTTGACAATTAGCCAAATTTAAACAACCAAACGTGTCTTTTTCATTCAGTCCGCCTTATCTTCCTCTCTCTCGGTGTTCATCCTTTTCTCGGCGGCTTCTCGGTGCACTGGGGGGTGTTTTAGCACCAGCTGTGGGCCAGTCCCTTCATCATCGCGGCCCATCGGAGCTGACACACTCATTTCCTTATCTGACAATTGTTTGGTGGTAAATTGTTGCTCGGCCTTGCTCTTACGGCTGGAGATACAAGCCATTTGTCATCAGAGGCGGGCTGTAACGTCCTCCGGGGCTATTACGAGTTACTGTTGAAGAAATTGGCAATGACAATGCGGTTTCATCCCCGAGGCGTAATATACTGACGTGAAATCACTGATCCGTCTCCTGTCGCTGTGAAAGAACAGAGCGGCTAATGTTGACCACCGGGTTAGCAACAGATCCTGAGTTAATATTAAAACTGATCCAGAAATGGGACGTGGATCATGTTAAAAATGACAAATAAGGGACATGTTTGATTATTTTTAAGGAAAAGACTGTCTAATTTCTCCAATTTCTCATTCATTCAGGTTGTTCTACACAGAATTTGTCAAAAATAGCGTAGGTTTTAAGGAGTCGGGACTATTTCTAACCAAAAAATGAACTAAAAACAGTTTTATATCCAGCTGTATTGACACTGACTGAACTGAAACACCATTGTTCTCATCTGATTCCTTCTTGTCTCTGATACAAATCATTTTAATATTTATTTCAGATGAGTCAAGGTGCACTGCTCATTTACAAATAATAGCTTTCTGTCTGTTCTGGGTGTTTTAATGCTTGATTTTTTCTTTTCTAACTTCTGTAACTTCTTCCATCAACCTGCCACGACACGACAGATGGAAAATTACTGCTGTTCACTAATTTGCAGTGTCACATATTAAATTAAATAAACAGGAAATAAATAAATCTATTAAAGGGTTAACAATTTGACATAAAACTCATCGCTTAGTCGCATTTCTTTCCATTTAGTTTGACACATTTGAAAGTAAAAAACAACATAAATGTTAATAAAACCAGTGAAAATGTATTATTTCAAATGCATTTTCATATATTTCAAGTGTTTTGAGTAATATCACAAGCTCAAAGCCTGTTTTTGATATATTTTTTGAATTCCTGAAACAAGTGATTGTGGAGATAGAGAGAGATGGAAGCCTGACAGCAGTCGTATAAAAGGTTGTAGTTAATTTCAAGCTTTTTGCGCTCAGTAACACGTTGTAGATAAATCCCGTTGCTCCTCTGAGACGGCGGACCCTTGCGTCACAAAAGCCTGTTGCATGTTTGAAGCAGCGTCGTGTCACGAGCTACGCACTTCTGGTTTGGCTGTTCCCTGAAAGCAGCTCCAAATAAATAACGTCTGAATCAAAACGTCAGCGGCGCAGTGTTTTTTTCACAGATCAAAGGCGAGCAGGGCCCATTTGAAACGCTCATGTTCAGGACGCGCTGCCGACCAACCGTGGCACGTCTGCTTCTAATCTAAACCAGCCTCCCGCCAGTGTGTGGACCGCCGTATAAACGCACAATACCAGGATTTATGTCGGAGGCTGTGTCACTCAGACATCCACTTCCACGCTTAAGGAATCAATCTGCAACCTTTCAATGCAACTATTTTGGGAATCCCAACAGAGAAAGGGCCTCTTGACCTTTCGCTAATGCCACGGTACATACAGACCACACACAGCATCCACGGCGCTGTAAATTACTGATGCCACTGAAATGCCACACGCTGCAAGTAGGAAATGAGCTGGGATCATAGCAGAGGATAGACACTGTTCTGAATAAGGAAGGATGTATTAGCTTTAAAGAGTTCAGTTGGGATTATTTAACCCTGGGGTCTCTTCATTTTGTCTTCTTTTAAAGATTGCAATAGAAATGTGTCAATGTATTTTTTCCAATTTTTTTTTTTGTAATAAATGGCATTATTAACTTCAGTCATCAACATACATAACATACTTGTGATTTTTTTTTTTTTTTTTGACCCCTTAAATCCCAGTTTTAGCGATTGAAGCCTCTTTGTTTATGTTTTTTGAAAAGAAGAAAAAAAAATAAAAAATTTCTGAGTTAAAAATGCAGATGAACGCCTGGGAATCGCCTGAGATATTTCATACCAACTGTTTTCACATTAATAACTTGATAATCTGACAGTACAACTAGTTTTTTGTCCAAAAAGACTTATTTAGAGTAGATACTAAGTTATTTACGTTGGTATTTAGAGGTTTCAGCACACATCATATTAACTTCTTATGTTTTAAACACTCATTTCCTGCCACTGCTAACAGGCTAATAGGCTAACAGGCTAATAAGCTAACAGGCTAATAGGCTAATTGCTCTGGTGAGCCCTGAAGGGACCTGCAGGAAGAATTGTTTGTTTGAATTATTTAAAATACCAAAAAATCTACTTAAATATTCTGTAAATATTAAAATCCTCTACAAAATATAAAAGAATGACTTCATATTGTACATTTCCACGAGCGGCTGAACCTCTGTAAACAACAGTTCAGAGTCTAGCCTCAAAAAAGCCTCTCGCATTTCTCTTTGAGCCTTTTTATGTTCTGCTCCAGAGCCACAAGAATAAAAAGGGCACACACTTGACCCCGAGAGTGAAAAAAACGAAAGTGTGTGTCGTCAGCAGTGATTTTACTGATCCAGTCTGGGACTCTAGGAAGTACAAGGAGTCTCTGAGTAATTACTGTTTAACAAGTAATTACTACAACAGCTTGTTCACTCTGACTGTACGACTCCAGAGATGAGAAGAACACTATTACACTTTAAACTATGAAAAAAAAGGTTTCTGTAAAATCCTTTGGAGTTTTTAAATAACTAACAAAGCACAGATATTTATAATGGGTTTTATTGTAGAAGAAAATCAACTGCTTTGTAAAAAAATAATCATAAAACCAGAGGCAATCAGCATTTTACACTGAACCACTGTTTAAACACTGCTTTAGTTTGAATAAATGTGTTGTTTTTGAGCCGTCCAATCACAATAATGATCTAAGAGTGTGTTATATCTTACACCTGAGACCAGGATAAAAGTAAATCCTAGTAGAACACAAGATCAACACATGTATAAAGCCAAAGACAGGTTTCAGGTTCTACAATATTGATTTATAGAAGAAAGATCTTTATTTCATTTATAATCCATGTATTTATCTAAAATGAAATGTACAAAATGTGAGCCAAACATTATTTTAACACATTGTTTGCTGCGTGTTGCTCATAGTTAATGATTTTAAAAATAGAGCCACAAACCCACACATTTAAAGTGCTTTTCTCTCTTTTCTCGAGCCTCTCTCTGTTTTGTGTCGGAGCATCCTCTTCGTCTCATTTCTCATTTTTCACTCTCGGTTGATTTCCACTGAGCCCTTTTCAGCGTCTTTAGTTTAGTGAATGCCAGGCTTCATCCTGCAGCTGCTCGTTCGTCTTTTTCTTCCCGAGTTTTATACAGAGCTTGTTTTCCGTCTGTATTTAAAGCACAAATACATCGGGCTGCTATTGCCTGCACTGTTGAAGCACTCACGGTAAAAATATCTACAAATGACAACAATCCCAGATAAGTGTCATGTCTTGAATGTTAATCATGAAGTGTTATGCTTTGTCAACATCTGCGTATTCAATCTTCATTCCTGTGAGCTTTCCGACGCATGGAGTATTACACGATACTCAAAAAATCCTCTTGTACTCATTTGACTTCCTTTAACACTGCCATATGAGGACTTAGTGCACGTTTCTGTTTCCTCTATACAGCTCTATTTGGAAATATCAGACTGTAGATGATAAAAATAAACCGCAAACACTGTTTAGTTTGTGTAAAAATGGTTAAAACAGTCTTTTTTTAAAGCATATCTATTCTAAACATCGGGGAATCGTCAATTTTAATGACTTTTGCCTCCATTATTAAGGTATGATTAATGTTTATTAGAGAAGCGAGTTCGTTTTTTGCTAATTAATTTACTTCACTGACTATATTCTGTAGTAGCTCAAGCCCTTGTTGTGCTGCCTAAACCTTAACTAGGTCCAAGTTTAGACAAAACTGAACTCACTCATGTAACTCTGGGTTTCTCTGTGGAGCAACCAATCACATCGACTAAAATCATGAAAAATGAACGAATAACCAGTTATTCCAAACACAAATGCATCTTTATTTCAAATCGTTTAAATAAAAGTGCAACTCAATAATAATAAAATGAGTAGGAGATGTCTGCTTTCCATGAATATTAAACATTTTTTTTAAATTTTCATCAATTTTAACATTTCCAAGACTGAAATATGTGTCCATTTGTCCCTCTTCTTTTCCTCCAAGTGTTAACATAGTTTCTATTTAAAGTGGTTCTCTTTTGGTCTCCTGTCGTCTTCCCGAGGCTCTAACAAATGTTTGTGTCTGACATCACTTCAGCGACGCTCAAAAACCTGAGTCTGACTGGATCTCTTCTCAACTCCTCTCCTTTTATTTGATTTAGTCTCTGTTTATTTTTATTCACTGATGAAAGTGTCAATCCATTTAGTCAGAGTTTTCTTCTCATTAATGACTTATTATTTATTTTTCATTTTGTTTTGTTGACGAAAACTTAACATCAAAACTTACAATGTCAGACAGAACTGTATAAATCTGAAATTAAAATCATTAGGAGTCTATTCATTAGTGAAGTGTAATATAATGCAGTTGTGTAGTCTTTTTTCTCTCTTCCTGCAGCATCTTTTCTCCTTCTTTGTTTCTGTGCTTTATCTACAAACCTAACCTGCCCTGGAGAAGGTCTTGTGATACTAAAAACACAGAGTTAACCCCAGATACACCCATCTACCCCCTGATCCTGCTCCAGATGCTCTGTCTAAACCTTCTTTGGTCTTAGAGAGTGATATATAACTGCTGTATGCACTTCAGGAACCGCTGGGATGTAATATATTCCAGTTTATACCAATGCTGCTGCGCGCTTCTCAAAACACTGCTTTTGTATTTATTGAAATGTGTCCAAGGCATTTCTTGTTCCTTTCTTCTTGAAGCTCTGAAGCAGAACAGAAAAAAGTCAAAGTGAAATGCCAGAGGCTTTCTGGAGGCAGACACTGAACTGCTGCACGGCACTTTCAGGAAATCTCAAATATGAACTCTTTTCTTCATATTTTTGAGCTTTAACAACACGCAGAGGTCATTTACTTTAGAATATTAGAGTCATATGCACACATTTATCAACATTTACCCTTAAGTTGGATTTAAAGTGCAATATGTGTTGGCCAAAAAGTTCACAGCAGTTCAAATCAACATCACCCCATCTCCAGGCTCCTCTCAAACATTATTCTTTGGTGCTTGATTAAAAAGAGTGCAGCTCCAGCACTTTAAAAGTCATTTCACTGCTCAGACATTCACAGAATTGGAATTAACCAATGGCCAAACTGCACAGACAGCAAATACCTGCAGAAGAAGAGAAATGTTTTCACTCCGGTTCAACCTGTTCCGGTTCTAATGACGGAGCAGGACTGGTTCGAAGAGACAGTTCTGCCCCAGAGGCCGGAGTCGGGGCAAAAAAAGAGCCTAATTAAAGGGGTCTACGGGAACAATGGGGTCCGGACGCCTGAGGTGAGGGCACCTTGACCACGCTGAGACCAAAACAAGACCCTATTTTCAGACGGCAATTAGAGACCAACAACATCCGCCTACACTGCTCCACGGAGTCTAGAGCAGCAAATACATATTCAATATTCAATACAGAAACTGGAGGGTTGTGACCGGTTTGAGAAGAGTATTCAGCTCTGATTTCTCATTTAAATGTTGATCTAAACTCGGATGAACTGTATTTATGTGTCACTGATAGAAAAGTGGACATAATCACCGTGTTTTTATCGAATGTCTTACTTTGATTGAGTTATTACTGGTAATAATAGAGATGTTTTCCTCCTCTAACTTGTGTCTTGAGTGTGTTTAATGCTCAGCTCTTTCCTCTGACATCAACCATCATCCTCCGACTTTTATTACATTTATTTGCAGGTTAAAACTAAAACTGAAGGGCAAGAACTGTCTCCTCTTCAAAGATTCTACAGAAACACTCAGTTCTGCACATTCAACTTTTTAGGCCTTTCTCTTTATTTGTGAGGTTTCTCTTTTTATCTGGACACAAACATCTTTCTTTTTCACGGCGTCTTTTTGTTACTGAAGCATAACCATTGTGTTGACGGTAAATTAATTTTATTGCTTTACTTTAATTGACTTTATACATCCACAAAGTCTCCAGCCTGTGTTTTTAGAGTGACTCTTCTCTTAAGACTGTCTCAGGATTTCTCTCAGTGATCAGGGGTTTTGTTTCTCCTCCAACATTTTATTTATTCCAGATATTTGCAGGTTAAAACTAAAGCTGACGGAAGCCATTTGTTAGAACAAAGGGAAAAAACTGTCTCCTTTTTGAAGATTTTAAGTTCTGCACATGAAACTATTAAGGTTTTTCTCTTTGCACAATGAATTTATTTATTTCTCGTGCCTTTTCCAAAGTGACAGCAGAAAGAACGATAGAAATGCTGAGAAAGACGGTACAATATCAGATTACGATACTAAATCTTTGATATATTTGTACTTCCATTATCATTTATTAATTAATTTACCTTCTTCTGAAGCTAAAATGCAAAAGAATGTACAGTCTCTTTGGAGAATAACGTTTATATTCACCAGGATCTTATTAAGGACAGCGTGCTTTGATTTGTTCTGGTAAATTCTGTTGGAAACACTGAGAACACACACTTGAGAAGTACTTGAACCCTTGCAACAGAGCCACCAACGTCACATTTGGTGCATTCACGTCTACTTCATGGCTTTATCGTGTTGTGTTGCAGCAGGTAGCGCCACAACAGGCTTTTTTTTAGCTCTTTCAACAACCTTTAAAAGGAAACTGACAGTGGTTATTTAGTCTCAAAAGGGAATTCTTTTCAATGTCAGAGCAGGCGGCACATGTTTCAGAGTTAGCCTTCAATTTACAAAAGCTTTCAGCAGAAACACAGCAAACCTGGATTCAAGGACGCGAGGCAAAAACAGAGAAAACAGCATCTGCCAAAAAGAAACGGTGAGAGACTTACTGCATGTTTCTGAGCTACATCATCATTACTGCTTTATTATTCATTATATTGTTGATTAAAACATTTCCACAAATCATTCCTGTACATTTTAGTACATTTTTTCACAACAATTCAAGAAGGGATCAAATTAAACCAGAAAATGAACCAAAATCAGTCCCTCCTTTCGACAAATTTGAATAATTTGAGTCAACAAATTACAACAATAAATCATTTTAAAAGTCACTACAGTTTTGTTTTTTCTTCATCGCTTTTGTGAAGTTGCCATTTGTTTCAGCACTTCTCGTTCTGTTAAAATGTGCTTTTGTTGCTCTCTCAATAATAAACGATGCAATATTTGACTGATTCCTGCGTCTCTTGGAGTTAGTTCAAGTATCGACATCTGGGTCGGTCTCATTTATTAAAAGAGACGGTGATTTGTCGACATTTAAAAACAAAAACTGTTTAATGGAAGCCCGGGGACAATGTGGAAATGTGTCAGCAACAACAAAGAGAAACAAAACAACTTTTTAAATAAAATGATTGGAAAACTTTTGGCTTCTATGACAGTTTTCTTCATGCAGTGTGACAGTTTGTCTTTTATTAAGCAGCTTTCTGTCTGTAAACATGGACTTTTTCATGACAATCACAGTTTTACATCACAATCTTTGACCAATTTCATTAAATACTTACATAAATGTATACAACTTTCACCATCTGCATTTGGAATTTATACTTATTTCTCTTTTTTATCTTTGTTGAAATCCAAGCTTCAGAGGATTACCATCGAATCCTCGTCTAAATCTGTCAAATCGTCTCCTTCACGTCGACTTTCCCACATTTTCTCCTTCCTTTATGTGGAATACGTGTGTTTGTTTGATGGTAAAGCGGCTAATCTCGGAGACTCGGTTGCATTCGGCCGCGGACTGACTGACACTTTCATTAATTCACGTCTCACTCGGTGGTTTTACTCGTGAACAGACTCTGAGCCTCTCGGCCGTCGCTCAGTCTGTCTCATCAAACGCCTACGAAGACGTAATGGGAGTCTGCAGCCTGTAATTAAACCGCTTTATGAGCCACTCCAACAATAGGATGTTATACTGCTGCTTTGTTATCATTAGAAACCATACTATGACTATATGTGACTATATTTAGAATTGGAGGAGAAGAAAGAGTGATAATGGCTAACTTTCTGACAGTTTTTGCCTTGATATTTGCATTTATTAAAGCAATGACTTCCAACAACTTTCTCCCAAAAAATTATCCACTGACAATAAACCAAACCCACTGAGTTAACAAATAAATGTTTTTTTTTAATAATTTGAACCCTGAACACAGCACATACAGACTATTTAAAGCTGGGGTAGGCAATTTTAAGAGTATAAAAGATTCCTTTAACAGGCCTTTAACATATACTAGTTATTTGGTCAAAAAGAGAACAAAAAACACAGTTTGTACAGATTTTAGAATAACTAACGTACTGTATCCTTGTGTAATTCAGCAAATAAAGGGTTTTTACCTAAAAGATGAAGATGAGGAACAACTTATTTTCTATATTTATTAATTAATGTTGTCGATAAGTCATAAATGTTAAGTCAACCATCTTTATTTACAGCCTCTAAGAGTGGAATTAGCAAAAACTCTAATGGATCTTTATGGAGCTCTCTTTTCTATTGGGTTTAGACTCTCTAAAACTGATGTAGTTTGAGTTTTGACCCTCTGAGGCTTCTGTAGTTTGAGTTTTGACCCTCTGAGGCTTCTGTAGTTTGAGTTCTGACCCTCTGAGGCTTCTGTAGTTTGTGTTTTGACCCTCTGAGGCTTCTGTAGTTTGAGTTTTGACCCTCTGAGGCTGCTGTAGTTTGAGTTTTGACCCTCTGAGGCTGCTGTAGTTTGAGTTTTGACCCTCTGAGGCTGCTGTAGTTTGAGTTTTGACCCTCTGAGGCTTCTGTAGTTTGAGTTTAAACCCTCTGAGGCTTCTGTAGTTTGAGTTTTGACTTGAGTTTTTTAGGATCTTCCTGTTTACTGACTTTATGGAAATGTGTTCAATCTAAAACTGAACAGAGCAACAAAAACCCACAACAGTATAAATAAATAAACTAAATAATACAAACCAAGAACAAAAGCCCTTCCATAAAACCTCACTGTAAGCACAATAAGAAAAGGAATACACTAAACCTGGAGCAGACAAAGACAAACAGGGAAATGAAGGGAGACGGTGATAAAAGTGTTGAATAAAGCTCCACAGATGATTGACTTAAAAGACAGATTGTGCTTTAGTTTCGTTGAGCTGTGCTTCTGTTGTTGGTGGATTCGTTGCCTCATGACATTTGCTTCAAAAACAGAACTGCTCAGTTGAGTCGAGCAAAATACAACCTTCCTCTTATTTTTTTTTTCTTCTCTTTTTGAAAATAAAAACAATGTTCAGATCTACTCTCTCAGCTCATGTGCTGCTCAAACAGTTTTACAAAAACACAAACGAAAAGCTTTAGTGTCTTGCTAAAGGACAATGTGAACAGAAAGAGCAGGGATTCAACATTTAATTAAACTGATCTGGGACTAATGTTGCAGATTTAATACAGTTTTAATTGGCCTGGTTCTGTTTTACACCTAGCAGACCCTCTGATGCAGCTATCGTTTGAGTTTTGACCCTCTGAGGCTTCTGTAGTTTGAGTTTAAACCCTCTGAGGCTTCTGTAGTTTGAGTTTAGACCCTCTGAGGCTTCTGTAGTTTGAGTTTTGACCCTCTGAGGCTTCTGTAGTTTGAGTTTAGACCCTCTGAGGCTTCTGTAGTTTGAGTTTTGACCCTCTGAGGCTTCTGTAGTTTGAGTTTAGACCCTCTGAGGCTTCTGTAGTTTGAGTTTAGACCCTCTGAGGCTTCTGTAGTTTGAGTTTAGACCCTCTGAGGCTTCTGTAGTTTGAGTTTTGACCCTCTGAGGCTTTTGTAGTTTGAGTTTTGACCCTCTGAGGCTTCTGTAGTTTGAGTTTTGACCCTCTGAGGCTGCTGTAGTTTGAGTTTTGTTTTTTTTTTAAGTTTTTTAGTATATAGTTGTCCCTCACTTGGAAATGACTTTTATAAATCATTTCCAAGTATTTTCCTTTTACTTACACAGGTCTACACCATATTTTCAGTTCATTCCTATGATTTATCTCCACTTTTTATTCTTACCTCATTCAAACTAGAATTTGATTGAAGTTGACCAAACAGGGCTGGTGTGCATATGTTATATTCCGGAGTGTTTGTGACAAGACTTAATTATGTTTAAGACGAGAGTGCATTCTCAGATGTTCAATATGCATCAAATAACTCAACACAAACACATAATATTCTATTAAAAGCTGCAACTACAGAGCAAACAGTAACGTTTGACGGTGAAGAATAAAAGAATAACCCGTGAAGCCTTTGCGGAGACACAGAACAGAGACTCGTGCTCACAGTTGGGTCGATGTCTGCAGGAAGTGAGGTCTAATCCATCTGTCTGCTGATAAGACCCGCTCTGTCTGCTCCAACGTCACAGACTCTTTCACCGAGAGCTCGCAGTGTTCACAGAGCGGCTGGAAAATCATCAGGGAAACTTCAAACTAACTGTGTGTTTACAAGATCTGAGGAACGCTGCGTTATTCCTCACGGTTTTGCAGTATTATTGATCTACCTAAAAGGAAAAGAAGATAAGCCCCGAGCAAACTATTGTTATGTTTTAGTCCAAACAAAAACTGAAGCAGAAAAACACGAGACGAGCAGCAGGTCAGGTTCCTGTGAAGTAATCTATTCCCAGTGACGTGATCTTGATTACGTTCGGTCCTGAAGTTCACCCCAGAGACTAGTACAGGACTGACCTTCATCAAACACAGCTTTGTTACAGCTCCGTGAGGGTTTTATGTGAATGTTACGGCTCCGGGGACGAGGACGGCACAGATGGCACCAACCTGGATCACTTTTTGGTGCTTTCTCTAAATTTGAAACATACTTTAAATGAAGCTAGATTAAAAATGGGTAAAGTTTGTTCTGAAAAAGGATTGTGGTTTGATTTCAAGGCGCAAATTTATGCCACAAAAGAATTAAAAGCTTGGAAAATCAATAAACAATATTCACAACATTCAATAATTCATTAGTCCTCAGGATAAAGGTATTTGTAAAAGGTGTATGTCATATTACTCATAGCAAATAAGTCAATATATTTTGCTCGAATGAAGAAAGAAATAAACTTAACGGAGCAATAAGTAGCAGACTAAGCTGGATTTTATTTGACAAAGATTTGTTCTGATTCATGAAATACAATATTGCTTTATTTACATCTCAATTTAGGCATTTAGGGGTTTCTAATTGAGTTCATTTATGTTTTTACTGTGAAGTTTTTCCTTTTTAATGAGCTTTAGGACCTTTTAAAGTGTACAAGGCTTAAAGGGAGCACAGATAGAAACAAGTAGAAGGATTTAGGGATCAAGAACAAGATTATGGCAGAAATAACAGATTCTAGTTAGTGGTAGATTAGAAGAGATTCCAGGAAACAATAATAAAACCAAAACAAGTCCAAACTCATTAATGTTGAGTTAGGAGAAGATGAAATGATGACTTTCAACTCAAAATAATCATAAAAATAATCTAATCATAAGAATAACTTGGACAAAGAAACCAGCTGTGATCTTGATTTTTCATGTTTTAAATCCACAGACCTCTTCGTCTGAGTCAAGAGCATGTTTAGATCAGCTGTGATCTTGAGCCGTTGTTCTTGTTTTTTATAAAGAGTCCACAGACCTCAATTTGGAACCACCCTTTGTGGAGCGCTTATGAAAAGGTGGAGCTAAACACTGCAGTCAGCTGATCACGATAGATAATTCTCAGTCGAGTGAAAATGGGAAGTGAAAATTAAAACGTTAAGAGGAACTAGTTTTCAAATAAACTACTCCTTGTTCTTGTGATAAACGTCACATTCAAACAGAAAACATGACACATTTCCGGTTTTAAAACAGTCAGCGTCGTACGGCTCTCGCTTTTATGAATTTCAACAATGACTTTTTGGTCTGCGCTACATTAAACACAAGCAGAACCTGTTCAAACTCAAATATTGAGTCCCTAAATTAAAGGAAATTGGTGCATCTTTATGAATTTAATGTTTGGAAAGCTGTGAATAAACCACAAGACTGAACACAAGATTTACTTTCTCATTTATCTTAAATTTTGACAATGCGTCCAAGTTTCAAAAAGTCTGCTGCAAATACGTTTAATTTCTCAAATAGAGACACGCCTTTTGTGGCACTTTGCTCTTTGTTTTTGGAGCAGAAGTGAACAGAAATCTTTTGTCCTTCGAGTGACTCTTCTACTTTCCTGAATTGAACCTACATCTGTCGTTCACAAAAGGACACAGAGGACACACACGTCTTTGCTGCAGTGACATTGATTAAACTCTGCTGCCGTCGTGTGAACTTTGAAAGAGAAGCCCACACGAAGCTCACGTTTCCCCGATCGATACATAACTCATCATCTCCCCGAGCCCACTCCCGCGATGTATATGAGACTTTAATAGCCGTCGAGTCCAGAGTCGAGTGAACTTTGACCTAGGAATAAGCAATTTTAGCCCATCGCACAATAAACCTGATTGAATGCCCCTCAAAGCCATTAAAAACACTCTCCATCGGTGTCAAGGTCTAAGGTCTAATCTCTGGAGCTGCATTAATTCAGTGTCATGTTGAACTATAGCATGTTGTAAATCTGTGCCATGTTTTAGGTCGAGTAAGAAGTGAACGTTTAAAGTCGTCCAATGTTATGGTTTGGAACACTTCTCATGTACTTTTTATGTTCTTGGTTGTACTTTTTATGTTCTTGTTGTACTTGTTTTCAGGGCCGATGAAGACAAGCAGGTCCAACATAAAAAAAGAGTTTAAGGCTGGACTCTGGGTTATTCTTCTCAAACTTTCCTGTTTTAGACTCAGGTTCCGTCTCAAAATCCTTATTTTTGTCTCCTTATTATGATCTTTGAATGCCATTATTATTATATTAGTTGCACTTTTTAACGTTTCTTTATTTTTTTTATTTTCTATATTTAAAATGTGTTCTAAAGTCTACTAAAAAGAGGTGGAATAAAGTTTTGGGACACCTCATGCATTTGTGAAATATATTGCATTAAGAATCACTCTGAGATCTTCAAGTTCTTTTTTTTTTTAAGTTTTGAAACACATTCTCTGTTGTTTGACTTTAGTTTTGTTATTTCTTCTTGTAAACAATAAACAAAACAAAAAAACATCATTTGTGTTTGTTTGTGTCTGATGCAGTCACACCTTTTAAAACACAAAATAGATTTTTCCACAAATATTTCATGATAATATTTGAGATTGTGTAAAATCTTTTTCCCACGCTGTATATAATGTACTGCATGCTTTTTTTCTTTATTTTCAAACAATATTTTTTTGCACTAAATGTGAACTCCCGTCACATGTGAATTCCTCCATTTTGGGATCAATAAAGTCTAATCTAATCCATGTCTTTGTCCCTCCCACAGACTTATTATAACTATCAAACAGAAGTTGTTCATAAACTAAACTCTTCTGTCCTTCCTTTGAGCAGCGTTAAGACACACAGCGGTTTAGTTCACACAAACGAGGAATAAGGAGTTATTAAGGAGACGAATATAATCCATTTGAGACGTCAATAATGTATAAATAGATGTCTAAATCTGTTCAGTCTGAGCGAGGACAGCGGCCGGAGCAGAGAAAAGAGGATACGTCACGGCAAAGATTATAAAAATGGAGGCATATATAAGATAAATAATAAAAAATAATAAAAAGTCACATGGAGTAGAGTTTGATGGCTAATGGAAAGAGTATAAATAAAAACTATATTAACATTTCCATTTGGAGATGTTTTTTTATGTATTATCTTTTCATTTTAGGCACTTTCATGTGTTTGTGGTTTTCAGATACATATTCTAAGCCACTTTTAAGCTTCTTTTTGAGATACTTTCAGTTATTTTTGACCATTTTTTAGCCTTAAACAAACAAAAAAACCCACCACAGATCCAACGCCCACTGAACATAAACCGTTGAGAGAGTCTGACCTGTCGAGGGCGATGCAGCACAGGTGGAGTATGGAGGCGGTGGTCAGCAGGACGTCCAGAGAGGTCCGGACCAGGCAGAAGGTCTCGCCGTAGATCCAGTGCTGATGGACCAGCTCGATGGCTCCGAACGGCATCACCAGAACCGACACCAGCAGATCGGCGAACGCCAAAGACACGATGAAGTAGTTGGTCTTGATTTTCCTGAAAAAGGCACAGAATATTACAGACTGGATGTACTTTTATTGTAATAACACTCTCAGTTCTAGGAGTTTTGGAGCCTCACTTAAATTATTATTATGTCATTTGGGCAAATACTTTACAGTTTATACAAAAGAAAGCATTAAGAGCCATTTCTTGGTCCCAGTACCTGCTCTGATCCACGTTTTATCCTAAAACTTCCTCAATCTATAACAAAATGCCTGCATAATGTACAATGTTGTGAATAAACTGAACATCAGACTTTGTGACTCATTCTTTCTCAGAATAAAACAATGGTAAAATGTAAACAAAAACAAAACATAAAAATTAAAATGTACTAATGTCAGTGAGGTCCACAGAACTTAAAAGACCCAAAAAAGTTTTTAAAATGAACTTGAAGCACCAGTTGTTGTCAAAATATACCTCATTATTCCACAACTGAGGTTCATTATCTTCAACATTTTCATCTTTAACAAATAATTGATTTAAAAGGTTTAAATATATGTTATTTATGTTTTTATGTTTACCTTATTATTGTTTTTTTCATGTTTGTTGTTTTGTATTTTTGTCAGTGTTATGGGCCCCTTTATTATAAGCTTTAATTGGATTCTGAGGGCGTCCCATTTCACAAAATTCATATGTAAAAGACACTAATGTGAGAGCGTTGGCTTTTGTGAATAAACTGAAACTATCTTCACGAGGATGGACTTAAAAACACAAAACCAACAACAAAAAGAAGCCCACGTCAGATCTGAGTCGTCCTGAAGTGTTGTAAAGGTTTTAAAACATGCCTCTGCTGTGTTTTTTCTCACTTATTCTGCTTTTTGTGCCAAAGAGCAACAATTCCTCCCACTTCCCACAATAATTGATCCTATTCTGACTTCCCCTGCTGCCAAATACTTTCCTAATTCAAGTCTGCTCTAAACTAATTACCCGCCTCACAGTCGGACACAGACATGTTTGTTGTTTACAGAAATGATTTGACCAGAGCTGTGTTTGTCATATTTTGAATAGAAACAGCAATAAATGATTATAAAGTCCAGGTAAAGTTTAATTGTTTAAAGCAGCTCAAGGCTATAGCACAAAAAAGCAAGAATAAATATTTCCAAACATAATTAAAGGTTTTTTCGCTTCAATAAAATCAGCCCTGAGCCTTTTTTCATGAATAATAGACTATTCAGTTCACTGTTTGTGTTCAAGTGAATTTTGACAGCTCATTTATTTATCGCTAAAGAAACAATGGCAATAATTGATCGTGGCGCAATTATATTTCATTCTCAATAAACAAAGCCATTTTTGATTAATACTGGAGCCATGAACTTATGTTTTGTGTCTTATTAATGACACAACGAGCGGAAAAAAACGTCAAAAAAGGTCATAAAATCCGTCATAAACGGCGTCGTTGTGGGATGAGGTCCGCTGCCAACATAAGATTGAGAAATGAAAAAGTGCGTTTGGTTTCCAACACCAGCAAAAAGAAGGAACAAAACTTCATTCCGGGTCAGATATTGGGCCCATTACTCAAACGAACAGACAGAAAAAACACTGGGACGGAGAGGAACATTCGTCTTGTGGAGCTGAGGAGACTGGAGCGGGAAAAGCTGTCGATACTATTGTCCAGAAACAGACGGAGCTATAGGGTCCAGTCGCTCAAGACCAACTCTATCTGCCAAAGTAAATCAACATGGTTTCTTCAGACTCTTCAGAAGAAATCAAAGTAAGAACACGTCGGTCGAGAGGAATGTTAGTTTGTTCAAGTCTGAAGTAGTTTGTCGCTGCATCAAATGTTTCTTTTTATGTTTGCTTCAGTGAGATTGAATTAAAAACTGAAAAAGAATGAAGCCGAGGAGACTTTTAACATCTTCACAACAGAAAAATCAACTAGAAAGCATGTGAGGAAATGTTATTTTTGATTAGTGCAGGGCTAAGTTGCGTGTAGTGAGTGTATTGCTGAAAGGTTGTAAAGAAAGCATCAGGAAGTAGCTCAAATGGTGAAAGTAAAAGAAGCCAGTTTTGTTAAATGTGAACAGCCCTCATTAAACAGAGCGAGGCTTCAGGCTGAATGTGTCTGTGTTAAATCCCAGACAGAGACATCTTCACAACAATAAACCATCGGCTTCAGAGAAGTTCTGCTGATGGTCCTCAGTCTTTTCTGTTTCCAAACTATGTCTAGGGATTACATGGTCTGGTTTAGTCCAGTCTGGTCTGGTTTTGTCTGGGATTACATGGTCTGGTTTAGTCCAGTTTGGTCTGGTTTTGTCTGGGATTACATGGTCTGGTTTAGTCCAGTCTGGTCTGGTTTTGTCTGGGATTACATGGTCTGGTTTAGTCCAGTCTGGTCTGGTTTTGTCTGGGATTACATGGTCTGGTTTAGTCCAGTCTGGTCTGGTTTTGTCTGGGATTATATGGTCTGGTTTAGTCCAGTTTGGTCTGGTTTTGTCTGGGATTACATGGTCTGGTTTAGTCCAGTTTGGTCTGGTTTTGTCTGGGATTACATGGTCTGGTTTAGTCCAGTTTGGTCTGGTTTAGTCTGGGATTACATGGTCTGGTTTAGTCCAGTCTGGTCTGGTTTTGTCTGAGATTACATGGTCTGGTTTAGTCCAGTCTGGTCTGGTTTTGTCTGGGATTACATGGTCTGGTTTAGTCCAGTTTGGTCTGGTTTAGTCCAGTTTGGTCTGGTTAAGTCCAGTTTGGTCTGGTTTAGTCCAGTTTGGTCTGGTTTAGTCCAGAGAAACTGCTCAAACTGTTGCTGTTTTGAAACAAACTCAGCCAAATATTGATTTTGTTCTTTCACTTTTCATTTTGTAAAATAATAAAAAATAAACATACTTTATAGTTTATTTTTTATCTCCAAACCTGCAGGAAACTTCAGCTCATAAAGTAACTGACAAATCGGTGCAAAAACAGTGAAAATTCTTGCCAACCTTTCAGTTTAACACTTAAAGCTCTGTAAACAGAGGAGAACAGAAGACTAAACCCGTTTAATTGTCTTGACCAGGCGCCCGTCGAGCCCTTGTTCCATTTCTCTGAATTGAAAGCAGTTTTTTCCAGTATCTCGTCCTCGCAGCCGTCACACTCTCACACACTCTTCTCTCCAAACTACTGCACAGATAAAGAAGACAAAGTTTACAATGAAACTCCTCTGAAGACACACTTTATTTTTACATCACTATTTGTCCTTCGGGACAGTCCGTACAGAGCGAGATGGAGACTATAAACATCAATGACGCGCGGCGACTGTTCAAACTATGAATAAAACCGTCTATATTTCTCACTGTGGACGTATAGTTCTGTGAATGAAGCGTGTAGTAAACAGTTTTTATGCGACGAGCGAGGCCTGAACTCTTGTGGACAGATGCTTGGCGAGGGTTGTTGAAGGAGACAATGAGCGCTGAAACAAAGCTGCAGCTGCTGTGTGAATTTCTGATAGAAATGCTACAGAACAATGGAATCTCAATAAGCTTTCAAGGAAATAACACTTGTATCTGCTCCAGCTCGTTCAGTCTCCATCAAAACGGGTTACACTTCCTCCTCTTACTGCTTTCACACCTGGACTATCTGGTTTATTTATTTTATTTATTTTATATATCAGGTCTAAAAGCTCTGGCAGTATTTTCATTGAAATCTGAACTGTGTCCTCCAAAGTTAATCATTTTGTTTAACTGTGTATATGTAGTAACCTCAATTTAGTTTGCACCAAAACTGGAAACGATCAATTTAGTTTGATCCATTCACTGAGTGTTCACAGCTGTGTTTTAAACTGCACCAAACTCAATAAAGATCCCTTTTTTAGGAAACACACTGATGGTGCTGTTAGCTCAAATGCTAATAAGACATTTTACTTTCTCAGTGCTGTATGTTTGCCATCTTCAAATTTTTTTTAGTTTGACAATACTGTTTTGGTTTGTTTCTTCTGCTCTTGGGAAAACTACACATTACGTGGCGTTTTCTTCGCTAATTTATGATGCTTTTTCTGTTTGGGCTTCACACTTTAATCGAACTGTACCAGAGTTCAGTTGGAAGCGCTCAGAGATCTCCGTTTTGAAGGGTCTCGGATCATGTTTGTCGAGACTGAGGTTTTTAAGGAGCATTCACATTTATCGAAGTGAACAGAACAACCACCAGAATCTGTTTGAACCACACCAAACACGACCAGTGTGAACGCACCCTTAGTGTTCGTCGATTTGTTCTGTTCACACAAAGATCACAGTGTCGTCATCAGTTACGTGAGTCGAGTTCTCCTGTTTGTGACTCCAGCCGCTTGTCTATACAGTTTTATCAGAGAAAAAGTATAAAAACACTGCCTCAAACCAACAGCAGACTCGTTTTCATTTCATAGCCTTAAATTCACAACAAATCACTTTTAAATTCACCAAATGCTTCTCATAGTATAAAAAACAGTATCAGTAAAATTAGCATCCACGGGAGAAGACTGGTGTTTGATATAAAGTTTGATATAAAGAAAAAATCAAAAATAAAGCATGTATTTTTAAACCATCGTCGTATATTTTCTCGTCTGGTTGTGGCACAAAACCTCTGCAAGTTGTGTTTTTCACCTTTTGTCACATTTCTGCAGAAGAATCGACTGTGCAGCTCGTTATTGGAGCCGTTTAAACCGTAATCCTGCTGTTTTTTATGCAGTTGCTGGACTAAAAACCACTTTTTGTTCACACCACAAACAGATCTCCCTGGAGTCCATTGGTTAGTCCTCACCAGAGTTCATTAGAGCGTCTTCACAGCGGCTCAAACCAATCATACTAACGAGTCAGTTCCTTGTGATCGGACCAGACGTGTTAGATGTGAAAGCACACGTCTTGGTTCGGAGCAAATGAGAAATCACACGAGAAAGACAGACTGGAGACTTTCTGGATGATCTGAAGCAGGACAAGTTTATTTAACATCAGCACGAGACCTGAGACAGTCAAATCTGGCTGTGATTCTTCTTTCTTTTCCTTCTTTTCTTCTTTTTAAGGCCTTATTGTAGTTCTAAGGAATGTTTTTTTTTATGTGATAGAGCCTTGATTCGACAAAAACCTTCACATTCAGGCCATAAGTGAAGAGAAGACTCACATTTCTCCATCAGCGTCCAAGGAAACTCACAAAGAGGAGCAAATGGAGAAAGGAAAAGGTTGGAACGGATAATAATTAAGTTTATGTTTAAGATTATGTTGATTTAAGTTTTGTCTGAAGGCTTCTATGCTTCTTAATGAGAGTTATAGTGATTTAAAACATGATGCATTTGAAGTTTCTATTAATTCTACATTAATAATAACATGTTGTATAGGCCCCAAACCAGTCTGATTATTATGTTTCTGTTTAAACTTTAACACTTTCACCACAAAAGAAAGAAAATGCAACTACTTTCTCACATTTCCTTTCATCCCGTTACAATAAACCACCTAAAGTCAACCAGCTTTACCCCGGCTTTTAGTCAAAATAGACTCTTTGGTTTCTATAAACAGCCGCGGTAAAAACGAACAGCTGCGAGGCTTTTCCGTACGACTGTCCCGAACCCAAACACTGTAAAAACGTGCACAGAGGAGAAGCGCTCAAAGATAATAGTTAATAACCAATAACCTACAGAGAAATCTTCGGTGTTAGAGTTTGGTTTGAGTTTTTCTGCTCTGTTTCACTGTCGCTGGTGAAAACGAGGACACAGAGCAGCTCCCTTCGGTGTAATTGGTCGGAGTTGGGGGTTAAGTGTTATTTTAAGACAGAGGTTACGTTAACGTTGGGGTTAGAGCCGGGAATGTGTTATATCAACAACTCTCAGCAGGAAAGTTTGACTTTTCAAACAGGCCTCTCTGGTTAGTCCAGGAGTGTCTGAGGTAGAGTTTATTTAAGATGGTGAGAGATAAGTGCGGACTGCTGTTACCTCATCGTTGTCATCCATCAGAGAGTATTTACACTGGAGTATCCTGGTTATTAATACACTTACATGACTAAATATATTATCAGGATTCATTCTAACGGACAAAAACTACAGAATAAAACCACACAAATGACCTAAACTAACAGATGTTTAACCAATTTTACAAATCTTTGTGCTCGTTTTGGAGGAATTGTGTTTGTGTTTTGTCTTAAATTCTGAGCTTGATGTTCTGTGTTTTTTTTATAGTATGATTTATTTGCAAACCTGTTGTAATATTTAACTTTTTAACTGAGATAAGATGTCTCGCTCTTTGTGTTTTTCCATGTGCCTTTCTTTTTTTGGGACTACAGATGAAAATTAGCTCCTGCACTTGGCTTTGTCTCCAGTTTTACTTTTGGTTTGGTTTAGTTTTGGTTCTGTTCTTCACTTTAGTTGAGTTTAGTTTGACATTTTGCTTTGTTCTAACTTCACACATATTATACACACCTAAACACCACTGATAATGCACACTTCATTGGTTTAAATTAAGATTACTGTTGCTAGACCAGATTTAAGACCTCGTGTCCACTTTCTGTGTTCCTCAAAACTGGGATAAAGGCTTAGCACAGACACAAAATCAAGAAAAGTGCACGTAAACACATTTATCGTTCTGCAGTTTCGTTTTTTTTTCCTCCAAACTGAACGACATTGCAGTG
Organism: Rhyacichthys aspro; assembly: GCA_036850595.1. NCBI lineage: Eukaryota > Metazoa > Chordata > Actinopteri > Gobiiformes > Rhyacichthyidae > Rhyacichthys > Rhyacichthys aspro. The sequence continues at coordinate 22,186,583 of CM072157.1, read as the reverse complement.
AAGTTTAATCCATTTATTATTTATTTGTTTGAACATCTCTGTGATTTGAAAGCTGCATTGTTTCTTAATAGTTACAGACTGAAGTCAAAAGTTAAAAGGAGGATTTAAAAGGATGTTTTTGGAGCAATAAAACTGTAATAGTAAGAGTTATAAAGAGTTCATGATGCGGCTTTTGGAAAAGACTCATTTTCATTTCATTTTTGCTCCGTCAGTGTTTCACAAAGAGAAAAATTAGTTAGTTTTTTTCCAAATAGAGACAATAAAACCACACTTTTAATGCAAATAAATGAGAATGAATGGTAACTTCTTCATGGAGACAGTCTTCTTACTTCCAGATACTAACTATTCTTCTTCTGTCTTTCATTTAACCTCTGTCTTTTCACCAGTTTAGTCGATAAACTTCATTTATTTTTAAGTCGGATGGAAAGTTTCCTCTCGTGTCGTGCCTTGGAGGAGGAACATAAACCCATCCTTTTCGTTGTAAATTTTATAACAGCTACATTAATAACTTATGTGGTGTTTTGGATGGAAAATGGAAAATGGAGCACGTTGCAATGAATCTTTTTGGGTTTGTTGTTGTAGTTTTGCTTCTGGCTCCTGGACCAGAGGAAGCTGCTGAAAGAGGACTATGGGAAAAGTGCTTTATGTCTCTATAGAAGAGCTTCATGGGCAAAAATATATAGGATTATGTTACATTTGGCTCTAAAACTATCCACAAAAACACCTAAATCACTCTCATTTCCTTTGCATTGTCCAACTTTAGAAACAGCTTCCAAAAACTCAAGGCGAATCCACATTGTTTCCTTGTTTTAATTTGAATGTTCTTGGTTTATTGTACTTATATATATATATAACTTTATAAATATTTAAAATAAACTCATTTGTTTAAAGTAGTCTATTCAATATAACCCATCAATGTAACTGTTTTTTCATCAATTTAATTTATCAGTGTTTTTAACCTTTTCCTTCTTCCTTCTTTTATTTATTTATTTATTTTCGTTTCCTTCTTTTATTTATTTATTTATTTTCTTTGTTTCCTTCTTTTATTTATTTATTTTCTTTGTTTCCTTCTTTTATTTATTTATTTTTTTGGTTTTTTATTTATTTATTTATTTATTTATTTATTTATTTATTGGACCATGAGTCTGAAATAAAGTTAAAATTATATACTAGCATTTTTACTTGATATTAATAACATTTTAAGTGTGTGTTTATGATTTTCAGCCACAGATAAAGGACACAGAGTGATATAACGTATGTCTTTAAGGCTGTTTACTGTTTAATTTTGGAAAATCTGAAAAAAATGTGCCAGATTTTTCCACATTTCCTCCATTTCTTTGAGCTGCTGGTTTTATTAAAGCGAACATATTCCACCAATAATCTTCAGAAATCCTTCGTCATGGCCTCTTTTCTCATTTATGTGTATGTTTTGGGTGTTTTACTTCTATCTTTTGGTGCTGCCGGTGTATTTTCCTGCAGCAGTGTGTGTGGCTGAGTGGTTTTACGGTGCACGTGTCTAGTCTGTATCCTCTGGGATTAAAACAGTTGTTAGATTAAGTGAGCGTCTCTCGGTGGACGCGGAGATAATGAGGCATGGGAAAAAACAATGATGGTGTGTCACTGACTCGTCGCTGGGGAGGGTCTGACTGATCTACTCAATGACAAACATGAGAACACAGCCACATTGTGCATCTCTGCTCTTTTAAAGCTTCTAAATGCCAAGAGGAGTTAGTTTTACCTCGACTTTTTACCCCCTTTTCATTAAATTGATGGTGTTTTCTCCCTTGAGCCACTGTGACCTTTTATACTGTGTCCTGGTGTTAAAATCAACACAAAAAAGCACATAATGAACAAAATGCAAATGAAAAAACCTGCATTATTCTGGTTATTGTTATGTTTAAGACTGCTCTGTCCCATTTATGCTTCATGTCAATCATCTCCATCATTAATAATCAGTTCAAAGTGGCATATTAGTGTTGATTTATGCAAATAAACACATAGTTATATATTGAATTCTCCTGCTCTTTAAAATGACAATGTTTTTTTGTTTTTTTTGGAACATTTAGTTGTGTAGGATAACAATTGTTTTAATTTTTTCTTTAGGTTTTACTGCTTGATTTATTCCTGTGATTGTACATAATTATGTTGTGTATCTGTTTAATGTTCAGTGCCATCATCCTTTTCTGCATAAATAAAGATCAAATAATACAACATTTATGCCTAAACGGGAAGCTGAAAGACAAAGAGAGAAGAACACTGCAACAAACGACTTTGAATATTTCAGATTTAAACGTAAAAGTGTCTCATGTCGATCTCTAAAGTCACTCCAGGGAGTTACTGTCATCACATACATCCACAAAGAACACAAAGAAATGGAAAAAGCTTAAAAAAAAGAGACGTGAGAGTGAAGACAGAAGTGGAACAAATGGGAAAAAGGAAAAGTGTAATGAATAAGCCCAGACAGCAGCAGCAGCTCCAGATGAGGCTCGTCCTGGGGCTGAACTGTCTCTGAACCCAACACTCGTTCATTCACAGACGCCTTAAACGCAGATTATATAATAGGCTCTGATTATATTGCTCTGTCTATTAAAAGTTTATTATGACATTATTAAAGAGAGAAAGTTTCCTAGATCTAGATTATACAACTGATTGGAGTGGATATATACTGGATTTATGTATTTAAACATGTAAATATGTATAAATATGTAAATGTTTTGTTGAGAGTCATTATATTTTTAAACAGATTGCTTCTCTTTATTCCCTTATAATAGTTTTAAAATGGCGTTTGTCGTTTTTAGATTCTTTAGGCACTGTATTTTAATATTTTTTTATAATATTTCTGTTATCTTTTTATCTTTTCTTCTGATATAAATCATTTTATATAAAGCTGCGTAAGTAAAGTGAGTAGAAAACTGAAGAAAAACAGCTGCTTTTAGGAAAACAGGATGATGTTTTAAAACTAGTAACACAAGAAAGATACTGTCTGCCTGATTCAAATGTGAAATAAATGTTAATATAAAGATAAAGAAGATTTGTGAGCCTTAATGTTCACATTTACTACATTTTTACTTCTGTAATTAAATATAAAACAAGCTCCGTTATTATTCTTTGTTGTTGTTGCTGCTTTAAACACATCTCTAAACTAACTTTCTTTCCTTCTTTCTTTACTTTTCTTTGCTGTGTCATCCTGGTCCTGGTTAAAGTGACATTTTAGAAGCAGATTTTATAAAAACGAATCTGCGAAGGAGCTTTTTCAGTGACAGTTTTAACTTTTATTGGTTGATGGAAGTGTGTCTGAAATGTATAAAAATGTCTTGTTCTGCGTTTTCTCTTGTTTTATGAGCTTCTCTCGATCTCTTTTTACTTTTTGAAGGGATGAATTAGGCCTGAAAGCTGCAGTTTCTCTTGAAAACTCAAAACATCATCATGATAAAACATCTCCGGTCCCAGGTTGTGCTTCGTATTCGGGAGTCGGCGCTCACCTGAGTTGTCGGTCCTTGCAGACGGCGACCATGACCAGCAGGTTTCCCAGAATGCTCATCAACATGACCAGAGACAGGAAGCAGATCAGGGCCATGCGCTTTGGCATGCTGTCGCTACGGAAACGAGACAAAAACAATCAATCAGTCGTCTTGACGGAAGTTAAAGTACAGAAAAGACCTGAGGTAAAGCATAAATCACACATCTTCAAACCTTTTTTAGTTTATTTTCAGCTTTAAAGAGTGTTTTATAAAAGTAATCCACCGTCTCTTTCAGATTTTCACTTAATATCAAACATTAATTATGCACTTAAAGCTAAGAAATTGAAAAGACATACAGTATTTGCCTTAAAAAATCAATTTACCTCCTGGGTTGCTTTAATGGAAATGCATTTTTGAATGTAATAACATGATATTCTCTCTGATTTGAGAGGATGTAATAGTTAAATCATTAAGACACATGCTGAGTTAAACAGGGAGTATGTTTGTTTTTAATTGCATGTAAGAAAAAGCGCTGTTTAATCACTAACTGCAGGTTGTAACAGGAATAATCTGTGAAAAAATGAGATTTTAAGACGTCATCCAGGCTTTGTTATCAAGAATTTTAATAGATGAGAAAAAGAAGCGCTCCCATTGGTCGACACAGATGTCAATAAGGAAGTAACGGCTGCTGATAAAACAGAGAAAGTGTATTTTCAGGACTGAATGTGTCTTTTCACAGTGAAACAAAAAAGGAAAAAGATAAACTGAGAAATGGAAGGCAACGTGAAATGGAGGTAAATATACTGTTAATTTAATCGAGGAGGAGATAATTGCTGTTCTCAAGACTCAAGACTGAAATGTATTAGTATTTTGGAGGAAAAATTGGTCTGGTTTTATTTTTTTAATAAAAGAGGATCAGGAGAGGTCCCTAGGCTGTTTTTGGAGGAAGAAAATCAGGAAGTGGAGCCATAAATTAGACTAGGTTTGGTTAAATTGGTGCACGATAGGTTAGATTAGTCAGGTTAGATTAAACCAACTAAGACTAAATTAGGTTACATTAAGTTATCTTAAGGTCCTGGCCAAATGTTCACAGATATTTTGTAAATGTGTGTCTTTCTTCAACACTTAAATAGAGTTTTAGTCCAACAATCATATTTTTTTTATTCTCCAGATGTGGGAAAGAAACAGATTTCATAGCTCTATCATCTCTTTTATGTGTATTTGTGTTAATGAGCATACATTTGTTAAGCTTACAACATAAACATCAATGGCAGTCGTAAAATATTACTTTTTTAGAAGTTTGAGGGATTAAAAACCTAATAGTTTCAATCTTATTTCATCATAGTTCAATCACATTACTCCATATATTCAATGCATGACCAATTATAAAGTTTTTCTCTACAGAGTTTTTAATAAGAATAAATTAATTGAATTTTACTTCCTTTAACATCTCAACTTTACACATTTGCAGCTGAATATGGCCCATTAACCTTGACTCTGATCGTTCTGCTCTAAAGACAGCGATTTTCTTCGTCCAACTTCAGAAAAAAGTTCAAAATACCAACTTTATATCCATTTTAAAGCTGCCCCTTTTCCGTTCTCAGCTGGGAATCCCATACATTCAATTCCAAAAGCTGCAGACCTTGCATTTTGCCTCCTTACATTTAACCTTGGCCGAGCTTTAGCCAAGTATCCCTCGTGAGTTACAGGCCGCAGAGAGATTTAAAAGAGCTGGAAAAAAAAAATGTCTGGTCTAATCTCAGACTTGTTTGACATTGGTGGTGCATTACAGTAATCCTCCCGAGGTCCGCGGACGCTCGCTTTTGAAGATTTGACAGGTATAAGACGAGAAGGAGGGAGGTCAGCGCCAAGAGATGGGTCACTTTACACAACGACGGAGTAGAAACAGACTGAAGATCGAAGCTGAAATGTGCTCGTTTACTTTGACTGAAAAATGTTGAGGTCAACGAAAAGAAAACTGATTTATTTGGACTTTATATTCCTCCTGGTGATGGGTGGTAATTATAATGGCAGCTAAAACACTAAATGTGTGCTTCATTTCTCTGAACATAGCTTATTTAAACTAACTTTTCCAACTATATCCAAAATAAACCTGCATTAATTGACCTTATAAATGAACTTACAGCACTTTTAAATGCATTTATGCTCAGACAAGTCCCTGCTCTTATCCAAATGCATGAAGCTTGTTTAGAGTCACGTTAGACGCTGTTTGAAGAAAGAAACAAACAGAAATCATCACTTATATTGCGTATGATTTATTGAGGCGGTATATGTTGAACTCGAGATGTGTTTCTGTACAAATAAAGGCTACAAAAGTCTGGAGGTAAACATCTTTTTTATTAGAGATTGGATCCATGACCTCGGTTCCTGGAGATTGGAAAGTGAGTTTTGTCATATCTTGCTTTTATCTGATGTATTAAAGGTCAGTTTTTGGTGAACTTCTTACATTTTACACCTTGACCTTTGATCGTTTGGGCTTTGATTTCAGTCTAAATGAACTTAAGCAGGTATTAACACCTTCATATGTATTTACTGATTGTGGTTGAAGCACAGAGGACTGAAGCCGAACCCAAAAGCCTTGATTCTCCAGCTCTTTTCTTCTGAGCCTCAGCCTGAACAAGCTCCTCTTGTTTTTCTCCAGACCTGTCACTCCAGGGCTTTCAGCAGGTGACGGGTGGATTTACCCACAAAGCCTCTCTGGGACGGGGCAGATGTGGACGCTCCAGCTGGTTTCTGTGCACTCTTTTGCCAAATTGCTGTAATTGACCTTTTTTTCTGTCTCAAAAGCTGCTTCCATTTTTAAATTCCAATGGCAATTAAAACATACTAATGTGGAAAAGTTTCATCATGCCACATATTTTACTTCAAACGTACAAAGCCCTTTTGACTGAGTTTATAACGACATTTTCTACTAATGCTGCTTTTCAAGAATCATCCAAACCCTGCAATCTTCTTCTTTTTCGTCGTCATCTTCTTTTTCGTCGCCTTTTCTGTCGTCTGTTTTGAGGTCTTCTTTTTCGTTGTCTGTTTCGTCATCGTCTTCTTTTTCCTCGTCTTTTTCGTCGCCTTGTTCTTTTTCGTCTTGTTCTTTTTCGTCATCTTTCTTCTTTTTCGTCGCCTTTTCTGTCGTCTTTTTTGTCATTGTCTTTTTCGTTGTCTTTTTTGTCGTCTTCTTTTTCGTCGCCTTTTCTGTCGTCTTTTTTGTCATTGTCTTTTTTGTTGTCTTCTTTTTTGTCGTCTTTTCTGTCGTCTTTTTCGTCATTGTCTTTTTTGTTGTCTTCTTTTTTGTCGTCTTCTTTTTCGTCGTCTTTTTTGTCATTGTCTTTTTTGTTGTCTTCTTTTTTGTCGTCTTCTTTTTCGTCGCCTTTTCGTCGTCTTTTTCGTCATCTTTCTTCTTTTTCGTCACCTTTTCTGTCGTCTTTTTTGTCATTGTCTTTTTCGTTGTCTTTTTTGTTGTCTTCTTCTTTTTCGTCATCTTTCTTCTTTTCCGTCGCCTTTTCCTCATCTTTTTTGTCATCATCGTCTTTTTCATCGTCGTCATCTTTTTCGTCATCTTTTTCATCTGCGTCTTTTTCATCGTCGTCTTCTTCTTTGTGCATTTTTTGGCGCATGAACCGTAATGAACTGAGACAAAATTTTTGTTTATGATGAAATAAAGATCTCCTGTTGATGTGCATTTAATGACAAACCATTTCAAAAACTGGACTGGAACCATTAGCCTCTCAGTTTTTGAACAAACAAGTCAACGTCTGGAGCCACTGTCGCTTTCAGTTTTAATCTCACAGATGTAGAAGCCGAGAGACGAATTATAATGTAATTAAAAGTGTGTACTGCACACATCAGAGTTAATTAATCCACTTATACCATGCATTTACCAACAATATTAAATAAATGTACTGTCAATTTAAAGTCTCAGTTTAAAGTTTAGATGTGACCTTTCAAGTGCTTCACAAAGATCAATAAAACAAAGCATAAAACAGTTTGTAAAATCCTACCTGAGGAAGTGTGTGTTTTTATTCTGCCATGTCTTAGTATCAAAGCAAATCCTGCCAATAAATACAAGACAAATCCAAACTATTTTATCACAGATTACAGTATTTTGTGCAGATAATTCCATCGTTTAGCTCCAGCTCTAGACCAGTGCATCTAAAAGTGATTTAAATCCCGTTTTCAAGAGTCGTGTAGTGATTTATTCAGTTAGATTCAGGTAGAGTCTGGTCTGGAGGCCTTTATTATCTCAAATATGTTAAAAGACTGTGATCCTCAGAAGGAGTCACGCTCAGCGCTGGCTTCGATCTGACGAACGACAAACCCTCAAAGACAAACTGATAATGTGTAAATGAAGCTGTTTCTTTGATCGGCGCTAATCAGATCGGACGCTGACGGATCATTAACAAAAACACACTTTAAGTTGCTTTCGAGATAAATTTGTTCACTACGAGACAAGCTTCCTCTGAAACAAGGCAACGATGCTTTATTATTGCAGCTTTTAGGAGATTTAAAGAAAAGTCTATGTATTCTGTGGTAATTGTTTAACGCCTTCAACATTAAACACACGGAAATATAAAAGATAAACTGAACAATACTTGAACAAACACGAAAAGAAGCATCATAAAGACTGGATTTCAGAGAGAGCTTCTTAAATCAGCTCGAAACATTTCATAAAACAAATTGTATTTTCATTAAATCGTCCGCAGTGGACAGTGGGACATGTTCTCAACCAGAAGGAAAGGGTTATTTATTCATTTTTGATAAAACATATTATATTTTTGAGACACAACATTGAATCATAGTTAATTTATTTAAAAAATTAAGGGAAACATGCTTTGATAACACTTTATAATAACTCAATAACGCAGTACAACAGTGGTTTATTAATTAATAAAGTATTTGTACACACTAAAATATCATTTATAAGTATATTTATACATGGGTTTATTAAGACTGAAACGTATTTATCTTTTAAATTCTAAGTAGTTTCTTTTTAATGGAGTTTATTCTTATCTCTTTAAAGCATATTTCATATATTTATTATATTACATCAGTGTTTTCCTCTGTGTTTAGTGTTGTTTGCTGTTGTGCCTATTTGTTGCTTAAATTAATTACCCCTGGTGGGATTACTAAATGCAATTAATAAATAATAAATGTACTCACTGATCGTCTACTTATTTTTTTTTATAAAACACCAATGAAATTCCCATCGAAGTTAGTATTATTATTATTATTATTATTCAGCTTGTTCTTGTTTCTTTGCTCCAGGACAGAATAATAATAGTCAAAACACTCAATTTAATTAGCATCATATCCTTTAGTTAATAATAATCTCAAAGCACTAATTACCCTCATCCTTTATTTAAAAGCCCTGCTCGACGTCAAAAAGAGAGATTCCTGATAAACACTGTCAAAGGAGAACGAACGAATCAGAGACAACAACACTTTGAGATCATTAGGTGCCTTTTGTCAACTTCTGAAACTGCAGCGTCTGCTTTTTTAATTCTTTCGAAACAATTAGGTCCAGCTGCTCTTCTCTGATTAAAACGGTGAGACAAGATTTATTAGTGTTTTAGGTCTTACTCAGCACAAACACGCCGCCCTCGTGCTGCAGGTATCAGCAGCAGCGGTGGGAAAGTATTAAAGATGTGTCTAAAGAGAGAAAGAAGGAGGCAGCTAAACGTTTACAGCACTGGGTCATCTCACAAATGAACAATACTGAGCTAAAATCTTAGGTTAATATCCAGATTTTGATCAGAAATATTAAAATATGTTGTTTGTTTTCAGAAGAAAGTAATGATGGACCCATTCGTTTGTCATTTTGTTTCTTGTTTGTTCACTTTAAACATTTATAAAGTAAAGACAGAGAAGAGCAAACAAAGAACAAACAAAAAATTAATTAATTCAATCCACATAACTCTATTGTAAGTACTTTATAATCTGATTAAATCCCACTCCTCTGTGACATGTTTTAATACGCTTTTTTTGTGTTTTTTTATGAATAGTAATAAATCTCAGTGTAATATCCAACACTAAACTGTTATGTACTTTAAATATGCTCCATTATACAACCTTACACCATAATACTATGTAATATAATCCACACGTGTCAAACTCAAGGCTCGGGGGCCAAATGCGGCCCTTTGCAGCGTTTTATGTGGCCCTTCAACACATTTGGAAAGTGATATTTTTGGCACTAGGTTTTAATAGATTTTTATTTTTGCTACAAAGATGTTGAAATCCAACTAAAACCTGTTCATATTCAATTAAAAACTGTTCAAATCCAACTAAAACCTGTTCAAATCTGACTAAAACATGTTCAAATCCAATTAAAACCAATTCAAATCCATCTGAAACCAGTTCAAATCTGACTTAAACCTGTTCAAGTCCAACAAAAACCTGTTCAAATTCAACTAAAACCTGTTTAAATCCAACTACAAACAGTTTCTACAAAAGGAGGAAATGAATGTTAAAAGATAACTTTTGTAAAACTCAAATGTAGATGAAATCTCACATTCAAAATGTAATAAAATCTTCCAAATGTCACCATCTTTGGCCCCTGAAAGTCTTCTTATTAACTATCGTGGCCCCTCACCATTTTGAGTTTGACACCACTGCATTAAAATATAATCTAATGCCTTATAATCCAATACAATCCAAAACAATATTTTTCTTCTTATTACGTTAAAAAAGCGAGTGTCAGTGTGGTCCCAACAGGGCAATGTCAGAAATAACATAAACACCGGTCGATATCTGAGACACGTGACCTTTGACCTGCCGTAAGCCGACTTCTGGAGAGCAATCAGCGAACAGCAGCTTCAATTAGAGTCTGAACGAGAGACGAGGGGCGACAGAGGAACGTGTTCACCCTCAGAGTCAGACCTGAAACTCCAGACGAACATTTAACTGTAATTTCTCCCTAAATGAGAAGAATATCTGACATATCTTCTTCTCCACAGGTGAATCTGGTCTGAGTTTATCCATCAACATGACTTTAGTCGCAGTTAAATGTGTAAAAGAAGAATATAAATAATATCATATAAATAAAAAAGTGCTGCATCCTTTGACAGTGATATCTAACAGTGAAAAGCAGCCCTTTAAATAAATATAATTACATAAAAACAATAGTATTCGTTTAAGTGAATACATTTAAAATAAAATACCACACAAACCCAAGTTACTGTGTGCAATAACTTTTAGTTTATGTGTTTTTTTTGATAAAGAACACGAGCAAACACCAAAATACACACAAAACAATACATGCTTATCTTTTCTATACCTTCTCAAAGGCTACTTATTTTTTTTGTTTGTTTTTTGTGCAGCATAAGTGTTTTAAAGCCTGTGTAACTCTTCACCACTAGAGGGCGCTGACCCCTCTACAGACTGAGTTGTTGTTAAAACAGTGGTGTCGTTTTACGGACGTCGTTTTTTTTTTTTGTCGATGTTTTGACTACATTAATTCAGAATTCCCTCACTGCTTTTCGAACAAATTAAAGTAATTTTTAAGATTAACTAACAATTTGGGTCAAGAACAACTGAGAAACAAGTTTAGAACAAGACCTATGTTTTATTTACGTACTTTTTATGTGTATTTTCAATCAAATCGTCTGACACTTTACTTTTATAAAAGAGAGGGTTAGGTTCCTGCAAATGTTAAGGTCATGTCCAAAATAACTCCAATCACACAGACTTCCTTTAAACGTCCCTTGAATCAGGCGTAGCTTCAGTCTCAAAGTGGCTAATATCGTATGGCTGGTGCTGATTGGACGTAAAGAGGGGCTTTTGGGGCTTGATGAGCGAAGTGCCGGTGGTCCCAGTTTAAAATAGTCTATGGCATTTACTGTGAGGCAAAAAAAAATCACAGGTTTTTTGGGAACGGTGCAGGAGCTACTGAGTGAAGACATCGGTGGTCGAGGTTCAAAGCTGTAAAGAGCATTTCCGGTCGACTGTCGGCGCCTGAACTCATCTCATTCATGATTTAAACGCTCTGCTCTCAGTCCTAGAAAGTTTCTGAGGACAATAAACCGAGCAGAGGCTATTTCTGGGAGAGAAGTCCTGCAGGAGGCTCTAATCTGTCAACGGTGAGAGGAACATTCATTGAAAATTTAACAATGGGAAGTAAAAGGAAGAATCCAGTCCGGAAACGCTTCGGTGTTTATCCAGAGACTGATCTCAGAGCAGTTCCAGCTGAGGTCGGGTTCAGAGGCAAGTGTCGAGGACAGGTCTCTGCCTTTCGTCAAACTCACTGAAAATGTACCTCAGGCTTAAGTATTTAGTCAAACCCATCAAAATCAGGGCTTTTTTGGAGGTTTTTAGAGAGAAAATTATAGAAAAAGCGTCTGTGTCCAATGTCAGAGTTTTAAAAATAAGAAGAGAGCAGAGGTTTTATTTGGAAACAACAGCTATTACCTTTCAAAAAACAATCAGAGAAGACATTAGTTTAGGTGTAAGACTTCCTATATGTATATTTATTAATTAACTATCAAATAAAACCAGGGTCTTTATGACTTTCTGTTATTGTCCCATGTTTATGTCACATGTACGTAACTTTTAGATAAATCTGGTACAAAGCATCTCTTTTCTCCCGAGATTAATGTATTTGAACATGATCCCTGACAAATAAAGAATAAACAAGAGCTCAAACCCATGTGGTTAATACGACATAGGCTCAATTTAAACTAGTTTTTATTTTCTTTGTTAATGATTGAAAGTATTGTGATAGCAATAAAGCTTTTATGTGTTTATGTGTACATTTAGTAACAAAAATTCACATTTTTATGAACTACACAGACTGAATGTTATTAGCATCATGTTCCTTTTACATCCACAACTCTAGCTAAAAAAATAAATGGTTGTATTTACTGTGTTTAGTGCTTTTCTACCCCATTAAACTCCTTTTTTATTGGATTAAACAGCTTCCTAATATTGATCAACCCAAACTAGTTCTGCACCAAAACTTTACACAAAATCAAGGAACATTTTTCAGTCTTTACAAAAACTGACTCTTTTTGTACCAAAAACACCATAAATAACAGGAATTTTAAGTAATTTGATGAGAATTTAGATTATTATATAGAGTTGACTACAAATAACTGAATCCCGTTGGTACAAGGAGTTTATTGGAATAAACCCATTAACATGTCTCGCCATTTTTAGATAAAAGATGGCAAAAGCATGTCCAAATGTGTTCCATTATCAGTTGAAGTTTATGGGTAAACACAGTCACCGTGGGGAGGACCTCCAGATCTGCGTGCTCAGATATTTAAGGGGAATATTTTGGCTGGCGGTGAAAGCCTCGGTGGGAAGGCCTAATTGCGAACAAAGCCCGTCTGGACACTAGCGTTCCCTCTCAGCGGGCAAACACAAGCAGCCATTATCCAGCGTGGCCCGAACTGGAACCAAAGCATGCTTCTCAGCGTCGCAAACAAGGAAATATGTGTCGGGACAGGAGACCGGGCCGTGACGGATCGGGCCTCGGGCTAAAACCACGAGGCACTGGGGGCAGAGGGTAATTAGGCCTGAAAGCTCTGAGTACGACTAAATGATGAAAACAGGTGCTGGAAAATAGAGACGACAGGGCAATAAATCAGCGTTACTGTGGGCGTGGGGGAAAAGAGTCAGGTTTTATATTCAGGATCATTTTGTTTTGATTCATCCATAATAACTGATTAGAAACTGTCTGGAGACTAATATTGATGAGCTTTTAAAGTGTACAGGTCGATTAGATTGGATTAGATTAGAATTTATTAATCCCACAAAGGTTAAATTTACATGATGGCAGTTTATATATAGTGCAAAAAAGAGTAATATCAATAAATAAATAAATAAGAAAGAAAGAAAGAAGTGGAGAGATTTTCTGCAGTTTGTGTTAGATTTTGAAAAGAATAGTTTGTTCTGGTGCGATCATCTAAGACACACGATCCAGAATTACTTGTTTTTAGTCATTTAAGAGACTTTATTCAATGATTTAAGATTGCTTTCAAAAGTTTAGAAGCAGTCTTTTGACCCGAGAATAAAACTGTGGATCTTTTCATAACTTTCGGATCAAAAATAAACACTCTTGTCTCGTCCCACCTGGAGACGACTGAACCTGACGTCTGTATATTTGCGAATTACGAACTGAAAAGTCCTCGTTTCAGTAAATCCGAGGAGTTTTAGGGCCTCTCAGATGTGGAATTACACCTCTTTATAGTTGTATAAAAGTGTCAATCAGCTGGTGACACGGCGTGGGGTTCTGGAGCGGCCCGTCTGTGAACTGGAGCGCGCTGATTACAAGCGAGTCGTGTTTTTTCAGACCTGACGGATTATTTTGGTTGCTTTGACGAGAGCTCTTTAAGCAAACGAAGGCGGCTGAGGTCGGGGTCGAACGAGGGGTCGGCCCGATTCCACAGTGTTTTGTTAGCGTGGGCTCGGAGACGGAGCGATTTACTGAAGTAGAAAAGCAAAAGGGGAGCCACAAAAAGGTAAAATGCAGCGTCTGGTTTGGATATATTTGAACGTTTGAGGCATTTTAGACTGAAAACTTTCCAAAGTGTGGTTGAACAGATGCGTGGATCGTGCATTTTCACTTTTGCAAAAACAGACAGAAGTTGTCATAAAAAAACGTTCAGTATTACCTTATTCAGTCTTATATTTTAGTCAAAACTGTCACAGATGTTTATTGTGGCAGGGTCTGACTTCTTTAGCTCATTGTGTTCTGGAGCTGCTCAACTCAGACCAGCTCTAAGCAATGTTTAGTGTAAGATTTACCACTGTTTACCTTTTTAAAATATCAAAAAACTGTCAGAAAATGTGTGACACTGGCTTATTTTATTAAATTGGAAACAAAGAAACCCTCCAAACCACTTTGACTTGTTACAAGACTTAAAAAAGGCACCTCAAACCCAGACTCCTCTGATTATTGTGGCTCTTTTAGGTGAACAACAAGCCTCCACACTCTTCATATGTTTTTACTGTTTTAATAGAACAAAAAAACACAGACCGGGTTCAAAACATCAGAGTCTGGATCTCAACTTAATGGATTCTTGCATGATTTATGAGTCACAAACTCAAATCCATCTTGTCCTGCTGACAGTTCGTGTTTTAGGTTTGATAACAAAATGGCTGTTGCTAATCCAAACAGAGCTTTACTTATCTAGAATAGTCCATTTATTCACCAAAAATACCTGCCCTTTGCACAACCTTTCTGTGGAAACCTTCAGAAAGTTCTGTGTAAAATAAAAAACTAAACATCTGCACGATAAGGTTAAAGGTCGGCAGCAAAACAAGTCTCGTTTGATGAAAGACTATCACTTAATCTTTCTCATTATCTCTATTTTCTCAATAAAACAAGAACAAATCCAGTTATCTGAAGAAAACAATGCCATTTTCCTGTTCTAATTTGTTTTATTGGCAGTGTTTTCATGAGATAATGGGATAATTATGTCACAAGATAAAGAGCTAAGAAGGATTATGAATGGATGGCTGCCTACATTACACTGAGAGCTGGCTGTTTGTGCAAATAAATGAAAGTTTCTGTAAAATGAAGACTACAAAACAGAGTTATGTGGATATAGAACATTTAGGGTTTTTAATAAGCCACCAAAATTACATGAAATATGTCTATTTATTCATGAACCATAATTATTAGACACACATCTAAACGATCTATGTTTTTTCCATCATTTTACCAAAATCGATAAATTAAATCATTCAAAAGTAGCAGAAAGACATTATTTTTTCTCAGTTCAATTTAAAAACCTGTATTATCCCAAAGGAAATGCATTATCATAAGGCGATATTGGCATTTCAACAGCCACAAATGAAATTGCGTGTAATTTTCATGTGGCTTTGCAAATATGGAAGAGAAAAATGTCTGAAAAATATAAACCGGCTGCATTTTCCATTTTCCTGAGTTAAACCGTAGGATGCTTTTGGGTGAAATTACAAACTGAGGCTTAAAGATGAAAGAAAACACAGTGGAGTGAGTTGCAGCGGGTCATGTTTATACTTTTCTATCTACATTCTGCCAGCGACACCACTGCTTTTCACACGAGGACATAAGTCATACTCAAGAAAAAAGCATAATGTGTCATAACAAGAAACTCTAGCCTCAACGACAACAGAGCTTTACTAACGCCATGTTTGGGGATTAAGTTTTCAGCCGGCGTCTCTGTATTTCAGAAGCTAAAAAGTTTTATTGGAAAACATCTTAAAAACAAAACTTCTCAAACAACTTCTACTAGAACATATTGTAAAAATACTCAGGTTTTATTGGATAGACACACTTTACTTTGAATGAATTGACGTTTATTTCCAGGTGACTGAATGTGGAGCAGTGTCTCTTGTGGATCCTGTATTTTAAGGGTTTCTTTTTGTTATTTTTATTTCATTTAGGTCCAGACAGACACTGTTAAATATGACAAACATATATCTCAGTTTCTTTGCCCACAATTAGTAGGATATGGTTTAGTTAATGCTGTTTTTTGGACTTTTTTACTGTTGCATTTAGTTTTTCAGTGTAATCTCCTAAAGTTTATTGTAACAGGAATCATCTGAAAAAGTGAGACCTTAAGACGTGATCTAGTCTTTATAATGAAGGATTTTAATAGATTTTGTCCAATCACAGCTCACTTCAGGTAAAAAGGAGCGCTCCCATTGGTCGACACTGATGTCAACAACGAAGGAACAAGGAAATAAACCAAGGAAATGGGTTATTCTGTTGGAAATACGTCTTATTTTATAGAGAAACAGCTCAAAAACATGAAAATGAGCTGTAATGAGCACCTTTGATTTGTACTGTTTCAAACTGAGGTGAATATATACAATAAAAAGTGCTCTTATAGTAAAATAATTTGTATAAAAGCTCTAAAGAAGAAAAAAAATGGTCTACCACCGCAGTAATCCCAGCCTTAACGAAAACTAAAGTGGTTTTTAGTCCCGTTCAGCTCCGTGGACTCCTCAGATGAGCGTGTTACCCCGACCCCTGACCCCAGAATGAGACGCCTGATGGTGTGTGACCGACTGAGAAAGTGTCCATTTACCGCATTGACACTGAACTCACCACAGAGAGAGAGGTTAAGACTGAAAACAGCTGAAAACTGACCCTGGATTTGTGGAGATACACCTTTAATGAACTGCTCCAGGAATAAATCTGACCCACTGTTCTTTTTTATAGACGCTAAACACTATTAGCTTTTAGCAGCACTTCTCTATTGGACATAAATGACCTTAAACTTTAGTTCAGAGTCTATAAAATGACAGTATGACAGTGGATGACCTGTTAATTATAATCACCTACAGTATTACCTCAATGCTATTACTGAGTTTGGGTTTAGGTTTGGTTGGTTTAGATCAAATGTGAGGAAAAAGACAAAGAACGAGCAAAACTAAAAGCTAAAAGGGACAATAATAGTTAATCTGAACCATCTGTTCAATGTTGGTTATTGTTTATTGTCCCTCATTTCTTCAAAAACCCTTAATATAAATGTGGACAATAACTACTGTGATGTAATATAAATACATAATGGAGAATTAATGCTACCAATGTCAACATTTAATCTGATTTCTGCTTTCCAAAACCAAATTATACTGAATAAAAGTCAATGAAAGTAAAAAAATATCTTGAAGTGAAGCAGAATCAATGGCAAATAACCTGTGAAAACCCACAAATAAGTGAAATATATGTTATAGCAGCAACAATTCATCAAATATCTCTACTTTTCTACTGCTTTTATAAAAATAGCAACAGAATTTAAAGGTGTAGTGTGTCCTCTGTGACTCTTTGGCTCAAATTACCTTCCTAACATCTTACTTTGTGCAAATAAACGGAGCCGATTCGTTGCAGAAATGAAGGAAAATGCTGTCTCACATTTCCTGAGTCACCGACTAAAGCCTTGTGTGATTCAAATTAGCGAGAGCAGCGCGAGGAATCAAAACGCTGTCAGTGTAAATGTCGTAGAAGAAGCGCCGCCAGTCGTTCGAGGCTAATTGTCTCCGTAATCGTTTTCCCTCGAGGCACGAGCCGAGATCTTCACAGCTTCACACAAAGTGATCCCAGAGAGCGGTCAATGAGAGCTCGGCTTACATCAATTACTTCCCGCTTCTACATCCATTTTACACTAATAACCATCTTTCACTGGCTTTATTTTAGAAGGAAAGGAAGAAGAAATGGAAGAAGGATGCACCTGGATCTGATTTAGGGCTATGTTTGGAAAAAAAGCACAAGTTCTTCTCCAGACGGAACGAAAATGACTGATGGAAAATGACTGATGTGATCTAGTACGTGAAGATTGAAGCTCATTCTCCTCCAACAGCCGCGTAGTAACCTTTCCTGCTTCTTTTATTTAAAAAAAGGTGAAGACAGACTCATTTTTCACCACAAAATACTAATACGTTACATTTAAACACTGCGTCGAAGCATTGACAACATTTATCCATGTTTCACTTGCTGCTGTTTCTCTATTTTTTATCTTTTTTGAGCTGTTTCTTTGTAAAATAAGACGTATTTCCAACAGAATAACCCATTTCCTTGGTTTATTTCCTTGTTCCTTCGTTGTTGACATCAGTGTCGACCAATGGGAGCGCTCCTTTTTACCTGAAGTGAGCTGTGATTGGACAAAATCTATTAAAATCCTTAATTATAAAGACTAGATCACGTCTTAAGGTCTCATTTTTTCAGATGATTCCTGTTACAATAAACTTTAGCAGATTACACTGAAAAACTAAATGTAACAATAAAAAATCTGATATAAACAAACACTTCTTAATGGATCAGATTCATTGATTTTTGGCCCTATGTGTGAAATGTAAAGTGTAAAATTGTGCAGTATATCAGTCAAAACTACACTATTCAAAAGTAAGTAGAACTTTAAAATAGTTTATCATCATTTGTTCTGCCTCCAGTAAATGATTCATTTTGATTTTTGCTGAAAATCCACTTTAAACATGACAATAACCCCATCATTTTTAGATGCTGACTCTTCTACATTAACCTCAGTTGAAAGCTTTGAATACCCATCATGCATCATCCACAACAAGCTAAAAACAAACACTAGACATTAACCTAAAACTGTGTATTTCCAGATTCCTATTTGAGAGTGTCCGAGTGATGAACGGGAGTCCGGTATTTGCTCACATCATCTTCTGAAATAGTTTGTCGGTGACTCACAATGTTCAGCAGAGAGTCGTTAAACTGTCAGTGTGGTGTTTGGAGCCCGGCCGCTCTAAAAATATCTCAATAAATCAACACCAAGCAAAGTATTCAAGGCCAAAATCAATCCGGTTCTTGATAATCTGGGTGTATTTCTGGGTTTTTTGTGTCGGAGGAAGAACTATAAAGCTCTTAAAACCTGAGCGCAGTATTGAGTGGATCTATCGCTGACGGATTCCTGAAGCTATACGATGCTCTATTTTTCCTTTTTCTTTTGTTTCATTTTGTTTCATTTTGGACCAGCATCTTTATTTTATTTTTTTCCCTGATCATTGTCGCCCAAAGCTTTGAGACACACAGGAAAAACAGCTAAATATTAAGCCACTGCCTTCAGCGAAATGTATTTTAATTTAACTTTAATAGGGACAATGCACATTAATAAACATCTGTAACAAATAAACATTTCCTTCAGAAGTCTCCAGGCAGGTAACATAAAATAACACACCATTATTAGACCAAAAAACACAAGAAAAGTGGTCACAGATTTCTCTTAAAAGACAAAAACTGCATATCAGAGACACTTTTGCTCAAGGATAATCACAAGCTTTTGAAAACTTAACAAATGTGTGACAGTGATTATAATATTCATAATAATACTCCTCTTGATTTCCTTATTCATATAAAAACAAGGGTTGTCCCATGTTCAGTACCAGTGCTCTGTAATAAAAGTACTGCAGTCTATTTTACGATAACGTTTTTATTCTTTCATCTTCTACCGTTTAGTCTTGTTAGAAAACCAGGAAAAAAAACCAAAAAACACCTGAACACCTTTATATTCTCGATCTTTTCGTTGAGACGACGGTGATAAGCTCCAAAATTAACAAAATAATCATAAAATGCAAATGCAAACCAATCAAAACAATGTCTGCAGTTTGGGGTTAATGCAAAAATAATGAATGCATTTAAGTCAAAGTAGTGTTTTTTTAAATTGGTTTTACAGTGGAATACTGAAATAACTCTGTATACTGTGCTAATTAAGTCTTTGCTTTGTTTTTTCTGGGTCTTCTTTCTCATTTACGTTCCATTTTTTTCCAGTTTGTATATTTTCTCTTGATCTTTATCTTTAAAATAGTAACACCACAATGTTTTAAAGCACAGAGATGCTAAGAAGACCTGGATTTTCCACAAGTTATACATTTTAAATTCATTTGGACGTATAGGAACAGTGAGAGGGTCAATACGAGCAGCAGACGGACACAATCAGATGGAGACAAGTTGATAAAATAATGAACAAACACCGAGGCGTTGGAGGGAAGCCCTGGAGGCATCAGCTCGGTGTGACCTGCCCACACTCGTCCATCACTGAGTTTACACCTGAAAAGTGTCAGGGTCAGACCAAAGTTAACACGATTCAATCCACGGAAAGAGTCAAACCTCACTGTCACCTTTCACCAAAGACACTGACGGCAGAATTAACGCTGAAAACGTGTCGTGCAGCGATGGGCACAAGACAACGGCAACATTACTCGCTGTTGCATAATCCAACGTGAATGTGAGAGCTGTTCCTGTTTAAATGGATGAGTGTGAACATCAGGAGGGGTTTGGATGGACATTTTACAACATATGCTACAGTTTTACATCGGTTTTATTAATTACTGAACAGTTCTGGACAGATTGTTCCTGCTTAGGTATAAATCAATGTGTCTATACAGTATTTATGATATTTACTCAAGGTTATAACATAATGTAGTCAAGTTACTGTTGGTTTAGGAATAAGTTCATTTTTGGTAATGAATTAGAATATCTGTATTTGTAATAATTTAATTAATCCTTACTTCATTATTTACAAAGCATTAATCCAACATTAATAATCACTATTACGTTATAAACATATATACAAACATACACACATATAAACATGTATAAGTATGTATAAAAATGATATTTCAGTGTTTATAAATTGTTAATTACACATCTATTAATGCTTAACTACGGTGTTATTGTGTGAGTTGTTGTTAAAATGAGTTTGAGAGGATTTCTAATGAGTGGAAAGGGATTCTAGACCTATTTTTCAAAGTGATTGGGTATGGCTGGCCAGGTGAAGGTCTGTGTATAATTCAGAAGCAGTTTGTAAAAGGAAACGTGTCAAATTCTAAGATGTTAAATTTGTTTGAGTACAGGTGCTTGAGGTGCTTATCCATTACAGATACGCCTCTGTCTAAAAAAGACCAGACTTAATTGTATTTATTTACATATTATTACGTGCAGACATTCTAAAGATATTAAAATTAAGCATCAGGAGCCAACTTTAATCAAATGAAATTAACTTGACGTAAGGTTTATGACAGATTTACAAAATATGACACACTCTAACTTCACAATGTGCAAAAATGTTCCTGAAAGACACATAAACAACATAATATAGACACAACAGGCTTTAATGTTGCCCTGATGATGACAAATATACATCAGATAAAACCAAAAGGAGCTCTCCAAAAAAAAGTTTCATTGAAAATTAACCAAATTTTGGAAAATGCTACAACTCCCCAAAGCATTGAGTAATTGGGCTAAAAAAAAAACCGAATTTATTTGGGTCCAAGTATTAATTAACTCTGCTTTAGGGATGAATATTTAAAAAAAATAGGTTTACAGTTATGGCAGAGTTTGCTTCTTACACATAACGAGCCTTGGACTTAATAAGAGCCTCGAAAATGTGCAAATTAAATCATCCAAAGCCTTTAAAGCGGCAGAAAGAACATGTCAGTGTCTGTATATTTTAGTCAAGTCAGTGAGTATCAGTATCATGGGTAAAACCTCCTCCTGTATGAGCGTTAAAACTGCATTTCTCTGACTCATAAATATAGCTCTGTTGATCTGGAAGCTGCTGATTTGACGATTGGTCTTTTCTGTTGCTTGGTTACTTCTTCTTTGCAAAAGGGCAGCAGTGAGACCGGAGCAGAGCCGAGGGATTAAAACTAACCCAGGATTTAACGAAGGCTTCCACACCGAGTTGTTTATGCAGCTCGGGAAGGTTTAACAAACAATGACAACAGCAATATATCACTTTGAGTTGACACAGAATGACGTTAGATTTGAGAGAAATGCAGACTTTCAGCTTTAATTTACAGAGCTGCACAAAAATATGGCATTTACTGTTTGGGAGTTAAACTGTTTAAGCAAAGAATCGCAATTTGCAGAAGTTTAAGAGTTAACTGAGTAAGTGTGACCCTTTGTGTGGTGTATTTTCAACACTATTGGTGCAGTTTTGCAGGAAAGTACTAATCTTTTAATTCTTTTTCTTCAGTGTTCGCCACAGCAAATCTTCTGCCTCCATTTGTCCTCTCTGTCCTCTCTGTCCTCCCTGTCCTTTTCTCTCAAACTACCGTCATATTAGTCGGTTGCACAATACGATTACTGCTTTATGCAAAACTATGAAAAAAACATTGTGGAAAATAAAAATGGAAATCACAAACCAAAATATAAGGCTTGATATTGATGTTACTGTTGACACATTAGCTTCTGTTAGCGTCAATTTATTTAGGCTAATAGTGCAGTGCAGCTTTAGTCTAACATCTGTTGTCTTTATGAAAATAATATTTTCAAAAACTGTTGTGATTAGATCTTTAAATCAATGTCAATTTTATGTATTAATCTTTATATTTGAGCGGGACTTTGATTATCTTTTTATCCATTTTATTAGTTTTATTTAGCCATTTTATCCTTTTAATGTTTTTATCTTGTTTGGTCCTATTTTAATGCACTTTATTGAACCTGCAGAGCATTTTGGGCAGCGATGGTTGTTTAATGATATAGCTGAAACAAATTCAGTGTGCTGTAGTGTGATAAGCAGAAATGTAATGTCACTTTGTACCACTAGATGGAGTCATGAGCTGCTGCAGCTTTCACTAACAAAACAAACACAGACGGTTACACAAAATAGTCCAAATAGAATTAAATGAGGGTTTAATTTGACTGTTTTGTTTTGTGAGATGTCACATAAACTACAAAAGCACATATTCACAATGGTTTTATTGGTATTTCACTAGAATTGAACCATTTATCATTCTGCAGTTTGGATTTTACTTTCAAAATGAGTCAAAACCAGAGCAGCTGATCTTATGATGTGTATTAAAGGATTTAACAGTAGACCATCTTATTATTAATATATTCGTCTGCTCATAATACTGTTTATACTCCCCCTACTGGTGGTAACTGGGATTGAGTACTGCATACAGCTCTTAATGCCTTCTAATGTTACATTTTATTAGTTTTTTTAATTCGACATGTCCAAAAAAGGACAGACAAAAGTCAAAATTGATATAACGCCAAATAATAAATAGACAAATACATCAAAAAGAATGATCTCATGTTAAACCAGAAGTAATTCAGTCACTGTGGCTAATTTTCAGCTAATTTCTGCAGTGATAATTGCATCTATGTTTAGCCAAAGCACTAATGGAGAGCATCAGTTCATTTACCCATTTTCTGTTTGGATAAAAGGGGAGTTCTGTGGAAATGGACTGGATCTAAAACTGTTCAATCCTTATTCTTGCAAAATATCTCTCTTTTCTAATTCTTTTCATTTGGCAGAACATCAAACCGATTCAAATCAGTCTAATTAAATCACACCAAAAAGCGAGAGGTCTGAGTGAGAATGATTTGTGCCCACTTCCACAGACTGACGACAGAAGGGGCATAAAGCGAGTGATAAAGCGCTGACTCAATAGGAAGCTGACATCGGTAGCACATCGGCAGAAGATTTACAGTCAGTCAGCAGCGAAATGTGAGCGGCCAGCGTGGTTTTAAATAAAGGAAGGCGCCGGCTACAGTTTCATCGCGGCACATGTAACAAAAGAGCAGGCATCCTTTGTCTCAATGGGATATGTTTGTTGGAAACTGAACACCTTGATTTACTGTGTTTTCTCTGAGTCACGGCTCTGAGCGAGTCATTATTTTGGAAACAATAACAAGTGTGACTTATATTTTTATCAGTATTTTGAAATTATTTGAACTATTGTTGGTTGTACATTTGGTTACAGAAGAGTTCATTAGCTTTTTGTGAAATGCTTAAATGGATATTGACCTCTAACTTCTCGTCAGGACCATGAAGAGATTGTTTTCAGTTTAGTTTTTTTCTACAATTTTGAGCAGATGGGACTTCTACACGACAGAGAATCCAGCAGCAGCAACATTTAGGATATTGTGAAATCTTAATGGAACATAAACTGGTTTTGACTGACTCTTTTCAGCATTTATTTTTTTCTTCAAGCCAGGATTTCCCAAACTTTTTTTTTTCCACAGAGGGCCAAAACAGAGACAAATCTTTTAAATGTAATTAAATAAATATTCATCCTGCTGGGTTTCTTTAAAATGCCTTTTGTCTGTTTGTTACTGCTTGTGTTGCTCCATGCCCAAGACTTAATCTGTTTAACTCAGACCTTTAAAAATCCATCACAATCAGACTATTGGACTCATAAAATGGTCAAATGTTCAAACTTGTACAATCCTACCTGAACTAAAGCCTTGACCGACACCAAAGCTGAACACGGTGCAGGACTTTTTCTAATAATTTAGTCTTTAGTGGTTTGTCTTCAAGATTTGAGTCGTTTTTTAAGTTTTGTAGTCACTTATAAGAGCCCTAGTGTCTCAATGTGGTTGACCTCTGACCTTTGCTACCCAATAAGCAAATAATTGTTCACTTTAAGAATTTAAAAATAGTTTGATCATTTTGGCCTTGGATCGTGGTATTTCTGAGACGTCAAAACAATTATATTTTCAATGTATCATTAAATAAGTCTTGTTTTTGTGTTTTTTCCCAAGTGGAGACATTTAAGATGGAAGTTTGGAAGAAAGAACCTGTTTCCTGGAACAGTAGAGATATATTTGTGTGTTTTGAACAAATATGACTCTGTTAGGGTCCAGTATTTCTTCATTATATACGTCATGTGGATTCTATTGATTTCATGTCCAAGAACCATTAAATGATTTTGAGAATATACAATTTTGAGCTAAAAGTTACGCTGCGCTTCTTTAAATTTGAGAATTCCCGTCACGTTCACTGCACGTCTGCCTGTGGGGATTTTCAGCGCTCTCAGACAATTAAATGAGCAGAGAGATTACAGCGGAGGAGAACCTGTCGTATCTACATCGGCTGATATCATCAACACCTAAAACCTTTTTAATCTCCTAAAGATCACAGATGACAGGAAGTACAAGCCTTACCTTCAGCTACACTTCAATAATGTTCTTAAGGTCACAGTTCATGGTTAATATTATCAGGACAAAGATGATAACAATCAAATCAGGAAGTTTATTTAATTATTTTTCCAGTTATTAACCATAAGGAGGATCTCATTATGTGACACAATTCAAGAGATACTTAAACAATTCAGCTCGATGCAAATACGACACGGTTTGAGAGAAAGGATCTGAGAACAATCGTTAATTTATAAGGATTTAATTACAATAGTGTCTATTTCACACAAATAAAACCATATCCAACAATAACAGAGCATTAAAGAACCACAATAAATCCTCTGTATTCACTTTGAGTAAATGACTTTGGACTGTTTTGTTTCTATATATGTTTTATAAATGTGTAAAATTGTGTTGATCTGGTGTGATTTTTTATTTATTTATTTTTCATGTGAGAGTTACATAGAGCAGTGTCTATAAAGAAGGCTTTTTCTTTTCTTTTTTTTTTTTTTTTTTTTTTTATGTCTGAGAGCTATTAAAACATGAGGCAATTTATTTTATGATTAAGAGGCTTTCTATTTTCTGATAAAAATGTACTATTGCTATCATTCCAATAGAAAATATCTTATTATTAAACGTAATAAATGCACGTTCCTGGGCCATAAGCAGTAAAATGTTGTGCTTTCTCAGTGAACTTTTTGATTATTAATCTACTGCATCATGATGTGTCTTTAAATGGAGATATTACATCACATCTAGAATCAAACACAGGGTTGTCATATCATCAACAGAGATATAGATCAGTCAATATAATGTCACTATTGGCTGTGGACTCTAGGGCTTTGGCAGCTGCTTAGTTTACTTTTAGGGTGGGTCAGTCTTGGGATCATTATCACGCTTTTCAAGGATGTCATTTTGAATCTAAAACACTTTTCCATAAGAATTATTTCCGATTAATGCTTAGCTCTTAAGTCACTTTAATGTAACTCATAAAAGAAGTATATAGAGCTGGATTAATTCAAGAGTAATCAAGCTTAATTTTCTGTTTTCCTTTTGTTTTTAAGTAATCTGGATTAGATTTTTTTCTCCCAGTGAGTTTAAGTTTGCAAACTTTGCCAACTTTTACGTCAGAGTCTTTAGAGAAATAGCTTAATGAGAGGAAGCTGGAGTGAATCCGGAGAAGACGGGATCATTTCACTGGAGCTAAACAATAAAACCACTCAATAGTCATTATCAATAACCCTATAATGCCAGAAAATTAAAATATTTTAAAATTGAGCTATTTTTTGGACCTAAAACCAAAATCCCCTAAAAAATTCTGGATAAAAATCTAAGCCTATGGAATTTGTTTTGTCTCAAATGTCATCCACGGGGCATTTACAGAAAACAAAACTGTTTCTTTCACAACAACAACAAATACTTTTTAAGGCATTTTGAACTCTTCTCTTGGTGTGTTCTTTTTTACTTTGTTGATAAGAATCATTTTTAGGACCTTATCTTGAACTTTGCATGTTTTAGGAATCTGAAAATACACAAATTTCTTTTAAAAATCATTTAATATCCATGTAATTGCGATTTAAATTACGCCCAATAGCAAATATAAAAGACACTTTCTCATGTACAGTATTAATATGTATTAATGTTATTATATGCTAAATCATTTCTGTTTTGTTCATTCCTTCGACCTAAACCCTTGCTCTGTTTCCGTCTTGTGTTTAATCCTCGCAGCTTTAATCAGCGGAGTGGAAACAACCCCGACTAAACCCACAGCAAACAGCGTCCACATCATTAACACACAGTGTGGCTCCGAACGCTCTGTCCCGGACATGTTTGTCTGGCTACAAAAGACAAAAAGAACAGCGCCAGCTCAGAGCGCAGAGGATCGTGTGTGTGTTTGCAGAGATAGCATTGAGTATCGAGGACAATGAGCGTAATCTGAAAGTGTTTTAGCTCGTGTCGAAGGGAGCAGCTCTGTGGGAAAACAGCAGCAGACTTTAGTCCAGAGCCACTTGTCAGCACAAATTAACTAATTGTTCCACATTTGAACTGTAAATAAGGCAAACTAGTTTCAGTGGCAGAGCTGGCACTGAAGCATTTTGTCCTTTTTCAAGCTAAGAAAACATCTTAAAGTGATAGTCTGTAAGAAGTCATTTACCTCCAGGTTTGTAAAATAGTCCGTTTTAATGTAATAAGCTTCCATTCACATTGGAACGTCTGAATTTAAAGACTGTGGGTTGTTTTTTCATGTTTGTTTATTTTGGTTTATTATGACGATTGAATAAAAGTTTATTAGCAGGGCTTCTTCCAGATTTCTTATTTTTTTGCACATTTGTTCCACTTAAATCTTTCTGAACTAATTTAAACAATAGACAGTGATTATTTTATTTAATAAGAGAAAAAAGCTACTAGTTTCAATGGCAGAGAAGCATTTTGTCATTTCTCAAGCAAAGAACCACTCACGTTCCTTTTTAAAATTTGAATTTAACGTCTGTGGGTTGTTTTATGTTATTTTTTTTTTATTTTTTTCATGTTTGTTTTGTCTGATTTATTGTGACTGAATAAAAAAGTTCATATACAGTCCATACATCATTGTGTTTTTCCAGAAACCCTCAAGCCTCCCCCTCCCCAGACACCTCCTCCACCTTCAGGAGAGTTAATTCAAGTTCATTCTCGTCGTCTCAGTGGGACACTTGAGGGAGCAACTTTTCCAACTCAGAAACAACCCTTTTCTAAAAACGATGGCCTTTTGAGAGACTGACTAACACACTCTCGAGGTCCTGGCCTCATTAAACCAATCACAGGAACCTTGAGCAAATATTTTATTGTCTAGTCACTAATTTGGATTCCTTTCAGCTTTAAAATAAAATGCAACATACATTTTAGAATATTTCTACTGAATGCATTGATCTATTGAGCAATTAATAAAGATTTTAGAGTTTAAAAGGCCTTTAAAAGCCCCCACACCAGTAATGATGTATCTCTGGGCCCCACTTCCACTCAATATCCAATAGAACAATACACTTTTTATCACAGGTGCAACCATTAAGCTGCTAAACAGAGCTAAAGAGAGCACTTAAAAACACTTCAAGCTCAAATTGTTTGCTCTAGAGTCAGAACAACGCGTACCAGGCTCAAGAAGTGGTTCTGATTTTCTGATAACTCTGTGTTTGTCGAATGATGAAAGAAATGCCATTTACAAATGATGGCTTTGAGTAGAACACTGCGTTCAGTCGGGGCTTTTATAAAGTTTGAGAGTTTCAAGAGAATATTGTGATCTCCAGCTGAACTTTTAAAACTCTGAAGGAACTGTTACAATATTCATTCAGCAGCGTTAAGTCCTTTGCCTATTGCTTTTTCATCCACCATTTTCTACCTGCAGCTGTCACTCAGGATGATTTGACCACTGCCCCAGGCCTCAGACGCTGACAAAATATTGAAATATATTTTCCGCTGGATGGCTCAGATTTGAATGGCCCAGGAAAGCTTATGAGTTGCAGTGTTTTGCATTATTCATTGTTGCTGCAAAACCAAACCACCTTCATTTAGAAAGTAGAAGGACACGAGAAACACAACAACGCAAAGAACAGCTTTTTCATTTTATAGACTGAACGTATTTGCATTTTTTGGTTCAATTTAAAGGCACTGGTCTGGACCATCTTTCCAAAGAGCTACAAATGACAGACATGGAGACTGAGTGAAAGTAAAAGGAAGATCTCACCTTCAATGTGATGAATGTTAGCATTTCTGAGTTGAAACCCATGATGCTTATTCGTCCAGATTTAACCGGGACAGTCCTGACTTTTAAGCCTCTGTCCCGTGTCCCGGAAAATATCTACAAAAACACTAAAAAAATAAATAATTTTGTTCTTGAAACTCATTTGTCTGTAGACTATGTGTCAACTACAGGCAACGGCAATATTAACCAATAGAAAAAAGATCAACAGTGTTCCTCAGGTCTGCAGCTCAACAATGATTGGTCCATTTAACTAATGTTCTTAAGTTTTTCAGACTTTGAAAGTGTGAATTTTCCATCAAACACGGTAGAAAAGTTGTATTTATTTGAAGTGAAATAATTGATAAAAAATGTTAATGCTAATAAATGTATCCGCTTCATGATTTTTTATTTTTTGCTGACTGTTGTTTCTGCTGACACAATTTTCAGTTTGTTAACATTCTGTCATTGGATTTGTTGTTGGAAGTGTCCAGATTTGTGTGACCCGTTTCTCCCAGTCACACTTCACTTGTGCCTTTATGCACCTTTCCATCAAGTATGAATCAGATCTGACTTTGCTGTTGGACATTTACCCACAATCTCTTTAGGTGTGACATTTCAAACAATGCGCTTTCTGATTGATTCTAAGCAACAAAGGGCAACGAGTGATAAAGACGAGCAAACAAGAAATGGAAAAGCTGTCAAATGGAGCTGAACTGACAAGAATAATCAAATAAATAAAATTAAACACAAAGACACCAAATAAAATCCTCTTGATACAGCAGAGTGTTGGAAACCTTCTCTTAAGCAAATATTAGTAGGTGAATCAAAGACATTTAAAAGAACATGTCAACTTTGAAAATGCAATATTCAATTATTATCATTAAAAAAATCACCAGTTTTAGTTAAAGTAGTTTTGAAATAGGAATATTACTTGGCTTCAGTGAGTTTAAGTAAAGCCTCTTTTGAGTCACTTTTGTGTTGCCACAGCCACGTTGGTTTGGAGATAGCTTAGCATTAAAGCTCCAGTCCCTGGTTTTCTTTTTTTGCCTCTGTCTCAAACTTCTCTTTTATTAAAAAAATAAAACCAGACCAATGTTTCCTCCAAAATACTAATCCATTTGACCAAACTGAAGTTTAGAGTTTAGCGTTAGCTTAGCTGTGACTTCAGCGTCAGGACGACAATTATCTCCTCCTCGTTAAACATTACGTGATTGAATTGACAGTATTTATCTGTGTTTTACGTTGTCTCCCTTTTCTCTGTTGATGCTTTTCTTTTTTCAGCTGTTTCTCTGTTAAAAGACATATTCAGCTGAAAATACACTTTATCTGCAGCTATTAAACTTCCTGGAACGTCATGTGACAATGGTCGACCAATGGGAGCGCTCCTTTTTCCAGAGGTTCTCATCTATTAAAATCCCTTAGAATAAACAGTAGATGGCATCAGAAAGACTGTTCACAAATGTTTGCTTTTACAATAAACTATTTGGGGTTTAAACCATTTTCACAAGTAGAGGGAAAAAATATCAGTCTATAGCAAAACATCATGTCCAATCATAATCAATTACTGGAGATATTGACTTTCTGTGGAAATGGCAATAAAAAACCATGAGCTAAATGACAATAAACCTTCCCACAGCAAAACAATCCCTCTGATTTGTGAAAAACAGTGCTTTTAGAGATTAAATACACCTTTTACAAACTCAAACTTCCC
Source organism: Rhyacichthys aspro (assembly GCA_036850595.1). NCBI lineage: Eukaryota > Metazoa > Chordata > Actinopteri > Gobiiformes > Rhyacichthyidae > Rhyacichthys > Rhyacichthys aspro. The sequence continues at coordinate 22,156,359 of CM072157.1, read as the reverse complement.
TCCTTGTCCTCACTTAGCTCCACTTTTTCCGAGGTGTTTTTAAAGCGGTGCCACTCTACATAAATGATGCCTGGATACCTGTCTGGGAGAAACGGGGGATGAATGTGGAACGTGACCGCAGGCGCTCTCAGTGACAGGTGGGATAATCACCTTGTCGGCCGTGAATGCGAGTGGGCTCCGAACCCCGATCTCCCAGACTCATCCTGACACTCTTTGTTTTGATTTTGACAGCTCCAGCGTTGCCCGACGGTTACTAGATGTCCTCTATCCACAGACTTGGCCCGGGACTCTGTCAGAGACCATTTCTGGATCCAGATCTGACACATCCTCCAAATGTCTTCAATATGTTACTATTTATAGTCAGAGTCCAACCTAAAGAAACCCTTTTGTTTATTGGTCTCAGACGAAGACGACTCATTATTTTAAATTAAGACCAGCCAAGATAATAAATGGTTTGTTTATCCTCATTATTCATATAATTTGTCGGAGATCTTTCTCTTTTATTAAGAAAAAGCTCCATGAGTTTGTTATTGCTCTGAGTCTAGTCTATTTAAATTTGACCTGTGTTCAACCCAAACCTCTAATTTTATGAATTTTCCTAAGTTCTCTTGATAGTGTGGTCTGGACTACAGCATGTAATAAACCAAAGAGGAAAGTGGAAATGTTTGGTCAAGGTCTGGAGTAAAGAGGGCTCTTATTAAAAACACAGTGAAATGTTTAGTTTTTTACATTAAATTTCCAAATTGTGACTTGGGGATTTAGCACAAATGGGTAATTAGTTCCACAACAGACAAATAATATAATGGATACTGCATCTAATCCATCGTGGAAGCTTCAGGAGCAACCCTTCAGAAGTAAAAGGCAGCTCTAGTGTAATGTGTGGTAGGTTGGGGTCTGTGTCAAAGATTAAACCACCAATTAGTAACTGCCCCTGGTGAACAACCCACTCCCACCGAGCCACATATGTTCCAGTTCCTTCCAACAGAACAAAACAGCGCCAGTGTAATACTCACTCGCTTCAGTTATTGAGCTTTATTAAATCCTGATCCTGACTGTCATCGTGCTTCAGGCAAATGTTTATGACAATCCCATAAACTTACAGCAAACACGGGCATTAACTTTGTCCTGCACTTGACCTGCTGCCTCCCTCCAGAGTCACTAAAGCAGCAGGTGAGGAAAGTCTATCAGTAATGAAGGAAAATAAAGAAATATCAACACCAGTAACACGGAGTTCTCACAGTAAAGTCATTTACTGGGAACACTTTGGAAATGGGCTCAATGTTTTTTGTTCTTTTTTAATACAATACATCAGGTGTGTCCGAAGGCCACATTAGATCAGAAGAAAATTTACAAGGACCGACAGTGTTATGATTTTATTTTTATTTCACAGGTACTGGTTTTAAACAAATCTGAACATGTTTTAGATGGATTTGAAAAGGTTTTAGTTGGATTTGAGCAGGTGTTTGATGATTTGAACAGGTTTTACTTGGATTTGAACAGGTTTTAGTCTGATTTGAGCAAGTTTTAGTCAGATTTGAACAGGTTTTAGTTGGATCTGAACACATTTTAATTGGATTGAACAGGTTTTAGTCGGATCTGAACATGTTTTAGTTGGATTTGAGCAGGTTTCAGTTGAATTTGAGCAAGTTTTAGATGATTTGAGCAAGTTTTTGTCAGATTTGAACAGGTTTTAGTTGGATCTGAGCAGGTTTTAGTTGGATTAAACAGGTTTTAGTTGGATCTGAGCAGGTTTTAGTCAGATTTGAACAGGTTTTAGTTGGATCTGAGCAGGATTTAGTTGGATTTGAGCATGTTTTAGTTGGATTAAACCAGGTTTTAGTTGGATTTGAGCAGGTTTAGTTGTTAGTTGTCTGTTTTCCTCTGTTATCTATTTGTATCTATTATTGCAGCGTTGCTAAAGTTAAGGATCATTATATCATTTTCTCTTTAGGTTATCTTTATTTGACAACCTCAACTGAACCAAGGCGGCTACGAAAACAACCAACGACAAGGTTTTACGTGAATGAATCTGGAAGTCTGTCTGTCTGTCGGTGTGTAATCGGAGACAGGTGTCGGAACGACTGGAGCATTCCCAAAAACACAGTCCACCTCCCGCTGCGTCTCTCCGTCGGCACAAACACCTCCCGACAGCCGTCTCTTTATCGACAGACATTTTGACAGCGCCGTTAGCTTCGATACGCCGCGATGATCCGAGCCGAACGGGAACCTGTTGTGTGTTTGGCTCTGGCTTCAGCAAACGCCTCGCTGCATGAACGAGGGACTTCGCTCTGAGATTACGTAAGCGCTCTAAATGAATTATTCACTCGATGAAACGGGGGAAAGAAAAAGGACGACGCAACGCTGCCAAAAAAAATAAACACTCTGCAAAACCGACCTGAATGAAAGGAAGGAAAGAGCAGAGATGGATTTGAATTGTGTAAAGAGCTGCTGCCTTCAGTGAACAAAACAATCTGTAAATCTAAGGTTAAGGGAAAAGCATATTTTAAGAAGTAAATGGCACATGTTTGTCTGTTACGAACGTTAAAACTGGGATACTGCTGTACACTTGTTTAATAAAGTGGATAAATAAGGAAATATACTCCTGTGAGCTCCTTGGCGGTGGTCTCTGATTGGTCGAATCTTGATCACATGACCATTTCTACAAAGTACGATTGGGACTATTGATTTTTGTCTAATTCTTGAGACTTAGATGAAAGTAAATCAGTGATAACCCATTTCTGCCTCCTTCAAGTACCGGATAATGTCCTTGATCTGGACTTGGACTGTCTTTGCCCCGAGACATTTTTTTTATTCTCCAGAGTCTTCACTTGGTCTTGAACTACAACACTACATGAACCTGTATTTATGTTTTAAATGATTTCACGGTGTCTCAGTTTAAAGTGAAGATTTTCTGAAGACATTTAGACTGATGTTTTCTATTGGCGCTGAAGTCACACTGCAATTTTCACATCAATATTGAAATGTAATAAGCATGTGCAAGCAATACTCAGCAACAGGTCTCCTATATGTCTAGAAAAAACATCTGAATATTTAACTTTATTAATCCTCAAGATGGAAACTCAGTTGTTGGTTGAAATAATAGAAGCTGATCAATAAATAAATAAATAATGTATGTTTTACTTTTTAGTGTTCTGAATATTTATGGTTATGGTTTATATTTGTTTTGGTTATTGCTCCCTGGAAAATAATTCAATAATAAAACTAGTCATATGTGTATATACTGTACGTATGAATAAATGCATGTTTATATTTTCATGTGCATTATATCTTTTAAAATGCACTGATGAAATGTGTGGGTGAAGAATCTTTTGACTGAGAATAATAAGTACATGTTTTAAATCTCTCCCTGAGCCCCTCACTGTCAGATGTAAGAGTAATAACTACACAAAGACTAAATGAGAAAGAACAAGAAGGATGCCCAGTGTCGACTGTGCTCCGTTTGGTCTCACTTTCGTCTGGAGCTGAACTTTTCTGTTGAAGCCAATCACCCAGAAAACAGGATTAGTCAGTGAACACCTGAAGAGTCGAGAGACGCCGGTAAACAGCAGGAAAAATGGATTCTGATGGCTTTGAAACGCACCGCTATTGACCTCTGACTCCAACACTTCTGGCTTTTCGCTGTCGTTACGTAAAAGTCCCCGACGTGAGCCGTAACGCCGCAGAACGTGGAATAAGAATAGTTCTGAATAACGTTATAACTGAGACGCTGCGCTGACATTTCAGAAACCATTTCTCTTTTATTTCCAGAGTCTTGCTCGAGGCCGGTTCAGAGGAAATGTCATTTTAAATTGGAGAACAAATAGATAGAGTCACGGTGCTTTGTTCTCACCTTTAAAACTAAATGGTGCCCTGAGAACTGTATGATGTCTGTAAAAGATAAAGAAGTCTACAGATCGAGTACGTCTTGGTTAAGCACTTCTGGACACAGTTTACAAGCTGCTGAGCAGAAGGATGAGGGGAATAAATCACAGATAAATATTACAAATGGCTCTTTTTTTACTGGAGATCAGTTAAATCGCCCACTTATAGCAAACTGCAGCTGATAAAAATCAATATTTGGCTGCTCCATTTTAAGAAACTTTACAGACTTTGAGAAAGACGTGTTCATTTAGGTTTTTGACAAATGAAAAAAACAAATCTGTAAAAAAAAATGTAAACAAAATCTCCTTTATTACGTTATTTAATTAGCCTCACTACATTTCACTCTATTTTCTTTTATTTCATTTGGCTATTATTCAACCGTAAGTGCCTTAAAAGTTGGTTAAAAAATACTCTTTAAAGTCAAAAGTCAAAAATAGGTTTATTACACATTTAAAAAGTCTCACTATCAACTAAATAAACTCATATTAAACATTATTTTGTACAATAATAAGAATCCTACCACTAAATTCAAAGTTACAGCACAGCTTTGGTGACGTCTCCCTCATTGTCCCAAAAATAGACTTTCTAACCGTATTGACCGGTCTCAGAAAGTTCACATTTTCATCGGGGAAAGCCCTCGACTGATAACTCCAATCTGCAGCGAGAGATAAACGGCACAAATCTCCAAATGTGGGCAGACGGAAAACAGATCAATTTTAGATGCAGCTTCTGAATCACAGACACTTCAGATTTAACACTGCACCGTTTGAGAGAGTTCTCCTTCATCTGCCGACTTTATAAATAATGGAAAATAATCACTAAATAAACACCTGTAACATAAGAAGTAATATAAAACTTTAATATAGTCAAGTCCACAGCATCACATCCACGACTAAACAGGCCAATACTTTTGTCTGATTATTGTGTAAAAAAAAAACACATTTCGCCAATTTATTTCAACCATTTGGGAGATTACACAACAGCAGCACAAAAAAGACATGTTATTTTACGATATTAGCGACAATAAGTCTGGAAGGTTTGGAGAGTGTCTCGCCGTCAACGTCAGAAGCATTAATGGATCTGATGAGGCTTGATTGTTGCTGTTTATTCATAGTCAGTGTGTTACTAAGAATAGAAGAAGGCTGACAGTGACGTCTCGTTTTGGAGAAACAGAAAAGAACAAGAGCCTTGAAGCCAAACTGTGCTTTACATTGAGACAATCACACTTTAAGTTAAATTGTTATGATCAGTTTCTTTTTTACATAGTTTTGCATCAAAAAGTCAAATTTTGTTTTGTGTGAACTGAATAAATTGGAGCACATTGGTCAAATATTATTGGCATCTTCAAGTTTCATACAAAAAAAATAAATCTTTTAAAGTCCCATTTACATTTTAAGATCTTTGGGATTCAACAATTTATTCTTCGGTGGAAAAAATACCAAGCATTTCTCAGTTATTAAATTATTGTACGAAATATTAAAAATTATAATATTAAGACTTCTTAAACATTTTAAAGTATGACAAATCTTGTTTTGTTGAACAGCCTCCATCACATTTACAAAAGAGCACTTCTATTTTTTTATTTTCATTTATTTTCTTTTATTTTCTTTTATTTTATTTTATTTTATTTTATTAGTGTAAGTCACAAAGAGGCATTACAGTTTTATTAGAAATTTTCTTCAAGTGAAAATGTAGAGATAATTGTAAGAAATCTCTATATTACTCTATATTTTGAAAAGTGTTATCAACTCAAAATAACTGAGCAACACTGGAGCTCATCCATGTTTTATTGAACACCTCAATGTTTAATGAAAGCTCAGGACATCTATGAACTAAATGTATGTTGTTTCAAATAATAATAAAAAAGAATAAAATAAAAAAACGTCCTTTTTCTACAGTTTGTTCATAGACAACAGCATGTCCCTTCAAGGCTGTAGGAAGAAGCTGGTATTACATTTTTACGTTTCACCACTAGATTAGACCAAAACAACACACTGCACCTTTAACTGTCTCCATTTACTGCAGTACAACACATACTGGGTGTAGTTATTTGTTATTTGTTAATCAAAATGTCACAGCTATTCCATAATCCAACTTCAATTCATATTTGATGTCATTACAGTTCGGTCAAACCTAACAAAAGTGGATATTTAATGAGTATATGTCCTGTTTATTTCAATTAGACACAAAACTAGAAGAAGAAGAAGAAGAAGAAAGAAGAAAGAAGAAGAAGAAGAAGAAGAAGAAGAAGAAAGAAGAAAGAAGAAGGAAGAAGAAGAAGAAGAAAGAAGAAAGAAGAAAGAAGAAAGAAGAAGGAAGAAGGAAGAAGAAAGAAGAAAGAAGAAAGAAGAAAGAAGAAGGAAGAAGAAAGAAAGAAAGAAGAAGAAAGAAGAAAGAAGAAAGAAGAAGAAGAAGAAGAAGAAAGAAGAAGACGAAAGAAAGAAAGAAAGAAAGAAAGGAAGGAAGGAAGGAAGGAAGGAAGAAAGAAGAAGAAGAAGAAGAAGAAGAAGAAGAAGAAGACGAAGAAGAAGAAGAAGAAGAAGAAGAAGAAGAAGAAGAAGACGAAGAAGAAGAAGAAGAAGAAGAAGAAGAAGAAGAAGAAGAAGAAGAAGAAGAAGAAGGAAGAAGAAAGAAGAAGAAGAAGAAGAAGAAGAAGATTTAAAAAAAAAAAACAAATATGTGAGTGGATATTTAATGAGTACATTTCCTGTTTATTTCAATGAGACACAAGTTAAAGCCAAGTCTAAATGAAAGTGTTACTGTCCTGGAGAAGAAAACTAATCCCTGAGATACGCATTGACTCTCGTTCTCTCTTTGTAGATCCATTTGTTTCTATCAAATGTTTGACCTACAAACACATGGCACACTTCTGTCCAGGTTGGAGCCTGATGTTTCAGCTCAGATCTGCGTCAGCGCCGCGAGCCGACAACACGCAAACACGCAAACACACATGTGACAGGACGTATGGAGAGAGGGCGCTGCGTGGGTTTGTGGGATAAATCATCAACCGAAGCCAGTCGCAACATAAACCAGGCCAAGTGGGTCACATGCAGCACCTTCAGTCCAACAGTGAGGACTAACGAGGCCCCGAGACATTAAACGCACCACTAAACCTTGACCTGCTTCCCTCAAAATGTCATATTTCACACTTTTTAGCATTTATCTCAATGAAGGATCACCGTCAAAAAGAAACAGCTGAACATTTATCATGTATTTGATCATTTAAAATCCACAAAATTCAGTCCACAATGATCTTGATCACATATTCTATCCATTAATATCTATTCATTCATATTTGTAGAGTCAACACTGCTCTAACGTTACAGAATCTGAAGTTAAAACGGAGAAAAAGCTGCAGCTGTGTTTTGTTGGAGACAATCATTTGAGACGAGTCAAAAAGGAAAATGGAAAATGTGTTTTTCCCTGAACTGATAAAAAGGAAATAAACTGTATATTATGGTTTTGGTTGGATTTTGTTGAGACCAAAGAGAAAATAAATATAGATTTTCAAGAGTTTTGTGTTGATACTTAATAATGAAATGTACTGATTATGATGCTCATAGTTAGAGTCAAACTGAAACAGCAGGAAGCATAAATCTGTCTGAATTTAAGTGCATTTCAACACTGTTTTTTGTCTGTGTTTTTCATAATTGGGTCTCATTTCAGACAGATGTATTAAATTACCAGATATTGTTTTGTGAAAATGGAAACAGCTGATGGAAATGTATAAATCTGTTCCACTTTCTCCTCATTAACTCGTCACAGAAACTGTCCATCAGTGGCTCTGAGATGAAGACACTGTTAAATATCGAGGAGTGAGCATCTCTCGGGACGTTTATGTCTTAGACTCGACACAGACTCCATCTTGAAGAGACCTGACAGTGTTTCCATCTCCCCAGACGCCTCAGAGACTCCTTTACACCTGCGCTACTCAGAACAGCTTGTTTTCATCTGAATCCATCCATCTCCTGAACTCTGAGCTTTTAACTTTTCCTTTTTTAATTGTAAATACAGTAACGGGATATTAAAACTGATAATTATTATGTACCACTGCCTCTAGGTATGCTTTTGTATATAGAAGAATTTAGTAAAAAGAAGAGAAAACGAATAAAAAACATAATAGTATTCCATAAAGCATTTGTTTCTCTTAAATGCTTTGTTATTCCTCTCCACTTCTTTGGTCTCAGGAGACGTATTTACATTATTCATCCCGTCCTACGTCTTCACGAGCGTATCCTTTACATCGAGCCGAGAAATTCAAATCCGTCCCGGAGCCTGAGGCGGTGGACATTATCTCAGCGGTGGAAGCTATAAACTGAGGCTTTACATTCCAGCGCAGCACAAAGAGACCACCCCGCGGTCTCCACGGAACAGTTTTAATCAAACGTACGAGGCCTGAGGGCGACACAACGGAGGCCGAGCACTCTCCATTGATTAGAAACCTCCAACTCGGCAAAAGAGAGCGCTATTAAAAAGAAACGGGGGTCATTTTCATCTGGATCTGCATTTTATTTCAAACTGCAGAAGACTTTTTGAATAACCTGCATTTATGGAAAATATATACGTCCCATTGTTTCCTCACAATCTATTCAATAATGCACCAAGGCAAAGATAAATCAAAAGCTAATGAGAACTTTTTTAAACTGAAGATCATTGTGTTGCAGAAGATAGAAAACAAAAACTTATCTCTGATTTTAGACGGAAAACAAAGCATTTACAGTGAAGTGTTTTGATGCCAGTTTTGTTGAGTCAAAGTTGCAATAAGCAGAATTTTAATTAAAAGTGACAACATGAACTAAATGGAAATAAAAAGCAGAGATTTGAAAAAAAATCCTTTGAAAATCTCACTTTAAGTTGAGTCTGTTTTGTTCATCTTTCACATTTTGGGCTCTTATTACATCACACTTAATATTACACAGTTTCTTCCCGTTTTCTCTTGTTCAGAGCTCACTGCAGCTGTTTATTTCAACAGTTTTTTGTTTTTTTTACATCAGATGCCCTTTTCTGACACAAACCGCTCCATTTATCTGAGTTTGGGACCAGCGTTGCTCTTTAAGACTTCATAAAGGAGGAGCTGAGTCGTAGTAAATGATAAATAATGCGAGAAGTTCTTAAAATTTAATGGTTTCTATATTGTTCTTTCTTTTTTTTAATGACTTTTGGATGGTTTCAAAAGCCTGTCGTCAAACAGAATCAAACTTCAACAAGTAGAAATTGATTTATGATTCATTTTTAACACAACTGTTTAGAAAAAAAACCTTAATGAACACGTCAGTGAACATATTTGTGTTTTTAAAAGGGATTTTCAACAAATTATAACAATTTAACTTCTCTATAAGACATTCTCATTTAATTCCTATCAAAAATGCATCATAAATAACAAGCAGCTGCAATTTATGTAAAATCTCGGCTTTGATTGGCTCCTGACCTTTGACCCCAGCCGTTCTGAGCATGCTCAATGGGCACACAACACAACACACACTCGTAAAATACTACAGCCATGTTTGGTTTTGCATCAAATATTAAACTTCGGGAGGAAATTCTAGCTACTTTTCGATCTGACAAACACGGCGCTGCTTGTAGATATCTGTTTTTACGTTCTGGGACTCAGAGGAAGTTTAAAAACACAAACTAAGTGATTGTTTTCCATAAAAGTTGATGAGCTCTTACCTCTCGCTGACGAGCTCCTCCATCTCCTCCATCGGGCCTGCAGCTCCGTCGCTCATGTCACCATAAATGCACAGACTTCCTGCAGACACCAAAACACAACGGCTTCATCAACAAACACATCCACTCATTTCTTTTTTTATTGTTTTCAAATATTAAATGGATTGTACTAAAGAAACAATACACTCTTAATGGTTTAAAGCGCCTCACATCACGACACCATATCATTAAAATAAATTAGAAATACTCTGTCACTTTGTTAAACATTCAAGCTGTCGTAGAATGAATGTTTTTGTCTTTTTGTCTCTCGGCAGAACCATTAAACCCTATCATTATGAATTTAAAACTGCAGCATTTGTAAAAAAAAAAACTCTTAGAGAAGTGGCAGAAAATCAAAAGGCTTCATACAGCGTGTGATTTTCGGTGGAATCTAACTGTGACGCTCTCTTTATTTCTAGATAGATCCCTTTGAAAACTTAAAAAGATTGAATAAACTGCTCTGGAGAAGGTTAAAGTTCAGATGGAGGATAAAAACACGGCACGTGAAACATTTAGCAACAAGAAAAAAGGTGTTAGAAAAGAAGAAGAGGAGGAAAATGTTGTGAAATGTGTGAAAAGCGGCACAACGGACATTAATTCTACATTGTTTAGTGATATTCTGTCAACTTGTGAATAATAGGTTTATATATGTTTACAGTAAAAGGCTTTAATTGTCTGCATTTTGTTGAGATCCACTGATGACTGGTGTTGCAATCCTGGCTCAAGGGATCGTTATTTAATGAATTAAACCAAATTAAGCTGAATTAAACCAAACTGAGTGTAATTAGGATAAAGAAACACTAAAATATGAGATGTGTAAGTGTGTATGTTTACAATAGACTGTGATTTTAACATTTAAACAGTAGACTCCACACTTCTGTCTGGTTTTTAATCTTTAAATGGTGAGTTTGTGTTGTTCATTCGGTCTGTGCTCCGTCTTTACAGAAGTGTTTACTGTAGTTTTAGTTCAGCTTTTCTCTGATATGTCTCTGACGGTTAATAATGCCTCAAAAAAGTAGCATCAAATACATTTCTTGTTATTGGAGGCGCTGGAGAAAGTGTCTGAGTATTTAGTCTCTATTTTTGTATATGTTGTGTATTGTTTTTTAATTTTATATGGACCAAATTGAGTGAAATAAAGCTCGATAAAGATCAATTGGTACATTTCTTTATTATTCCAATGATTATATCCTGCACAGGTTCATCTGGCTTCATAATACTCCAGTGAAAAGTTTTCTATTTTTTTGCTGTGGGTAATTCAACACAAACAGAAGCTAATTCCACTGTGTTTTAAGGACTATTAAATGTGTTTTTTTAGATAAATAAGTACAGTACACTATTGAAAACATGGCTTAGACTGTTTACTACAAAACACACCATCTATATTTAATTTTAAGACAGATTAAATAACATCCATTCTACTTATTATTTGAAATGAAAACTTTTTAAAGTGTTTAAAGACCCTATTTTAATTAGAAATGTTTGAAGTGTGAAGCAATATCTGATAAATCTGATAGAAATCCACACATTTTCAATCACAAGCCAACGATGTGGACTGCAGTCTGTGTGAGTGAATATAAATAGTGGATGTCAGCACCAGAAGAACCAACGCTGACCCTTGGATTTACCCGACGAATAACAAACTGCATTTGGCTTTAGTCGAAAGAGCAGCTGTCAGCCCCGGTTTATCAATGAGACCTTTACAATGAACTGACCATCCTCTGAACTTATGCAATCACAGCTTTAACCAAAAATAAGCTGTTTTTACCAAGAATCTTTTTCATTTTTTGCAATTAATTTGGACATTTTGTGAGGTTTGTGTCCAATAATGCGTGAAAATGTCACTAAAAGATGAAAATACAAGAGTAAAAATCAAGCTAAACTACGCAAAATTAACAAAATCCAATACAATGTGATACAAACATAAAGCTTACTGAGACACACTGTGTAATTATACTGATTTATTGTAATTAATTCACAGATATATTAACATAAGCCACAGTAATGATGGTGTTACATATATAATCCTCTTATATAACGTCCGTCCTGACACACAGATGTATAGGATCACGTAATGGTGTAAACAGTGACATACACGGGACGGTACAGAGCTGGATTAGACGTGTGCCATATGCTCCGGACGTTAAAGCTACACATTCACAGAGTCAGAGTCAGGAACCGGTGGATTATAGACTCACTGAGCTGTTAAAGAGGCTGGATCCTGGGTCTGGACTCATCACTTCACTGCTTTTCATGCATCAATCATTTCTAGAGGCTGGAAGTATTAGCGAGTTAACTTTTTGCGTTAAAAATAATGAAAAATTGGAATGAAAAACAAAAAAGACGCGCTGCTAAATGTATAATTCTGCTTTAAGAGATTATCGGACGGTTTCTGGAAAAGAGTAAAGTCATGTGTGTGATTTTGGTGGATTTAATTATTTATTTATCATTTTTATCCTAATCTACCTGATTCATGTCAAACTCAAGGTCCAGGGGCCAAATGCAGCCCTTTGCAATGTTTTTTTGTGGCCCCTCAATACATTTAAAAGTGATATTTTTGGCGTTAGGTTGTAATGGATTTAAAGATGTTTTAGATGGATTTGATTTGCTGCAAAAATAAATAAAATCTGTTCAAATCTGATTAAAACCTGTCCAAATCCATCCAAAACCTGTCCAAATCCATCCAAAACCTGTTCAAATCCATCCAAAACCTGTCCAAATCCATACAAAACCTGTCCAAATCCATACAAAACCTGTCCAAATCCATCCAAAACCTGTTCAAATCCATACAAAACCTGTCCAAATCCATCCAAAACCTGTCCAAATCCATCCAAAACCTGTTCAAATCCATCTAAAACCTGTTCAAATCCATCCAAAACCTGTTCAAATCCATCCAAAACTTGTCCAAATCCATCCAAAACCTGTCCAAATCCATCCAAAACCTGTTCAAATCCAACTAAAACCAGTTTCCATAAAAGGAGGAAATGATTGTTTGTGTGATAACTTTTGTAAAACTGAAATAAAGATGAAATCTCTGGAGTTGGAGGTAAGCGTGACATTAAAATATGACGTGGATCAGGTCAAAGAGGTGCATTAATGCAGTGATGTGTTCATACGGTGAGATTAGGAGCAGTGTTTTTACTCAGAGCTCACTGTAAACATATTAGAGAATAAATCATAATGTCAGCTGCAGGTCTTTAAGACGAAGAAAAGCTGACGATGATGAACGTGGATGTTTTAAATGCCACTCGGTGCTTCTGCAGTGACCTTTAAGATATTATCTAAAGATTTTCTGTCACGTCTTTATATTTACTCGATCCATTAGTGTTTGTCAACTCTGTTCAGCTCAGCTTCATTTATATTTCACAAATAATCTTCATGTTGTCTCCAGAAAACAACCCTTACTTGAGAAAATTATATCAAAGTAACAATGCAAATAAATTAACAGTTACATACATGTGCATTTTCATTATAATATCTGCATTTTTCATGATTAGACTGGGTTTAGACAGTATTTTAACTGCTCTGGAGTTGTATCTGGGAGTCTTTTAACCTCCTTTTGTAGGAAGAAAAAGAAAACAACTCTTGCTTATGGGCAACACCATAATCCATGATGGTAAAGAGTTTTTAAAAAGATGGATGATTTGAATTTGAAAAGGCATTTAAAAGATTGAAAAGTGAAAAAACAAACTATTTCCATAAGGCACAATGTCTAAAAGTTGTTCCAGGGAAATATTTGTTACACATTTTGTTTTGAGGCAGTCATTTTTAGATGTTTCCTGAAACCAAGCCGTGCCATAATCATTTTTAAAATACTAAAATAAATGCTTCAGGAAATGGGGATTTTTGTTGCGCTTTAGTCTTTTTAAACTTCACCAACACAACCTCCTGACTCCACATCAGGACACAGTGGATGTAAACTCCTTCTTCCTCTTCCTCTTTTCTCTTCCTCCTTCTCTCTGCTCTGGTCCTGATCCGACAGACCCAGGCTTCCCTCTGAGACCATCTGAACCACCAACACCTTCACATTAATCCCAGTCTCATGATGGTCCCATAACTGGTCTGGGATTAGCCTCTGTTACATCAGTGCCATGACCTTCATTGTTTAAGATTAGATTATTTACACCATCTACATTTAAAGGTCTCTCCTGCCTTCTCCCAAAACATTAGCGTAATTATCTCCACCTTAAAAGTCAATTACCTGATTTTTTTACTGTTTCATTTAGTTTTTTAGTGTAATCTCCTAAAGCTCATTGTATCAGGAATCATCTGTGAAAAAATGAGACCTTAAAATGTGATCTAGTCTTTATAATTAAGGATAATAAGGGATTTTGTCCAATCACAGCTCACTTCAGGTAAAAAGGAGCGCTCCCATTGGTCGACACTGATGTCAGCAACGAAGGAACAAGGAAATAAACCAAGGAAATGAGTTATTCTGTTGGAAATACGTCTTATTTCACAGAGAAACAGTTAAAAAAAGATAAAAAATAGAGAAACAGAGGCAGATTAAACATGAATAAATGTTGGTAATGCTTCAACATTTGGAATAACAAACAGAAATAGCTGTATTTATTTAGTGTTCAGGGATATATTATTAAGAGAATGGGATTGAAGTCACTAGTTAAAGAATATATATTTCTATGAGTGGTTTAGTTTGTTTATTTTGTTTTAACACAAACCGAGTCCTATTCTGAGCAACACTGCAGTTGTAGACATTACATTTCCAGCATTTTTCAACTATATCTGTGTCTATATTTTGACTTAAATCATGTTAATTCATTAAACTTGGATGACTGCAGGATACAGTGAGTCCAATAAAAGTATTCAACATAATGGAGGGAGAATAGAGCCTGGTTAATGTACAACAGAAGAAGAAAAGTGATGATACTTTTGGTAATGGTTTCGTAAGGTTTCAGTTCTGTTGGTCTGGGATTCCCTGTCAGCCTTTAAAAAAGAAAAAGCAGCTGACAGAAGGTCTCCAGACTGAAACTCATCAAATATTCAGCGTCCTGTCACTCGCTGTCCCTCGGAGGACTGTCCCGACCTGAGAGACCAGGTCTATCTGTCAACAACCAGCCTCCTGACTTATCAACAGGTCAACTCAGTCCCAGAAAAGCTCACGATTTACACTGCTCTTATTTTTTTGTTTAACTTTTTTTCCCCATGTTTATAGTTCTCACTGTTTCTTAACTTTGTGGAAAACAAGTGGAACTACAAGGTTTGTTTCTGACGATGAGAGTAGTTTTCTTCTTTGCTTCATGCTTTGTCTAAAAGCACATGAGACAGAACTAGAATGAGTCAGAACCAATCAGAAAACTAAGAGTCTGATGCTACAAATAAACAAACTTTACTCAATTATAAGAGTTCATGAGGCAAAGAGAAACTAGACAAACTTTAACCAACTACTAATGTACAAAAGTAAAACTAAAGTAAAATTATCTTTAACTTTCTGTTCATTTTAGTTGTTAAGCCCCCTAGTGGACAATTTAGGTCAGGCATGTTCATGGCCAGCTAAAAAGTGCCTTAGGACCCTTGAGATAATCACAATAAAAACGTTTTTATGCTACTTATTTCCATAAAAGGAGCTAGAGATATAAGATATAGGTGGGTTAATAGTTAAAATATGTGCATTTAAATAATAATAATAAAAGCAGATCCATATAAAACCTGCTTAAATTCAACTGAAACATGTCCAAATCCATCTAAAACCTACTCAAATCGAAGTAAAACTGTAATGCAGAATTATACCTTTTCATTTAATGCACTAATTAGCAATATTAAATGATCTTACCAAGTTCAAGAGTCAAATTAAATGAATTTTGTTCTTATTTATGAGCCAGTCAATCATTATTCATCAAAACTGTTAACTTTGAACCAAAGGAAATAAGAATGAGGCGTGAGTTTGTGATAAAGTCAGATGTATGTGAAGTTTATGGAGTCAATCTGTGCAAAACTACGAAAAACCAAACAAAACCGGCTCATACCTGAAGGAGCAGAGAGAGGCAGCCTTAAATACTCTGAGCCCAGGTGGATCTAATCACTGGGGCCCCTCCTCTGCCCCCAGGAGGAACCGCCCCTGTCAGACAGAGGAGGGGCCCTGACAGAGTGATTACAATGGCACCATAAAAGCAAGCTGTTAGATTTTATATTATGTTTTTGATGCATTTTCTGACTCTATTAATGCATCCTGCGTCATTTTTACTGTAAATTCAAATAAAGATAAGTTTGCATTGTTCATAAAATAATTACAGCAAACACAGGTATGTTATATTATAGTCATTTTGTGCCAATTGTACCAAGAAGATGCATTTTAATGGATATATTTTGTATTTTCTACATCATCTATCCTTAAAATACAATGATACTATACTTTAATGTATTGTTATTTTATTGTCCTTGTGTTTTATTTATTGTAGAGCAGTCTGGTGGTTATTAAATGAGGTTAATCAATAAAGTTGAAATATATTTTGGATTTTAAACATATTTGCTGTTAATATTTGATGGTATTTCTCCGTAAATATTTCAGACATTTTTAACAGTGCACTTAAAGGAAGTAAATAACAAAAACAAAACTATATTTGTGATTGAAAAGTACCTAAATATCCAGCATTAATGTAGTTTTATTCCTTAATAGTTATGTTTTAATACGTTCAAAGCCAAAAAATGAGCCTTACCTTCGTTGAGCCATTTTAATTTCTATTATTTTGTGCAGTTTAGTTTTTAAATCGTATAATTGAAAACTTTCCAGCATAATTTTATCTCTTTTATTGGGTGTTTGTCTGGGGTTTTCAGCGTTCACAAGATATTTATCACTGAGATCAACTATAAATTGAAACATGGCTGCTTTATGTTGCATACATCTGAATTTATGTTGCATTAATTCTCGTTAGCATGTTAAAATATGACCCTGGAGTGTTTTTGTTAAGATGGAAGAGGCTTTTTAAGTGTGATTAAACGCTGTAATGGCCCACTGCAGCTGAGTCTTCATTTTGTATGAAGCAAGTGAAGTTTCTGCACATACTTTAGGGACAGATGAAGAGGAATGGTGCTTTTTAGCAGCTGACAGCATCTGTGTTATCATCCACTGTGTTACACTGAGCTTTGAAAATGACTCCTTGGAGAAATGTAAGCGCTCAAAAGAAGAGATTTCACCACAACATCGTCTCTGAAATTAGTCAAACCTTAATTTTACTTGGGTTACTGCTTTATAGAAGGTTTACTGCTTTAGGAAAAGTGCAATATGGAGTCAATTTAATATGAATAAGGATAGTAAACATTGTCCTTTTCTCTTTTGACTAACAAACATGATGACATCTGTGTTTGTAACTTGCATAACTGTTTTGAAAAAGCTAATAAGTTACTCCAAATGATTAAATAAACACTTAAAACACTTTAAATCTCTATAATGTAACAATACAAAGTGGAAAGAGCCATTACCTCCATTACTTCCTGTTTCTACGGCTGCCCAGAGAGGACAAACCAAGTGCTGGAAAAGCAAACTCTTATTTCTTTTTGAGTCTACAATCCAGCATGAAGACACAAGACATTAAGACTCAATTTAGTTGCTATATTTTAAAGCAAACTCTTCAGAATGTGCCTTATTTTCTGTCAGGTTTGTTCAAACTTGTCCCTGCAGGGCCACCGTAGACATGTGGAAATGCAACGTTACCACCAGACGCTGTTAAAAATCTCATCTTTAAAGGTTATAAAGTGTTTTCTGAATGAATCTAGTAAATAATGAATCTATACTTGAATAAATAACAGAAAAAATGGCTTTGTTGCTTTTATTTTATGATTAATTGCTATTTTTGGTGCAGTTCTTAAGCGTTACGTTAGATTTGTGTCTGTTTTGGTTTAGTGTAGTGACGTTAAAAATAGAATTTGAGGAAACACAAAGAGAACATCCACATAAGGAGTGAGAGGATAATCCCTCGAGAGCATCTGAATGCACCAGTTATGTCTGTTTCGTCTCTGTCCCGGTCCAAAGAGGCTAAAGCAGGTCCTCACAGACACAACACTGGCTGCTGTCACTGGCTTTTTAACAAACGCAATGTGAACTAATGGTTTTACACCGACAGCCAGTGGCCTTCTGCCAGACTCTGAGTCCATCTGTGAGTGACCTCT
This sequence comes from Rhyacichthys aspro, assembly GCA_036850595.1. NCBI lineage: Eukaryota > Metazoa > Chordata > Actinopteri > Gobiiformes > Rhyacichthyidae > Rhyacichthys > Rhyacichthys aspro. The sequence goes on along the minus strand of CM072157.1, from coordinate 22,138,647 downwards.
GAGTCTGAGCCTGAGGCCATCGCTCACTCACTCTGCCTTCATGACCCCGCCGTGACCCCGACCGAAGAGTCAATGTTACATAAGTTCACATTTGGACTATTGAACTTAGAAATACTGGGCTAAAAATACCTTTTACTACATAGATGACCTCATAGGAAGTAAATATCCCAGTTAGGACACGGCCTTTCTGTGTTTCCATGAATATTTAAATGAAATAAAGATACTGATGAACACTTTTATGTGAGTATTTTGTTTCTCTGAATAACACTGATTAATCCAAACAGAAAAGAGACAAAAGCTGCACCAGTTTTCTAAAGTTTATGGGATATAATCGCAGGGCTAACACTCAGACAACTTTCACTCTCTTATTGATTCACTATGGCCCATTTAGATTCTTTCATTTACCTGCAGTGGTGCACTGGTCCCAGAAGAACCCACTAAAACAAAGGGAGGACATGCAGACTACACACAGAAGGGTCAACTCTTCTATTTTAACACAGTTTTAACAGATCACTGGGTCATTACAGACGTCAATGGGACAGTGTTGGGCTTGAAACACTCAATCATAACGTCCTGATTGAGACCCTTTTATTTATATAGCCCAATATCACAAGAAAAAACTATTAAACTCTTAAAGGGAGCACAGGGTTTTTATAATGTATTTAAAAACATGCTTCTTTACGAAACGTTACTGACAGTTTCTCAAACATCCTGACTCAGACTTGAATCCTATTTATGCTCCAAAGGTAACAAAGCAAACAGAAGTTGTCAGGAACATTTCCATCCAGTCACAATAATCATAAAAAGTAATGGCATTGGTTTGATGAATTGTTTGAATCCAAATAACCTCGTGCTGCAGCTGGATTCTCACAAGATTTGGGAGTTTCCAAAACTCTCATAAATCCATCTTGTATCGCTCCAAACAAACTCCTTGAGTCGAACCTTTGTCTCATTAGACTCTTGTGACCAATGATGTTGCAGCACTAACAGGAAGAGGAGGGGTTTAATTTGAAGAAAGCAACTATCGCTCTCTTCTCCTCTTTGTTATCAAAATGACTACGACAAAAGACGTTAGCGTTGACGCTGCTATCGAAACAGTTTGATCAGAAGTAGAGAGTATTTGTTCTTTGAAAGAAGCGCAAACAGTGGCAAACAGTTAAAGAAACCTCATGGAGGCGGAGACTAGTCGGTGCTTCATCCAATCAACACCAAGTTTTCAACAGAAGGCGCCTCCCTTTTGCAAACGAGTCAGGTTAGTATCCAAGACCCAAACATACACATGGTAAAGTTTACTGGAGAACTTCATATTGGTTCAACATATAACACTTGGAGAGATTTCCATAATGTGCTCTGATGAGGCTTTTGTGAAGTCCTGCTCCGACAGCGACAACAACAAACGGGATGTAAACATACAGAGAGGCTTTTTCAAATTAATCACAAATTCATCTCCGATAAAGACTCGGAGGAAACAGAGAAAATGGAGCGAACGACACCAATCACATCAAGTGTCTTTCCAGAGACGTCTCATCCAATCACATTAGAATACATTAAACCAGCGGGACACGAGCTCTTCCTAAATCACGAGCTCTCGAATCACTCCGACAAGGATCTGTGATCAAAATCAGACTCGAACCGGAGGAAAACTGCTGCGGATTTAATGGGAATAGCATTAATGGAGAAAATGAAGGTGATGTCACGGAAAATAGGAATAATTTGAAAAGTTTTAGGTATGGATTTTGGTCTGTGGTGTTTTCCTTATTGTTTCATTCTTAAATTGATGAGGAATTATCAGCAGTTTAGTATTTCAATTGTATTGTTTGGTTCTGAAAATAGGATTAAAAAGCACCATTAATCCACAGAATACACAGAACTGAGCAAACTTTTCTTAGATTGAGATTTATTTATATATTATTTGTTCAGTAATGTGCTTTTTAAGGAGATCATCGTTAAACCATTCAGTTACAGTGACATAAAACCTTTTTATAATCATCAAAATTGTCGTTGTTAAAAGTGTTGCGCAAAAAGTTGGTGTTTTTTTTTTCTTGATACGTTTCAAAATTTTGTGTTGTCTGTCCGAACATTTGTAATTGATTGATTGATTGATTAATTGATTGGAATTGAGACTGCACACATTCAGTTCTAATGGAAATAGACTTTTCAAACTAAAAGGAGTTAAAAATCATAACAAGGAAAATGATTTATTCTAAAGTCTTAGAGATACACATTTCTTTAATCTAACCATTACCTTGGGCTTTCAGACTCTTTACAATAAACGTCTGTGATCAATAACCTGCAAAGATTTAAAAGACAGACACAAGTTTATTATAAAAAGGAAGTGTTAGCTCAGCCACAACTACAACAATAACAACAGCAGCACAGAGTCAAAGATTTTAGCTCAGGTTTAAAAAGTCTGATTAAACAAAGGCAATAAAACCGTGACTAAACCCGACTCTATCAGCGTTTCTTTATCGGTCTCTCTCCTCTTTGCGTCACCGCTCATAGATTTTTCTCTCTTTTTAAGTAGCCGCCATCGACCTCGACATCCATCTTCATTTTATTACATTTCCAGACGGACGTTTGCTTTGCCTCAAATCCTTCAGAGTCGAGCGGCGTGAGCGAGGAATATCTGCAGACGACTCTCCAACGAGCCTCGATTCAAAAAAGCGGATTAATAGAGACTGAAGATGAACGTTTGTAGAAAGTTATTTATTTGTTAGATCAATATAGTCCACACTTTGATTGTAATTTGAGAGTATTTGTAAAGGAATTTGGGTAAAATTAGAGCGTTTAATTTTTGTTAATGATGTCAGTTCAGTAAAAAAAAAGTAATATGTGTGATTTACAGATTTAAATATTCTGTAATGACTTTTCAAATAAAGTCTGAAGCACAAAGTGAACATATTAATGCACTTTAAGTTACTGAATTTTATAAAGTTTAAAGTTATTTGTCAAATCATTGTTGCATTCATTTATTGGACTGTCATAGATACTCACTTTTGAATCTGAACAATCCAATTAATTCTTTTGTGTAAAATTTAATGCAATACAAAAGTTAAAGTATGACAAAGTTAAATGATTCAAAATAAAATGGATTACCTTCTGTTAAATTGATGATAGAAGTGTTTTTATTAAAAGTAATTGTGATTAATTACAGACAGATTTGCAAATAATTATTTAATTTTTGTTCATCGATTCAAATCCCTAAAAGGAATACATCATAAAATGTGCAGGTGTCAACAGATGTTATTAGTGCAACTTAAATTAAATTGAGAATTGAGAAACAGATCATTTTATCCACAAAGCACTGAATCCAAAGATGGTTACAAACATATTTTTTTTCTGTTGAGACTGAAATAAATAAATAAATAAATAAATAAATAAATAAATAAATAAATAAATAAATAAATAAATAAATAAATAAATAAATAAATAAATAAATAAATAAATAAATAAATAAATAAATAAATAAATGGAGCTGTGTGGCAAATTATCAGCTTTAATTTGTTCATGTTGCCCCACACTTTTGACGCCCAGCTTTACGTCACTGCTACTTTCCAAAAGCTGAAGTATAAAAGTGTATTTAAATGACAGCATCTTTTTTTCATCTCGCTCTCGCACCTGAACGAACCCACATCATTTCCATAATCACTCAGGGGTCTCTGCATTGTGCCTTTAGAAGACGCCAAAGCAAAACCACCCTGAACCTCCGTCAGCGATTCTAAAAGCTGCTGATCCACGCCGCTGCACGTTGATGTGAGCGGGGTTATATTACACATGTTTTATGATGGAAAATGGAGCGGAGCAGCTGAGAGAGGCAAAATGGGGCAAGAGTTCGGTTCATACTCGAGTCATTTGGTGTTAGCTTACTCCAAACATTATAAAGAGGAACTAATGAGTTGTAACTTTATACTTTCAAAAGGAACAGAGGCTTAACGTGGAGCAAAGTGTTTTATTAGTGTTTGGTTAAGGCTCATAAGGCTTTTACAAGAAATATAATAAAACAAGTGACAGTCTCTAATCAGTCTGAGCTCATTTCTGTAGACTTTCCACTAACAGCGCCATCTAGAGTCTCTCTGTAGAAAAGCTCAGTGTCATTTGGTCCAGAGCTGAAAATGCAGCTGAGAAAATAAGAACCAGGAGCGACTGAAGTTTACCACAAGAGTAAACACACGATAAAGCCACTTCAGAAACAGAGGTCGGTAGAATCAGTCCAGTCCAGAGGTTAATATTGATGCTAGATGTGTTTGAATATATTTGCAACATAAACAAAGAGTGAGGAGTAATTTATAAACGAGCTACAGAGGCTTCTCCGTCACATTTTATTAACAACAACAATGAGACTTGGTTTTTATGTCTTTGGTTTAATGTGAGGTTTCTAAGGTTTGAAAAGTGCTTGAACATTTGATAATGTGCTGTATCCGTCAACATTAACATAACATCTAATAACACAGGCTGCACATTGCTTACTTATACATTTATGATTACTTTTACTGTTCTGAGGAGCTGGAAAAGGGCCTAAAAACTGGTAAAAATCTGTCTAATCCCGTCTCTTTCAGATGATGCTCACAGACATCTGGATGAACTCGCTCTCGGGTTTGTTTCGAGTGTGGGCCCCGCTCTGTTTGCTTTATTCGACAGCAGTAATTTAATGTTTCTGCCTGTTGTTGAGCGGGATGCAGCAGCCGGCGAGCCTCACGACTCCGAAGGTGGTAATGTTTCACTTCGACAAACTACAGCCCCGTGAAATCCAAACGGGCCGGGACGCTGACTTCTGCACCAGGACAGTGTCTCTGCAGCCTCCACAAACCCTCCAAGTTCATCTAAATGCTAATTGTGGTTTGATGGCAGTCGAGGGGATCCTCTCTTTAAGTATCCACATGCTTCTTTTGCACTTTCTCTGGTGTTTAACCACATTTTACTTTATTTATTTATTTAAATGTAGACCAAACACCACATAGTTCTTCATCTGTTTACCTTATTTTACCCCTTGTTGCTGAAAGGTATTTAGTTTCATAATTTAAGCTTCACTTTTTCTTGTGTTTACTTTGTTCAACCAAGTCCAGACTCTAATCTAGCAATCGTAACGCTGGAGTAAATTGACTAAATTGAGTTTAGACCCCCTTAAGTTATTAATGCAAATGCAGGCCGCAGATACAACTCTCCGAAGCCTCTGCGTTTACATTTGCATGCTCCGCCCGAACTGCTGCTTCAGGTTCATTAAGGCATCGATCACGGGACACGAGTGTGGGGCTGAATCTTTATGTGGAGCTCGAGCAGTGACATGGACAATGTCAAACGTCCAATAAACCTGAAAATACTGGCTGTCATAACGTCATAAAAGTGCCAGAAGCAAGTTAGTTTAAGTATTTTATCGAGTTTAGACCAGACTGAAGACGTAAAATGAGTGAAAGATAAGAAAAGAGGCAGACAGCAATTGTTTTAAGACGTGATTTCACAAGAGACTTCACCAAAACAAATCAACTGTGTGTAAGCTATTTGCAGACCAAACTATTTACAAAAGATATTCAATAAAAGTCAGTGTTTCACCGAGATCCACGACAGGATCATGAGGCAGAGATGGACAGCTGTGAAATTAAATCAAACACAGACGATAAATGAGTCAAAATGAATGGTTACCTAGAGTTTACCTCAGTCTCTTTAAGTGTGAAGTTAATTGGACAAAAGAGAATTCTCACTCAGACAAAATTCAGAATCTAAAGTGAAATTTCGCCTGTGTATCTTGTCTTGTTCTGGTCAGAAATGATCATATCACAAGAAGAATGTAAGTAAGTCAAAACATTGCATTCTCCGTCCACGTCTCTAAAATGTAAGACATTGGTGCAGCTCTTTCAAAATAAAGTTAGAAAGCTGGGAATAAACGGAGAACAATCTTCTACTAATGTTTACTGCGACTACGACTGACACAAACGATGATGTACAGGCCTTTTTATTCAAGCTAATGACAACACAACTACATTTTAAAAGTTTGAATACTCATAGAGAAGCGTATTGTTTACTGTGACGCTGCTTTCCTCCGATCCTTCAGTGGAAACATGGTTAAATAGATCTTGATTAATGAGATTGTGCAGTTTTATAAAGCTCTGGAACCCCATCATTATGTAATGTTTAGCCTACTGCTCTAATGTCCGTGTGTAGGTGCTGTGTTTGCATTTGAGGCGAAGGGGACTGCAGCAGTAATGACTTATTGACTCGTTACGTAACTTGACTTTTCGGCCTTCGCTCCGTTTGTCCTCCATCCGCCGTTCTCCACTTTTCCGCTCTTCGTTAAAGCCGCACATTTATGACCGGAGTTTACGATCTTTGACTCTGTGACTCACTTTCTCTCCAGGTGATCTTTGGACGGTTCGACGGAGTTTGTTTTTATTGCCTCTAACGCCGTCTTCTCCGGTGAGTCACCTCCAATAAGTTCCTCTGAAGACTTTGAGACTACTCTGACAGAGACAAACAGTCAGACAGCGCTAAAAGGTCAGGTTCTGATGATTGTTTGAGTTGTTATTGAGTGTTCTGACATTCACTTCAAGGCAATATCTGTGGAAACGACTCTTTATAAGGCTGACTTTATCCTATTACTGGGCCCTCAGCGTCATGTCTTATCTCAATCATAAAGTGTATTTAATCATGCAACACTAACCGTACAGACATAAACTACAGTGAGCAAAGAAAAAAACAAAACATGCAACTAGAAACGACACAAGAAAAATGTAAAAAAAAAAAAGTGCAACTAAACAGAAATATGAGTTTCCAATCGAAACAAAATAGAAAACGATAGGTTCCACTTCCCCGGCCGACTCTCCTGATTCTTTCTCAGTTCATGACAAAGATTAATTTCAGTTCTTCCTTATTTTAGATAAACAGTGACTAATGGGAAGGTCAGATTAAGCTCAGAGAAAGTAGTGTTCAAAGGGAGGGGATCCAGACCCATTTTTCTTTCTATTTTTATTTATTTATTTATTTATTTATTTATTTATTTTTTATTTATTTTTATTTTATTTTATTTTATTTTTTTATTAATTTTATTATATTATTTATTTATTTTTTTAAATTTTATTTCATTTCTATTTATTTATTTATTTTATTTCATTTCATCTTATTTTATTGAGAGTTAGCTCATCAGACTTTACTTTGAGAACAATGTGGCCTTGATTATCAGTTGTCACTATTTATAGCAGTAATAAATGATAATACAGGATCTTCCATAAGTTACTATATTAGGCTGTGTATTAGGCTATATTTGCTGACATCATAACTTATGATATTGTGGACAATCACCTATTTACTCTCTCATTCTTTCTCTCTGAGTAATTTAGAATCAGCAGAAGAAAAAAAAAACATAAAAGTAAAGGAAAGACATTAAATCTGTAACAATGCACAACTCTGTGTAACGTTAAGCCAACACCTGTTAATGTAAATGAATTATAACATATGCATAAAACACAAATAATAACGACTCAATCCCATATGATCTCAATTAAATCTTAAATTTATCAAATCTACCTTCATCCTTTTTCAAAACTTTGACATAAACTTTGTAATAGTTCTAGACACATCCAGCAAACCCTCAAATCAAACAAGTTTTAAAAGTTACTACCCACTCTTCTTTATTTTTATCCTGGAAATTTGCATTAAACATTAAATAATAAAAGTTTTCAGTGGCTCTAAACTTTAAAGCCATCACTTGTGTTTTTCACATTAAGAGGAAGTGTGTGGGAAAGACAATAAAAGCACACAACGGGGATTTAAACCATAAAATCTTTTACATCCATTAATGTCCTCATCCATAATACAGACAGTGTGAAGTATAAGATTACCACCGAGGTTTGGAGTTTACTTCATGATTGTTTTCATGAAATTTTAAACAGCTTCGGAAGTTTTCAGTGAGATGTTCTTCATAAAAAACGACGGTAAAAGTCCCAAAGGCAGAGACAAACAGTGCACTTTTCTTCTTTCATATTAAATCCACACGACAAAATGGCTTCACAGAGACCAGGAAGTGGTTTAAGATGCAGCCAATAACACAATTAACAATAAAAAAACCAAAATGGCGTAATATTTTGTGACTTCTTCGAAAAGGAACGTGTTTTCTCGGAGCTCCTTCCACATGAACTCTTTACTGTCTGAGCCGTAAACAAATAAATCCCGAGGCCCACGCAGCTCTTGGACTCTCTCCGAAGCCTTCCCTCTCGTTTCTCAACAAAGTAGCTCTTGTATCATATTTTTTACAACTCGAGGTAAATAACGCACGAGACGATTGCGCTTGTTAAACCGTTTTACAGCTCGACGGTTTAACGAGCGATTAAAGACAACACTGGTCCCTCTCTTTTTCAGGGCTTCGAGGTCAACGTCCGAGGCTATTGTCATCGCATTACGACAGGTCACGGCCTCTGTGTTTGCTCTCTCTCGACTCTGAATAAACAATGACCAACTGTGTAGACTCCAAATGATCCCAGAGCAAACGTAGTATAAACACTGCTGTGAAAAAGTGTTTGCCCCCTTCCTGATTTCTCATTTTCCTGCACTTTTTTCACACTTTAATCAAATGTGTTTAAATATTAGACAAAGATAACTCAAGTAAAGCAGTTTTAAGTCATTATTTTATCCATCAACAGAAAATGATCCCAGAGCAAACGTAGCATAAACACTGCTGTGAAAAAGTGTTTGCCCCCTTCCTGATTTCTTATTTTCCTGCACTTTTTTCACACTTTAATCAAACGTATTTAAATATTAGACAAAGATAACTCAAGTAAACATAAAAAGGCAGTTTTTAAGTAATTATTTTATTAATTAAGGGGGAAAAAAACTCTCTGAAGCCATAATTAGGCGTGTGGCGAGTGAAATTTAACTTTCCAAAAAATTTAATTAATGATTAAAGAAATAAGCAATTACTTTACTTTACACAGGGCCGTGCAGGTTCAGATTTTTTACCTTAATAAATAATCTAGATAACATTTCTATTACTAATTACCTGTTATTTTTATCTCCACCTTCCACAGATAAACCTGTCTCTTGGACTTGCTCTGAGACAACCTCGGCTCAAGGTAAGGACTCGTCGTCAAGGTAACAATCATCTTTATCTTTGGAGTCGTAATAATTAAACTTTCCTGGAAATAACATCGGAAGAGTTTATGTTTTTATTGCTCTGAGTTCTTTCTCTCAGCACAAACAGGTGAGTAATCTCTCAGATCGCTGATAGCTGCTGCGAAGATTCACGGTTTAAAATATGATTTGAGGACACTGGGGTTAAGACTGTTATCTGCAGCTTTGTGCCACTGTGTCAGGAGGGGCTTGTTTAAGATTAAAACTGGAGATGATTTATAGATTATCCCAAAATAAGACGACCAAAACGTAAGACGAGAGCGTGAACAGAAAGAATAATGTAAATATTGAGAGTTAAACTGGACACTTCAATCAATCGGTTCATAATTCAAAGCCAAATCTGAACAAATCCCATTGTTTTCTTTCTCTTCCTGTTAATCCACTGCATTTATTTCACAAATGTGGCAGTAAAAGCTGTGAGTGACTGGTCAAAGGTCACTGAGTCATTCATGGTGTGACATTATCATGGAAATATTAGCCTCAGCGTTCACAGCTCGGTACAGATCTGCGCTCTCTCATGAAAGCCCTGGGATTTATGCAGATGTATTCAGAGAAGATGAGGCAGGAAATCATCCATCTTTCCTCCTGTTCCTTTTCGCCGTTCCTCGAGCAACTACATCATTTGCAAGAAAGTCGTCCGGAAGAAGCAAAGAGACAGTAACAAGCAACAAGAAGAAGTGTTCTGTCTCTGATGTTCAAGCACGAAAGAAAGGATAATAAGCTTTAAACTATGCAGCAAAAGTAGCAGACTACATTTTACATTAACATTATATACGGCAGAGAAAATGCTTAAAAGATAGAAGACATGTTGGGGTGGTGGATGGGACATACTGAGATCTTGATCCTTGAACAAAGCTCATTTTTGAGTCGTTTTGTGGCTCCATCAGAAAAAAAAGAACGAAACACAATGGCTTTTGCATTAGACTATTTTGTATTTGACACAAAAAAGGTAAAATCAGACCAATTTTTCATCACAAAAAAAGTTAAATCAAAGTTTAGAGCTGACCTGAAACTTTTATCTTTGGAGTTTCTCGTTGTAGACTGTAGTGATCCTGGAATTATCTCTGTCTCATTAAACACTGAAGCACTGACAACATTTATCCATGTTTCATTTGCTCCTGTTTCTATATTTTTATCTTTTTTGAGCTGTTTCTCTGTAAAATACGACATATTTCCAACAGAATAACACATTTCCTTGGTTTATTTCCTTGTTCCTTCGTTGTTGACAGCTCCTTTTTACCTGAAGTGAGCTGTGATTGGACAAAAATCCACAATTTTCTGTTAAAATCCTTAATTATAAAGACTAGATCACGTCTTAAGGTCTCATTTTTTCAGATGATTCCTGTTACAATAAACTTTAGGAGATTACACTGAAAAACTAAATGAAACAGTAAAAAAACAATCAGGAAATTGACTTTTGTGTTGTGTGTTTTGCTTTACAGAACAACTCTTTCTATCTAATTGAGTCGTTCTTTTATATGTTGTCACCTTTATTCAGTTTGTCTTCATAACAATACACTAAGCTAATATCCCAGTATTCTTTGGTTGTACTTCCTTAAAGCGTAGTGGGTGATAACATTCGTTTACTCTGCAGTGAGTTTAGGGAAAGTGGCCGTAAAGAGGAGGCAGATTGGAACATTAAATCATTAGACGAGGAGGAATGTGTGGAACAAAACAGAGAGAGGTATTTACATTACACTGGCAGAGACGAGCGAGAGTTATCCAAACGGACCTCAGTAACGGGACATAAATAACCTCACACTGGGTTCTCACTGGACTTTGGAGGTGATTCTCCAGGACTTCTCCAGGACATAAACAGCGATGATGGCTGTGCAATGAAATAGATGCCACAAAGAACCAAACGGAGGGCAAATAAGAGCAAAAAACAACAACAAAGAGACAAAACTATGCAAGAAATAGAAAAAAATAGAGTTAAAAAAGATCATACTCACAACCGTAAAAATCAAAAAGTTACAAAGACCAGATCTTGACACTGTGAATGTTTATTTTTGTTTGTTTTTTCTACGTTTGGGAAAATAAACGGAAATTAGCGTTGTGCTAAATCTGGCGCATTTACAGCAATTTGCATTTTTTGTTCATTAATATGCACTGTCCCGAACAAATAAATTAATAAATGAAAATTAAAAAGCTTTTTGAACAAACGGTGATTTTGAACCAGTCTTTGTTGTTTGATTGAGTTCCAATTTCACAAAAACTAAAGAAGGGATTAAAATAAAGTGAGCAGTTTTCAAAAAGGGGAGAATAATGCACTCATTTTATGGAAAAAGAATTTTATTTAGATGTATTTAAATGCCCAACTTAAACTCATCTACGTGATATTTCTGCAGAGGAGCAAAGATTGAGATGAGAATATACGCTTTAAGAAACGTTTGCTTAAAATTTTGTGTACAGCTGAAAAAATACATCAAATGCATGTTAATGTTAATGTTAATATAGAAAAGCACTGATATATTTTATATTAGTTTAGAGGAAATTACTTCAGAATTGTCTAAATCTAGTCTAAATGCATATTGTTTGTCGATGCATTAAAAGGTTAACGCTTAAAATTGACAATAAAATGCTAATTGACAGTGTTGTGTATCACATTTAGGCAAAAAAGTACTGGATTGAGGAAAACGTAAACAGACAATACAGTATTTGACTTAATAATACACAATAATATTACACTTTTTTCCAATAACTGATCTAAGTCCAATATTTCGTGACCCTCTATTGCCCCAGATGTTTCCTGATCATTGAGAAAAGGCTGTTGTGAAGCTGTTGTGTGAGAAACATCGATCGAGCGCTGATACGGTCTCGAAGCCCGTCGGATCGACCCCTGAACGAGTCAGACTCTTGTGATGAGTTCAGGCACCGCTGCTATTCTTAGCTCAGCTCGTTCTGTGTTGACTGGTGGCTGCTGTCGTCGAATAAACATTTATATCTGTGAAGTTTATAGCAGAAAATGCCCTCGGTGTTAAACCAGGACCAGGAATTAAACAACATAGTAGTAGTAAGTAGTAGTAGTCAAAGTGTGTACTCAAGTAGAACTAAAGAAGTTGGTCAGTTCAACAAAATATCCTGTCAAACTTTTGATTTATTGGACGAGTAAGTCAAATAAAATGTAATAATACTACTATTAGACTAAAGATTGAATGTTAGGGACAATTATTGGTCTTTATTTTTGTCAACAAATGGTTCCTTTCTATTTAATTATACCTTAAGACATTTAGTATCGATGGACTATAGGTTTTTGCACCTTTCACTAGTGTTTCTCAAACTTTACTCACCAAGTACCATCTCATTATATATTTCTCTTCATATACAGTAATGATTCTGGACATAAACAGGTCTAAAGTGAGTTGAGTTCAGTTTAAATACAGTTTAAGTGCTTCTTGTTGGACTTGAATGAGTCTAGGGCAGTTTTAGTTTGATTTTAACAAGCTTTATGTTGTTTAAGTTGGTCTTTGAAAGGTTTTCATTGGTTTTAGTTGGACTTTAACAGGTTCTAAATGGTTTCAGTTTGACATTAATAGATTTTAACCGATTTTAGTTGGACTTTAATTGCCTCAAGTTGTTGCAGTTGGTTTTTATTTGGACAAAATAAAATGGATTATAATGGGCTCTCTCTGGTGGAAGATAATGGAGCTGGATTAAAATAAAAAATAAGTGAAGTTCGGGTTATCATTTTTATTCATTTACTATTAATGGTTTATCAATAGTTTACTAATTATTATTTTTTAGTGTGGCTTCTGTTCACATTTTTCATAAATCTAAACAACAAAGTCTGAGCTGGTAATAATGACAAAACCAGAAAGTGACTCTAAGAAAAATAAGTAAATTCAAGCGTTAGTTTGATGTTTTTCAGATGAGCCGTTTGTGTCTCAAACACTCTGTGACGAGGCTGGAGCTAACTCTGTGTGTGTTAAAACCAAACTAACAACAGCACAATAAACGTGAAGCCTGATTTATTGTGTGGAACAGTACAGTTTTATCAACAAAGTGACACTGAAAACACAAATATTTATTTAGTAAATCACTTATTATCAGTTAGTTCCTTTTCTGTCGACGTTGATTTGGGACTTTATTCACAGCAGATTGTTAAGTGTTAGTGTAAAAGTGTGAGCAGCAGTAGAATAAAATAAAATAAAATAAAATAAAATAAAATAAAATAAAATAAAATAAAATAAAATAAAATAAAATAAATAAAATAAAATAAAAAATAAAAAATAAAATAAAATAAAATAAATAAAATGCATATACTGGAACTACAAAGACAATGAAACCAATGTCTAATTTCCAATATCTTTTGACCAAAATTTGATCAAAATGGTACAATATTTAGTCAACATGAAAGTCTTTGAGAGTCTTATTTGACAATGAATATACGTTTAGATTCATATGTCAATTTATTTATTTATTTATTTTTCCCCAGGCCACTATTTGACCATTAGGTTGTTATTATGGCTCAACTATAGCTTTTTATTGCTGTTTGAATTTCTGTCAACAATGAAAACACCTAAAAGTCAATGGAAACTACAATGAAATGACCTACATTCCCCAAAATAACCACTACTTTACGTTGATTGGTGCATTAATGAAAAAATGAATTAGCCTAATCTAATCTAATAAAGTCTGTTAACGGCCGAGCACTTTACATTTTTTGTCGTTTTGTGCAGGAACTGATGTAAACAGAGGCTGCATTAGGACTCTGCCTCAGGGACTCAGTGCATAAACTAAATATCCAATAAAAAGCTTATTAAACAGATCATTAAACGTGACATTAGGCCTTAGCACAAACTGATGGGAGCGACGCAGCGGGAGAACCAGCTGCACTCATGTTCCCATCAGGCTCGGCGCTGCAGACACATACAGAACATGCCTTTACATCACACGGCGGGTCGTTAGAGACACGAGGAGCGGACAGCTGCTGCTTTTATCGCTCTAACGGACGCAGATAAGAAAGAAGGTGTGGAAAACCGCCGCCGCTCGACGGATAAGGCTCCTTCTGAGGCGTGAGCTTGTACTTCTTTCAATTAATCATCAATCATTTCCATGGAATAAGAGTCACGCTCTTGTCAGCTGCACAAATGAGTCACCGAGTTCAAATGTACCTGTGTAAAGGTTATCGAGCACAGAAGAATGAACCATCTTCTGTACAAATGGAATAATAAGTAATAATGTATTCACTCTTACTCTATAGTATTGTGTATATTTATTTTTACTTCTTTATTTTCTTGTGTTTGTTTGTAACTGAGCGACTGTGACAAAGCTGTTTCTCTGTGGATTCATTTGGATTGGTTAAGTCTAACATATCGTCATATTTAATTTGTATATAGCTGGAATACTTTCATAAAAACACTTAGACATTATGCTAATTGGTAGCACATATTTACGGAAACAGCATAAAGAGTCATTACAGCTGTGGTCCCAGGGTTGAGGGTAAATAATGAGCTTTAACAGCTTATTGTTTTTACCAGTTTTATCACTAATGATTGTAATAAAAAGTCCGGCCTCATCATCTGTCATGAAAAAACTAAAATTGATGCCTCTATTTAAGTAAAGGATGCCCCCATTTGCTATTAATCTACACGGTTTGTCAACACTGAATTAATGGAGATGGGAAAAAAATCATTTTTTCTATTCGGGCACTGAATCAATCGAGTAGAAATTGAGAAGGAAATGTGCATAAATATTGTAAATTTGTTCAAAGATGGCAACAACTGCAGGATCACACTGGTCTAACTCTGAACTCAGACCCAGAAGTTTGACGTAAGCTCTTGAATTATTTTTGAAACAGAGGATAGTGATATGTTTTTAAAGAGACAGAGGAAACATCAGTTTATGAAAATATATCTGTGTAAAATGAGCTTAAAATGGCTGTTGTGGCCCATATTGATGACATCCTACTTATATTTATGAGAATTTGCATAAATATAAGTGTTCATAGCCTCTTATACCATTTCTAGTTTTGGAAAAGTCATGGAAAATGGAAGAAAAATAATAATTTTGTGAAGGAAATTTAAAATGTTGTTGAGTTTTGTGTTGAGTATAATTGCATTTTTGTCTTTTTAAGTGTCATCACTGGTTGTTTTATATTGTTTTGGGGTTTTTTTTATGGAGGACACAGTGTTAAAACAGCCTAATGTTTTTATTCCACTCTTTGAAAAAGTGAGCGTTGAGAGATTTGTCCGAGTGCACATTCAGAGTGACGTAATCCCATTGTTTCATGTCTTTTAGTCGACATTTATTAGTGTCAGAAACAGCGGGACGGATCACCTTGTGCCTAACGATACGTGGCGTCGGTTTAACGTGAAGGCAGCACAAGTCTATTTTGGGCTAATGTCCCGTCAGTGCCATGACTTTTATTTGCTGCGAGTTAAGAGAGCTGACGGCTGGCAGATGTTATTAGTGTCAGAGAAAGAGAGCGCTGACTAAGACGGGGATGACATTTGTTTCTCGTAAAACGTTGTAATGTCTTTTTCTGGAGGGCAAAAACCTTGAACATATGCTGTTGGAACAAAGTGTCTGGAGTGTTATGGTTCATGATAGAGAGCAGAAGTGTCAAAATATGGGAAAAAATGGGAAAAAATGATCACACTGACAAATCATCCATCAAAAAAACCATTGTTAAGGTAGTATTATAAAAACAAATTAATGGAAAACACAAAGACATTAATCCACATCCACAACTTAAGTAACTGATCAAGAAAAATATGATCTACGACAAATATATAGACTCAAATATTAAAAAAGAGATGCAAAATTCTGGGTGAAAAATGCTTATTGTGAGCATAAATGAGTCTCTGAGATGTGAACAGTTCACAAAGACGTAACACAATGAATAGATTGTGTTACGTCTTTTTTGAAAGAGTTGCTCTTCAAAAAACAACAGATTTCTTTGTATAAAAGTGGCACTTCCTGATTTTCTTTTTTTGTCCCTGTCTCAGACTCCACTCTCCTCCAAAATCAGCCTAGGGACCTCTCCTGCTTCTCTTTTATTAAAAAATAAAACCAGACCAGTTTTTCCTCCACAAAATACTGATACATTACATCAAACTGAAGTTTAGAGTTTACTGTAAACTTTTAACTCATTAAACATTCTGTGATTGAATTGTTAACTACTGCCAATGAATTTCCAGTAGACACAACCGACCCTAAAGTAAACTTTTATATTAAACATTAAATATACTGCATTTTTAAAGCACTATCTGTAACCATCAAAGACTTTCTCTTTTCTTTGTGATAAGCTTTTCATAGAAGAACAAGTTGAAGTGATTAAAGTTATTCCCTGAGAATAGAGTCAAACTTGACCGTTGTTTACTCTTGACAAACTCAGAGAAAGGAGTCTGATTGGATTTAGAAACTCATTTTGGTGGAACAGTGTTTGAAGAAGGGCTGCACAATATAATCAAATTGTTCAATTGTTTCACCAAAAAACCTTTTTCAATGCCATTTTGGGATCTTTTGATTTATTTATTTGGCTAATTGGTCATATTATTTACAACATACACAGATGTATTCCTCCATATTTAATAAATCCATTTGTAGATGTCAATTAGACTGGTCTCTCTCCATTTCACAAACTATGGCAGCCTCAGAGGGTCATGTCTATAAAATGACCCAAAGGTTTATGCAAGGCCAACCATGTAAAGTTTTTCAGTTATGACAAAATGCAATTAAATAAAATAAAATTATAATTTCTTGAATATTTCCGGGTTGTGTTAATAATTGGGAAACTGCTCTTGTTCTTTTAGTTATTTTTTCTACAGAAACACTCTGCAGGTCACAATTTACATTTATGCAAATACAGGGCACTATATTATCCACTTACATGAATAAAACCCATTGATTCTTCTTCGTTACTTATTAAAAAGCGGATGTATTTCTTGTAAAAGAGGCTGTGCCCAGAGCCATTTCACTGAAACCAAGCCTATTACAATTACTATTTAACACTTGAGATACTCCGTCTCCATTTCTGTGTCTGAAATCACCAGCTCTCGTCTCATGAGAAGGTCTGAAGTGGATAAACGCTGTCATTTTCTCCAATTATTGGTAATAAGCAGGTAGCGCTAATTATTGAGTTAGCTGCAATAACAGACCGGGGTCAGAAGAGTGAAATTTGAATGGACAGTGTATGTATTAGTCACGTTGATAAGCATTTACACGACACAGATAGATAAATACTGGATGAACCGACTGAGTTTATGAATTTAAAAAAAAAGCCCAAAAACAAACAAAACAAAAAATAACAAATAAATGTAATCATATTCCTTTGCAGTGAATTGGATTATTTTTATGATTCTTCTTCTTCTTTCTTCTCATTATTATTATTATTATTATTATTATTATTATTATTATTTTATTTTATTTTTTTGTAGCTATTAATTAATTTTATTTTTGTAAGTAAAAATATTATTTATTTATTATTCATTTATTTAATTTTTATTTCCATGTCATACTAAAAATTTTAATTATATCCAAAAGTCTTGTTCCTGTCAATGGCTTCATAAAATACTCCTCATAATCTTCTAATCTGTCCACACAAACATAATATTTGATAAATCCACAGTGTTATTTATCCCAGAAATATGTTTTTTTTTTTTTTTTTTTGTTTTGTCATATTTTTTTAAAGAATAATAAATATGTGAAGCCTGGGCCTGTGAAAGGTAATTTTGTAAATAATCTTAAAGCCCTGGGCCGTCATTTTTAAAGCATGTGTATAAAATTAGTCTTTAAAAGCCCTAGTCCAGCTCTGACCCTGACATTCACACATTCAGGAAACTAGACAAAAAGGTGTTTGATGCGGATTCAGTATCATTTCACTTTATTTTAATCGAAAAACATACCCAATCCCAATCTCAAAGCAAAAAACACAACGTAATTATTCATAATATTCAACCAGGCCAATAAATACATGCACTTCCAATGTTGTTTTCCATAAGCTTTTTCAACCATGTCACACCTACAGATTGTAATTATATCCAATAATGTTCCCTTTGAGAATCCCATTAATGGCTTTATGAATTACTCGAAGCAAACAATAGAAAACATGTCTCATCTGGAAACGCTGATGAACGACTCCGTGTTTCACCAAACGGCTCGACGTAAAAGAGAAAACAGCGTTAGACAGAGCCGTTGCTGGAGGGCCACTTGATTTATTCTGTCAGACACTCGAACGGCGACACGAGCGAGCGTCAGGTGCACTCCAGAAAACAGTAAATGTCTCCTCGACGCTGCGTCTCAATGAGAAACAGAGCCATTCACAGAGACGTAGGTGTGTGAGCGGGGCAGATGTCAGTCACAAACAAGAGGACACTTTTAACACACTGGCTTTTACAAGATTATGTGATTCTTGTGTGTATTCATGTGTGAAAATCCTTCTGTAAAGTCATTTGTCATTTAATGAGTTATATGAGGGATATTTATTACCCGTAGGTTCCCTCTCAGTGGTTGATTTGATTGGATGGACTCGTTTGAGCCAATACGCTACAGCTCTTCATTACTGCAAGAGGTGTGTTAGTGTAGTTTAGTGTTGAATGGGGTTTAACACTGGGTTTAAACCAGAAGAAGAGCACAGCTTGCACCAGTGGCTTCCAGTGTGGCCCAGTGATCACATGATGGTGCAATAAACCTTGTGATTTGAATTAAAATCAGTGGATGTCCTTAGTTTAGGAAACAAGGACATATTTTGAGTTCCCAGTGGTGTGTCTTTGGTTTTTAGTGAAAGGCGTGTCCAGAAAAACTCCACAAATACACACTGAGAGGAAGCTTTACTGGTATAAAATGGTATTTATTTATGTTTCTAAGGGCTCAATAATAAAAACCTAAGTCTCATAATGGAGTAATGATGTCCAGCTGATCAAGCGATGCAGAATGAGCCAAGAGTGTGAGGCTTTAAAAGGAACCCTGACTATTAGTTGACTGTTAGTTTACTTTTTGGGCTTAATATGTTCTTATTGTTCTGTTCTACTAAAATCCATTGTTAGTTGCACTTGAAAACTCCTAATTACTTTAAAAATTGTATATGTTTACTACCTTTTCTGACTATGGAAGTCGCCATTTTTTTACCTGCGCAATGCATTCTGGGACTTTGATGTCATTTGGCAGCAGCTGAGACGAACGTCAAGGTAAAGTTATATTGTTTTGGGCAACGTTTTCTCTTAGATAGTCTTCAACGGTGGAAACAATGCCACCCTGCGTTGCTTTTGGTTGTAATTTTCAATCGAAGGGCAACAACAACAACAGTGACATAAGTCTTCACTGCTTCCAAGTGATCAAAAGAGAAGGTTTGAATGGACTAAAGCCTGCAGACGAGTCCACTGAAGTCCACTGATACCGGATTACTATAGAGGAATGAGATCGGGACGGCCGTTAGACGTCATTACCCAGAATGCATCGCAATGTCAACAACAATGGCGGCGTACGATGGAAATTAATTTTTCAAAATTTATAAAAACTAAACAGTCTTAAGTATTTTTGAGAACACGTTTTTACAGCTGAAGCAAATGTTTATTACACAAGGTCAATTAGTCCTACAAGACGGAGTTTCCTTAAAGATGCAGATGTTAAAACCTAGAAGAGCTCAAAAACTGCTGCATTTAAAGAAATCGAGCTCCGAATGTCATGTGATCTCTGGTGTGTTCTGAAGCGGTCACAAAAGACGAGTTACAACATGATCCCATTGCTTTGATTGATTTGGTTTGTCTCTATCCAACTCAAAATGGTGCATCTTTCCTTCTGTTTAAATGGGACGAATGCAAAGAGGGAAAATCATGCTAAATATTACAACAAATCTAGTCAAAACTGTGTAGAAACAGCCTCAATATTGAAAACTCTAGTTTGCTTTGAGTGAACTACAGCTGCTCGAGTCTGTGTGAGTCTGGGAAGCTGTAAAAATAGAAAATACTTTGTTAGTGAGCAAAACTTTTATTATTATCTTTATCTGGATAGTAATACAATATCGTTCAGACTCACATTCTTCCTTGTCTTGAACTTTTGTAATGTTTTGTCTAGTGTTTCTTTCAAAAAGTGTTTTACGGTCACAGAGTGCTCGACAAAAATGCAAATAAACAGCTATAACTCTGTGCTAAATTTATATGTTTACCCTTTAAGCCAATAATAAACTCTATATATACAAGAGACATTCTCACTTATGATTTATCGTTATTGATAACTTTAAAATTTATCACCGAAGCAGCTCTCGGTCTCATGTATCTCACCGTTGGGCCAGATTTGGAAAGCTGTTTGTTATAAATTAGCAGACGACAGCTACTGCTCCCAGGGAATACAGCATTATGGGAAATATGTCGTCTTAAATCATCTCCTACTACAGCTCGGCTAAAAATACAGCGTCTCACAGAGTATTTCGGTCCTGATGCACGACGCAGATGGGACGTACTCGCGTGACCTAACGGAGTCCCTCTGGAGCGAGACGCTGCTTCAGGAGTTCACAGTCTTTACTGAAGAGCAAATATATTGTTGTATTTGTTGGGTTTAGTCCAAATCGATTCACGGGCAAATTAAAAACCAAGTGAGATCAGGCTGAACAAACTCTAGGACTCAGGTTCACACAAAACTTTGAACTGTAGATTTTAGATAAAGTGCTTCAAAACTGTCCAGATATTGAACATCAAAAATAATAAAATAAAATAAAATAAAATAAAATAAAATAAAATAAATGTGCCCCTTTCTCTGGCATTTAAATGTAAATGTAAATTAAATTGGCCTAAAAGACACATTCATACTATCACAATGTCTTTATATGTCTCTGACTTTAGCCAGCACTGAAGCAGCTTCACGTAAGACAGAAAAACATATCATTTACAGCAAGAAAAGACAGAATAATGTGTTTTACGTTGGTGAAATACCAGTGTGCCTGTACTTTCTGAACAAATACATCTAAAGCAACACAACTGCACCAAACACCATCGACGTGCAACACTGAGTATGTTTTTAGAGGCTTGATTAAACCATCTCAGCTCGATTTTTTCACTTTATCCGAGTTTACAACAAAAAAGATAAACTACTGAGTCTCCAGCCTCTGCTCAGGCCAATGCTGCATTCATGTAATCCTGGTATTTAACAGTATTTAGCCTTTGCAAAGAGAAAAGAAGCTAATCAGACTTTAATCAGTCCAGGAAATAGTTAGAATTTCCTTCCTCTTGCTTATATCTAGTGTGAATGGTTGGGTTTATGACACTGTGCCACAATGAGACCTGTTTTTCTTGACTTTTTATTCATTAATATGTTGACAATGAGAGAAATCAGACCTCAACATCGTTTATTTAAGGTGAGCGTTCAATAAGAGCGTTCAATGCTCTCGTCTCGATGTTTGGATTTGGCTAAACACACTTTACCAACCTGTAAAAAAATACCAGTCCATTAAGAAAAGGATATTCAATCTGAGTCAATACCAACATCAGATTATTATCCTGCCCATGTCATCCTCATCCTTTTGCTTTTATAACACTCCATCTGTCCCCAACAAACTCTACATTTACAGCCTTATTTAGATTTACTACAACTCCACATCAGACCACATTCATATAAAGCCTGAACGATAATAAAAGACCACACTCCTCTTTCTACTCTGTCCTTCCATCTGTTCACTGTCACAGGCCAATGTCACAGAGAAACTTTTACTTTTTGAATGTCATTTTTGAAATAACAGGAAAAT
Organism: Rhyacichthys aspro; assembly: GCA_036850595.1. Classification (NCBI taxonomy): domain Eukaryota; kingdom Metazoa; phylum Chordata; class Actinopteri; order Gobiiformes; family Rhyacichthyidae; genus Rhyacichthys; species Rhyacichthys aspro. The sequence goes on along the minus strand of CM072157.1, from coordinate 22,116,854 downwards.
AGCATCTATAGCATCTTAAAATTCAGTCTAAAAGTGATTTAAATGAGGCACATTTTTGTAGAATGTAATAAACCATGTGCATTATTAACATGTGTTTTGAAAGCATCACAGTTGGAAAGATTGGCTTTTACAGCGTATTAACAGTAGCTATTTAGTTTAAGTGATATATTTGATAGCTCTTTATGCTAAAAGACATCGTTGTTGCAGAGTTTGGAGTGACCAATGTGTGCTCTGATCCCTCTGCTTTAAAATAAACCGAGAATACCTTTTTTGGAAAAGAGAACATCAGAAATACACTATGCTCATCACACAATCACCAAACAATATTAGATAATCTATGAGTTTATATCAATACCATATTTTGTTATCTTTTACAGTCTCCTCCTTTTATGGAAACTGGTTTTAATTTTTAGGATTTGAATAGATTTGAGATGGATTTGAACAGGTTTTAGTTGGATTTAAACACCTTTTAGTTGGATTTAAACAGGTTTTAGATGGATTTGAACAAGATTTAGATTAATTTTAACAGGTTTTAGATTGATTTGAACAGGTTTTAGATGAATTTGAACAGGTTTTAGATTAATTTTAACAGCTTTTAGATTGATTTGAACAGGATTTAGATTAATTTTAATGTTTTAGTTGGACTTGAACAGGTTTTAGATTAATTTTAACAGGTTTTAGATTGATTTGAACAGGTTTTAGATTGATTTTAACAGCTTTTAGATTGATTTGAACAGGTTTTAGATTAATTTGAACAGGTTTTAGATTAATTTGAACAGGTTTTAGATTAATTTTAACAGGTTTTAGTTGGACTTGAACAGATTTTATCTTTGTAGCAAAAATAAAATCTATCTAAAACCTGTTCAAAAAACATCACAACATCTAAAACATCAACTACTCTAGTGTTGCCTTGAGTTTGACTTGTGTGATGGAGCAGAAAGTACAGATATTTGTTCAAAAGTAAAAACTCACCAGATAAATAAATACTAGACTCGACACTAGACTCGACTGTTACATATAATTTTGTTTCTACTGTTTTGTTTCTTGAGTCCGTAAATGTTTCAGTCACATGTCAGTTTCCTCTCGTCGTAGGTGTGTGTTTGCAGAGATCGAGACGTGCCAGGATAAACTGACGACTTCTCCCCGACCTCTGAACCCTACGCAAACACAGCCCGTTTACACAGGACCGTTCGCAGCCTCGCGTTCGAGCGTCGGCTCCGGGAACGTCGCACCCTCCCTCCCTTCTTCCCTCGGTCGTGTTTTATTCACCGTCAGCGCCGTCTCCTCGTGTCGTTCTCGTGTGGGAGTCAGAAAAGCTGAGAGGAAATCCAGTAGCACTCAAACAAATGGCTGTCCCTGAAGGCATCTGCGCGGAGCCAAGATACAAACACTTCTCTATCACTGACTTTGATCTCTTTATTTTAGACCGCGGGCACAATAGAACATTTTAAAAGCCTTTCAGATTTAGCCTGTGAGATGTACAAGAGTAAAGCGTTGGTAAAGAACGGTGCATGAGGAAGCTTATGGATTTACAGCTTCAAAAACCTCAAGAAAATAGGAACAGGAACAAGAAATTCACTTCAAAGTCGCTATCTTAAATTAAACACAAGATTGTCAGTAAACCTCATTGTGCGCCTGCTTTTAGATTTAAATATAGAAGTCTTTGGAAATAAAATCAGATTAGATAAATGCTCTTTACATTGGTCTCTCTCGTCTTTTATTTCCCCTCACAACCCCTTAAATTATGCTGCATTCAGGTGCTTTTGGATGCTCCAGTTTTCTTCTGTCGTAAGTTTAAATGCTCTCAAGCCGTAAATTATTAAAACAACCCCAAACACGCCGCAGTAACTTGATTATCCTGCTACAGATGGCCGCTGGACTCCATTTAACAACACTTCTAAGTGCATCACATGGTCTTGTTTTCACCCAAACTCACCTTTTAAACGTCCAACATGTGACTTTAGCTACATTTTTATAGCTGTTTAGTCCACAGGTGTCAAACTAAAACCTGTAGACACTAAAACTTAAAATTAAATGTCAGATATAATCGTCTAGTTATTACAGAAATGCAATCAGCAGCTCTAAGCCTGAAAAAAAGATGTTCTAGATTAAATGTCTCGGTTTAGGATTCTGTATTCACCAAAACTTTTTTCCAATTCTAAAAAAGCTCCTCAATTTCCGAGATCTTTAAAGATCCTTGAGTAAAAGACTTGACTGTGTTTCCTCTAAATTACACACGTCAAACTAAAGGTCCAGGGGCCAAATGCGGCCCTTTACAGTAATTTATGTGGCCCTTTAACACATTTTGAAGGTGATATTTTCTCTAGGTTTTATTCATTGAATTTTTTTTTATTTTTTTGCTACAAAGATAAGTAACTAAAACCTGTCCAAATCTGTCTAAAACCTGTCCAAACCTGTTTAAAACCTGTCCAAATCCATCTAAAACCTGTTCAAATCTGTCTAAAACCTGTTCAAATCTGTCTAAAACCTGTCCAAATCCATCTAAAACCTGTCCAAATCTGTCTAAAACCTGTTCAAATCTGTCTAAAACCTGTCCAAATCCATCTAAAACCTGTCCAAATCTGTCTAAAACCTGTTCAAATCTCTCTAAAACCTGTCCAAATCCAACTAAAACCTGTTCAAATCCAACTAAAACCTGTTCAAATCTGTCTAAAACCTGTTCAAATCTGTCTAAAACCTGTCCAAATCCAACTAAAACCTGTTCAAATCTGTCTAAAACCTGTCCAAATCCAACTAAAACCTGTTCAAATCTGTCTAAAACCTGTTCAAATCTCTCTAAAACCTGTCCAAATCCAACTAAAACCTGTTCAAATCCAACTAAAACCTGTTCAAATCTGTCTAAAACCTGTTCAAATCTGTCTAAAACCTGTCCAAATCCAACTAAAATCTGTCCAAATCTGTCTAAAACCTGTTCAAATCCATCTAAAACCTGTTCAAATCCAACTAAAACCTGTCCAAATCCAACTAAAACCTGTCCAAATCCAACTAAAACCTGTCCAAATCCATCTAAAACCTGTTCAAATCCAACTAAAACCTGTCCAAATCCAACTAAAACCTGTCCAAATCCAACTAAAACCTGTCCAAATTCAACCAAAATCTGTTAAAATCTGACAAAACCTGTTCAAATCCACCTAAAACTTGTTGAAATCTGACTAAAACCAGTTTCCATAAAAGGAGGAAAGTATTTTATCATTGACACCATTGCTCTAAATCATACTCTTCTTAATTAAAAGATGTTTAAACTGCACCTGATTGTTCACCTGGTTCACCTTCGGGGCCGTGACTCAAACCCAGTTAGAGCCCGATGTTTTCCGGCAACAGCGATAATCAAAGCCATCCGTCAGAGAGCACCATTGAGATTAACCACTGTGTTTATAGCATCAAGAAGACAGCAGTGAATTAGGTCTTTGAGCATTAACGGTCCCCAGACGCTCAGGGAGGCAGGGGCACACAGACTTCTACTAAACAAAGACGAGAACACACTCCAGCGTTAATAATTAATAGCACTTTTATTGGTAATCTTTATGAAGTGGTTCCCTTTAGACAGGTTTTATATGGTGCTGGACTCAAAAGAGCAGGACCGAGGCAGTATTTGGGCTCATTTTACTTTTTCAATATGTGGACAATGGAAAGTTGCTTAGTTTGCCTTTTCAAAAGAATCTGGGCTTACTTCACAAACGTAAAAAAAAAAGTTGGCAAAGACTTATTGTATCTTATCTGTATTGTTTAAATCTTGAGGAAAAGAAGTTACAACCAGGTTTGGATGGTTTTTAGTTAGTTTAACACATACTTTAACCATCTGGACAGGTTTAAAGTCATTTAAAGTGGACCATATGAGGTTTTGAATCAATTAAAACAGGTTATAGCCAGAGTTGGAAGGGTCAGAAACCTGCTTAAAACACTTAACTTGGACCTTAACTGGTTTTCGTTGGATTTAAACAGCTCATAGATGGATTTGGACAGGTTTAATGTGGTTTAACCTGGACCTTAACTGGTTTTCAGTGGAAATAAACAGCTTATAGATGGATTTGGACAGGTTTAATGTGGTTTATCTTGGACCTTAACTGGTTTTCAGTGGATTTAAACAGCTCATAGATGGATTTGGACAGGTTTAATGTGGTTTAACTTGGACCTTAACTGGTTTTCGGTGGATTTAAACAGCTCATAGATGGATTTGGACAGGTTTAATGTGGTTTAACTTGGACCTTAACTGGTTTTCGGTGGATTTAAACAGCTCATAGATGGATTTGGACAGGTTTAATATGGTTTAACTTGGACCTTAACTGGTTTTCGGTGGATTTAAACAGCTCATAGATGGATTTGGACAGGTTTAATGTGGTTTAACTTGGACCATAACTGGTTTTTAGTGGATTTAAACAGCTCATAGATGGATTTGGACAGGTTTAATGTGGTTTATCTTGGACCTTAACTGGTTTTCAGTGGATTTAAACAGCTCATAGATGGATTTGGACAGGTTTAATGTGGTTTAACTTCAACTGTAAGTAATTCTGAGTGGCTCTACAGAGGTTCTTAAACATTAAATGTTAATAAAGCTATGTTTTTTTAATGAACAGACTGATTATCTTAGCGCACTGTTTTATTTTGTTGTGTAAAGTAAAACAAAATGGAGCAAATTGGTAAAAACTGTATCTTATCCGTCTGTCTTCTTTAGCTTCTCCAGGGCCCTCCCCTCCCCAGACACTTCCTCCAGCTCCTCTGGGGCAATACTGACACCAGCCGAGACACATAGTCCCTGAAGTGTGTCCTAGGTCCTTCTTGAGCCACCTCAGCTCAAGGAAACTGTATTTTAAATCGTGTATAATCTAAAATTAACATTGCATTTGTCTTTCATTTAAGGACCCATTGAATCCAGAGAGAATAAAACTGATGAAACAATGAAAGAGTCTTCAGTGAGTAGGTCAGTGGGTCATGTTCTTTATTACTTGGGTTTTTACTGTTTCCAAAAATAATTTCTAATGCAATATTTCTCAATAAGCACTAGATCCTTTAATCTTAAGCCCAGTGTGACCCTTCATCAGTTTTGACACTGTTGGATTAGTGTTATTCCCCGACAGACTCCGCTTCCTCTAAATCACACTCTTTCGAAAATAAAAAATGATCCGACTCTGTTTCATTCTCCAGTTTCTCCTCAGGGTCACATTTATTCACCATTTGGAAAATACACATCCAACCTGCTCGAGTCAGAAACAAAGAAAAGCTTCGGTCATCGTATTATTTACTCATTAGTTTACTCTCTAAAACGAGCAAGTGGTTTTATATTTCACGGCAACTACAGCTGCCATCTGCTGAGAAGATAAAAGAGGCTAATTATGTGTAAATTAGTCACTAACTCTGCCATCTAAACCAATAAAAGTGCCTTTAAAGTTACTCAATGCCAGGTTCAACAATAAACCGTCCAAATGCAGCAGATGGATTTCATGGCGTATCAAGACAAACCTCAGTAATTGGATGATCTTATGTCAAAGTTATCTAATTAAGAAACTGATTTTTGGCAACACAGTGTTCAAGAGATTTCATCATTATTCCCTCTATTTCTTGTGAAAATATAATTAATGCTTAGACGAACCAGAAAACAGTAAAAAACAGTACACGTATTTCACATTCAGGATTGTTTGATGTGTATATTAATGTTTAATGGAGAGAGTTTAGTTGGAGGGTCTCGTCTGGATCAACGGTCAGATCTAAACTCGACATGTTTTCAAAGCGGCTTATCACCAGCGACCAGACGGACTTCAGTAATCGAGCGGTTAATAGAGCGACTGGAGAGGTCTGTCTGATAAAAGCTGTCGAAAAAACTCAAACAAACTCAAACAAACTCAAACGCAATCGTTGTAAACAATAAACACAACAAAACAAGCAATAAAAGTACTCCGTAACTTTCTGTGTAATCTTAATAAATGCAAATACAGCTTTTCTTTGCACCACTCAGTCTTTTTTTTCTGTTTGACATGTGATCAAACGGTGTATACATGTTCACAGCAGCAGTATAGACCATCTAAAACCTGTCCAAATCTGTCTAAAACCTGTTCAAATCCATCTAAAACCTGTTCAAATCTGTCTAAAACCTGTTCAAATTCAACCAAACCCTGTTCAAATCTGTCTAAAACCTGTCCAAATCCATCTAAAACCTGTCCAAATCCATCTAAAACCTGTCCAAATCCGTCTAAAAACTGTTCAAATCCGTCTAAAACCTGTCCAAATCCGTCTAAAACCTGTCCAAATCCATCTAAAACCTGTCCAAATCCGTCTAAAAACTGTTCAAATCCGTCTAAAACCTGTCCAAATCTGTCTAAAACCTGTCCAAATCTGTCTAAAACCTGTCCAAATCCATCTAAAACCTGTCCAAATCCATCTAAAACTTGTTCAAATGCATCTAAAACTGTTCAAATTCAACCAAACCCTGTTCAAATCCAACTAAAACCTGTTCAAATCCAACTAAAACCTGTTCAAATCCAACTGAAACCTGTTCAAATCCATCTAAAACCTGTTCAAATTCAACTAAAACCTGTTCAAATGCATCTAAAACTGTTCAAATTCAACCAAACCCTGTTCAAATCCAACTAAAACCTGTTCAAATCCATCTAAAACCTGTCCAAATCCACCTAAAACCTGTTCAAATCCATCTTAAACTTGTTCAAATCCATCTAAAAACTGTTCAAATCCATCTAAAAACTGTTCAAATCCAACTAAAACCTGTTCAAATCCAACTAAAACCTGTCGAAAACTCAAACAAACTCAAACGCAATCGTTGTAAACAAATAACACAACAAAACAAGAAATGAAAGTACTCCATAACGTTCTTTACAATCTTAATAAATGCAAATACAGCTTTTCTTTGCTCCACTCAGTCTATTTTTCAGTTTGACATGTGATCAAACGGTGTATACATGTTCACAGCAGCAGTACAGACCCTTGTAGAGTAATTGTACAGAGGATTAAATGGGTTAATTCTATAAACAATACCCACGCTGCTCTGGGACGTAGTGTTGTCTCAGTCTGTGCCACATATCTACAACATCCCGGCGTTTATGAAAAATAAACAGAGCTCCCGGCCGCTCCAGAGTCGCTGCATAAACAGTGAGTCCAGCGTACACCAAATATGTCCAGCGTCGGTTGTTTTTAAAGCTCCGCAGACTCAGACAAACCCGGTTTTTTTAAAGTTTCCAGTAACGTTTTGAAGCGAAAGCCTTAAGTTTAAGAGGAGCATTAATAGTCTGTAGACTCTTTGAAGTGGAAAATGAGAAATGCGATGGGATCTCAGCAGGATTTGATTTGGCCCGAGGAAGGGATCGTGCACTCGGGCCTGATTTAGTCTCTTTAGAGCCACATTACAGAGAATTACTTTACATTTTAACCACAACAATAAAGTTCAAACAGGTCTTGAGCTTCTCCCTTGAGTTTGTCTGACATTTGTGAAAGGCTTTTATTTGGTTTAAATATAGATCTTTCCAACAATGGCATCACACTAACATACCAGAATTTTATGTTTGAAGTGGTCCAAAAAAGATAATATATCAATGACTGATGTGCAGTTAGATATTTATGTGCCATTAGGAATAATACGAGGCCAACAAAATGTCCTCTAAATACTGTCCTGTCCCACTCCCTTTTGTTATATCCAACTGGAAGATGTAATCTTTTGTAATCTTTCTTTTATTTCTTTTGTTCATATGTTTATTTTTGTCTTCTTTGTATAAATGATGAACCTTAATGCACTGATACATATATTGTAATAATGCTGTTGTAGTGTCTGACAAAGTTAATTACTTTTTTGCTTTATTCTGATGATGATAAATCTTTTTGTGTAGATTGTTCTGAAGTCTACTGGTCACACATATGATCGTATATGTACAGAGTATAATATAACTCTGGAGTGGTTGTCCAAGTGTGAATCCTGCAAATGCTAGTGTTTTTTTTTTTTGCTTAACCTGTTGGTAAAACTACTGACAAGAAAGTTGAACCAGCTAAATGGATCACTTTATGCAACCAGTTGTCCGACTATTACAATACTTCAGATTAAAACACAACATTTAAATAGTGCTTGCTGCAATAATCATTGAAGACTAGCGATGGCTAAGCTAGGAGCTAATGGGGATCCAAACACATGAAAAAAGCTTAATATATATGAAAACATCCATAAATGAATGTGAAAAATACATGAAAATGCAATATTTATATGTCAGGACCAACTGTGGTTTGTGTTTCTTGTTCAGATTCACACATTCACAGCAGGCTGCTTTTTAATAGACTGTTTTTTATGGTGAGGACATGTACATTAATCTAAACTCTAACATATAAAGTGTTTGTTTATTCCCAGGTTGAGCTCCATGTGTCAGTATTTCATTAGACTGGATGTTGAGGAAAACACTATATTCACAGTTTTGGGAGCAGTGGTCTCTGTGGAGTTGTATCCTGCAGCGGTTTGTGCTTTTTACGCTTCTGTACTTGTTTTCCTCTGCTCTCCGTCGACCGTGAGGATGTTACATGCTTGATGGAGTCAGAGTGCACTCCGGATCGCTGCCTGGCTCTTACTTTTAGGTCGTATCGCAGAGTAACATGCGCTATATGAAGAAAACAGCTCCCCAGAGACTTTATGACTGGAGAATATTGATATTAAGCAGTAGGACACACTGACTACAGACTGTGACATTTACCTCCTCTCCCCTGGTGTAGTCTGACTCTGCTCCAGACCTGAGCCTGAGTAATGCTGTTTCTTACAGACAACCTTTCTTTATATAATTACAGCACTAATTGTTCGTGAAAATAACAAGTCTATCGATGTAACAAACATGACACCTCCGCTTTATTTCATTTATTTCAAGAAACATTGCTGTTTCAATGCTGATTTTAGCATTTCATCTTATCACGTTGCTCGTTTTTTGGTCTGAAAGATGTCGATATGTTTATAGAGTTCATTTTGACTTTAACAAACACTGTTAATCTCGACAGAACCCACTGGAAGAAGCCGTTTTAGTTTCCTTTTTCCTGTTTAACGAATAGAACACTGTTGAACGGAGTCGATTGTGTTTCATTTAAAGTGAAATCACCATCAGATATAATTTCACTGGGTTTATGTGGAGCTAAGACAACAGTCCACATGCTGTAAAAAGGAGATAATGTTTGCACTTTCTTCATCCGATGTCACACCCCACCTTTCTCTCAGGTGTCATCAAAAGTAAACTGTTTAAACACTTCCATAATTCAAGTTTAAACCTTTGGAGGGTTTTGTTGAAGGTGTTTTAAAGCTCCATTTCCTGATTTTCTTTTTTTGACCACTCTCCTCCAAAACCAGTCTAGAGACCTGTCCTGCTTCTCTTTTATTAAAAAATAAAACCAGACCAGTTTTTCCTCCAAAATACTAATCCATTTGACCAAACTGAAGTTTAGAGTTTAGCGTTAGCTTAGCTGTGACTTCAGCGTCAGGACGACAATTATCTCCTCCTCGTTAAACATTACGTGATTGAATTGACAGTATTTATCTGTGTTTTACGTTGCCTCCCTTTTCTCTGTTGATGCTTTTCTTTTTTCAGCTGTTTCTCTGTTAAAAGACATATTCAGCTGAAAATACACTTTATCTGCAGCTATTAAACTTCCTGGAACGTCATGTGACAAGTGTCGACCAATGGGAGCGCTCCAAGGTTTTCTGTTCCTGAATAGAGGTTCTCATCTGTTACAATCCCTTAGAATAAACAGTAGATGGATCATAAAGACTGTTTTTTCACAAATTATTGATTTTTCTCTTCCCAACTAGAAGAGGTAGAGTACAGGTACAGTCTGTCCAAGTAGTTTTTCTCACAGCTTTAAAGGTTCAGTTTTTCAGTATCAATAGTCTTTACATGGTGCAAGGTCACTTCTCTCAGTTACTGTCGATATAACCTCTTCTATCTGACAACACGCATATTATATTTATTCAAAGTAGTATATTTTATCTTTGGAAAAACATAAATTGAACTAAGGCCTGATTTAACACATGAACTAACAGCCAAACTGATTACATTTTGGATGAGTTTTCTATTTAAATAATTCAAACAACTTCTTCACTTTCCATTTTTGGGAGAAATATAAATTATCCATGACGTCCCTTTTTATTTTTCATTGCTCTTCGGGACGGGCGTCAGATCGTTAAAGTGGTTTGTCTCGACGGTGACCTCCAGCTGGGGTTAAGTAAGTCTATTATCCTTCTTCATTCTGTCCGAGTCACTTCGGTTCAGGTCGTCTCCTAAATTCTCCCAAAAAGTGAGAAAGTCTTCTGTGGCTCGTGAATGATGCATTTGGGCCGGAGCCAGGGGGCGTCGGCCTTCACGTCCAATCAGAATCACTGTTTCTGTTCGAGCCTGAAGTAAATGAACGAAACACTGAGGTCTGTCCTGTTGTTCTTAAAGGCTTTCTTCCATTTTTAAATAAGCATCTCTGTTATTATATGTGGTTTTTAACAATACTACAGCTTAAAGTTTTAAAGTGATCTCTGCATTTGTCGAAGAAGAAATGAATCCAGCTCTTTACCTGCTGCTAGTTTTCACCTGCTCCATCATTGTTTAAACACAAAGCACACACAGATTATTAAAGAAGGATTTTTGGAAGGTTAGCATGTTCCTTTTGTGTCTCTTCTAAAGTCATCTCAGTTCATTTCAGTTTTAATTTTGACAGCAACTGTTTAATCTTTTGACTTAAATGCAATTTAGTTGTAGTCTTTTTAGTCGTTTTAGTCTCATCCTTTAGTTTTAGTCGACTAAATATCATGTATATCACCTGTTCTTGCTGCTATTCAGGTTCCAAGTGTTAACATAGTTTGATATTAAAGGCGTTTTCTTTTCGTCTCCTGTCCTGGATTTTGTCTCGGTTCATTTTCATTTCGTTTTTATTCCTTGAAGAAAGTGTGGGTTCATTTAGTTTTCGTTCTCATCAATTACTTTTTATTTTGTTTTCGCCACAAAACTACGTTGTTGACAAAAATTATGATGCAAATTATTCAACAAAATCAACACATTTGGCCCAAAACATCATTTTTTGAAGAGACACAGCACTGGAGCACTATTTGGCAAAGGAAAGGCCACATGTGATTTTGCATCTGGCCTCGTCGTCTATTTACTTCCCATTTCCCAACACAAACTGGGACGGAGCAGCCTTTATGTTTCAAATGTTGTAAATGGTCAAAACAGAAATAGCACAAGGCACTCTCTCTTAAAGTTAAACCTTGAGGCTGAAACGCACTGGAAACATTATTTTGTTGGTGTCCATTGTGACTGTCCTGAGAGTGGCTTGTTGTTTTGTTTTTTAGTTTTTTATTGTTATTCTTCCCTTTCCATCAACCCTCTCTTTTTCTAAGTTAGTTTTTTTGGAGGTTCTCGAGACGTTAAATGCAGCAGGTCAACCAGGCACAAAATGAGCAATTTTCAAACCACTCAAAACACATTAAAATTCAACATATTCACACACTTTCAAGGACCTTTTGACGGAGAATCTTAATTGCTGAGTGGCTTTTCATCTCCATAGCTGCTTAAAAAACCGTTCAAAACACAATCAAAACAGCTCTGAAACTGAAAATAGAACAGAAAAATCTTGGGGTTACGAGTTGTGACATTTCCAAATACAATCTTATCTTGCTCTAAATGACTCTCTGTTAGTTTTGTGTCATTATAACCACAGACTGAGCTTTTTGAGTGTTGTATGTGAACACTTTTGTCTGTTTTTTCGACCTCTCTCTTCTTCAGTGAACTCTCCTCGACTCCTGCCTCTTAACTTCTTTCAGTCTGTCTCTTAGCATCTTCCTCTTCCTCTTTTTGTGTTGTGTCTCATCAACAATTCAACAACTGAGTTTGTCTGAGAGAGGGTTGGACTGAGGTCGAGGAGATGGACCAGCGGGGCGTTGAGAGGACAAGTACCTGACGTGGAAAGGGCTAAATACAGATTTGAAAGAACAAGACCAATATTCAACCAACTATCATCCACCACACACACTTTCAGACCACAGAATCCCTTTTTATCCTCACATTTAAGCACTTTCCAAGCATTTTGAAAGTGAATTTTCATTATGTGCTGTATTATTTTGACAGAGACTAATAACTTAATTGCGTCGACAGGTTTTACAACAAACCTCTGAGACCGATTCAGAAAATGCTTCTTTTTTTCTAATTCTTTCAACAAAGCCTTTTCATCTCGATTCGTGAACCTCCCACACTTCGAGAACTGAAGGAAGCGGGGACATCCGAGCGGCTTCGCTTTTAGAACAGAAGCGACGAAAGCGGGGGCTAATTACCTCCGTTCATCCGAGCGAAGCAGAGACGTTACAGAACAATGTGAAAATAATAACTCGTGCCTCCTCGCCGTCTGCTGGAGTCACTTCTCTTTACATTACACCACAAAGTCAATATTTTAATCCTCTTAGACCCGATGTATTTGATAAACCTGGTGCAAACGACTTGTAAAGGTTTATATTACGCAGTTTATTTGTGCATTGAGATAGACACCTTTCCTTTTGGAGGTGTGCTCTGTTTATTCACCTTAATGAGCATTGCATGTTATGTTTATATTTAATACAGTGAGGAGAAAAAAATGATTGGTTTTCAAATCCAAAAGCAAGAGCAGTAAGACACTAACTCCATTAAAACCAGAAGACATCACTGATACAATAAACTTGTTGAAGATGCATGGTTTTTTTGAACATTTTGACTTTTTGTTTTGATGTTATTAGGGGTTTTTTTTGCTGTGGATTGTCAGAGTATCACTGTAAACTTAATTTGGGAAGGTTTATACTCTTTTATCACAGTAGAGTATACCTGGACAGACACTTGGTTAATGGAGGTAAATCTTACAATAGTCGGAGTCAGGACTAGACCAGTCTAGATTTAGAAGAGTCATTTTCACAATTTATGAAGTGAACAAAGAATTAATGGGAAAGTGTTGCTTTAGCCAATCCAAAGTACATAGGTTTATAAATAAAATGGGGAGTGGGAAGCAGCCCTTTGTGGATTCAGGACGAGGCAAACCACAACAGAACAAGAACAGAGAAATCAAACTACAAGCTCTTATTTGGCGGCCATTTGCAAAGTTTTATGTGGCCCTTTAATACATTTAGAAGGAGATATGTTTGGCACTAGGTTTTAATTGGATTTGAAGATGTTTTAGAAGGATTTGATTTTTGCTAAAAGGATAAATAAAATCTTTTTGGTTTAAATCTGACCAAAACCTGTCCAAATCCATCTAAAACCTGTTAAAATTCAACTAAAACCTGTTGAAATCCATCTAAAACCTGATCAAATCCAACTAAAACCCATTGAAATCCATCTAAAACCTGTTGAAATCCATATAAAACCTGTTCAAATACAACTAAAACCTATTGAAATCCATCTAAAACCTGGTCAAATCCAACTAAAACCCATTGAAATCCATCAAAACCTGTTCAAATTCAACTAAAACCCGTTGAAATCCATCAAAACCTGTTCAAATCCATCTAAAACCCATTGAAATCCATCAAAACCTGTTCAAATCCATCTAAAACCCATTGAAATCCATCTAAAACCTGTTCAAATCCAACTAAAACCCGTTGAAATCCATCTAAAACCTGTTCAAATCCATCTAAAACCCGTTGAAATCCATCTAAAACCTGTTCAAATCCATCTAAAACCTGTTCAAATCCAACTATAAGCAGTTTCCATAAAAGGAGGTGATTCTTATTAACCTTCGTGGCCCCTCACCATTTTGAGTTTGACACCACTGCTCTAGACTATAAACCCTTCCCAAAGAGCACCTCTTTTTATAACTTTTCATCACTGCGGAGGTCCTGGAAGCGCCCCTGAAAATCTGTGTTTTTAAAAACACCTAAAACCTTATTTATCCTGGAGCTAAGGCTTGGTCCCAAACCAAACCACTAAGAAGTTCAGGTTCAAACTGCTGCTCAATCGTTTGCCAAAGAATAGAAAAACTGAAAGAAGTGTCTCCACATTCACAACAAAAGTCTTTAGTCAGCTTATTAAAATCACAATTATAAATGCTTTAATAAGTAGAAGTGCATGAGGGAATCTTCTTAATTGTACATTAGAATAACAAAGAATGACCAATGGATGTGTTCAAAATTCAAAATGATTGGACATGCAAAACTGACTTTATTTTAACAAGTTATTTGAGTCTTTATATCATCCTGTGTTGGATAATTCATTGGTTGTATTGAATTATTACTTTTGTGAATGGACTCACTTATTTTTTAAAGTGTAAAATCATTTCAGAGCACAATAACAAATGCTGAATGTTATTTTCTTCACAACAGAAGGCTTTGGGAAGTCACAGCTTTTCTTACTCATCCTCAAACAGACACATCTCAGCACAATGAATATTTATGGACTGAAAAACATCTCTGGTTTAGGTCTGGTTTCATAAGATTATTTTCAACTTTTCGAGGACATTATGTATTAATTATTACTCAGAAAGATGAAATAAAATATACAATATGCTACTTAGAAAACAATGTTATTTATACGATACTTTTGGTGCTAATGGAGGCAATGTTAGCATCTCTTTAACTTTTCAAATCACAATGTTATCTCTTTCCGTGATATTTGAACCATGTATTCTCTGCTGCATTGTGTTGCTTTTACAGCAGCTTACAGCACGCGACAATTAGGAAACAATCTAAATGCAAATGAAGTCATTGATCAAGTTCATGACGTTAATTCGATTAAATATGCAGCGTGACCTCTTGGCTCCGTCGTGCAGGTGTAAAAAGTAGAACGGGAGGACGACACGAGGGAGAAGTGTCCGTCGATCGAGGACAGATGCTCTTTTGTGTGTTTCTGCTGCAGGTGAGTCACATCATTAGACCGCTGCATAAGTTCACTGTGTCCACTCCACGCAGCACAAAGACCCCGTTCAGACTTGAACTTTAATGATTACTGTCGACACGATGAATGTGTCCTCGTCCCGTCTCTCGCTCGCCGAAGGATTTTTGTTCATTTCCTTCGTTTCATTTGGAGAAAAAAACCAAAGTCAGGAAACAGCTCATTTCCCAATTACCAGGAAAATGTAAAACCAGATTCACTGTCTGTCTTCTTCTTCTTCTTGAGTCTCTAAACCACACATGTCGAAAAAAAAGTCCCAGGGGCCAAATGCAGCCTTTTGCAATGTTTTATGTGGCCCCTCAATGCATTTAGAAGGTGATATTTTTGGCACTAGGTTTTAACTGGATTTGAAGATGTTTTAGATGGATTTTTTTTTTTTGCTAAAATGATAAATAAAATCTGTTGAAATCCATGTAAAACCTGTGCAAATCCATCTAAAACCTGTTCAAATCCAACTAAAACCCATTGAAATCCATCAAAACCTGTTCAAAAATGACTAAAACCTGTCCAAATCCATCTAAAACCTGTTGAAATCCATCTAAAACCTGTTGAAATCCATCTAAAACCTGTTCAAATTCAACTAAAACCTGTTGAAATCCATCAAAACCTGTTCAAAAATGACTAAAACCTGTCCAAATCCATCTAAAACCTGTTGAAATCCATCTAAAACCTGTTCAAATTCAACTAAAACCTGTTGAAATCCATCAAAACCTGTTCAAAAATGACTAAAACCTGTCCAAATCCATCTAAAACCTGTTCAAATCCATCTAAAACCTGTTCAAATCCATCTAAAACCTGTCCAAATCCATCTAAAACCTGTTGAAATCCATCTAAAACCTGTTGAAATCCATCTAAAACCTGTTCAAATTCAACTAAAACCTGTTGAAATCCATCAAAACCTGTTCAAAAATGACTAAAACCTGTCCAAATCCATCTAAAACCTGTTCAAATCCATCTAAAACCTGTTCAAATCCATCTAAAACCTGTCCAAATCCATCTAAAACCCGTTCAAATCCATCTAAAACCTGTTCAAATCCATCTAAAACCTGTTCAAATCCATCTAAAACCTGTTCAAATTCAACTAAAACCTGTTGAAAAATGACTAAAACCTGTCCAAATCCATCTAAAACCTGTTCAAATTCAACTAAAACCAGTTTCCATAAAAGGAGGAAATGATTGTTTGTGTGATAGTAAAACTCAAATGAAAATAAAATCTCACATTAAAAATATTTAAAAAAAATTCCAAATGTCACCATCTTCAGTTTTGCAATGTTTTATATGGCCCTCCAGTGTATTTAGTAGGTCATATTTTTGTCTTTAAACTTAAGAAAAACGTCCAAATTCTGCCAGAATCACAAACTCTGAGTTCAAGGCAAAGAGTTTAAAATTCTTCCAAACTACAATTCGACTCAAATAAACCCCTGAATCTTGTTATAAAATAAGCCTCAGATGCTTTGTACTCACTGCAATACTGATGCCACACTTATTTAACACTGCACTGGTCACTTTTAATATATCTACATCAAGATTCTCACAAAGCTTTTACCCTGAAACTTTTACACCAAGAATAAAAGACCAACTTTGACAGTTTATTGATGGATAACACTCCAGTTCTGTGCTGCACGCTGCACTCAGCATTTTACTGATCCAAACCAATAGCAGCATATTTGCATTTTTACATAATTCAAAGAGAATAGTCTGGCACTTCCAAAGTCTTGGCCCCTGCAGATCAAGCTATAACTCCTTTTTTATTGTGTACTTGATTCAAAATAAGTCGGAGACAACATTAAAACCTCTGTGTGGCTCTGTTTATTTAGTGGTCACTGCATTGTCTTTAGTTTATGTTTATATTTCTCAGGATCTTTAAGTTTCCAAGAACATAAATGACAAAATAAACATGCATCAGGAGGTCACTGAGTCAGGTCCGAGTGGTCAATAAACGGTTAGAAACAAATCGGTTTCTTGCACAGAAATTGGCAGAAAATGATAAATATCTAAATATCATCAGCTCTAATCATTGATCTTCACTGATTCTGCTTTGATTCAATAAAACGATCAATATTTCAAAGCGGACGAAGGACACAGTGAACAGAGCCTCTCATTGTCCTTCACAAAGTCAGAGTAGCTCCTCAGGCCTGATCCCACCACTGTCCTGGGACGTCCCGCTGGCTCCTGGGACCTGACACCATTCACTCGCCTCAAATTGGGTCTTAGTCTTCCTCTGGGTCTGAGCAGGACAAACACTTGGACTCGGCTGCATTTTTACGTAGCATTCCTCAGTGTTTTTTCTTCATTTTTTTCCTTACATTGGTTTAAATTCCAATGGATGTAAAATAGATTTGTGGCAAACATTTAAAGACCTGAAACATATTTAAATAAAAGACATGGAATAATAAATGCTGCTGATCTATATCTAGTGCTAGTTTAGTGCATCATTTTCTTGCATTGACTGATTGATTGTGAATTAGCCTTGTTTAAAACTTCAGCAACAATCCCTCGTGTTGTTCTGTTGCTGAAGGACAAAAATCAGCCAAATTTAAAAACCTTTTCATTCAGAATCACTTTATTGATGTCCCTGCTACATTTTATTATAGGCTTTTTATAATGTTTGGGGGTTGTTACCATGGAAACACAGTTAAGAGCATTAGCCCAAGACACTTTCTCATTCACTGTAATATAAGAAATGTCTGTGCCAAACTTGAGACCTTCTTGAAAGGTGATTACATTAGAATGATCAGTCCACAGCAGGATTTTGTCCAATCACAGCTCACTTCAGGTAAAAAGGAGCGCTCCCATTGGTCGACACTGATGTCAACAACGAAGGAACAAGGAAATAAACCAAGGAAATGGGTTATTCTGTTGAAAATACGTCTTATTTTACAGAGAAACAGCTCAAAAAAGATAAAAACAGGCAGAAAATTAAACATGGATCATTGTTGGATCACTACAGTTTACAACAACAAACTCTAAAGATAAAAGTTAAAGTAAAAAAAACACATCTAACATTTATATATGCAAGTGTCTTATTATTGTCAAGTCTGAATTTACAAGAGATGAATAATAAACAGTTGTGGGGCAGCAGCAGCTCTGAGAACGTCTCCTGAACTGATTATTCCTCCCTCGACACGTTCTCGACCAGATGTGACTCACTCAGGTCTTCCTCTCGGTTTTGTCAGTGTCTCTCCTCGAATGAATCAAAGCTGTTCAATTTTTGGCCAACTCTTTTCTAGGGCAGCCTCCGATTGACTGCTCAACTGTTTGGTCAATGAGCTCATCCAACTAAACTCTCATTAGTCAAATTGCCGAATGTGCTGTCGATAAATGTGTGGGTCACTTAAAAAAATTAGAAAGAAAATCATTAATGTCCTGAGCCTTCCAGCAACATGACTTTTGGATGTAATGTCATTTTACTGGGTTATATGGAGCTTATCTGTGTTTTTGGAAGATGAATGTAATAATAAAGTGTAAAAAAGTGTTGTTTTTATGCCGTTTATACACTATTAATATAGATTAGACCAATGGTGTCAAACTCAAAATATAATAAGAATCCTTTCAGGGGCCGAAGATGGAGACATTTGGAAGCTTTTATTACATTTTGAATGTGAGATTTCATCTACATTTGAGTCTCACAAAAGTTATCTTTTAACATTCATTTCCTTCTTTTATAGAAACTGTTTGTAGTTGGATTTAAACAGGTTTTAGTTGAATTTGAACAGGTTTTTGTTGGACTTGAACAGGTTTAAATCAGATTTGAACTGGTTTCAGATGGATTTGAATTGGTTTTAATTGGATTTGAACATGTTTTAGTCAGATTTGAACAGGTTTTAGTTGGATTTGAACAGTTTTTAATTGAATATGAACAGGTTTTAGTTGGATTTCAACATCTTTGTAGCAAAAATAAAATCTATTAAAACCTAGTGCCAAAAATATCACTTTCCAAATGTGTTGAAGGGCCACATAAAACACTGTAAAGGGCCGCATTTGGCCCCCGGGCCTTGAGTTTGACATGTGTGGTTTAGACCAATGGCGTCAAACTCAAAGTGTTGAGGGGCCGCGACGTTAATGAGAATCCTTTCAGAGGCCGAAGATGGCGACACTTGGAAGATTTTACTAATTTTTTGTTTTTTTTAGTTAAGTTTTTTTTAAGATTCACTTCAACCAAAACTGGTTCTTGTTGGACTTGAACAGGTTGTAGATGGATTTAAAAAGGTTTTAGTCAGATTCTAACAAGTTTTAGATGGATTTGAACAGGTTGTAGATGAATTTGAACAGGTTTTTGTCACATTTGAACAGGTTTTAGTTGGATTTCAACAGGTTTTAACTGAATTTGAACAGATTTTATTTACATTTGTAGCAAAAATCAAATCAAAAGCTGTTCAACTCCAATTAAAACCAATTGACAAAAATTTCACCTTCTAAACGTATTGAAGGGCCACTTTAAACATTGCATTGTGGGCCTTAAGTTTGGCATGGATGTGTTCTGATTTGATTTCCAGTGTTTTAAGAGACGTTCACGGTGACACGGCACATTTCCAAAGCTAAAGGTGAACGATGAGCTCTAACGGCACAACTGCAGTCGTTATATCAGTCAATACAGCGACACATTGTACCTGCACCTTTGATCGGGCCACATCGATCGTCCCGGAGCCCTCTCCATAAATATTACATAACTGTGATAATCATAACCTTTTAGTACTTCGCAGGACGATTAATCAGGTCCAAGTGCAGAGATTTCCTTTGTTAAGCGACACTTAGATGTAATGTTAGAGATTAAACCAGAGCTAAATCACTCGGAGGGAAATGAACGCCTGCTGCATTTGAATATTTAATATACAGGGCATTACATTAAGGAATGATGTAGCGAAGATCTACCGGGCTTTAGGGCTTTATTGAGAAGCATATGGAAAATATATTGAGAATGAAAAACACCAAAGTCGATCTCAAGAAGCAACGGACGCAGCTCAAACTGGCTCCAGACACAGTTGGTGGAAAGACATAGAACCAAAAGAAACATAAGAGATGAAAGATCACAGGTTTGTTCTGAGGGAAGGAGGAAATTGCTGTGATTACTTTGTAGATAGTGATCAGGAGAGGTCTCGCTGACACAGTTAAAGCAGAGGAGCCTGATCTTCATCCGTTTCAGGGTCAAAAGTGAAATCTAATGTTGGACCAAGAGTCAAAAGAAAATAACTCTGACATTTATCACTTCTAAAGTAGAACTAGCCTTAAGATATTTATAAAACACTGTGTCCAAAAGTCTATTTCTACAAGTATTCTGTTACATGTGTCAAATCTTCCACTGTTTATTCATCCTGGACCATCACTAGTTAATCCAAGGGTTAACACTTTCTCATTTATTCACTCTGGATGGTTAAGATTGACCATTTCATCTGAATATTAAGGCTCCACGATATAAAAAAACAAGTCACTGCGATATTTGAAAGCTCTTTAACAATAAAAAGTTACACTGATTTAGAAAATATGAAGAAAAACAAGGCTCTGGACTGACTTCCACTCGTCAAAGCAGGAGCTAAATCAAAATTAAAGACCGACCAAGACCTAAACACGGACTGAACAGGTCTAAAACAGGACTTTTTTGGTTTGGATGGACCACACTTTGATTGAACACTTTGTTTGAGTCAATCACACATAAAACCATTGAGATACAAGTTCTTCTTTGTCATTGTCACTTGATGATATTGCAGTAATGATACATTTTGAGTGTTCAGTAACAACTAACAACTGAATAAAGTGATTTTAAAGAAGCCATAGTTGCACAGACTTCATGAGGTAAGAGCTCTGGAGACTGGCACAAGGGACTGAAGCTTTGAGAGAGAAGTGCTATTTAACGTCAGACAAATTCAATCTCAGTAACTTTGACTCACGGTCCTTATTTTGGAGAGTTTGCCTTGAAAATAGCAACATCTGTGAGTGTTTTTGCAGCACAGTGGTCAATATCACTCCTGTATTTTAAGTGACATAAGTATTTTAGACGGTAGGTTGGAAATTTTGCTTTAGAATGACACGTTTTGTCCAAATATCCATCTTTCTACAGCTGGGACACGGAGGCAATCCAGTCTTTTCAAATCAAACAACAAACAACTATCGTAAATATTCGTTCAATCGTCCGTTCTACAGTAAAACGTCTCCAGACAAACCCAATGCTACATCAGGAAAAGCAGTAATGATCTCAACGTAAGCTACAATCAGACTCCAATAAGCAGCTCTCACTCTCAGCTCTGCTCTTCCATCGCTGTCACTGAGTCACGTGACCCTGACGATCGATAGCTTCATCCATGAACAGATAAACGATCGGGACAGAGCCTCTCTCACGTCAGTCACATGTTCGGAAAAGTATGAATCCAACATGAACTTGAACCACTCGATGGAAAGAGGATTAATATGGATTTTCAACACATGGAAGGTTAAAGGAGGAGAAGAGGATCGAAGTTCTACAGTGTTCAACAAGCTGTAGCTAACGGCTGTTACTATCAATACATGAACATGAACGAGGCAGAACGGCGGGAAAAAAACTGAAAACTGAGGGCTGCTGTAAAGACTGCTCAACTGCAATTGTTATAACGTTTTGACATTGATTAAGTACGAAAATATGTTTAAAAGGACAAACTTCAACTCGTCAAACTCACTTTTTGGCTGCACCATAAATGTCTTTCAAGCAAAAAGCTCAAATGAAAGTCCAGAACCAAATACAATAACACAATGGTCACAATAAACAAGAAGTAGTCATCGTCCATATTGAATATTCATGATGAGGTTTGTTTATTACACACAAAAGTAGACAATATCCCTCAGGAACGTTAGGTTCATTAATACATCCGCGCACATTCAATTCATTCAACACTGGACGCTCTCTAGAATCAACCCAACACTGATTAACCAGTCGCAGTTAAAATATATTATCATGCTCCACGTTTCTTTACAAAAAAGTTATTGTTAGGATTTTACAGCCTTCATAAATCACTTTTATAGAGGCCCTCTAAAGTCAGATAATCACCAACACAACAGACGTACAATAGATTAGAGATTAGGCCCCAAAAAGTACATCTGTGCATCTAGAAATACTTCAAATAAAGCAGACGTCAAACTCTTTAAAGTAGTAGAAATAACCAGCATCAAAATCAAACGCAGCATGAATATTATCGCTTAAAAATGTGATTGGATTGTTACTGTGACACCAATATGAAGACTTTGTATAAAAAATCACGTGCAGCTTCACCATTTCTTGCTCAGAGAGACTACAAACCCACCGTGTGCTCATTTTAAACTCCAACGTCTTAATTACAGTCAAAGAACTGTACAAATGTAACGTGTCACTTTGGTTCATGTTGTTGAGGATTTCCAAACGACAAATCACACGTTCCATAAAAAGGTTTTAACGAAGAAATCTGGATAAAGGTTTGAAGATGAAGACTTTTCGTCCGTGATCCGATGGACGTCACCTTCAAACCTTTAAACCTTTTCTGGTTGAGAACCTCCACAGACACTTTCCATTTGATTCCACTGCATTATTAGTTCAAAATGATTAGTTTGAGTCTATGTTACTGCTTCAAAATGACACTGAGTGAATGCCTTCGTCGTTACGCAGCTGCACAAACCCAGAGACTAGGAACTAATCATTATCTCCAAATGTAAATACAAAATGATCACAAAATGTGGTTTATCCTGACAGTGTTTCACGAATATCAACGCTTTTGGGATAAATCATGGTCATATAATTACAATTAAACACCTACAAATGACACTTTCTATTACACTTCTATATATTTAGAGTATTCAGGGCCAGCATTGTCTCTTCTGTTCCTGTTAATTCTCTCCAAAATGTAAAGACATGTCTCTAAACTGGTCTCTGTAAAGGAATATATGTGATTTTTACAGACAACACGAGGACTTTAAACTGATAAACAGAGAGCACAAGCACTGACCTGGACCTATAACACAACAGCTTAGTGAGAAAGGTCAGATTTTAATCTCTCTGTCCGTCTCTAAAGGTCAGCCCGTGTCTCCGGAGCCGCGTGCGTTCAGCGGAGAACAACACAACACAGGTTTGAAACGCAATATGTGAGAAAACAGCGCGTATCACTCACCATTTCTGTGTGGAGACGCCGGCTGGGAGCGTAAAGCATGTCACGACACTAAAAATCCCCGTAGAGTCCACTTCACATCGTCCTCTTCTCTGTGTCTGAAAACTAGACGTGAGTCAAAAGAGAAAGTGTCCTGAGCCGAGCGTAAAAACGGCAGGTCAAGTCTGGAAAAGTCCGTGCGCAAAACGCGAAGAGTCAAGGTTGTGCGCGTCCACAGTGGAGCTCTTCGTGGAGGAGACACGGACCCGGTTTGGAGGAGGAGGAGACCCCGGGGAAAGGCTGGTGGAGGCTCGTGGAGAGAGGCACTGTGAGCGCGCGCCTCAGAGCGGACTGAGAGGAGAGCAGAGCGGACATGGACCCGTTCCGCTCTAGTCCCTCCTCCTCTTCCTCTTCGTCCTCTTCTTCCTCTTCTTCACGGAGCCACGGTGCCTCGCTCTCACTCTCTCTTTAAGCGTCTGTGCGCGTGTGGCCACTTAACAAATGTCAGGAATGATTGGGTTTTTATGACTGTGGTTAGGTGCGCAATGGACTGGAATAAAGTGCACAGCTTTAGGGACAAAAAAAAAGGTAGGAGTTGAGCTCAGAACAAATCTATGAACTGACATTTTCCAGTTCCACGAGGTTATAATGGATAGTTCTTACATATAAATGGATTTATTAAACGTAAAAGACGCAGGATATTATCTTGTTCTTGTCTTTTTTCTTCTTTTTAACTCCATATTTGGTGACTGCTCTTCCTTTTACAGATTAAACTATTGGCGACAGGATGAAAATCTGTAACATTTAATAATAATCTATTCGTGGCTCAATGCTGCAATTAAATTGAACAACTGTAAGACAACAACATAAACATTTATTCTATCCTCTCCCTAAATGTCATGGACTGTTCTTTTAAATCTTCCTAACACACATTTCCCTCATTTTAAAACATGAATCTATAATTGCTATTAATATGTTTATGATTAGATAAACTGGCACACAAAGCGGCTGGTCCATGGCTTGGACAGATGGCCTGCCCACAGTTTATATTTTAGAGACAAAAGTCTAAAGTAAACTCATACAAAACAGTGAAGAGGCTCCAGACCAACTCCTCTCAGTGTGACTCAGGTCTGCTGCTGTTGAGAAAGAAAGAAAAGAAAGAAAAGACTCAACTCACACAAAAACTGAACAAAAATCAAAACTCAACTCTTATATTTGCATTAGACGTGTTTATTATTATTGTTTCGGAGGAGTGTGTTTGTCCCGGTGTCACTCTGGGTTTTCTTCAGTGTGGTTTCCTTCTAGAATCCAAACACATGCTGGTTTTGGTGAACTGGTGAATTCAGATTGCCTTTAATAAATGAATATGTGAGAAAATGGTTGTCTGTCAGCGTCTAAGTGTCAGGTCCATTGTCCTGACTCTAACAATCAGATTAAAATACCAGAAAAAATGTGCCAAAAACGTAAAGATTTGACCATTTAGTCTCAATGAGATTGCTAATCCCTTTTTATGGCCCCATTTTACACATGAGAAAAAGTGTATTGAAACTGTTACTTCAATGAAAAAGTGAAACATGCAGGTTTTTGCACCAATGCTTCAACAACAGGGCAACTGTGCAAGTGCTTTGAGGTAGATTTTCTTAAAATGAAGTAAAGAGTGACTCCTTTTCAGCAGAAAATGATATTTATTATTATATTTTTTTTTATTATTTCCAAAAAGGAAGAAAACATAGAAGCAATGGACTCACTCTGACTCCTCATCAGCTGCTGGATGTTTATGTTAGCTACAAGGTCAAACAGTGATGGTTTTTTACTTTTTCTACAAGTTATTACATATTTACACTAATAACTATCCTCTAATGCACCTGTAATATTTATTTATTTGGTTGGACATTGGAAAACAGCATTTCTCTGTGTCTCCATGTACTGCACTCCATTTCTGTGTGTGTTGTGTATAAGATAAATGTAATAACATATAAAAATGTCCTGTATAGACATAGAAACAGGTCAATTAGTGTCCATCAGATGCACTACAACATCTCCACATCAGGTCACAGTCATAAAAAAAATCCCATTACACTCATTTTATATCAATAACAATAAACAACAGCATCATTTCCCTGTTTTCTGTTC
Organism: Rhyacichthys aspro; assembly: GCA_036850595.1. Lineage (NCBI taxonomy): Eukaryota > Metazoa > Chordata > Actinopteri > Gobiiformes > Rhyacichthyidae > Rhyacichthys > Rhyacichthys aspro. The sequence continues at coordinate 22,091,767 of CM072157.1, read as the reverse complement.
TTAATCCTGTTTCTGTCTCAGTTTTACAGCTGAGGTCAGACGCTGCAGATCATTCCTGAATAATTCACTCTAATCAAGCAAATCAGCCATTAACCAGCTTCTCAAAAAGCATCAAAAGCCAATCTGTGAGTCTTTGAGAAAGACTTAATCAGATCAAGAGCAGACTTCATGAAAGAGCGACTCCAGCTCAAGTCAGTGTCGTACTTTTACTGACTCCAGGTCTGTGCTGGTTTACCGTCAGAGAACAAACGGATAACCTGATTAATGTCACCAAAAAGCAAGGGTTTAGTAAATATCCTTTTAGAAATACATGAATCAGACTGGAGCATGTGTTATTATTAATATAGGATCAAACCAACTTGAAATTCACTGTTTAAGACATGATATGAATCGCTACAACTCTGTTTTTGTCTGTTTGTTTTATGTTTTCAAAGCTGTTTCCACCTTTTCTCTTCCTCTATTAGCTCATCGTCAAGTGTTTTATTTTCTGTCACTTCCTGCATTTCTTCCAAAAGTCCAAACTATCGCCGATTTTCTTCAAACGAACCAGACCTTGACCTCTTTTTTCTGGAGCAAAGAGCTGCTGTTTGGTCCAAACCATGGTCTGTTGATGCTTTCAAACCTGATCATTTAGTTCAGACCAAGCACCTTAAAAAGTTACATTAAAAGATGAATTTGTTTTCATAGTTTGCAAATAGTCAAAGAAAGACGAGGTAAATTCACCCTAGAGGAAGAAAGGGAAACACCACAGAGGGTCTTTTATCATCAATTTTATCCTTTTTTCAATTTTTATTAAACACAAATATCAGCAAAATCACAATAACCGGTCTTTTACAGCCCCATCCTTACCTCACACAGCTATGTTCACACAATTTAACACAAGTTCAGGAAAAATAACAAAGTCCAAGGCTTTCATTAAGTTATACAAGTTTATAATAATTCCCAGGTACCACACAATCACATCATTTCACATAAATTCACATAAATTCAGTTTTTTTTTTTTTATTTTAATTTAGTATTTATGTATTTTTTTGTGCTATCAGGTCATTAAATCCTTAATGACTTTAAAAAGTTTTCTATTGGTGCCCTTAGATCTATATATTTGTAGATTTCTCTTCTTTTTCTTATCTTTTTTCTGGTTTTAGATTTGAAATGTAAGAAACTGGAGGCTTTTTTTGTTTGATCCAGCCTCAGATCACATTGAGACCTAACATTGTAATAATAAAAACTAATAATAAATGCAAAAAAATACAGATTACAGCCATAAACAACATCATTCTAGAGCCATTTCTTTGCAGTCAGATCGTTATGTGGAGGATGTGATGAGATGTGACTTCTGACGGCGCTCGGAGAAGACGCCCTGCAGGATCAGAGTCGAGGGGTCAGAGTCTTACAAACACCAGGCCTCCGCGGAGTCGGGGGTCGAATCCGAGGGTAACGCACCAGTGAAGGGTCAGAAAGCATCAGGGTCAGAGGCAGCGAGAAAGAGCCGAGACAGTTGTTTGAAGATTAGTCGTGCGTCAGTGACCAGTGTTTCTAATAATACATCCATCCACACGCTCTTACACATGAACACCAAGAATATGAGACCTTCGTAGCAGTAGCTTATGGCAAATGTAGGTAAATACCACCGGGTTTGAAGGAAGCAACGGAAAGAAATAGTTTGTTATTGAATCAAAAAGACACTTGGCATTTAAAGCTCCATTTAAGCCTTTAGTGCCGTGTCTTATCGATAATCCGACAGAGGCAATATATGACTCAGAGACGTACGTTTTCTGCAAAAGGTTAGCGTCGGGTCGAAGAGACGGACAAACGAGGCACTGAGAGGATAAGTGTCTGACGTGGACAGGAAATACTCACTCTAAAGACGTAAAGATCACATGTTTCTTTAAATACAGGCGTCTAACAAGGCTCCAAGACAAACTGATCCCAGAGAGGACAGACTGAGAGGACAGAGGACAGACTTTCTTCATAAACAACAGTAGGTTCCTGCTGGGCTTCTGTAGATTTTTAGATGTGAGTATTTGATTTGATTTGATTTATTTCTTTGTCAGATAAATGTTTCAGAGTTAAGATATGAGCCCAGCTTCAGTAAAAGGAAAATAAACATGTTTAAAATCTTTCCAAAAGAAGAATAAAAGCACAAAAACTCCGAGGTTATTATGATTGATGCATGAAAGGGTTTGAATAACAGTTTTTCATTTGAGCTTTAATCATGGGCTCACAGTTCAAACACAAAGATAAATCAGTGAAGAAATAAAATCAGTTTGTAATCCAAGGTTTTACAGCAATAATTTAGATTCTTTTCCATTCACAGTTACTTGTCCTGATCTGACCGACACAATGAGCTTTTTATTGAGAGAGTGTTCAAATAAAAAGGCCTTCGGTGTAAACTTTTGTAAAGGAGCATTACTAGAAAATAACAGCAGCTAAAAGGACACAATATGAACGTTTTATTGCATTTTTAAAGCGGCAAAACTGGAATAAATATCAGAGTTGAGGGTCTGAGGTGGAAAAATTTAATTATTTCTTACAGTTTGTTTGTTTATTGCTTTTGTATAAAATCTGTGTTGTTTCTTAATAGAAATATATTGTGACTGGGTTTAATCTGCCTTAATCCAACTTCATCCTGATGATGACTCCAGCTTTAATCAAGTGTCACAGAAGTCAACAGTAGATCATCATATACAACATTTAAACATACTAGAAACATACTTAAAACATGTAAATGAAGCAAAAATGAAACTCACAGCAACATTTGGAGCACGTTTTTGTCCAGATTGATAAAAAAGACTTGAATTTGAGTGTCTTTGGAGAAAAAGTAGATGATATTGATTTATTGGATGAAATAAGAGTTAATTTAGGAGCTCCATTTTCAAACTTCTGGTGTCATGTCAGTTTTAATTTAATTATCAGAGGGAACTCTAGTGGACACAAGGATGTTTATTAGCTCAGTAGGTTACGTTTATTGTCAGTGGCTGGTTTTATTGTAAATGTAATACATACTTTACACCTATTTATTTCTTTTTTATTGTGATTCATAAAGCAATTTCTGTAGGAATGAGGTAGAAATTGATTTTTATTTTTTTTATCTTTTTTTTTTGGTGAAAGGAACTTGTTTATGTGTCTGTCTGGACCTAGAAGATAAAATGAGTGAATCTTGCAATCATTTCCACAGGGAAGTATAGCAAAAAATATAAATAGAGAGAGTTTAGAGCAATATTCTGCCATGACACTATTACTTTTTGCTTTGTCTGTTTGTGTATTATCTGTTTTATCTTTATGATTGAGTCCAGGATTAAAAGCTGAAATTTAAAAAGATAAAAACAAAAACAAACAAAAAACTAGAATTGAAACAAATGAAATGAATGAAAAACACTGGTCACATCAGAGAACCTGTTCAATGTCTATATAGAAGTAGCCAACATTGCTTTATCCTATAATAATAAATAATTGAATCAATAATTGATTGAAGAAGTCTGGTCTAATTCATTCTCAGTTTGTTTTTCTGATTTTCCCATTTGTTTTCTAAGACACAGACTTGAGTTAATAACATTATCTTATTTTTCCTGTTTTTTGTGACTTGATTAACGCTGTTCTTTTTATTAAAAACTATGGTTACTAATGGTTGCTGTGGGATTTCTTCTTCTTCTCGGAGGCTTCACACCAGAATTTTAAAGATGTCTGCTAAAAATAGTAAAGCACCAGTATTTTTATTTTTTTCTCCCAGGTCCATTACTTCTGTTGTGTTCAGTGTGAAGCTGGGGTCATTTCTGCAACAACATTCCTGCTCAGCGGCGAGTGAGGGATTTCTTTTCCCTTTTTTTTTCTCTTCTGTGACTCATGACCTGTCGAGTTAAATCTGCTCATTACTCTGAGTTTACCCGGAGCTGAAGGAGGCGTCCACAGCTCACGGTTTAGTAACGAGCTGCAAAAAGATCCTGGAAGGTTTAAAATGCAGCTGCAGCCGGACAAACCTCACACAAAATCATTTAGAGCACATTAATTCAATGGTATTGTGTGAGTCCTACTTGTGTTTCTAAATAATAAGAAAGCTTTATTCCAAAAAAATATATAAATAAATCAAAAAATGAAGGTAACACTTTATAATAACTCACACAATAAAACAGTAGTTAATCAATAGATGTGTAATTTTAACAATTAATTCATTAATAAACTATTTAGAAACTGAAATAAATAAATAAAAATAAATACATAAATACATAAATACATAAATACATAAATACATAAATAAATAAATAAATAGTGCCCCCAGTAATGTCTGATACCTCTGCATAAATATTTCATGTGACTTTTTTAGGGATTATTTAGGGAGCATTTGTTTTTAAACCTGAGGCAAACATTTTAACATATTGCAAAAAAATTATTAAATGAAACTAATTAAAAGAAGTATTGATCTCTCTGAGCGTCGTGAGATCAGAAGCTGGAAATTTACAACACACTATGTGCTGCTGCTGCAAAAGAAAAGAAAAGAAAACTGTCTTCAGGTTCCTTTAAAATGCACCACTGTCAAAATTGTCCACTTAAAACCTTTGAAAAGGAACCGAGTTGTTAACAATAGATGAGGAAAAGGAAAAGAGAAAGATGAATCGATGTGTTATGTCTCTGAATAACACGGCCTCTGTCACAATCTGTTGCCCACTTCTTTATTGGTTTTGGAAAGATCTGCCTCAGAGCTCGAAGGCCGTGGGATCAATCCCCGCTCGGACCGGACGCAGCTGCTCTGGGTTGAGTTTTTGTCCTCTCTGTTCACTCTGGATTCATCCTATTGTCCACAGAAACACAGAAACAGGTGAAGGGGTGAGTATAAAGAGGCAAAAGTGAATGAAAGTGAAGTCAGTCTGGATTTATCTGAGGAACACACCTGGAAAATGTGATTGTGATTCTGTTTTTATGAGTTTACACTTTATCTTTATCTTGCTTTTTGACAGGAAATGGGTTTTAGAAATGAAATGGAGGAATGTGAACAAAGACTAGACTCGAACCTGGGAGCCTATGCTATGGGTTATTTCTTTTCTCTTTTTTAACAAAGACTGAATGCTGTTAAATACACAAAAAAACCCACACAAATGCAGCATTAGTCTGAGAGAAAACTTTGATTCTTTCCCATTCATGTGAACTCAGACGAAGACTAAACTCCATTTACACTTCTTTATAGAGTTCTGAGTGTAGTCTGTGCATAGAAACGTACTCAGAGTGTACGTTTTTGCATCTGAGTAGAAGCTGTCCAGGACTAATGAGATGTGCTTTGATTAAATGACAGTACAGCAGTGGTTAAAACTGCTTCACTCATAATTTTGTTTTTCAACATTATTTTTCAGCCCTTATTTCCATTTATGGTAAAAATTCAATGGCTTATTCCTCATAAACTTAAAATGATAAACATATCTTTTGGTAAAAACTAATATACTGTTTTTATAGAAGGTGAATGTCATTGAATTTTCATTTTCACCAACATTTTACTGCTCTCATGTCCAGTATTTATCATTGCTACAGTCCGTGCCAATGACTGGTTATAAATAAAATAGTTCAGCCTCAGAGACAAGGATTCAAAGTCTGTGGAGCGTCTCAGAGGAATCGGCGACGGACAGTGACCAGTGCCAGCTTCAGAAAAACACAAAACCATGGCAACCATAACAGAAAACTGCAGATGTGCAGCTAAAAACTGAACAGAGAAACCTATGTGTTTCTGCAGTGCATTAGAATAATCTGTAGCAGAATCTTTCCCTTCAGCAAAGTCATCACTGCCATTGTTTTAAATATTTCCTCATTCCCACGGCCATTAAACTAACCGAGGTCACGGCTCAACCTTGTCCCGTACTCACACGGAACGAGGCCTACAGCGTTTTAATGACGTTTTACTGTTGGAGGGATTCATCAGGTCTTTATTTTAACCTAAAGGAGCATAACTACATCCTTCCTTTGACCAAAAGTGCTCCTCTAATCACTTTTGGGAGAAAAACTCGACAAAGAACTCCAGTTATACGTCACATTTTCCAGCAGCTTTTTCACCGTAGACTTCACTATTGGGATAAGTATTGTAAAAACATGTATTATGAATATATATTTTCATCAATACCCTGCTCTACCTCTCAGTAAAACCACTCACTCCTGATTTGAACCAACACAAACCCTGCAGACATCCTCCAAAAGGAAGAGGAGTTATATAATAAGCTTATTTACGGCCTACACAACCACAACTACAGAAATTAACAAAAGTTATGATGGTGTTATTTGAGATTATCCTTTACACATAAATAAAAACAAATACATACAAAGAAAAAAGTACAAATCTGACTGATCTATGTTATCTTTGTTCTGGAAAAATGTCCACAAACAAACAGTTTTTTGTGATAATTGTAAATGAAAACTGCAGTGACATAAAATCAAGTGCCATTTTAAGACTATTTTGTAAAGGTTTTTGTCTTGAAATGGTTTTGATCCCTAAAAATCTTGGTCTTAACTCCATCTTGAACTCATATTTGTTATAAGTTCAGAGACGGACCCAAAAATGCAGGCAGAGATGACGATAGCGTCCAAAGCATATTTCTTTAAATCTGGAAGTTCAAGGCTGGAGTTACAGAAAAACGGGATGGGTAATCGGGTAAGTACAACTTCAAAAATCACACGGACCGAGAGCAAAGAAAATCCAAAGTCCTGGCTTTACCGCAGTGTGAAAACGGTCTGGCAGAGTGTTGTGGCAGAGCTGGTCCTTATCGACTGAAGGCTGATGGCAAATGGAGTTCAGGTGTGGTAGGTAGCTCCAGCCGAGGGGGGAAGGGCAACATCCAACCAGGGAGAAAGAGAAAACAGGACAGGAACTGGCTGTGGAGGGGACTAAAAGACCAATCAGAACAATATTTCCCAGGTTTTGTCTCAGTCTCAGACGTCAAGACCGACTAAAACCACAAATGGTTGACTTGTCTGTTCATTTCTGAATAAAAACCTCAATCATGTCATATCCAATTAAAAATCTGCCTCCTTCAACAAACTCCAACCTCCAAGAGTCTGGACCTGGTCTAAGACTGGACTTGGACTGTTTAGGTTTTGTTTGTTTTTTTATTACAGGGTATTGTATACTGACACTGGTCTTGGATTTGTCTCAACCTTACTCTCAGTCTTGGTCTTGACTCAGTCTTGATAATCCCTGGTCTCGGACATGACTCAGTCTCAGTCAGAGCTGTTTTTACTGCAACACTAGCATTTTGACTTGACTAAAATTTTCTTAAAAGAATTAAAAGTCTGCAAATGACAGAAAAATAAAATAAAATAAAATAAAATAAAATAAATTAAATTAAATTAAATTAAATTAAATTAAATTCAATTCAATTCAATTCAATTCAATTCAATTCAATTCAATTCAATTCAATTCAATTAAATTCAATTAAATTAAATTAAATTAAATTAAATTAAATTAAATTAAATTAAATTAAATTAAATTAAATTAAATTAAATTAAATTAAAATTTGCTGCTCCCTATGAACTTCCATAATTTTTTTTTCCGACCTTGATCCACTGGGGTCTGACTGAAGCTCTTTGTTGTGAATGTAATGAATCAGTTTAACAAGCATCTCTTTCTTCCAGGTGCCATTTCATTCAGAATTCAGACTTTCATTCATTTGAATCGTGGCTGAAAACACTGAATGGGTTTAGACGAGACGCCTGAACAAATAGAAAAATGTCTTCTAAAATGAAGGGGCTTTGAACTGATATAATAGTAGTATATTTTATTATGAAGGCCACACAGACAGAATATTACGAATAATGGACAGAGAGGGTCTTGAGATGTGAACACAGACTTTTAAATCATTCCTTTCTCAAATTGCTTTATCGAACTCTCATAAAAAACTCAAAGGGACTTCTGTGTTTTCTGTTGATGGCTGTGTGATCGAAGCGGTGGGAATTAGACGTGACCCATTTCTGAGTTCGTATGAAGTCATTTCTCTGAGACCGAGCTCAGCAGGTGCACGGCTCTGCCTCAGTTAAAAGTCCATTTGGGAGGAAGTCACCGCCGGGTCGCCAGAATGAAACTCATTTCAGGAGCGGCGCACTGACCAAGTGGACAAAACCTGCTCAAAAAGCTGTTGCAGAAAGTAGAAAAACACGTTTATTTGGAGGAATAGTGGGAAAACTGTTGCATAATCCGACAAAACTCACATTCAATTTCCATACAGTGAGAGAGTGAACCGTTTCAGAGGTCACTCATTGATATGTGGATCAATACAGTCCTGCTGGATCTCAATCGACTGCTACATTTCACTCTATTGCATCGGCGTTTTCCTATAGGACCTTTCCATTTGCACCGAGCTTTGACTAATCATCTGGACGGGACGGTAGCAGGCTGTGGTTTAACACGAGCCTGGTTTACGGGGATTAATCAGCTTCAGGGAACGATAGTTGATAGGTTTACGGCACAATGGCTTAGTTTGTTGCATAAAAGTTAAACAGAAACATTACACTTTGGAGGGACAGTGGATATAATCAGTACAGAGCATCATTCAAGAGAGAAAAGAGGAAAGGCAACACAGTTTGACCCATGTCCAGGATGATATCTGGTTATATAAACAATGTCATTCTGTAAGAGTGGCTTTTAACATAAATCGTGATAACCGAAGTCTTGCACTGTGCTTCAATTCATACAGTTTAAGTTTCATTTATTTTATTTAATGATTCATTACTAATCTCTTTTGCAGGTCCCACATTGTGCATCTTTTTGGTTTTAGAGAAACTAAAGCACTGCAGACACCAACTCAGCAGTTATATTTTGTTTTCTTTGTTCATACCTTTTCTAATCTTTTCCATTTTTGCTCATTGTTCCCGTTTATTTTTAGAAATTACACACATTACTGTTGTTTAAAACATCACAATGAAGGGGATTATGGGTCACTTGCTGGAATTTTAATGGAGAATTGAGACTTTTTTGAGATTTTACATTTTGAATGAATAGTACCAAAGTTCAGTGGGTCTTGCCTTTTTCTTGCAAACATTTAGTGCACAGTGTGTATTCCAAACTGTTTATTTTATTAAATGAACAGCTTGTACTTTATTCACTTGCACTGTGTTGTCTATTGTGGCTCTAGTGTTAAAGTTTGGCTTCAGAAACTCATTTTTATTAACTGCACCTGCTGACTTTATGTTAATGCCCCGTTGTTTCACAGACTGGACCATATTTGCCGATAGACTCTCCCCCGTCTCCTCCTTAAAGCATTTTAATGAAGCGTCACATTGTCATTCAGGTGGCGTCCCGCTCCTGTCCAACTGCAGCAGATAAACTTACTCCAAACCCGTTTTATCAGGCTCGGCTGCAGATGGCCCCTGACAGTACGAGTCTGCTGCTGGGCACAGCCAGAGTACTTTGGATGTTCTTCTCTAAAAAATAAAAAAACAGGTGCCTGCTGCTGTGAAACATGATGCTGTTAGAGCGACTGGACCAAAACACTGGAGTTACAGCCTGAAAGCAAAACAATGAGATGAAATTCCCCAAAAAGCCGTGTGAAACTGCAGATAATTGGGTTTGAGGCTGAAATCCTTTCACAGCAAAATATTTACAGCTGCAGAAAGACGGACGGTAGGTTTGGGAGAGACAAAAGTGATTAAAAGTGTTTGGATGACTTTCATATGGGATTGTTTTGGACTCATAGACACTGGGTTAATTGTTTTTGGGGGGTTTTTGTGGCAGATTTCTTGAAGCCTTGCACTAAAATCCCAGAGAATGGACAGCTTTAATGTATGATATGAATAGATAAAATAAAAGCTTGTTGAATTTCACCGTCCTGAGTGTATCTGCATGTATTCAGATCTTTGTGGCGTGAATAAGTCATGGCTCACAATGAAAAACTTCTTAAATCAGTAACGTTTTTAAGCAAAGCACCATTTGAGAGAGTGTTGTCTTAGTATGTCTTTATTTTTAAATTGCACTTTTGACTTAATGGATTTTTAATGATGAATTGTCTTACCTTTGGCTTATATTTTTTTCACTACTAACTAGAAGTAAACTAAAAACAATTCGAAAAAAAGAAAAAAGTAAAAAAATGGCAAAAAAAAAAGGGCTGATTGGGATTTGAACTATAACTATAAATAGCAACAACTCATGTAATAATAAAAAGCAGGAAGTGATAACTGATCCAATGACATTTAGGTACTAGGTATGAATACCATGTGTGACATTTAGGAAGGTCCCTTTTAGTGTAAAAAATGGGATAAATAGATAAAAAATACACTTTATTTAGAGATCAGATCACTAATTTGAAAAGTGTTTCTAGACGGTCGCAAACTAAAAACTGAAGTGTGTCGATAGTGAAGGTATTTCGTACAATTTGATCATTAATTTAATCATAAAAGGCTATTACTGATCATTTCTAGCAAAACACAACGCAAATAATCTACTCGTTCAGTCATTATTTCACCTCGGTCAGTTTATAGATGGGAAGGGAGCATGCGTCAGTGTCAGTTATATTCTGTGTAGTAAAAATAAAGCTTGTAAAGGCTATAGACCTTGTGAATCCGTTTGACTGAGGGTCCAAACAAACTTCCAACAGGTCAAAGGTGTTCTGTGAAGACACATAATTAAACACACAGTGCTACACTTGCATCACTCTCTGTTTCAGAAGTGGAAAACAAACAGGAATGAAATTAATTAGTTTAGTTGTAACTTTTGCGTTTGACAGGTTTACTCACTTGATTCCAATTAATATCTGAATCGACGTTTGTTCAAGTGGAACAATGGTAATCTACTGCAGCCAGCAAATGGTAATTAACTCAACAAAGACACAAACGTGGAGCTCTTGAGTCTGAAAAAATAATACAGACTCACATTGAAAAGATATTTTGATATTTTTAGTTGTGAAAATGGTTTAAACCTCAAACAGTTTAATGTAAATGCAATCATTTGTGGAAAAAACAGTCTTTATGATCCATCTACTGTTTATTCTAATTGTAATAGATGAGAACCTCTATTCAGGAACAGAAAACCTTGGCTTGAAAAAGGAGCGCTCCCATTGGTCGACACTTGTCACATGACGTTCCAGGAAGTTTAATAGCTGCAGATAAAGTGTATTTTCAGCTGAATATGTCTTTTAACAGAGAAACAGCTGAAAAAAGAAAAGCATCAACAGAGAAAAGGGAGGCAACGTAAAACACAGATAAATACTGTCAATTCAATCACGTAATGTTTAACGAGGAGGAGATAATTGTCGTCCTGACGCTGAAGTCACAGCTAAGCTAACGCTAAACTCTAAACTTCAGTTTGGTCAAATGGATTAGTATTTTGGAGGAAAAACTGGTCTGGTTTTATTTTTTTAATAAAAGAGAAGCTGATTTTGGAGGAGAGTGGAGTCTGAGACAGGGACAAGAAATTCATATTCACATTAATCCAAGTGAACTGCACTTAACTAACTACTTAAACACCTTCTCAGTGAACCACTGTTTGGTCTGTTCTGAGGTTTATACGGCAGCATTTAAATTAATAAAGTAACCACACCAGAGATCATTCTAACAGTAACCAGTGAACAAAAACATAAACAAGTTGTAATAATATTCAAATGTCTGTATTGCTCTTTGTAGGGAAGTGAGATCTGTTCAGGAAACTTCTGAAACCAGAAAATAAAGCAGAGACACCAAACACTCACAGGTTTTGACAGGTTCAGTTTACCTCCTGTCACTGAACACACTAAAACTTAAAATTAGATTTGAGTCAAACAGGAACAGTTCACAGGAGCAGATTTTTAGAGAAGTTTGGAGGTCTAGCTGTGCATCCAGATGAAACTATAGCACACAGATAAAGTGGGAATCGAGCTCCAAATGGTTCGACGCACTCTGGTCGAACTTTAACCTCAACATCCCACTGCACAACACGACAGAGCTCAATGAAAAATGAGAAGCTGCAGTTCATGTAACAGTGTCATCACCAACGTCTTGTCCATTTCTCTGTAGCCATCAAGGCTCAAGGTTTGGACTTTTGCTTCATGGTAACTTTTGTTTACTCTTTCTCACTAAAAAGAGTAAAATGATGCCTCTAACCTTGGATTTACAGTGGACATGTGAGCGTTGCATTTCTGTAGAGCCAAGAGAAATGAGAAAGAGAAAGTTTAGCACTGCTCTGCAAACACACAGCACTGTTTTCTATGAAAGCCACGTCAAGCAGCTCAGAGACAAAGCAGTTAACATAAAGTATATTTGGTGTATTTTCATAATAAACATGCATTTGGAAAATTGAGAAATACTTTTCCCTTGCTCCTTCACCTACTACAGACAGAACATGATGCATTTTATATTTATTAAAATCAGAAAGACACGAAGGCATTTGGTGTAAAGCTGGAGCCATAAAACTTCAATACTGCCAAAACAAATCAGGTTTTTCTGAACGTGAAAGGCACAAGTCTGACCAAATCTGTGTTTTATAAATGATGAGAGTAGAGTCAACAACAGAGGTTTTTGTGTTTTCATACTAAAACATTTTCAAAATAAATTGGATCTAAAAAAAGACACTGAGTGGAAATGTATTAGTCTGAATGTCACCACAGATATATTCAGAATTCAGATTCAGAAGATGAGGTTTCTTGTGTTTCTTCATACTGTATTTTCATTCTGCATCGAGGACACTCTTCCTCAGACGAGTATTTGGACGGTCGCCCTCAAATAATTAGCTCAAATCCGAGGGAAAGAGCTCAGAGGTTCCCTGCTGCTGCTTGTTGCTGCAGAACTGTCTCATGTTCCCCATTAGTCCGGTCTTTAGCAGCTGGACATTTAGCTTTGGTAAACGCTACAAAGTGAGTAAATGCCTGACGGCTGGGTTGTCCCTGAACCAGCTGTGAGCTTCCGACCCGCCACGAAAAATCTGCAGTAAACGAAAATGTGATTAGTTCTTTAAGACGCATTAAAGGTGTGTTTAAAAGTCAAATGCAAAGGATGACAAACTAATGAAGCCTCCTACGTGATTGTTGTAGCTTTTGTAAATCAGTGTTTATCAGATTAAAACTTTTACTGAGGTGTTTGTTAGCTCAAGATAAGCTCAATGAAGACTTGTTTTCATTGTTGTCCACATTTTTTATAATTGTTATGATGTGAGTTAATATATATACGTACGCTGAGGTGTTAGAAAACCCTCGAGACCCTTTGACTCAACCCATTTCCTCCTAAATCAATCTTACCTGAAAAATTAAGCTTTGTTTTATCAAAATGCATCGTTCCAGAGGCAGTTTTTTCTGTGTATGTTGCTACTTCTCACTTAATTCAGGTTTTATGTCTTTACAGTTGCATTCAGAGCTAAATTCATCTCCATCTGTTTCTTTCTCCTTCTGGAAATCAAACTGAAATCGTCAGGAACCAGACTAATCCTGGTCAGAAGCAATGACAAAGGTCTGTATCAAACACCTTTTATACCTTGGAGTTTTCTCCTTAGGTTCTTTGTTGGTTCAGTGGAAGTACTCCAGCCTTTCACACAAGAGACCGAGGTTCAATAAGGAGCCAAAACCTCCAGCTCCAGGACGTCCCAAACCCAGATAAATGGAGAGTGTTCCATCAGGAAAGGTAGCCCAGACTAAAAATGAAAACTACAGATAATACAAAATAAAATAGTTTGTTGTTATAGTTTAGTTTTAAAAAAAGAAAAACACTTGCCATAAACTAAATTGTTCTAAATAAAATTATAAAGCCTTTCAGTATTTGTGTTCATTTCATTTTTGTTCCTGAATCAAACTCGGGCTCAGTTTTTCTCTCAGTGGGTTTAATTTGTAAATATAGAGTGTAAATGCTGCCATTCAAACTCCAGCGTGCACCAGATTTGAGCCGGGACCTGTCAAAAACGTAGGCCTCGGTCCACTTCAAACGTAACTCATGAGATTCAATTGAAAAGACAACAAAACGAAACAAAAAAATGAGAAAAATAGATGAACAATCACATGCTTGGAAACAGATTGGAAAGCACATTGTCTGTTGGAAGCACTTTGTTAGAGTTAAGTGCAGTTTACAGAAAAGAACATCTCGACTGTATTCACTGCTGCTGCCGTCATTGTGTTTAAAAAATGAACATCACTTCATTTGGGCTGAGCTCTTATCCACACACTCTGCTTTTGACAGCTCCGTCTCTGTTCGTCCAAAGTTGAAAAGAACACTTTGAACGTGAAGTGTACAAGCGTTTTTTTTCTGAACAGCCTTTTTAAACTAGATCATCCCCAAAAGCCCTGAAAAAGACCTCCAGAAAAGAGCAGGAACCTTGAATAGACTTTAAACATTTACTCTGGCTCTTGACACTAAACCTCTAATGACTTAAACTGTACAAAATGGCTGCTGATATTTTACTCTCCAGCTGCTGCCAGCGAACGCCGAGCCAGAACCATTTTTTTTTTTTACAATAAGCAGCGTCTGTGTCAGTGTTTAAACCCACATTCATCGTCCTGTTATCCGTCACAGCTGTCCTCCTTCTGCTCAGACGCTCACAGTGAAAAATGGCTGCTCCTCTTTGGCTCCTTCTTCCTTTCCTCTTTTTATTCCTAATGGAGAAACAATTATGCCATTATTGTCGGAGGAAGGCAGGTAATTTATTCACTCAGCTGTCTCAGTGACTGCCCACATCGCTCAGCTTCAACAAGATTACACAATATTATGAGAACTTCATCAAAACTTGGCTAAAACCGAGTCCGGCCAAAAATATTACTCATACTTTTGGGAATACAGTTTATTTAAACATTGTGACGGCCCCTGCCTTGGTCTTTAATGTGTTTTTGTTTTGGAGGTGGAGCTGGACTGATGGGAGCCACCTGGGCCCAGTGGTCCTATCCGGGATAAAAGCCCTGTTTCCACCGGTGTCCGCCCTCTCCGCATCTCCATTCCTCTCGGCTGTGCAGCCTGACGCTGCAGCGCCGCCGACTTCTCGTTTTGTTTTACCATGCCATCACTGCACAACACTGCACAACACCTCACTCATATATACTCGCACACACCCATCCAGATTCACAACTGACGCCCATACTACATGCTTTATTATTTGAACTTTTGTTAATAAATATTTGGAACGTTCGCCGTGTCTCACCTTTTGTTACGGCTACTAGAGCCAGGTCGTAACAAACATTAATCCCAGATTAAATAGAATCAATGCATATCTAACTAGAAAAACTAAAAGTAAGTAAAATTACACACAACATTTGACTATTTTGACTATTTAACTTTTGATTTATCCGGCTCTATCGTGACATACAACGTCAGATTTCTTTGCAAAAGTTTCAAAAAATGTAATGTTTAGTCGAGTCAAGAAATACACAAACAAAATGCCACTGAATATCTCTGAATATATCACTCACAAAAAGCACTAGCAGGACAGTGTTTCTTAACCCTCCTGGTCCCTGGACTTTATTTATTTATTTATTTATTTTGTATTTATTTATTTTATTATTTGTTTATTTTGTATTTATTTATTTATTTATTTTGTATTTATTTATTTATTTTATTATTTGTTCATTTGTTTATTTATTTTTATTATTTGTTTATTTGTTTATTTATTTTTATTATTTGTTTATTTGTTTGTTTATTTATTTTATTTTATTTATTTATTTACTTATTTATTTATTGCATAACTTTGGCTGTGTTTTGATGCAAATGGCATAAAGTTTGTCCAAGTTGTGTATTTTGGGGTGAATTTGAATTTTTCATGATTTACAAGTTCAGTTCAATTAAATCACTTTATTTATCCCCAAGGGGCAATTTAAAGGCATTTCATTTGGCTTTTAAACTAAATAGTTCCACCATTGTATTGTGATTTCTCTTTTTATTTATTTATTTTTTTCATTCCCTGGTGTTCAAATCCCTTAACGTTTCTATTGTTACTGAAGTTAACAATGGCAATCTAAAAAAATTAAATAAATAATGGAATAAATATGTTGAGACATGGTATTTCTATAGAACAATGTCTAATTGAAACTTTTTTGGTCTTAGGGACTCAAATTACTTACAAAAGACTTTATAAAAAACATAAAAATTGATCAGAATCAATGTTTCTGACAATTTTTGACTCTCTCAGACTCAGATAATAATTTCACTCTTTGCAATCCTTTCCATTCAAACTGATTTTCAATATCATCAGTCCTAATTGTAACTGTACATAGCCTTTTGTGATGCTTTATGTTTCTCTTTGGTTGTTTGTTTTTCATTTGGATTATTCTGTGTGTGTTGATTCTGTCTCATTTCTGTTCATCCAAAGACTTTCAGACGTAGTTTTAACGTGCCTCCATTTGTTCTACCTTTTAGAAACCAAACAACAGGAAGCAGACAATTCTTTTAATGAGATAAATTAGGAGGCACCACACTGTTTTAGTTGTAAAAATTCAGTAAAACAAGCTGTGATTTTGTACAAGATGCCGTTGACTTTATTGAAGTCGAACTATTTGTGGCGTTTTCTTCTGGATTTGTGGTTTGTGTTTCATTCTTTTATTCAGATATTTTTCAGTAATATGTTTAAATTTAGTTCATGTATGATGAGAATACCAATGACAGGTAGATAAACATGAAGACAGGTGTAAATATATTCCAAACACGATCACGATCAGGGCTTTGTGTTGGAGGTCACTCAGAGGCCACGCCGCGTCTCTATTTTCATCATTTCTTCACCAATATTATTCTTCGAGGTAATTGGCCGAGCAGACCCGACCGGAGCGGCTACGGTTTCATCCATTACACCCCTCCATCTCATCTGCCCCGGCTCCTCGCTCTTACACAAATATTTTCATACTTACTCCAGTCATTTTCTCTAAAGTAGCGGGAAAAGGTAGCAGAGTTTGACAAAGACCAGGAGTCGGTTTGCGATTGGGGCGGTTTCAGATGAACTCGCATTGACTTCTTGTGATTTTTTTATCGTTTGGCGTCAGTCTGATGGCTACAGAAATATTTCGGTGGCATAAACACCATCTGTGCCACGTGGGAGGCACAAGACCGGGATCGGAGCTTTTAGAATATGCCCCATTTTTTTCACAAAATGATTGAGGTGATGACTCAAATAAACAAACCTCTTGGGTTCGTTTGTTGTGCCTCTCTTTACGTCACATCTTCCGGTCTCTATTCAATCATCTTATGCTTTAAATAATCCGCTGTGAAAGTTTTAAAGGCTCACAGCCGGCGTGCGATTTAAAACTTAAAAATGGACTTGTGGCTTTCTCTAAACTGGACAGGAAGTCAGCCATTTTGGATCAAACATGTGACTCTTTGATAATTACTTGTACCTGAATCAATAGAAGATATTGGAATAAACCAGCTCAAATTGTCTTTAACTCATTATTATCAGTTATATATACAACAAAAACAATCTCAACACATTCAAAAGTCCACAATTTAAACATATTTAACACTTTTATGGAGGATTGGACAAATTAATTCCCTTTGTTTTAGTCTTCTCAACAGTTTAGCCCATCTTTCTACTGGAAGTTATAGCTTTTATGGCACATTTCTTTTGTCAAAAGTGTCAAAAGTGTCCCAAAATAATCGTCCCACTCCATGTTATTTAATTATCAAACACAAGTGCCTTTTATCAGCAGCTGTTTCCAGTTTCAGACAGAGTTGGCATCTCATAGCTTTTCTTTGTGAATTAAAACTAATGCATTCATTGTCTGTGTCACTTTAAACACGACCAGAACATGAATATAAACCTTAATCCTGAATTAGATCAAACTAATACAGCTCTCTTTAGACCCAAGAGGAGAGAATTTAAAGTATACTCTTCTAAAATAGCGTTTTAAAGCAATTGCTGTTCTTATTTTAGACAGAATTAGTGTGTTCTGGTCTTTATTAATTAAAAACAGTGCATTAAACATGACGGTAACTTGTGACATAAAAGAGTCGATAAAATGAATAAACTGGGGCAGCCCTTTTCTTTTTTGTCTTTTTTAGTTTAGAAAGCTGTGAATAACCAGATTTTTTTTAATTTTCATCAGTCCACACCAGGATTTATGCACCTATTATTAATTCAGCTAACGTCTATGCACTTAAATTGTGCTTTGCTGCTTCAAATAGGCTTGTGTCTAATATATAAACTGCTTCAGTGCATCAAAAACACTTTCATCCCTTCCCAGCTCTAAATACATCTCTAATGCAAGAAATGATCAAGATACATACATAAATATATTCCTTAGCGACAACCAACAAGAAATATCTGAGCACCGCCCCTTATTTCCAACTGTTGCCTTGACGACAGCCTATTTCGAGTTCCTATTTGACATTTCTGCAATGCCTTATGGGTATAGTTTATTTGGGAAAATGGATCAAGGTTAAATCAGAGCATTAATTTGTCTTTTCTGTTCAAATGCACAAATCAAACCTTTGCAACAAAACATTATCTTTGTAAATAAGAGGTAAATTAAACCAGAGACAGACATCACTCGATTGAAACGGTTTTGTGATCTTTGTTTGGTCCTAGTTTCCAAGTTTTGTTTTGTTTGTTTTTTTAGTAAGAGCCTACAACTTTAAAACTCAAAATATTTACATTGCTCACTGCACAACTCAATAAATAGTCAGTAAAATTATTATTTTTTGTTTGTTTTTGCAGCAAGACAAAGGCTTAATCACATAAACCATCTTAATTATCAGTCTTGATTGATAATGATATAATATTAAACAGGGCTGTATTCAGGCACAAGCTAAATGTTAATATGCAATTAATTAGAGAGCACAAACTTCCCCAATTAGTACAAAAACTGACAAGGATATATTAATAAAAATAAGGAGTTTAAAGTCAAAGTGTCAAAGATTTAACTGAATCTATAATTGAACATAACACTCCATCAATTAACTAACTGCAGTATTAACAATGATATAATAAAACTATATATTTACAGCTTAGTGTGATTTAAATGTTGAAGGATTATTAGAGGCTTGTTTCCATTGATGGTGGCTGTAATATTTAATAAACTCCATGTGATGCATCAACAAAGTATTGATTGAACGCTAAAAAATACTCAAATAAAACTATCCCTTATGAATAACATATCTAACTGAAATCCCAAGTGACTTTTATGGCAACAACTTATAATAATCCCACATTTGAAAGTGTAAATAAAGTCAATGTGCAATAAACACAATAATAAAAGCACATGTTGCTGAAGAATAACTGGAGACACAGGATAAAAACAATGCTTTATAATTAATAAATGTCCAAGAGTATAGTCTAATAATTAAAAAGCTACATGTTTATATATACTATCCAAGCTCTGGGCTAATTTAACACTATTTAAATGCAGTAAATTATCACCTTTATTAAAAATGAAAGAGGTCACGGTCTGAAGAACAGCTAATATTTAAAATTTCAATTTTTAATGAACTTCTCATGAAAAAAACTCATGTGAATTAGTTATTCATTGGAAGTGGCTTTGTAAAAACAGCTCTATTTAGTATTACATTGTCATCGGGGATTTATGGACGAACTTTTCACTTCCACATCTCTTCATAAACTACATTGTGTGCATATAAATCACTCTTATTGTCCCTGATTGCACACAGTCATTAAATGTGCTTGTTATGACGCATAAAGATCATTTATGATCCAGACACCGATCATTCCCACATCTCTTTGTTTACAGACGCATTTAAATGATGTGAAAAGAAGGTGTTCAGTGATACGTGACCCACTTTCCTCTTGTGACCTTCTTGAAATCAGATATCGTGATCCTGTCAGACCAATCAGAGCTGTTTATCTGAAATGAGGAGAGCTTTGTGCAAGGCTTTCTTTGTCTGATTGGTTCTAGGTTTATCCAGTTTTCCCCAAAAGCTGTTTATTTTGCGTCCGTCTCTGGAAATCCAACTGGAATCGACACAGACCAGAGTAATTAGTGAAGAAATAAAATAAATATTGCCTCATTTGTCAGTGGGAGGACTACTTTGTGCTTTCCTTTTCCTTTTTATGGAACATCTCTAGATGATCTTGACCAAGTTTCTCATAAATTGGATGAAAAACATGAGAGCAGTGAATGTAATGGTCACATGTCAAATTCAAAATGGCTGCCCTCTTTTTTTGTTGACAGAGAAAGGTCCCACAGACTTTTTTTCTCATGATCCCACGATGAAAGTGTGTTTTTATAAGGTGTATTTTTATATTGTTTTAATGGTGTTTCTGCTTCAAGGAAACAAAGGTTATGAGTTCGATTCTTGAGCCAGACAACTTTTTCATCTTCCTTCTCTTTCTGTGTGGATGAATAAGAGAGAGAAGGCTTGTCTAATTGTTTACTGGGTCTACATCTTAGTCCTGGGATGAACTGGCCATTGCCCAACCCAAATATACTTAAAAAAAAACAGGAATAAGTGAAAGGAGATGATAAAGTTGAGGTCTTGGGTGTCGTTTAACAAACACTAAACTGTTTTGAAGATTTACTACAACAAAAAAACCTTGATAATTAGAACTTTTGTTTGATAAATGTGTCTTGTCGATGACTTTTTGAATAAAAAACATATGAAGAGATATTTAAAGGATGCAACTTTGAACACGAAGCCACCATTTGTCGTTGTTTTGTCTCGTCAGTCCCTGTTTGTTTTCTGTATTTGCTTTATAAATTAAAAAAAAAAAAATTAACTTGTGGGATCATTTATTTATTTTGCTGGACCTGAATTTTGGAGTTTTTGTTCAAGCACAGTGAGTCAAATTTTAAGATTATATGGATTCATTTTTATGCAAGTTTTGTGTAGATCGCGTCTGTTTTGTGGCCACAGCAGTAAATTTAAACCGTTTCATGAGTTGATGTGTTTCTGTAGAAGAACATTGCTTCCTCTTCTTCAAATGCAGCCTTTATTGAGCGTGACTCACTCGGTCTGTTGTCTAAACACCTCTCGACACAAGCGCAGGGTTTATTACTTAAAAGCAGTGGAAGCTGAAGACCATTGTGTTCAGAAAAATGTGTAAAAATGACTCATGTTTGTCGCCTGAATCATATTTGGTTGAGTCATATTTGCTTTGGTTTAGACACTGACTGCCACTTACAGAGAAATATCCACAAAAAATTCAATGACTGTGGCTTGGACTCAGAGCTCTTTAATATTTATTCAAAGCAGGATTATTACTGTTATTCTTGTCTGTTTGATTTTAGGCTGAGTGTCCTGGAAACAAAGCAAGAACTAGACTTTCCTGGAGTCAGGCCCTTTTATGGACTCCTCTGTTGTGGAATATTGAGCTTGAGCCTAAATGGGAGAGTGCATTGTTATAATTCGATGTTGTATTAGCTGTGTGTAGCAGTAAATACACAAACACAAGGACAGCATGTGTTGGCTATGTCACATTTGTTGATTTTGTTTAATTTCACTTACTGTTTTTTCTGCATTCTTTATTACTTTTGTTCTCTTTTGTAAAGGGCTTCTTTGGTGAATACTAAAATGTTACTGTAAAAGCTAATTGGTCTTTTTACAGAACAACAGGACACAACATAAAAGGGACCAAAGGTTTGTTTGGGTTTTTGTTGGGTTTTTGTTTTGTTTTGTTTAGTTTTTCTTTTTTTGGTTGGTTTGTTTTTGTTTTTTGTTTTTTTGGTTTTTTTGTTTTTTTGTTTGTTTGTTTTTTTTGGGGGTTGTTTTGTTTTTTTAGTTTATTTGTTTTTTGGGGGGAGGGGATTGTTTTGTTTAGTTTTTCTTTTTTTGGGTTGGTTTGTTTTTTTGTTTTTTTGGGGGTTGCTTTGTTTTTGTTTTTTAGTTTATTTGTTTTTGGGGGGTTGTTTTGTTTTGTTTTTCTTTTTTTTGGTTTGTTTTTTGGTTTGTTTGGGTTTTTTTTTTTTTTTTTGGTTTGTTTTTCTTTGTTTTTGTGGTTGACAGATACAGGATATTTGTGGGGAAACTTCCAAACAAGAACAGAACATAATAAAGGCTATAGTTTTCACTTATTCACAAAAATAATATGAGGAAATAAATCATGCGTGTTTGGTTTAAAATCCAAAATTCAGAGCTAAGGCCGAGGAAAAAACGAGACAGATCGAGTCCGAGACATTAAAAGTCAGTATAGAGTCTTACGAATGAAAACATAATTGGTTAGTTTTCATATTTATCTGGTTCCTAAATCCACAAACAGAACCGAAGCCTGTTTTCTTTCTGAAGATGTTCGTCCTTAGTCCAGTTTCTCTCGGTCTTGGTCTCGGTGCAGGTCTCGGTCCCGGTGCAGGTCTCTGAGGGCGACCCAGGACTGCAGCAGGAGCAGGGCTGGCACTACCACCCAGACGCCGTTGAAGAAGACCAGGTAGACCCACAGGTGTAACCATGACGACGACGGGTTCAGGTTGGGGGAGCCCTGCAGCCAATCGGGAGCGAAGGTCATCCAGCCGCCGTAGAGCTCGCACACGCTCAGTGAGACCTGCAGGAAGTGCCTGGAAAAGTCACATTTGGTTCAACTCAGAGGAGCTCAATTCTACTTCTGTTGCTTTCTTTTGATGAACTTATGACTGTGCATTTTGTATATGTATTTATTTTGATTATTACTATTGTGTTATTGATTGATTAAAGTATATATCTACAGGAAGCTGTACAATTTGTAAACCTTGACCAGAAAAGGTTCAACCCACTCCTTTTCAAACATTTGTCTCTTGAAATTGTTTGAAATAAACTGCACTGATACTGATACTAAATTAGCTTTTTTGTTTGTTTTTTTTTTTGTTAAAGTGAAGCAAAAATAATGGCTTTGGGGTGTATTTAATTCCATACATAAAAAGAAAAAGAAAGATAATGTTAGCCATGTTTTTACAAGTGCTAACGGTGGGCTACGTGAAGGACTTTATGTGTAATACAAGACCTCCAAGAGCTTTTTATGAAGTTGTCAATCTTCAAATAATGACCTTAATATTTAAAAATAACACACTAGAATAACTCACACTATCACGCATCAGTTGAGTATTTGTAACCACTTCATTAATCCTTAATTCATCATTTACAAGTTGTTTCAGTCGAGCTAGCTTTATAAATTCCAGCTATGTATAATGGTTAATGCATCTGGATATAGTTTTTTGATCCTCAAGTTAACTCTTCTTGACCTGGATGACTATGAAAACTCCTCAGACCCATTTTAGGAAATACTGTTGTTTAATTGAAGGAAGACCTTGTATTATATGACGACCTGGATGTATTATATAGTTTATTTTAGCCCAGCAGCACAGACATATTACCTGTAGTACTTGTTGTGGACCACTGCGTAGATCAGGGCCAGACCTAGTCCAGATCCCAGGACCACGGTGAGGATCTCCACAGACACGATACTGGGGTCTGAGAGCAGCCAGCGTCGGTCTGCTTTACCGTACTCCTGCCCTGGACACGGGACGAGGAAGAGCTCAACAACAGGAGGGGTTTGGTTAGATCTGATTCTGGTTTGTGCTGAACTCACAGAGCTGAGCCAGAGGTCCTTCAGACGTCTGCACGGAGCCGCTCAGAGACATGAGCACGAAGGGCCCCTCCTGAAACACACAACAAAACAACAACAAACTTATCAACTTAAGAAGAAACATGTGTATTTTCTCTTTAGTTTCATACTTTTTATTTCAAAGCTTGTCTGTTTTGGAGCTTCTTTAATTGTAATCACTGCAGTTATCTTCACTACTTTATGTTTGGGTGTCATTTTCCTGCTAAACTCTGCCTTCTACTGGTCCTTTAGAAAAAGAAATGTTCAATTTTGTATGTTTTTTTTAGACATAATAGGATTAGAAGCTGTTTTTGAGTTTATTAGTTATTATTAGTAGTCATAAACAACAAACAACAACAAATGTGTTTCTGAATATAAACTGAGAGAGATAACCATGCTATGCTAATTATATGTAGCCTACTATGCTTCTTTATGCTAATTATTAATCCCTAGCGTTATTATACAGCAAAATCAACAATCTTTTATTTATTTTAATGTTTTTGCTTTATGTTGTTGCTTTTTCACAGTTGCAACTAGGAAAACTACACCAAAAGTCAGCAGTGAAGCCAAAGTTTGTGCTGTTAGCTAATTAGCCCCTACTGGACCAGTCAAAAACTGTGAAAACTGCCCCAGAGTCATAGATTATAGATTATTGATAATTTGTTAAAGAAGTAACTGAGGCGTTACCAAGGTGACGTGGACGATGACGTCGTAGAAAAGCCAGGTCAGAACCCATTGGTCGATTGTGGAGCTCCTCCCACCGACTCGACGCATCATCAGATAGGCCGCCGCCCCCTGGAGAGCACAGGCCAATAGGGAGACAGCAGAGACAACAGAGAAGGCGGAGCCATCTGAGAGAGGGGCGGAGTCGGCCGCTGAGTCCATCAGATAAATTTTAAACAAATACTCTAAAGGTGTTAAACTAAAACCTGATCGAATCCAATTAAATCTGTTCAAATTTACATAAAGACCTTTAAAGTCCAACTAAAACATGTTTAAATCAAACCAAAACCTACTCAGATCCATCAAAAACCTCTTTAAATTAATATAAATCCTGTTCAAGTCAAACCTGCTCAAAGCCAACTAAAACCTGAGCTGAAGCGCTGCCTTCTTTTAGCTCCGCCCCTGACACTCCTCCTGCGCTCTGATTGGCCGAAGAGCACAACAGACCACTCCAAACCTGCCCCCTGCCTCTCCACTTTTGCTCAGATTGGTTTCTGTCTGAACAAAGGTTTAGATCGGGGTTAAACTTCATCTGCTTCGACACAGAAAGAGGAAAAGAGGCTGAGAGCAGAGTAAAAGACGGCTCAAAACTGGGAATAAAAGTTTAATCATAAGCTCAATAAGTCTCACATTTAAAAAGAGAGACTGAATTTAGACTCTGGTGCTCTTCTGATTGACATATTAACACAAACAGATTATTCAGCTGCATATAGTGAGGGATTAATCCGTCTCTTCAATCCTTTTGGGTCATTTTAGGCTTTCTAAATGCATTACTTCTTCTATCCTTTGCTAACCAGCAGCTGAAAGAAAGTTTACTTGATGATTTGGTGCAAGAAAAAGACACTAAACAAAGTCTTTTACATGAACAAAGATATTCATTCAGAAGTTTTTTACATATGGCAGACATTTAGTCGACTTTTTTTTGTTTCCTTGATTCTCTGCTCCTCATTTTCACATTATTCTTTGCTGCGTATCTATTTTTTGGATTTGAACAGCGTCTCAGAAGACTTCCCGATGCTGTCCCTGCACGTATTTACAATAATCTACACACAGAGATCACCAGTGTCACTGTTTATGGCTCCTCAGGCTGTAACTATACACAGAGGCCACTGCCGGAGGTCACGATAAAAGGCTATTAATGTCTCACAGGGAAACATATTCAGCGCTTTCCTCACAATAATATAAAAAGACAGTGGAAAAAGCCACAGGTAAACAACATGTCCACACTTGACTGCGTCGCTGAAGTGTCCTTGAGCGATATAATCCAATCACTTTGTGTTCGCTAATATCTCTGACCTCCCCAGTGCATCCACCAGCGCAACAATCACAGCAGAACACATCTGTCAAAGAGTAACAAGCCTTTGGCGACGTGTTTGTATTAGAACCAGAAGAATTCATTTGTGTGCAGTAATGTTTAAAGGTGGGAGAGTCTGGATGGTGGATCAGAGCAGATGGATGCAACAAAAGGCGGAGGAATACATCTGCGAAACTAAAAAAAAAGTGGAACAGTTTGTGGATCAGATGACGCAGTATCAAGACTGAAGTTTGTTGGGCGTATTTTTCATAAATGTCGACCACAATGTTTCTCTTTCCTTCTTTCAACAAGGTGCTTATTCTTGTCATAAAGTATAGACTCTAAGAGAAGAAATCTGCAGCTTAGACACAATACTCTTTTCGCTCTTCTTCGAGTCTTGCACTGGTTAATTACTGCAGTGAATATTAAAGCTTTTGCATTGTGTAGCTCTTAAATGTCAGATACAGAGGAGTCAAATATAATGACCCGCAGGGAATCATTAGGCGTACACCCCGTCATGAAAATCAGCTGGAGGAGAACATTCAGGTCTATCAGGGACATTTACATGAACGTCTGCGTCTCGACAATTAAGAAATGCAGTATTTTTAATGGTTTTCGATCCACGGAGTCAGCCAGGACTCCAAATAAAACGCAAAATCAGTTTATAAACACTCACTCAGAGTCAAGTTTCTCTATTTGGCACAGTTTTTTTGTCCCGAAGATGTTAAAAATGGAGCAAACTGTAAACAATGTTGAATAAAGGGCTTGATTTATGAATATGATTAAGGAACCTGTCTCCCTTCCTTTTGCAAATCAGGACTGGGCCCTAATAAACAACAAGAAGGTCATGTCGTCTAAAAATTTGATTCTGATTCTTGTGTTTTTTAATATAACTTAGACTAGTAACTCAGGAAGTAGAAATGACCTGAAATGTTCTGTTAAAATGGGCATAGTTTAGTTACAAAAACCTATTATGCACCTATTATTTCGACCCCAATACTCTCTCTGTGTTCCCTGATTTTAATATTTTATTGTAGCACTGACAGTAAATAGTAAATTCTCACATCAGTACTTGTTTTTTTACAGCATCAAAGAAATAAAACATGAGGAGATCGGATTAACCTCTGTCAATAACATTATTAAAACCTGGAAGAATAGCGGCCGACGTCCAAGTGCGGTCAGAAGTAATTACCCATCATGCCTCGTGATTCTGCTTCGAGCCTGTGGAGAAAATATCTGGGTTCAGAAAAGCTTTGTGGCCAATAAACACTGTCAGCTGACTGCCTGAATAAACTCAATGACAGGGTTTATCCATCACTCAAGTCTTTTTCCCCGAAGTGGCTCCATTTTCCTCGATGACAATGACAGGACTCATCAGGCTCAAAATAAACAGTAAATGGTCAACATCTAACGCCTTTCTATCTTATCAGAACTAAAACGACTTTGCACGGATTGTCAAAGAGCGGTTGGTTTCATTTAAACAACAGATTGGCCGAAAAAAAACAAAAAAAACCACAAATCCACAGTGAATACAAGCCTCAAGAGAATATGATAAGCTATTGTTTTAGAAAAGTTTATATGCATTCAATGTTTGATGATTGGTGCAAATGCTGCTTCTGGGCTTGTTATTCATTGATTTTTTTTGTTTATGTGTAATTAGATTCATGAAAGGGATGCATACAAATAATCCTATAAAATGTGACGTCTAATTTCACACATTATCATAATCCAAATGGCTTCGTTGCTTACTATAATGCAAAATGAATCTGATTATCTAATGCCTAAAGAAAAAAGAGTGTAACGCCTAATTTACACTGACTGCAGAACAGATACGGGAAAAGAGATAGAAACCGTTGTAGTCAGTGCGAGCATTACACCAGCTGCGGTGTGTTACGAGACTCCGGAAGGTTGGAAGAGATTCCTCAAGGATTTACGAGGCGGGTGGGGGTTTTTTTTGTGGTGGGGGGGGGGGGGGGGGGGGGTTTTGGGCCCGGGGGGGGAAAACACCCCCCCCCCTCCAAAACCACACAATTTTTCATACTTTTTATAAGGACAACACCAGAAAGGGAGGGACTGGGAGAAAAATGGCGGGGGCCTTGGGTTTAGGGGGGGTTTTTTCACCACTCTCTTTACATGGATGTTATCACGTGAACTCAACTCTTCAGCGTGAATCCCTGTGGTTTTGTGGTCTATGCAGATTCCGGACACGTACAGCACACACCCTGCACCCTCGGTGTAAATGGCAGCCCCCCTCCCACTTACGATTCCCGAAGAGAATCCTTGCAATCAGTGTAAATGAGCCGAAAAACAAAACCACTTTTAAAAATTAAAAAGATCCCCACTTTTTTTTTTTTTTTTTTTCGCCCTTTTTTCCCCCCCTTTTTCGAAAACCTAAAAATAAGAAAACAAAATGTCATATGTCTTTTGCGTATGAGTTGTCTGCTTGTGTCTAGAATCTGCATCAAAACAACTTTAATAAAACACTTTTTTCTAATTAAGTTGTTAATAAAAAAAGACTTTAACTTCCACCTGACCTTAAAGTAAAGAGAGAAAATCTACACAAAACAAAGGATAAAATAATAAAAGCAGTGCAGGGGGTGCTACAAAGAAATATGTTTCCTATTTATTCCTGATACTTTGTCAATTAAAGAAAGACATTCTCTTAAACTGATAAAACATCTGCT
The DNA here is from genome assembly GCA_036850595.1 of Rhyacichthys aspro. Lineage (NCBI taxonomy): Eukaryota > Metazoa > Chordata > Actinopteri > Gobiiformes > Rhyacichthyidae > Rhyacichthys > Rhyacichthys aspro. The sequence goes on along the minus strand of CM072157.1, from coordinate 22,063,710 downwards.
ATTTGCATTTAAGGCTCTGCTTTGGGATCGTCCACTGATCTGAAAACAGAATATACATGACCGGGATTCTGCTGAGTTTGTCGGTTTCTAGGTTGGCATTTTTATTTCTACAGAAGTTACTAATCTGAGCATAACATCTGTTCAATCTCTTGAGTCAGACAGAGGATAAACAGTCAAAGAAAGGATTATACGTGGAAATATGTTTGATTCAAATATAAATAGATGGGTGTGTGCAATAGAGACATTCCTTATCGTCCAGTAAAACAGCACAACTGGATCAAATAGTCCAAAAAACGTTTCAAAAATCAGAATAATCTTGAAAAACAGGGACTAAAATACGATTTAAAACTCCCCGGGACAATATATATTTTTCATTGAACATTTAAATCACTTTCCCGGTTATTCCCATGATTCCTGAAGTATTAATGTGAATATGTGCCTCTGTTCTTCGTCTCAATTTACTGAAATGTCATTAAAAGCGGAGTCCGTGGTCGAGTGGGTGTTTCGTCCGGTCCGCGTTTCTGTGGAATGACTGCGGCGTCGATGTGAAAAGAGCAGCGTTGAAATGGTGTTTAAAATGAAGTGCTAATGCCACTGAATGTCAGGGTGGAACCCACGCAGCTCTCTCCAGACTCATCGTGGCCTAATGAACCACACTCATATTGGCTCTTCTCAGAAACAGAGCCGTCTCATAACTCGGCAGTGTCTGGGTAAACTGCAGCTTCTTCCTCATATCTTTTTCTTTTTTTACTCTTTTAATACCTACTTACTTATGACTGACTTACTTTGCAGAGCTCACATCACAGAAAACACTTTAATTATTGTTGTTGGTGTTACATAATGTTTATTACAAGTAATGTCCTAAACAAAGAAGCCAAGAACTAGTCTCTTCGTTCAAGTATCGTCAAAATAATTCACATTAAACACTGATCGGATCCAAAGTGATCAGGAAATACTTCCCTATGTTTCATCTTTGATCTGAAAATAGCTTCATAAAAAAAACACATGAACACTTTTTAAACAGAATGACAAAAAAAGACGATCTCGGCGAATGGCAATGGTATAATTACCCATGTGTGCTGTCAGTAAGTGGGTAGAGAACATTAGCGAGTGGCTTAATATTCAGCTGCTCTATTTATTCAAGAATTGAAGCGACAACAGGCGAGAAGGAAAGAAAAGAAGTCACAGAAGGCAAGAGGAATGGGTTTTCTGTGGACACGCCCTAGATCAGGGGTGCCAAGAGCGGGGCCCGGGACCCAAAATGGCCGCCAAGGGGTTTGATTTGTTTTGTGACTAAAACTGCACACAAACTACAGCTATAATCGAACTACTTAGCCATTGTAAAGATGAAAAAACATGTTGGATTTTTAAAGGTTTGGATCAAAAAGCTGAAGTTCATGTGTTTCCAGTCAAAACGGAGCAGAGAAGGCAGTGGCACACACACAAAAGGCATTTTAAACAAACCTGAGAGCAGTAGTAGTTCTTTTAAATACATTTAAAACATTTTTGCATTTGGCCCTCTAATACATTTCTGCTTTGACCCTCCGAGGGGAAAAGTTTGGGCTTTTTAAATGTGAAGTTATCGTATAAATGTGTTGGTTTTGCCCTGTTAGGACAGTCCAAAGAGCCATTCTTCTACCAAGGCCACTTAAACTGTTTGTGGCACATTGCACTTCACTTTTAATCATTCTGTAATGGCTCTAACGCCTGGTCTGGCTTAATCAATTGTAGCTATCCTTACAAGCCATGTCTGCGGTAATATCCAGCATGTTACATTTGAACCCAGCACTACCTTTATAAACTCCTCACAGTGGAAGCACAGCCAGACAAGAATGTTTTAACACTGTTCAACTGTGTCCAACTGTCGGCGGGTCATGTATCGATGGTAAATAAACGTCTTTTTAGTGCGACTCCCGCTGGTAATATCACAATAATCACATTAATACTGTCAACTTCTGATAAACGATCCAATAGTACCATCTACACTAATGCTGTTTGTGTAGGTAGATACTATTAAACATAGAAGATGGTTTCAGGACCTGTGCTTCCTCATCAAAGCCTGTTAAGCTGATATCTGCCTGATGAGATTAACATACACATGACTAAAGCAGCAAACCTGTATTAAATTTAATGCATGTTTCCATTGTAGACCTTAAACAAACAGACAAACAGCTCCAAGTCTATCGAAAAAGTGTTTTTAATTCACAAATTGAGTGGAAAGCGGCTCCGGTCTGTAAAGTTTTTTATCCAATCGACAACTCTCCGTCTTGACATTTCCCAAAGTGACTCCCACACGAGCACTGCCCTCACTTTTAGAGAAGAGAGCGAGTTCAATAAACGTCTAAATAGGTCTGAACGGGTCGAGGGAACACAGAGGTCACACATCAGTCGCTCCTGCTCGATCCCTGTCCCGTTAACGAGTCAAATCCACTTGTTCGGACTCTCTCCACACAATAACGCACACTCTGATGCAGATGTCTGGTCAAAAGCTTTTATTCACTAAATGTCAGGATCATTTCTGATGTTCTCCTGTTGGTTTTATTAGTTTTAATGACAAAGGGACTCGGGACAGATGGACGTATAGGAAATCAAACGGAGAGCGGAGAAAAATATTTACGTACTGAAAGGTAGAACACAGCTCAGTTGGAAATAATGGTTGTAAATATAAAGGAATACATCTGGCTTTACATTTCAAGCCACATCCTGGTGTTATCTGAGCGTAAATCCATTCAAGAGCAGTCTGCGGTCTTCTCAACCCAAACGTAAAACTAATGAGATGTTATTTGACTTAGCTGTGTTTCTTTCAGCCGTTAGTATCACATCTTTCACCTTGCACCGCTCACGTTCATTAATAATGCTGTCAACTCAATTCCCACAACACACAGAGCTCCAGCGCATTTCCCTGGAATAACAAGCGAGCTCCCGATTACGCCCACGACGCGGCCCGAGAGTTTGGGAAGTTCATTTTAGGAGAGGATCATATGGTTCTGGGCCAAACTGATGGATGATAGTTTTATTCAGGGTTCCCACTCTTTACAAAATCATTTTTACAGACTTTTTCTTGGCATTTACTGCATTTTCTCAACATTACTCACACACTACATTACATTTTGCGGCTCGTTAATGTCCATTTAGACTTTAAAAGGAATAAACTCACATGAGATTGTTCATTTATCATAAAAATCTGACAGATATTCTACTTTTCAGTGGTGTATTTTTGCTTTTATGTGATGCATTCTGGCATGTTTTCTTTATATAATATTCCTACGTGACACGGACTAAACATGAGTCCTTGATGTGATCAGAAGAAATGCAACCAATGTCTTTATAAATCTTTAGAGCTGAAATACAAACTGAGTCCCTGGTTGGGTTTTGAAAGTAAAATAAAGACAACTGTTCAATGAAATACACAGATAAAACAAACTCAACTGGAAACAAAAGCCCTGAATTCAATCAAAATACAGACATTTTGAAAGACGAAGGAAAAAAAACAAAAAAGAAGGGAAAAACTATTTAGATATACAATAGATAGACATTTTTCCAAGATAATCAACCATATTTAATCAGTTCTAAGATCCTTTTGATGAAACATTCGGGACATAAAGGTCGTCTGAAACCGAGAGTGGCTGAATAAACCCTCCACAGTCAATAAATCTAAAATATAAAGATGGATTATCATAAATGATGCTCCAACAAATCTAGCTCCACGTCCGTTGTCTTTTCCTTTTGTTGTTTCTGTTTATCTAACACTGCTCCCGTCTACTACACACCACCAACTATTCAGATTGATTCTCATTTCTAAATATTGTTCCTATCTGCACCTCCAGGTCCTGTCTTACCTGATTCATTGGACTACACTCATCTCTGGATCCCACCTGCCACTTTCTAAGAGCTACTTTCAATAAATCTCTTGGAGCTGCATTTTTGTCTTTTGTTTTCTCTTTTCATGCACCAGCCACAGTTCATTGTCCCTCACTTGAGTTTTTAAAGATCAAATATAATTGTCTAGATTTGCAAGACGAGACAAGAAGGTCAGGTGCGTCAACACTAAAAAAATGTCCCTTATACATCTTCGATTGTGGTTTATCGTCTCATTTTTCTAATATATCAAGGGGATAAATGTATTAGTCTCTGGTTAAAAGCTGCATATGGAAGAAACTATGAATAACCTTCCTGAAACGTACTGAATATTTAAATAGTTTTGTGAAATAAAGATGCAGCGACTAAAATCTGACCAAACTGACCTCGACAGAGCTGTAAATGCACCCTGAGCCTGTGCTGACTGTAAACGTGGTTGGTCTCTGAACATGTGAGTGTTGTTGTGGAGACAGCGATAAGCAGCTCTCATTCATCACACGTTTGACTCCGGCTCCGAAACACTGACACATTTGGCCCGAGTGGCAAAAGCGATTAAACCCAAAACGGAGACAAAAGAGAAATGGATTAGACATTCACAGACAGTCACATTTACAGAGGTTATTACCAGGATCTAAAACTTTCTGTGGTCCAAGAGCAGATTTCAGATGAACTTTTACAATAAAATAATATAAAAATGTGTACATTGGTTGACTTTATTTAGATTTCTCTTTAATAGACCTATAATAAAAAGGAAGGAGTAAATTTCCAAAAGCCAACAATGAAATTACAGTGTATAAAATAAAATAAAATAAAATAAAATAAAATAAAATTAAATTAAATTAAATTAAATTAAATTAAATTAAATTAAACCTTTTTGTCCTGCGTTATTTTGCCATGAAGCCTTTTAAGCCGTTGTTGAAAGCCACTTTTCAATCTTTTCAATGGCATTCTTTGATCCTGAAGTATGTTGGACAGAGTTCATAACATCTGCAGCTCATTATTTTATTTGTCTTTTTATTGCAGCAGGTGAATGACATTCTTTTCTTTGAACTGTGTCTTCAGGTGAAATCAGAGGCCAACAGTGAGAGCAGTGGATAAGTTCAACAGAGAAACACAGGAACGACTCTAAACGTTCAAGTTAAAAAACAAAACCTGGTTTAGACCCATCGTCCTAGTGTTGGTTTAGTACTAGTTTAGTCCTGCGTTTGTCCTGGTCTTAGTCGGATGTAGACACAGTTTTCGTCTCGGTTTTACCTTTAATTTAGTCCAGATTTCATCGTTTTTTGAAATAGTTTTGTCCTTTTTGTTTGTTTGTTTGTTTTTTTTGTCCAGGTTTAGTCTCAATTAAGTCCTTATAAAGTGGTTTTTGTCCCGTTTTAGATACGGTTTAGTCCTGGTTTTGTACTGGGTTTAATCCTGCTTTAGTCCTGCTTCAGAACTGGCTCAGACCCAGTTTAGTCCTGGTTGAGACCTGGTTTAGACCAGTATCATTCTGGTTAACATCTAGTTTACGAGATAATTTAGCCTTAGTTTAGTTCCAGTTTAGTATTTGGTTCAGTCAAGTTTTAGTTCTGGATCAGACCTGTTTTAGTCTTGGTTTGGTATGTCTTAGTCTAGGTCTCTCAGTTAAGTCTTGATGTAGACCTGGAAAAGTCCTGGTTACTTCTTTCAGTTTGAGTTTTGAGCTGGTTTAGTCCTGGTTTTGGTCCTGGTTTTAGTTATGGTTTAAAACTTTGGGAAATCCTAGTTTAGATCTGTTTAATCCTGGCTTTTCTGGCTTAAGTCTGAGTTTAGTCTTGGTTTAGTCCTGTTTACACCTGTTTTTTGTCTCAGATCTTCTTCTTCTGTGGACGGCTGCAGACATGAACATCACTGAGCGTATTTTCTAACTTTCTCTTGCAGCACAGGAGCTTTCCCTTAAACCTTCCTCAAATTAAATCTGTGTGGGGTTTGTTACAGACCTGTGCGATCTGCTGGAGCCAGTTCTCAGGTCGAGCTCGGTCAGGCCTCTGTATCAGGCCTCATTACAACCTCTGCAGTTAATGGTCCGAGTCCAGAAACACACAAGGCCTGCCTCACTTCGTCCGACATCGCTGCTCTTTCCCGTAAGTGCCTCTCAACCCGTAAAAAGTAAATCTCAGCTGCAGTTAAAGTCGGGCTTTTTATCTAGCTGCTGTGAGACAAGAGGACGTCTGCAGCGAATGGTTATAAAGACTGTTTTTTGGGTTTTTTTTGCAAATGTAGCTGTTTAAAAGAGTGCCGTCTGCTCCTTTTTGGACAAAACAATAACAAAGTTGGGGGAAAATGACTCTAAATCAGTGGTGTCAAACTCAAAGTGGTGAGAGACATTTGAGGAGCTTTAATTAAATTTTGAACATAAGGTTTCATCTTCATTTGAGTTTTACAAAAGTTATCACACCAACAATGATTTCTTCCTTTTATGGAAACTGGTTTGAGTTGGATTTGAACGGGTTTTAGTCAGATTTGAACAGGTTTTAGATGGATTTGAACAGGTTTTAGTCAGATTTGAACAGGTTTTAGATGGATTTGGACAGGTTTGGGTTGGATTTCAACAGATTTTAGGTGGATTTGGACAGGTTTGAGTCAAATTTGAACAGGTTTTGTTTGGATTTCAACAGATTTTACTCAGATTTTAACCGATTTTTGATGGATTTGGACAGGTTTGAGTCACATTTGAACAGGTTTTGTTTGGATTTCAACAGATTTTACTCAGATTTTAAATGGATTTAGACAGATTTGAGTCAAATTTGAACAGGTTTTGTTTGGATTTCAACAGATTTTAGTCAGATTTTAACAGATTTTAGATGGATTTAGACAGGTTTGGGTTGGATTTCAACAGATTTTAGATGGATTTGGACAGGTCTGAGTCACATTTCAACAAGCTGTAGTTGGATTTGAACAGATTTTTTCTTTGTAGCAAAAATCAAATCCATCTAAAACATGTTCAAAACAAATTCAAAGAATAAAAAGCACCAAAAATATCACCTTCTAAATCTATTAAAGGGCCACATTTGACCCCTGCTCTAAATGTTCATTCACTTCACAAAATGCAGCCATTTTTCATCACATCCTCCAGTCTTTTCTTCTCGTTGCAGCTCAGATTGAGAACCTCAGACTGTGGCGTTTGTCCTGTTTGTTTGTGTGTTTAATTTGTTCTGGTGTGTGTCGTGAACCGTGGACGTCACAGCCAGTGTTTCAGCTCCGGGCGCAGACCTACAGTAATGCTTCACCCGTCGCTGCAGCTGCTCTACACAAGCCTTCGTTTCACTTCATTTCTGCGTGACCCGTGAAGTGAACAGAGGCAGATCCGTGTGCATTAAACCTCACAACCCTCGCTCTGATAACACTATACAGCAGTTTTTTACACATATAGAGTTAGACTGGACCCTACATGTGCTCTGAATCTGATTTATTTGACTTGAAAGAGTAGAAAAACATCCCTTATATTTCAAAGTAACTTAAAACAGCCCACTATATTTGCTATATATAGTGCTATATATATGCTAGCTATTAACTTAAAGCTTAGCTCACTTTTCAGGATAACTAGCCCAATTTTAGTCCGATTCTGCCTTTTTTATTTTCCCCATCGACATTAACGGGAGTGTCACTGTTTAAAATAACAAGACAATTAATAAAAATACACCAGGTGGTCTGTGTAACTAAGTTTAAGATGTAAAAATCTCCAAACAAAAGCAGAAAATACATCATAATAATGAATGTGTAGTGAAAACAAAAGCTGCTGGACAAACCACAGTCACAGCTTTGAGGCCAAAATGTTGAAAATTAGTCTTTCGTAGCTTATTTCACTTGTTTTTGGCCGAGAGGTGCATTATGGGTAGAGTAAATGAACAGCATGGATGTATTATAAGGCTGTGTCTTGTTCTGTGATGATTCTATGTCTTGTCTTTATGTATATTGTATTGTGTGTTTTGTTTTTTTGGTGTGTTTTTTCTATGTGTGGAACTATACGGATGGAAATTAACATTGTGATAAATTCAGTGTATTTCCATTGTACGCTTATTAATGTGCACTGCCCCAAACAGATAAATGAAAAAATGAAATGAAAAGAAAGATGACGGTTAAAATAGACCACGGTGCTTGTGTTGTTGGAGCAGAAGGTAACTGATATAAAGTATAAACTATTATAAAGTTAGAGTTAGTTGCAATGTAAAAATGCAAATTGGTTTTACAGTAAAACTAAATTAACCGAACAAACTAAAAACCCTTGTCATAACATTCATTCGCATTCTGGAGTCAAAATGAACAGAGCAGAATGTAACAAAGCAAAGGTTTATATAAATAATGTAAAACTTAGACAAAAAATGGGACCAACCAAGACATAACCAGGCTCAACACTCTTTTCTGACTGACTTTCGCCCTGGCCTCTTCTTCTTTTCATTTTTACAGCTTGAACACTGTTTTTTTTAAAGATTTTCTTAAAGTTCTGGACACAGCAGAGACAAAGACAGCTGTGAAATAAACAAATGAATACTATCAAAAATTCTAATTAAAAACAAATCACCCTCTATAGTCCTTATCTGATGTTATCCTATTATTTATCTTATTATTTTACTCACTGCATTATTTTCTTTTGTCCAAACATTTCTACAGTAAACCAGCTGTGTATTCAAAACTATTCACACAAAAAGATATTTCCAACTGTGTCTTTCTACAGACATTTAAATCCCCACTGCGTCTCCACAGACACACAAACCCCAGGCCTGTGTCATTTTTGATTAAAATCCCTAAAAGCTGGTTCACATTGTACTGAACGGACAGCGCTGCTCAATCGGTGGCACTTTTACTCTTAGTAATAGTCTGTCTATTCTCTAAAGCCTGAGATAAATACTGTTTAAAACTGTGTGGGTTTTTAAAGTGGATTCATTAATGAGTTCTTTGGTCGTGTTGGCTGGAAACGTTAAAACAAAAAAGGGAAAAACTAGCTCTAAAACTTCAAACTTGAGAGAAAATAACAAAATACATCAAACACACTTTGAATGTTTGCTTCTTTTTAATGCTGTATAACTTATATTAAAGTGGTTCTGATAGGATAAAGAGGATCTAAACTTATGATCTATGTTAATTTACAGAAATCACTGGTTTACATAACAATAAGATGTGTGTGATACTGTACATTTATTAGTTTATTAATTGCACGATGAAAAGAAATGTGATTGTCTCTGAAGATTAACTGGGAATATTATAAATCAGTGGATAATGTGCTGCACAAAAGGATTTAGTTTGGTCTGGTTCTTTTTCACAACGACAGAAAAGAGAAAACAATGCACTGTATTTAAACCTAAAAAATGTACAATAAACAAAACAAACACAGTCACTGCTTTCTGCATGTTTTTAATGGGACAAAGAAATAATTAGGGATTTGTAGTTCAACTTTGTGGAAATTTAAATGTTGATCTTTACTGCAAATTAAAAAAAATACAGCTTTGGAAAACAAATGGAGAGAACCACAGTGTTTCCAGGACGGTTTTACACACTTCATTCACATGTCGTCCGTCTTATAAACAAACAAATAATTATAAATTTACTCGAGGAGCAGTTTTCTCCGACTGAGTGAGAGGAGGTCACAGATTAATTATCAATGTCTCAGGCAGTATTTTACAAGCTTATTGTTTCTTACGAGGAGAATATCATCATAAAGTTGCATAGATACCTTTAATTTGAGAGTTTTTTCCATCGTCTTATGTTTCCCGCAAGACGTGCGGTTCAATCTGGGCTTAATTATGCGAGGTCGATGCTTAGTGCACAGATCCGTCCACTGGGAAAGAGCAAGACAGATGTGAGGTAGTTACAGTCAATTAGACAACACTAATTACCAATGCCACCTAAAGACTTGTCCATTGTAAGGCTGCCACTGTTCGCTGCACACCTCAGAGATGCTTTAACTTCAGAAGCTAAAGACAGAAGCTAAAACCAGGTCGAGCCTTTGGGAAATGCAAAAAAAAAAATAGATCCAGAGGAGAAGAGAAGAAAGAGACAGGTTTGTTTGGTCACATTTAAGTCAAAATGCCAGGTTCATGCTGCTTTATTCATGGATTTGGTTTGTTGTCGATGCAAAAAGGTGTCCAGTCATTAAAAAAATATATAAAGCAGATTTTAGAGGGGCTTTATACTTCATAAGGGACAATATTTTAGTAATGTATAGCTTAATTGCACTTGGAATCATTTCCTGGAGACGCTGTGGAGTGAAAATTCAGGAGAAGGATGAGGTGATTTGCTGCTAAAGAGTTTATTTGGCGATATTTTACGTGGTTTGTGGTTGCTACTACAAATCAAACAGAGAAACCAACAAGAAATCCTCTCTAGTTCTCAAAAAAAGTCGTTCACAAAGGTTAGAAATGAAAGAAGTTGAAAGAAAAGTGAATAAAAAATGTCCTCTGCGGTCGGGAAAGAGTGTAGTCAGATAATATTTGTGTGTGCGGTAAACGTTTTGTCAAAGGTAACTCATCTTTTGTAGATTTGAACACTGGAATTGAGCCCCAGAGTCGAGCATTAACACAAACTAATGCATAAGATATGGAAAAAATAAACTTGGAAACAATCTGCTGCATTTCTCCAAACTTATGCAGTCTTTAGTTCATTTTTGGTGAAAAAGAGGTGAAAAATAGGCTTTATTTGCTATTTGAACAAAGTATAGAACTCAATAACTGCAACAGCATCAGGGACTGCAAGAGTTCAATGGAAGAAAAGTTTACGGAACAGAAAGAGCAAGATAAACAAAATATTAACACAACAAACAAAGAGTAAAGTTAAAGAGCTGCAATAAAACTGTCCAATCATTGATTCTGTGGAAGATCTAGTCTGAATCAAGTCGTTTGAAGAGACCTAACAACTGAATCTTTGGGGATTATTAAAGTTAAATTGAATAAAGAAACAGAAACAAAGATTAAGGGAATGTAATAACAAAACTAAATGTATATAATATGAAAAAAAACTGCAAAAATAAAAAATAAGGGTGTCCAATAACAATGAGAAAAAGTCCCAAACCATGTGGACTAAATCAAGACGTCATAATGTTATTTTTTTTAATTTTTGGACACCTGTCTCAGTCAGAAAAACAACAGCGAATCAAAAACAAAAGGGCAAACATGTTTAAATATAAAACATTTTAAATGATGCATGAAGAAGCCTGTCAGACATCTTCCTCTCTAACAGCGACACAGAAGTGGCAATTACGTTTCCCACCGCTTCACACATCTGCACAAATGTTCAGCCGGCGTTACCTGTCAGTCTGAATCCAGCCGGCGCCAAACAACAGACAGCTCTGGATCCGCCGTGACACATGATTATTTCACAGTCGCAGTCGCCTCCAAAATGTGCGGCTCGTCCTCGTCGCTCGGAGACTCTGCCTGAGGCTTAATGTGATGTGGTTTTAGACTGTACCCGACTGTAAACCGTAGATTAACGTTAAAACACAGGTTTATTCAGCGTTAAGGGTGAAAACACACTGTAGAACTGTTAATAAAGCAGGATTCATCTATTTGTAGTTTCATTTATGAAGTTGTGAGTGAAAAGAGTGATTGTGAAGTCAGTTTCCATGATTACTATTTAATTGAACAATCATAACTGGATTAAGAAGTGGTTTATTCTGCAATAAATCAATTGGAAAATCAAACTTTAAAAGAGGAATCAGCGTGTGATGATAAAGAAAGGGAGTCTCCGTTTTGGCTGCTCTATTTAAACGTATTTGTTCGTCTTTCTTTCTGCTTTTCAAATGTGTTATGTTCAGTCATGTGCTTCCATTGAGTATTGGGTATGCCTTGAAGGTGCTGCTCAGTGCCTCCTGAAGTGTTTTACTCTTAGACAGTGACAGAGTTCCTCACAGACGTATCTTTATCTCTGTATTTGACTCGGTCTGGTCGTCTTCTCTTCAAGTAAATGCTTCGTAAAGTGGTTGTCGTGTAAAGAAACAACGAAAAATCCCCAAATCTCCTCTGTTTAAATTGCAGTCTCTATTACGAGGCTCAAGGACACACACAAAGAGAGGTGAAAGGTCAGGGTTGCACCTACGTATTTGGGCCAACGAGCTTTACTTAAAGAAACCAAAAAGACTAAGCTCAGGTCACCTAAGATACAGTCAAAAGAGCTGTTTAAAGGATAAACCAAGTGTTTAATTGTGTTTATTTTTATGGTTTTATTTACTTAACATTCCTAGTGGTTCATAATGTGCAACTTAAGCTTTTAGAAGGTAGAGACTTTGACAAATAAAACACGTTCTTTGTGAGATTTGAACTCAAAAACAAGACTGAGGCTACACTGAGCTCTCATTGTGATTTTTAATGGCTGTTGACGACACCTGGCGCTCAAATGTGTAACAAAACTTTTAATAAATGCATATCTTTTAACGTAGAAAAGAAGTTAAAAATGATTCAGTTGTGTTTAATTCGTGCACTGAGATGATACGTACCTTTATTAACACCTGATACTTGCTTACTAAACGTGACTTAGTGCAAACACTGACATCGCCAAAGCAAAGACAGCGCAGTTACTATTGTTTTGGAGATTTCCAGCTCAAGTTCACGTCAATACGGTCTTTACAGAACATCTCTCATCATGAACAAAGCTAATCAATGCCTCTCTGTGTCTGTCTCCTGCTCCTTTTCTGATGAAGAGGTGAAGATTGGTACCGATTTGTCGTTTGAAAAATGAACCCAGTCACGACTCATTACCCCCGCTCGCTCCCGCTGAGGTTTGTCCTACTCAGAGGAGAGCTACTGTCTGAACGCAGGGAGTGACTCAAAATTTGAATAAGTGATAGACACACTGAGCTGGAAGCATGATGAGTGTTTGTGACAGTCGGAGGCAGCTTTGACAGACACGTATTACCTGCGGCAGATGTTTGTACAGAGATTTAAGCTTTAAAACACTGAATTATCCATAAATATGTGAATTACTGGTTGCGTACGGTAAACTTGTGGGAGAAAAATCCCGTAGAATAGTCAAATTTGGATCAGATCTACTTATCTTTCTTATAATTAGAAAGAACAAAGGTAATTTATTTGACGTAAACGAAACCTACCAATGAAATCATCAGCAAAAACCTGCCACATGACTCTGAAAAATTATAAAGGCGCCGTAAAAAAGGATGTGCTGTCTGCAAAATTGCACACATTGGACCAAAAGGAGAGCACTCAGGCTGAGAAATGTCAGGGAGCTCTCATCACGGCTCTGACCCGGGTCGGACGGCAAAGAGGAGGCTCACAGAAAGACGAGGTAAAGGAGGAGGAGACAAAGAGATGAGAAGAAAGTCCAGCTGGAGGTAACAAGTCAGAAAATGTTGAGACTTTTTAATATTTTCTGCACAGAACCTCTCACTTGTGATCAGACATGTTCTTTGATTATCTGGATCGTAAAAGATATTAAAATGCTTTATGGAAGAGTCAATGAAAAAAGACTTAAATTTTTTCTTCTTTTTCATTGTCTATTCTGCACATGTCTGTCATTATTGTTGGTGTTGTTCCTGTTTGTCTTTTCCCAGAGACAGTCAGACCGATCCCGATCCTCAAAATGAAATGGGTCTGGGACGAACTGTAACCATTTATCTGAAAAGTGGCGGGCTTTATGCAGAGCTTTATTTCTCTTCTTGGTTGTTTGCTTTCTTAATTGCCTTTCTGAACCTTTTGACCTCGGTCCACTCGGATCTGGCTGGATTTGAGGCTGCTGCAGTGAGATACCCCGGCCTCAGACACTGATGGATGATGGCACACACTCAAATGGACCGCTACAACAGAAAAGGTCAAAAGCCAAGGCGACACTGTAAACAATGGTTTACTTATTCCAAACCCCACTCTTCCTTTTTTGGCCCTTTTTGTAACGTCGTCCTGACTCTGGTTCATTTATTCACCCCTTTGAGCTTTTAGGACCTTTTTAGCCTAATTAAAAATTTATCTAAAACTCCTACATTGCTGGAAAGAGGGGAGCAGCGAGCTCACTACTCCATCTAGTGGTAGAGACCAAAGATGCAAGATGCAAGTTATGTTTTACACCTGTATCTCATTTTGGAAGCAGCAAAAGAGGCAAGAAATAATGACTTTTTAATGCAAACACATCCCAGTAACCTTGAGTCCCACAGTGTTAGCAGATTTAACAATAATAAAACCCAGTAGTTATTCCATACAGTGGCAAGAGAGAGGGATTTTTGATAAGATTTTAGCATTTTTCATCATTCAAAACATGCTCCAACTTTGAAAAGATGCAAATAATAAAAATGCACTTTGAAACAATCTAAATCTAAAAGTGGTATTAGTCACTCGTGGCATATAATAAAAGAAAAACAGATAAATGTGTTAAAAACGAACACCAAGGCAGATGTATTGACGTAACAAAGCAACTTCTACATTTATATTTCTACGCTCTTTTTGAAAAGCAAAGAGAGAGGTTTCTGATGAGTGTGAGTGAAATGCTGTTGAGTGGGAAGCTTTGCTCTGCTGTGGGAGGAAATAATGTAAAGATGTTCTCACTCCCAGAGGCCTCTTCTACGACAAAACGAAAGAAAATGTCCAACATATAAATGATTATGAACAACACACATCTACGATCATCTCAGTCGTTCATGTCATGTGGAAATATTTGTGAAGATTTTGTGAAGATGGAGAAAAAATCATTTATAAAATCCATCATTTCTTTAACTGTGGCCATGTTGAATAATTAAAAACACATGGGTCAGGTTAATTTAGTTATTAAAATGTATTAGAGCATATAGAACGTTGCATATTAAAATTGCCATCTGCTGAATGTTAACCCACTCAAAATAATGCATTAAAAAGAAAGATTGCAGTGGATTAATACTTTGTTTATTTTAGCCAGTGTTTCTCATACACTCTGTTAGATTTACCTGCTTTTCTCTGTTATTAATCAACACTGAGGTTAATCAAATGTCATCATATTCTGATTAAACTTGCAGAAAAAGTGTATTTTCATATACATTTGTGATGAACAATGCCGTAAAGAAAGTTTGGAGAGGAGTCAGGTCCGTGTGGTGATTGCCTGGTGAGATTTGAATCTTTAATCATGACGAAGGCAATGGCTGTAAAATTAGGCTGATGGTCTAATTTTACCTGTGGAGCGACAGTGGGGGCCACGCTGCCTCCGACTCTGAGCCGGGGAGATATTAAAGTCAGATTTTTAATTAAAAATCTAAACTTTGATGGAAGAGTTGAGGAGAAAACACACCTTCACAGCTGTCACTTCACAGAAACAGCACCAGGGATTAATTAATGGTAAATCTTTGAGTGGAAGTAGTCAGCCGTGTTTGTGTTTGACGTTTATGAAGGCTTGAGCTTTATATGAGTTTATTGAGAGGATAGTGACAAAGACAAAGGCTCATGGGAAAAGAAAAGCAATGAGGTGGACTACTTTAATACAGCTACTCTTATAATAGCAATGAAACTTAAAGCAAATGTTTATGAACTGCCAATAAGCACAAAAACTCTCTACAGTCTTTTTTTAGGCACATTTATTTTACTATATTTTCATTTGTAAAAGACAAAAACAAAAACAAGATGGCTTCCCTGGACTTTAAGCCATGTCCCTATGACTTTATGTTGTTTGTTTGTTCATTTTTGCTTCTTGGAATGTGCGTAAATCTGTTTTTTGATGTGTATTTGCAGCTCCCTTCTCTAATATGCACCTGTCCTGAGAAATATATGTGCAAAGTTTTCATCCTTATGCTTCAAACATTGGTCTTGAATGGTCCTGGTCTTTTTCTGCACCTGTGATCTGGTCTCAAAGTATTCTTGACTATAATTCAGTTCAGTTTTATTTATATAGTCCGGTATCACAAGAACTATTTCCTTAAAGTGCTGAAAAAAACAGTAAATATGCAAACAGACAACTTCCCCCTGTCCTTAGAGCCTCCATCAGGATCAGAGGAAAAAATAAAAAAAACAAGAGAAACCTCAGAGAGAACCACAGAAGGAGGCTCCAGGAGGACGACAGATGTGTCAGGACAGTCTCTAACAGCCCGTAATATCTACAAATAAATCAAAATTAATATGTAAATGAATATAGTCCATGATAATCTCTAACAGGAACAGTTCATGTGAGTGAAAAGAGTCCAATCTAATCTAAGTCTAACCTTAAATGTAGAGCTTCTTTAACGAGAGCTGGAGCCGATTTGATAAAACAGGAGCTTGGAAACTAAACGCTCTTCCTCTCGTTGTACTTTTGTAAACTCTAGGAACGACCAGTAACACTTCATTTAGAGAATAAAGCGCAAAGTGACATTCTTCTTCTTCTATCCAAGCCATACAAACTAAAACTAAAATGTCCAAAAGGCAGCTCAGTCTAATCTAAAGTGTGTATGGTCTGTGTTTATGGGAAATGTATCATCCTTTTATCTTTATGGGAACAAAAGATTACATTAAAAATCCTCTGAGGTGGCGCTGAAGGTCACTTAGAGACAGAGCTTTAATGCAGCAGCGATTATGTTTGCAGCCATTACAGTAATGACAGAACTTTTACAGATTGTAAATGCGCTGCTTGAAAGGATTAAAAACACATTGCGGATGAAGGTTAAACAAAAAATTTACATTTACTGAACAAAATCAAAGGAGCTTTACATAATAGCTTTAAGAGAAAAATAGGACTTATATTAGATGTAAATGATGACCTGACAGTGGCATCTTCAGATAAAACATCGCATTCATCGTTGTGTCATACATTCAACAGCTGCAGAAATAGCTTTGCATAATTTCCTTTCAGTTCATTCTTATTCAAATACATGCCTTCATCTTGGAGCTTTGAGTCTATTTTACAGTTTATTTATTTATTTTTTTATTATTTATTCACTCGTTATGGTATTGTACGACTCACGAGGAACAGGAATAAATAAAACGAACCAAACTGAGCCTGAACTAGTCTCAAGAAAACAGGAAAAAACTGACCTCTGTGTTTACGAGCTTCTCTTTCCATCGTCCAGAGTCACGTTTGTGTTGGTTAACCTTGGATTTGCGCTAAATACACGAGCAGCGCTTCACCTCCGCTCCATTTTGCCAAAAGTCCGTGCCAGTTTTCATGCTTTTCCTACTCAATAACGTTATATAAAAATAAAATCCTTTGTTTAAACGTTTACACAGTTCTGTAAAACCTGCAGCACACATGCAACTTTTTTCTTTTAATGAAGGAAAACTGTTTAATCACCTCAAAGCATATTGTTTTCAGAATTATCTGTGGAAAAACAAGACCTTAAGATGTCATCTAGGCTCAGTATCAAGGATTTTAATGTTCAGCTTTGGCCAAACACATACTACACGCACAGGGGTTTACTTTCCTGTTTAAATAAGGTGTACATGGCTTTTCAACACTGACAGGAGAAAATCCCACTGGAAAAGAATCTAGAAAACAAAGAAAAATGCAAATAAATATCACCAGTGTCTTTATGCTATGATTTATGAGGTGAAGGAAGGTTTTTTTGTGAAGTTTTTGGGTGTTGTAGCTTTAAATCTACATGAAATAAAGCAGTTTGCAAAGAGGGTGCTTCATGTACTGACTGTAGAAGTAAAGCTTCAAAACAGATTTATAAAAAGTAGTTTAAGTATTTATAATTTAAAAGGAACTGAGGTTTTTAAAACACCCAGATTCAGAACAGTGACGATGGAAAGGTGTGTTTCAATCAAAGGTGTCAGTTTATGGAACAGTATAATCTATCTATGAATGTATTTTTTTAAAAAGTGCCAAATTTTAGTGGTAGCTTCTGTTACGTTTTATTATGCGTTATGTAATGAAATAGAAAAAAAAGATTTGATCAGAAATGTTATATTGTGAATAGGGGGCAGACACTATAAGTTTATACTTCTTTCTGCTCCTTTTCATTCATAATTAATTTGAACGTTAAACTGTTATAATTGTTTTTAATGAATTAAATAAACAATAAAATGAAATGAAAGCCAGAGAAAAGAGTTCCACCTTCAAAACACACCACATTGTTCTATTTTTTAAGGACGATTTCAAAAGAGACACACAAAAATAATGTTGCATGAAGTATAGTTTTCAATGAATGATCTACAGGTCGTACCTTAGCGCTCTTTTGTTTACCCCCTCCTTAAATGGGACGTGTTTGCTTGTAGCTGGATTAGCATAACAAACAGAGAGAGTAAACACTCGCAGAGGGAGAGGTGTTGCGTTCGTGATTATCAGAGTATTTGTGACGGCGTCATTATCGGCGGAACGTCCCAGGAATGAGTGCTGTATCGACTGACCCCAACAGTTAACGCAGAAGCAGCGGTAGGTGTTTAAATAAGCTTTAAATTGGGTGTAATTATCAAACACAGCATTCTCATTAAGCCACAGAGAGATTTGTTTCTAAACTGGGTTTCGACTGTGACAAAAAGAGGTCAGCTGCCAGTTTAAAATGACTGACAGCATAAAATTACACAAACTCTGCGGTGACGGATCAGAAAGTAGAATAAAACATCATGAATATTAATGTTAATGTCCCATATAGACAAATAAGCAGATCTTTTGGTTGGTTTCTGTATTATCTGATTACAATGACGAAGATCGATTTTGACAGAGAGGACATTCTGAAAGTAATGAAACTAACGGCTCCTTCCACTGGGTCCGTTCAAGTTTTAAATGTTGTCAGTGTGAACATAGTCGACTAAAATCTTTAATCTAATAGAGTTTTCTATTCCGTAAATATTTAGTCTGCTCCCTCTCGATCTGAGTTTGATTTCCAGGAGGCGGGACAAATGGATGGAGATTAAACCAATCACAGAAACCTAAAATTTCCTGACATGAGCCTTTCGACGACAAGACTTACTTTACTACTTTATTTTTGATAAACAGTTATGATCGGTCGATGTTGTTGGGCTCAGACAGACTCGGGTTCCAGACTCGCAAGACTTTACCAAGAAAGAAGTGAAAGTCATGGGTCTGGCCGGCCATGCTCACTGTTTTTGGTGATGAGACAGAGAAGCTTATTTCGAGACTGAAAATAGTTTTTACTGATCTTTTCCAGTTCATTGTACATCAAAAGATTACACACAATGCTCATCATCAATAACAAAAGACACTTGTTTGTGCATGTAATACTCAATAACTCCACATGTTGTCTGTCTTTATTCTGAATTGTGTATTTTATTTGTTTCTAGATGCTGAATATTAAAGATTCTCTCTGTTGGAGTGTGTTTTCAGGCTTTGGGACCAGCACTTTTGAGCGATCATCTGTCTTTATCGATCCCATTTCATAACACATGGAGTACGTTATGGTCAATAGACAGAGTTGAGTGGTTTGTTGGAGCGTTGTGTGCGGCGGACGTATACATTTATCCCAGCTGCGTCCCATCGGAGTGAATCCTCTGGCGCCCGTCGATCGTATCAGCGATAGGTCAGCATTGATTAGGCCTAAGGAGACTTTCCATGGCTGCGGGACGGCCTGTAACTGTGAGTGAGCACCGGATAAACCCTCATCGATCTGTCTGCTCACGTGACCACGCTGTATACATCCGATGGAAAGTGAAGGGATACGAACTGACACAACAGTCGATAAAGTGAAGCTGTTTGTGACATCGACACTGCCTTCAGTATTTATAAATGTATTAGTGTGTAAGCTCAGGGGTTTTATTGTGAATGGAGAGGCAGTTTGACACGGGGCAATTCAAAAAGCTTCAACAAGTTTCATAAAGATGATGAAAATATAAATAAATAAGCACGTGACGGTATGACAACCTTGAGTGTTGTCTTATGACTCTTTTACAGGTACAACTCAAAATGCTTTTATTTTTTATTTAAACGAAACAGAAGCATAACTCTCAGTCCCACCACTCTCCCCCAAAAGCAGCATAGTAATCTTTCCTGCTTCTTTTATTAAAAAAAAACAAAAACCTTTCCGTTAATACTTTTGCAATCGTGTAATAATCTCCTTCTTATCAAACACTGTGTCGACAGTATTTATTCATGTTTAATTTGCTTCTCCTTTTCATTATTTCTGTCTTATTTTAGCTCTTTTACTACACAACAATATTTTGCAATTTCCTTTGTTATTTCCTTGTTCCTTCCTTTTCATTTTTTGACTTTATTGAACTACAAACGAGTTTTTTGTTTCTCACTGGGCCGTTCCTTTCAACAAATGTGACAATGAAGACTTTTTAAATATCAAATGCAGCGCAGATGATAATATTTAACGTAAAATAAGCCCAATAGTGTCCTTCTCTGTATTGTACTGTTGTGTTTTCTGTTTTTTAATGACAGAAACCATGCTACAAAAAGACAAGCCAAGTCAGAAACATGAGGCAATCCAGACTCATTTTTCAGCAATATCAAATTGATTGGGTAGAATTTTTTTTGGCTGCTTTTAACCATGAATAATTGAACCTAATGCTGTTGTCTAGTGTCAGAGCAGCATCCCAAGACACAGAAGTGGTGTAAACTGGATCATCACAAAGAGTGGGACAGTGTGTACCACATATTGCGTCTGTCACATGTAAAATCTCTCGGGGACAACGGGTTTCATCGAAGCTATCACTCTTCACTCCAGACGCTGTTTTATTACTGCAGCCTCATCTTTCATCAGAGTCACATCAACAAGTGACCTGGAAATCCTCCGAGTACGTCCCAAAATACCACAGCCTCCTCTCGCTTCCCTCTTCAAGATTCAACTTTCTTTCTTCAAGTTCTGTTTATACATTAAATACATTTAAATACATTAAAATATGCTTATCTCTCGACCCAGACGCACATTGTCCTTAAAAGAAGGGTTAGTTTCCTAATTTAATGTCAATGAAACAAAATGCAGGCTCAATGTTTCAGGGTAAAAAGTCACATGTTGTTGCTAATGAACGGGCCAGCACTGATATACACTGACAGGCAGCTATTTCCACTCATGTTCATTCACTGTGGGGCATTTTTACCAGTTCACTAATGCCTTTGGACAGTGAGAGGAAGTCAATCAAAGAGAAGCAGCAGTGACATGGGAAGGAGATACACCAGACTGTTGCAGTAGGTTTATATCTCATCTGACCAGCCAGACCCTTTCCCTTTCAAAGCAAAGTGAAGTGGGCTTGGAACCTCTCCCATTAACCATGAATTCCACTAAGTCCAATACGACATTATAACCTTCTGTGTGAAATGCAGTGGGCTTTATGTAATGCTCTGATAAAAGCTCTGATTGGTTGTATGTCTAATGGCAGTAGTTTAATTTGTTTACATTTGTTTCTCCTCCTGAAAATACAACTCAAACCAAGAGGAACCAGACTAATTCTTTGCATAGAACAGAAAATGTGTTAAGTTGGCAACAGTTAAAGCCTAAAGTCGACCTGGTCTCTTACAATTAACTCTTTGACACCACATTTTGTCACGTAAAAGATCCACAGTAAACGTAAGATTTATTATTTTACTACAACATGAACCATCAAACCAAAAATGGCACGGTTCAAACAAAGCTTTCTGTTACGTTTACTAGACATTTGCCTAATCTTAATATGCATTTTCAAATGTTTAGAGAGCAGAATCTGGCAGTAATAGCACGAGAGATGGCAATGTAATGTATCTGTTAAGTAGTAATAGCTCACAAAAAGGAAAATGCAAGAGAGTAATTGTCTAAACAAAATACCAGAAACATTAAAAAGGTTGGAGAGATGATACTAAAACCACTCCAGCTCCACATGACGCTTCACGCAGAGAGTATCCAAACCCTTTATTAACGAGGCTGTGGTTGTGCAGTGGCATGTCGTGGGGCATATGGGGGATCTGATCCCTCAGGACTCCAGGGTTAAACACCTGACCTTCACTCACAAGCTGCCCATGTGTTTCCCTGCGGCCGCCGACGTGTAATGACCCGGACGCGTTGTTTGGTTTCACCTCGTTGGATTTGGATCTGATGTGGATCACTGGGAGCAGATGGCGTTTCGGTTCAGCACTGCTCCCGACATGCTCCAGTACAGTGTGTTCGAGCGGTCAGACGCACAACAAATGGGAACACGTCTAGTACATATGTCAAACCCGAGGTACGTGGGCCAAAAAATGCTCCTTTTACATTCTTGTCTGGACCACAGATACCATATATTGTATTAGTGATAGAGAGTACACTTTAATTTGCAAAAGTACCCTCCTCGAACAGTACATCCCAGAGTTTCCCTATAGACCAGGGATATAGAGTGATTAAATCTGCTCTGATGCCCTCCATGGGCCATCACAAACTGTTTTTAAACTCCCTTTTGGTTAAACTCGAAGCCTCTCTGTCACCTGTCACAGAGAAATTTCGGCTCTGCTCAAAGCTCCACATCCACATCTGCTCAAGTCCAATAAAACCGGGACAGTGTGCTATTAAACGCTCTCTTTAATGCCATTTTCTGCAGACCAGTGAGTCACGGAGCTGGTCCTGGAGCCGCTCTGACATTTATTGCATGATTCAGGTAAAGACGGAGCCAAAGAGAAAATTTGGACGACTCACTTAATTGAGTTTGGTCTCATCCCACATTATGGCTGCTCTGTGACTAATACAGACGCACAAAGGATTTACGGGCCTTATCTGTTTGTGTCTTCAAAAGGTCTTGTGATTTTTTTCTTCAAGTAATAGTCTATGCTGTAATATATTCCATCCCTGTGACAAAAACATTCTAAATTGTGTGCTTTTGCCCATAAAACAAAGCTAGTGTATCAACAATAAAGCCATCTCTGTTTATATTTTTAGACACAGTCAGTGACTAATCTATGTCTATATAGAAACAAAACTGCTGTTGCACATGTGTGATGTCACTGTTTATGCTTTATAGGCATCGCTCTCCCCAACCCAGCAACACAGAAACCAGATTCGACGATGATCCTAGCCACTAAACTCAATATGCATAAACTTTCAAAAAAAAATGAATGAAAGAAAATCCAAATTCTTACAATTGGTGGCATGTATGAACTCTCTGCATTATTAAGAAGTTCCCAGTGATAATTAATAACAGTAAGACACCAGTCCATTTTTAGTCATGAATGACTCAGAGAATGTGAAATGTAAAGGCTTTATGAATAATGACAGGTTGTAAGTCATTGGAGAATAAAAATTATCTGGGTGTAAAATAACTGGTGCTTGTAATTGTTTATAATTGTAGCACAAAAGGTTATCTAAATATACCGTCGCCCCGTGTTAATGGCATAGACTTTATTGATATTAGCTCTGAGAATCATAACAAGGGTGACAGTATTTTTTAACACATTACAAACCTTCATTACACTTTTTTTTTTTTTTACTCATTACACAATTTACAGTCATCTTTAGAGAACTTCTTGCCTCTTCTCAGTGGGTCTCAAGTTGTTGTTGTCAAGAAAATGTTATCTTTTTTTAATTAACATAAAATAAAACATTTAATTTTAGTTTTTACTGTGAAAACTTACGAAACAACTGTTGTATTAGGCCGCCATCTTGCGGAATCAGCGCTAAACAGCAGGCGCTTCCTGATTGGCTGAAATTGTGATGTGCTTGTATCTGATTGGCTGATACAATTCCAACCGTCTACAAAAGTCTTCCGTGTAGAAACACAAAGAGCTGTAACATTTTCCTACACATTGGAACCTAAATTTGATCAACTAATATTCAATTTGTGCCACTAAACCTTTATTTTGGGAGTTGTTTTTTTGTTTTTTGTTTTTTGGGTACAAATAGATTATTTGTTTGGAGAAATGAAAAGACAGAAGACCCGCTGAAGTAGCTGTCATTCCGGAGCGTTACAGAGAAAGGACCGGCTCGATTGATGGAGTTTGGAGAAGCTGACATGTTATGAGAGTTTTTTCCACGAAGATAAGGAAAATGGGGAAGATTGTAGCCTGTTTCTGCACGACGTTGGCTTTTCTGGTTGCGGAGTTTGGTCTGATTGTTGCTGATATTACAGACGGAAACGCGGAGCACCTAAAAAGAGAGCACTCGCTGATGAAACCTTATCAGGGTAAGGCTAGCTCCGCGGCTAATGCCAAGGCTGGATTTTCCTCTTAGCGTTTTGCAATTGTGATAATCCTTTAACTTGCAAGAGAGAGAACTGCTTTTGCATTTAACCATTTGTGTGGATTTACCATGTTTCCATTTACAAACAAGTGGAGGTTTATGACTTAAAGTTTCAATGTAGTTAACAGCCACTGCTCCACATCTTGTCACTTAGTTTTAATAAAAGTTAGTTTAATAACGTGGATTCAAACGTATATCCGGCACTTATACATAACTAATACAGGTAATTTTAGTCATAATAGTGTTTGTCCTAGAACCTTCTTTCATATGAGTTAGAGTAGATTATGAAAAGTGGCAGCTACAGCCTTAATAAGCTTAGGTTTCTTGTTCCAGTTTCCAAATAAACTAGCTTTCTTTCAGGTTCTTCCCTCAGGTGGATCCAGTAGTTAGAGTAGTTTGACTGATTTTTACCAGGAATGCCCTCTCCATTCACTGGGACTGGACCAGAGACTGTGCCTGTTGAAGCGCTTTGTAAACTTGATTGTAAAGTGATATACATAAAAAGTTATTGTTATTACTATATATTCAGGTAAGTATTCATGGCCACTTTCACCAACTCTTTGTTTAAAATGTGTAAAGGTCACTCTACATCCACCAGTTTGTTTAAGAGGTGTGTCTACTATTTAAGTACTACTATATAAGTAACCTGGACTGAAAGACTTCCTTGTTCCTTGTTCTTTTCCTCCTCTACCTGCCTTATTAGGACATGCATTCATAACTTTTATTCCCTTTGATTTATTTTTATAAGAAGTGCATTACTTTTTTTTCCTGGGATAATGACAAAGTTGTTCTGGGTTGTTGTTCTGATAACATCTGAGCCTTTTGTACTTACACTACTTCTCAAATATTGTATTCTAACAACTGCAGTTTTCATTCCCTTTTTTCTATAAATGGTCCTGTCAGACATATGTGAATGTAAATGAAAATGATATAAGGAAAGCAAATTGTAAGTTATGCTCTGGAAACATTAGTAACATCAACATAGCTCTGAGTATATTGTGTAAATATTAGGGCTGCACAATTAAACATGAAAAAACAAGCAATGTGCAATAAGTATGTTGAAAAGATAACTTAAAGATAAGTAAAGCATACTGTAAATGTTGTAACGCTTTAAGATGCTCAAAAGTTCTCCTTTAGAAAAAGTCTTTGAGAAAACATCTAAAATGATCAAAATTGCTCTGTGCTTTTTGTATTTATTAAGGAGCACTCCATTTTGAGACTCAGACCTTACTCTATAACAAAGTATTGGTAGATATGTGAATCTGCAGTGCAACAATCAATGACAGTATCTTGTAGAAGCAACTATTGTTTTCTCACGAGAACAGTGGCTCATGTGGATGAACATAGATTCCATTTTAACTTTAAACATGTTTGTGATGTAGTCTTCTCTCTGTGTCTGGGTTTGTTGCAGGAGTCGGGAGCCAGTGGGACTTCTGGGGCAGCACTCTGGTGACCAGCTCCTACGTGCGACTGACTCCGGACGAACGCAGCAAACAGGGCTCCATCTGGAACACAGTGGTCAGGAAATACACCCAGCTCTGTTTTAACAATCACTTTTAACAATATTCTCAATTATGTGTAGTTTAGTAGCAGGTTCAAACGGGCTACAATGGTATTATTATTGATATGGTGTTCTTCTGTCCTCATTTAGAGACAATACACTATTTCCCACTACTTCAAACATCCTCAACCAGCTTTGTGTGACCTTTTATGAAATACTTGCTAAAATGATGGATGATAAAAGCTGATAACAACACAATAAAAGAAACACAGACAACATAAATCACAGTGTTGACGAATACAGTTTATACACCTCTATGAATTTGTATTGAATTTTTTATATTTTTGATTTTGTTGTGCAGCCCTGTTACCTGAAGGACTGGGAGATGCACGTCCAGTTCAAAGTTCACGGTTCGGGGAAGAAGAATCTCCATGGAGACGGCATCGCAATCTGGTACACGAAGGACAGGCTGCATCCAGGTACAAGTATCTGAGGTGGACGTGAGTGCACGGACAAAACGTATAGACACAGAACACTTTATTCATGTTACATTATCATTACCTACAGTTTTTGTAAATCCCATCCTTATTTGCTTCTCATCTTCCTTCCACTTTGTTGTGAAAATGCTTTTATTAAACATATTAAACCACTGTTTGATTTAGACACAGCGTTATAGCTAAAAACATAAACCACTCTTTTTCAGATGAGACATAAATCAGGTGGTTTTATGTTTGAATTTTATTTAGTATGTAGCCCAAAACACCCTTTTGTCTGCAAAGATTAGGTTTGGTTTAATTCAAACACAATCCAAACTATCTTTAAAGTGATAAAAGATACCAACAAAAAGACATAAATCAAAGTATAAAAACAATGAACTTAATTTTCTGTGCAACAATGTTTGTGTTTAGTCTATTTACTGTTTCTTTATAAATCTAAACCTTCACAACATCATTCTTGTGGAATATTAGTTGTCTTAAGCATCTGCAGAGTCACAATGGTCATTATTAAAACTAATGTGTGCGATGGAATCAGCATTAGAGAGCGCTGAAATTTGATTTTGCAGCCTCACATCAGATTTCCACACTTTTGGGACACACTGCATCAAATTTGGCCACATTAGAATTGATTTGATCTCATTTCTTTCATCTATCATTTCTATGAATGTAAAAAATATTCACAGGCTGAAATCAAATTAAACAGAAATAAACTTGTAACCCTGCGTTATACACATTGTGAAGGCTAGTGACAGAGCAGCTAAAATAATGTCCATAATGTCTCTGGAGTCTCTAAAGACACTGATAATCACCAGAGAAATTGGTGATATTACTGACTTTGTAAAGCCTTGGTTTAGTCCTAAACCACTTTATTTTTACTGTGAAGGTAATAGACACTGCTTCTGCTTCTTTGCTAGTGTTGTTTAGTGTTGGCATTGAGCAGATACAGTTCAGAACATTAACCTATTTTTAGAAAAACATTATTATTCAAATCTATTATTCTGCAGCCCTAGTGCTTTCCATCTCCTCGTGTCATAATGTTATTTGTGTTTATGTGAATTCATCCTGTCATTTCCGCTTCTTTTTGAAGTGAGTGCCGTCTGCTCATGTGTCGCCTCATCTCTCCATCCTAGGCCCTGTCTTTGGGAACCAGGATAAGTTTCATGGCCTGGCTATTTTTTTGGATACCTTCCGCAATGACCTCCATGGGATGGATGTAAGTGTGCGGTGTGTGTGCGGACAGGCCACTGACGCCTCGTTTCTTTGCAGGCCCTGTCTTTTCCAACAAAGCTCAGTTCCACGGGCTGGCTGTTTTTATAGATACTTACTCTAACGATGAAGCCTCCGATGTGAGTGTTGGCTACGGTTTTACCTCCAGCATGCTCTGAGCAGGGTTCCTACACAGTCTGGATGTGTATAAAGCAACAAGAACACAGATAGATATTTATTTATACATGTACGGCTGTGAAAAAATCTGTAGATTAACCTTTAGCAGCAATAACATGAGCTTTTATTTACCTGAACATATGGACTTAGGCTTATTTAATTAACTCTCAGGTTGGAATATTCATAACAAAATTAAATATGAGGGAAAATATTTTAGTTTAGACTTTTCTACTAAGATTTTGAAGTAGAGGATGTATAGGAACCCTGTGATAATGTATTTATGGATGGTTTTACGCATGTTGTCTGAACCTCGATCACTGAAACCCATGTATTTGCTTCCACATTGACATCCTAAAGCAAATTCAATGGTACATAATAATACTTCTTATCTTTTGTTGTAGTCCTACTAAAAAATGTGTTTCACTACTGCGTCATAAATATACAGTCAGTTGATTTTATCTGTGTTTGTATTTGTTCCTTTTTTACTTTACATTTTTTTGTGGTTATTGTTTTAGTGATGTGCCTTTATGTTGAAGTCCTTTATTGTGCATAGTTTTTACCTCAGATTTAAATGCATGTTTTAAAGTATGATTAAAGCCTGAACTTTGCTTAAAAAGCTTGACAGGACTCAAGTGAGTGCCCTGGATCATTCTATCACGTCTTTGTAAAGTCTCTGTTTAGCACCGCCTTCATTTAAAGGTCTTCTATTAATATGAGTGCAAGGGGTGTACATTTTAATTGTGTTAAATTAGCGTAAAAGAAATTTCATTATAAAAGGATCTTAGGCTATAGTAATACATTTAAGAACACAGTTTGATCAGTGTTTGCAAAAGCATCGATGCATTTGGATCCTGTTTCATTAATCATCAATGTCTGTGGAGGTTCTCAGTCATCCACGACATTAAGAAAAGAAGTTTTAAAGAAGTCAGAGTCATGTATTTATCAGCTCTCGTCCAATTACAGTAGTCTCAGGTTAAACCATTCGCTCTGAAGGATATGAAACTCCCCCAGGATCAGCTTTTATATGAACAGTGTTTAAGTTTCTAAATTAAAAGCAGAAAAGGTAACATTTGAACTATAGCTTTTGGTGCATGTTTAGACGTTCACATTTGCGATTGTTGTGAGATAAGAACAGGTTCAGTAAAAATACAAGAATTGTAAAAGCCACAAATGTTTTACTGTGTTTTTAAAAGTAAATGAACCCTGAGAACTGACCGTTTCTCTCTGATCGTAGCGCTCATTCCCGTTCATTTCTGCCATGGTGAACAACGGCTCGGTGAGTTACGACCACGGTAAAGATGGCCGCTCGTCGGAGCTGGGGGGCTGCTCGGCCGAGATCAGAAACCGAGACCACGACACGTACCTGGCCATCCGCTACTCCAAAGGAAGACTCACGGTGCGCCCTCCACTCCTTTAGACACATCAGACATCAACCCTACAAACAGGAAGTGTCAAACTCAAATTAATAATGGGACAAGAGTAAATACAGTACTTTCATTGACTGATGTCTGGGAACAAATATTTGTAAAGGACAATAAGAAAACACTGACTCCACAGAATATGAGACATAGGTTTAAATAACAGTATTGTAGGAAAACGGCTAAACTCCTGAAAAGCTTTTCTCCTCAGGCTTCTCTAAACTTCAATTAAAACCTAGAGTCAGTGGCATTACACTTTATTTCCTTCTCATTAAACTCAAATAAACTCATCTATTTCTATTTTCTAGAAGCTCTACTTTTAAGAATAATCCCAGGGGCTAAAGATGTTGGACCAGTTTTTGTTAAATATATTTCAGAAGTGTTTTTTCCTGTATTTTTTTACTCCTTTTCTGAGAGATCTGTTCTGCCCTCTAGTGGGCAACAGCAGGAGTTCAGTCTCATCTTAAGCTCTTGACTCTAATTAAACAACTTTTTGAAATGTATAAACTCTAGTTTTTGATTAAAGAAGTGTTTTATCCCTGTCCTTTAGCAGTCAGGCGTTGTATGATTGATTCTCAGTTTATATATTTCAGATAATGGTGGATGTGGACGACAAAAACGAGTGGAAAGAGTGCATCGACATCGGAGGCGTTCGTCTTCCAACTGGATATTACTTTGGGGCTTCGGCAGCGACGGGAGATCTGTCCGGTAGGTCACATGTAGATAAAAATATATCAGTGGGACATTTTCTTATATTATCAAACTCACTAAATCCTCCTCATTTATATATTTTGTGTCACAGATAATCATGACATCATCTCAATGAAGCTCTATCAGCTGATGGTGGAACACAGCCCCGAAGAGGAAAACCTGGACTGGACCAAGATCGAGCCCAGCGTCAGTCTGCTCAAGTCTCCAAAAGGTTAACTACACAGCACCCAAACAAACAAACAACTCAAACTATCATCAACATTTCATGAACGAGTCCGTCCTGCTGCATCAGACACAAACTGCTTCAGAAAAGAAAGATTTAAACCAAGTGTAAAGGCTTTAGCGAGTGAGGCTTTATTATTTATTATTTCACGGCACAAATCTGACAAACTTTAATCTTCTGCTTCAAACTAATCATGGCTGAAGGGAAAAATAAACAAATGTCAACAAAACTCTTCACATTTGATTCAAACTGATACTGTATTTGATGAGATGAAGCTGTTGGTGCTGCCATCTTGTGGTATCTCTCTGTCAGTGGTGGTTAAAAAGGAAAAGGTCTTGTTTTTTGTCATGATTGCATAAATAAAAGATGCAGTTGCAGGACTCCAAAACCTGCAGTAAGCGATTCTTCTTCTTCTTCTTCTTCTTCTTCTTCTTCTTCTTTTTCTTCTTATTCTTATTCTTTTTCGTCGTCTTCTTATTATTATTCTTCTTCTTCTTCTTTTTCTTATTCTTTTTCTTTATTCTTCTTTTTCTTCTTATTTTTCTTCTTCTTCTTTTTCTTCTTATTATTATTCATCTTTTTCTTCTTCTTCTTTTTCATTATTCTTCTTTTTCTTCTTCTTCTTTTTCTTCTTCTTCTTTTTCTTCTTCTTCTTTTTCTTCCTCTTCTTTTTCTTCCTCTTCTTTTTCTTCTTTTTTTTCTTCTTCTTTTTCTTCTAATTCTTCTTCTTTTTCTTCTTCTACTTCTTTGTCGTCGTCTTCTTCGTCTTCTTCGCAGAGACACACACTAGCTGAAATAAAAGGCACGTTAAACAGGGTTCAAACGACCAAAAGCAAAAATATATTATCATCAATCATTTTAAATCATATTGCACATCCCTTTATGTAAACCCACTGTAATAAACAAAATTAAAATGCAGCTATTTCCATTCGACTGAAGAAAAGCAAAGTCTTTAAAGCAGTTTTTACTTATTTAGCTTCTTGTTTGTACTGATTTAGACAGTCTTTATTCTCAGATAACATCGACGACCCGACCGGGAACTTCCGCGGGACGCCTCTGACGGGCTGGAAGGTGTTCCTGCTGTTACTGTGCGCTCTGCTGGGGATCGTGGTGTGTGCTGTGGTGGGCGCCGTGGTCTTCCAGAAGAGACAGGAGCGGAACAAGAGGTTTTACTGAAGCCTGCAACAACAACAAACAAAAACCTCCTCAGAGTGATGTTTGAACGAACTTTGCTGCAGAACTGTCAATGTGAATTTTTCTAAAGATTGTACAAATGTTAATATGTTTGAAGCACTGCGTCTGGAGAGAGTTGAGATGTGGGTTAACCTTTGCTCCTGGATTGATTTACGTCTTCATTTTAGTGGAGGGTTAGCTTTCTTTTTGAAGCTCTTGTTTATTTTTTTACTTTCACAGCAGATTGTTTCTTGATCAGTTGTTTCTAAGGGGAAGATTAGACTTTTTTCCAATGCATTTTTTTTTGTTTTCTGATCACAAGTGGCCTGCCCGACTCATTTTATTCACACAATCTGGTTTTACAACAAAGGATCGACAAAGGATCTGGTCTCACTTCATTCTTCCTGCAATACTCACGTCTGATTGGCCCTTTTTACCATTTCCTCCTTGAAATCATGTTGAGAGAAGGATTTAACTTAGACACATCTAACCCACTGGAACTTTTACATCCTGTTGTGTGATTTATTATTATAAATCAACTGTTAAACCTTGAAAGTCCAGGTGACGACTTTCTCTGTTCCTTCATTGTCTCATAATAATAAATACTGCTGATGTAGCTTTTAAATATTTGACTACGAGTACAGTACTCACTGGTATCCAACTTCCTGTACTCACAGACCTCCTCTGAAACTGACACATGAGTATTTACGTCACTGTATCAAGAGTTTTCATTGCTCTTTTTTTCTTCTTCGTGTTGTTTGGAAATATTTCACCATAAATGAAGATGAAAAAGTGTGAGCAAACTGTAAATGTTTCTGTTTCATTTGAAAGAGGCTCAAGTACATGCATATTTTGCAAAGATAAAGTAATCTGTCCACACAAGAGCATTTTACTTTAATTTCAATAGTAAAAATCAGATGAAAATGATCAAAAATGTTAAAAACGCTCTAGAAATAATGAACTAGGAAAATGTTAAACACCTGGACCTGTTTTTTTTTTTTGCTTATAGTTTATCATTAAAACTCCAGTACCTAATATATTTTTCATCTAAAAAAAATGGTTTAGACCCCGTATAGTACAAAAGCAATCGTTTTTGAAAAAATCATGCTCTATGATGCCATCTGCTGCTTATTATAAGCAATTGTAAGAGATGAACACTCAATAGAGATTAGAGCAACTCCAACGCAGGGACGGGGAGTTCTTGTCCAATCACAAGCCTCCTAACATCCAGGTCTTAACAGAGAACCCCATTGGCTGTTGCTGGACAACGTCTTTGCCATGGTCTGCACGTGCACAACTGGTAAACAGAGACAAGGTGGCGGTCAAAGTCTCAGAGGGCAGGGTAGCTATTCCTGCATTAGCTGTTACTGCATACACTGCTAAACATCATAAACAAAGGAAAACAGAAGGAGTAAAGAGACCAGAAAAGCGCAAATGGGACGATAAAAGAAATAAAACGCGAATAAATATTGGAACCTCATTCCAAAGATGGAGAGAACTACGCGACTGCTTTGGTCTAAAACTGGACTCTGAGCTGGCTGCTTATCTTCTAGACTGGTAACTAACTTTCTATTCACTATATTTTTATTAGCATTGTGGTCAGTTTCTCTGGCCTCGTTACCTTTTAAACGAATTGCTAACAGATGTAAGCCTTACGTTGCTATGGCTTAGCCTTATGTTGCTAATGCTAATATTGCTAGCGCTGTAGTCTCCGGGACTTATCGCTCTTGAGACCCATAATTTCAGTGCTCCACACGCTCAGCTTTCTCATAACTAGGTGTCCTCACCTACTAACACCAGTTTCCTACTACTGTCATGATTTGTGTTGGGACCATAGAATGTATAAATAATGGAAGCAATGTCTCCATTTGGTCAAATTCGTCCAAATGACCGTCAGTGAACGGCGCTTCCATCTTGGATATTTTGACTCCTCCTTTAGATGATATCACTAAAATGGGTAGAGAGGGCAGCGTCTAAACTGCTCTGGTGCGGGCTTTTCAAATGCGGGGTTCAGAAACACGCCCCTCATCTCAGAGCCGACCGGAGCTTAACAAGCTAACGGCTAACAACAAGCTAACGGCTAACGACATTTTTTTTTTTTTTTTTTTTTTTTTTTATTTATTTAAGTTATGTACATGACAATTTCATAGAGCCAGGAAGGCAAACATATACAATAACTAACTAAAAATATAAGCGTAAATACAAATAAAAGGAAAAAAAGAGAGAAAAAAAATAAAATAAAATAAATAACAAATAGGATAAACAGCAAATAATAAATCAATCTTTTCCATCAAAACTAACACAAATTCCAAATCTTTTGCAGATACTAATTGTTCTTAGAGCTTTCTTGTTATCCATTGGGGCAAGAGACTGTAAATACAACTGAAAGTATTTAAAGAAAATACAAAAAAAAGGTTTTTCTCCAGAGAATTTACATTTGTGAATATAATATTTGGCCAGCAGTAGCAACAAGTTTATAAGAAAGGCCTGCTCTTTTTCGTTTTTCTTATTTGAAACAAAACCCAAAATAACATTTTCACAAAACAATTCAAAATTCCCATGTAACTTATCAGAAATAAATCTTGCTAGATCTTTCCATAGTTTAATTGTAAAATTACAGTGCCAAAAAAGATGTGGGACAGTTTCAGGTTGCACAGAACAAAAAGAGCAAGTAATGTCAATGTCTTTCTTAAATTTTTTCATATAATACCTTACAGGATAAATTTTATGTAATATTTTAAAAGAGATTTCCCTGACCTTATTAGTGATTATGAATTTCTGAGGCAGCAACCAAACTATTGGCCAAGAGATATTTCTGTTCAGTTTAGCCCAGTGGGTGGTGACATAGGGCTTTGTTGAGATCTCTCTTTGGAACAATTCGCGGATAGCTCTATTATTATTTCTGTGCGACCTGAAACAAATGTTACCACAGACCGTATTGACAGGGTTAATAACAGGAACATCACACATTTCAGAACTAACGCCTCTGCACAGATTCACAACACCCTCTGGGATGGCTTTCATTACATGACAAAACTCACTGTAAGAAACAGGAAAATCAAAATGTCCAATAAATTCTTCAAAGCCCATCAACTGTCCATCAGCATTACACAATTGAGAAACTGAATGAATACCTTTATCCAGCCAGTTCTGTAGATAGAGACTTTTTTTGTTGTAAACTATGTCCCCATTGTTCCAAATATAATATATAACGGCTAACGACATGCTAACTGCTAACGACATGCTAACGGCTGCTGCTAACTGTTGTGGAAAGGCCTCTCACTCTGTCGTCTCTCAGCTCGGGGTAAGTCCACAAACTTTACAACAAAGTTTAGTTTAACTCCTGCTGTAAATATCAGATCATTATTATCAATATTAAAGCGTTTTAATTTATAATATATCATAGTTTTAAGCATGAGGAAATTTTTTATCTTAGTCTGATAAACCTTTCCAGCTCTGTTAAAAAAATAAACCGGTTTTTTTTTTAACATATTTCATTATATCTTTTATATTTGTTTAAATATCTGTCCCTAATTTGCAACTTCTGTACATTAAGGCTTTAGTATTTGTGGGAGGCACATTTTGACAGTAAAATAATAAAGCCTCATTCTTATTGATGATGATAATAATAAAACAGCATTGTTTAAGCATATAACACGTGAAGATATTCAAATATTAGATTTATAATGCCTCCATGATCTTTTAGTTCATATAACGCTAAACCCAGGACCCCTGCAAATGTGCAGCATTTAGACAGACCTGTATTTACACGTAAACTATAGATAAAGCAACGCTCAGATCCACTTAATGTTTTTTTTCTTAGTGTGACATTGATGAGTGTTTAAGTTAAGAAGCATACAAGTGTTCACACGGATAATCTCAGAGTTACTTACTGTGCAGAAACAGCTTTGTATTTCTACATGTTTTATTGGCTAAACATTAAATACTTGTTTTTCTCAGTGTCTTTGCGTGCCCTGTGAGAGAGAGCAGCGCTGGACGACTGTGAACCTCTGTGGAGCAGTTACATGAAGATTAGACCAGTGTCAAACCTGTGACAAAGAAGAACATGGACCAGCTTCACCTGCAGCGTCCTGAAAATAAAGATCATGTCTGCCTCAGGATCTGTGTTTTACTACGTACTAATATGTACTGTTCATAATGGCTCTGCACTGTTTTTAAACTAGACATGGTCTACATACTTTAACATATGAATCTGATTTGATAAAAACTTACTAACACAATTTACTTTACTGTCTTTAACTGCTGCCTGAGAGTGTTTTAAAATGATCTTAAATGAGAACCCTAAATAAACTTAAGGATTTTATGCTCAGGCCACAATTAGGAAGTCGTGTGAAAAATAAGTGCAATAAAATGAAAAATGAGGCCGTGCATTGTTCATTTTTAATTGACTGCAAACTGTGACAGCACATGTGGAAAGTAAGGTGAAAAAGTATGTATTGTAATATATAGTACATTAGGATAGCATTTCTGTAATGCACAAAAACAAATACTTGTTATTCTATGTTGTGTAAAATGTCTGATGAAAGAGAAGATGAAGGTGGAAGTGGCAGGAGTCTGGTCTTCAACACACACTGGTCAGGTTTGTCTGGATCACCTCCTTCAGGAAACAATACACAAAGTCAGTGAAATACAATGTGAAATACAATTCAACAAAGGCCCCAATTATACTGATTGGTTTATTTTAAGAATGTAATATTAATATAGATTCAAATCAATCTTTTCTTAAATTATAGGATTACTGTATTGCAATATAAAGCGTAAGTTGTTTTTTTTGGCCTTAAAATAGCAATAATAAGATTTAAATCTGCATGAGGGAGTAAAGCATTGCAGTACTGCATCATTAACCTCAATTTAGTCTAATCACAAAATATTGTATTATGTTAAGAACAAATAAACTTATTCTCAAGAGCATAATTCCAGTCAATATTATAAAACTAGTCTAATCACAGTAATGTTCTGGCTTTACATTAACTACTTACATTTTTTAAAATGATAACCACATTTTAATAACTTAAAAAACAATTAAAATAATGCCACCACATCTTTTTATATGAGACTGCACTTCCCCAAATCTAACATAAACATAGAAATATTCCTATAATATAACTGCTTTGATAACTCTGGTAATAGCCTTAAGGGCTGTTGGCATATCTGCTAAAATAAATTGCTAATAAAGACTTAAGCAAATATTTGGAAAAATTTGAATGTTACTCACCAAAAAGACTGGAGCCAAGCTTCTTGGACGGTCTGTTAATGAAGGGCACATAATATTACAGAAAAGTAACTCAATAGTTTTATGCAAAACTGAAGAGCAAAAAATGACACAGCTAACACCTAGCAGCTAGCGTTAGCACCGTACAGGCTAGCGGCCGCCATGGCCCACGCAAAATGACACCTGTCAATCAAAGTAGCCACTCCCTTAATTATGCATAACCCTAAAGTTAAACTGAGGGAAAACCAAAGAATTAAAAAAAAATTCACTCCCCCCAGAGTTGTCACGTAACAAGAACTTAGCTCTAGACAAGAACCATCTTTTGTACCAGGCTGTAAAAGGGTTTTTTTTACACTCAAACATCCATCCATCTGTCTTTTATCATCTGAATAAAATTGTGAAGTATGATTTTGTGCATTTAATTAAATAGAAATTTAAACATCCACAAGGTTTAGTGTTTAGATTCTGTTAAATTCATAGATTTTCTACATTTTGCTTCAACGATAATCCTCACTCGAGACAAAATGAGAAGCTAAAAGAAGGAAACTTTGTGTTTTTCCCTTTACTCTTCCATTGTGTGGTTTTATTTCTGAAGCTCACATCATTTAGAGAAACACAATCAGGAAATACATCAACAAAACAGAAAGAAACCTGCACCATGAAAAGGTGACAAATCCAGTTTGCCTCTGGTATGTTCATTCCTAAAGACCAATCTGTGTTTATACAGAAGGCCATCTCTGTTTCTCCAATTGTAAACACACTGTCATTTATTTATGATCAATGTAAATGACATGAGTTTAAACAAATCATTCAAGCAAATACAATCAGGTACTTTTAAATTGAACAAAACATGGAAAGGAATTGTCCAAAAGAAAACAATGGAAAACAAAAAGTAAAGAGCAAAGCCAAATTTTTCATCACTAATCAGCATTTAAAATATTCCATCTCTTTCTCCTCGTACAATAAACAAGTAAATAACCACAAACATAATTTTATAGTGTAATGAATTAATGTCTCACAAATCTCAATGCAACATTAGATTAACCTCATTTAAACAACAGTCATATTTACAGAGATGGTTTAATAGATACTGAGGTATGATTCCTTCAGTTTTAAACAAAAATGAGAATTAAAGGCGAAGCTGAATCACAACAAAAGTTTTTACCCAGGTGTCTCACTTTAAACTTTCTTAAGTGTAGTTCTAAATATGACGATGGTTTGAATGTTATGTGTGTGTTTATGTGAGTTTTGGAAAATGTGCAGTCATATCATTAATAATTAGTTGATTACCAATAAAAGCACAGTGAAACCCAAGTCCAACATGAAGAGGCTGAGTGAATGTGGTCTGGACTCTGTGGAGCAGGGTCATGTTTTGAGAGACGCTGTAAAACGACAGCAGCCCTGCGCTGTGGTCCAGGTAAACCCCTATTCTGGACGTAACTGGACCTGAGACCTGGGACCTAACATCATTAAACCAAAAGGAACCATTCTGTTCATCACAGCACAAAGCCCAGGATTTATCATTGTGCCCAAATAAACTTTTATTCCAATGTCCTTTTCTTTTAATATTCATATATGATACTGCTATTCTACACCCTCCCGTCCCACTCCACTCCACCTCCCAGTAACAACGGCCCGTCAGACCCTTTCTGCTCAAGACCTGCCAAAAGCCAATGAATCTGTCTCGATGTTCAGGATAATTGTTTTTTTTACATGTAAATGTTACTCTCTTGTTTCCATCAGACAGCAGGAGATTTGAGTGTGCTGTGTTTGAATCTAATGTGATTTCTTGAGAGTATTTTAAGAACTCTTCTCTGGTGGTGGGTTCAGATCCTGGCACTAAATCCTGAACTTTGCTGAGAGCCTGTGAGATGTGGTCCTCTCTCAGAGTGTGCTCTAGTTTTTTGGTGAGCTTTGACACAGCTGCCGTCACCTCCTCGAAGCAGGGCTGTGGACTCGTCTGAATCTGGGCTGAGTCTGGGAGAGGGATGGCTCTTATCATCGATGGATAGTGGTTTAGAAACTGGTTGTGGTCCGGTGTGAGACACAGTGAGTCCAGCTGGACCAGGGTCTTCCTCAGTTCAGTGATGTCCTGCTGCAGTTGGTCCCGAAGCTGTCGGACTCTAGTCTCTTGGGTCTTCTGCTGGGATCTGATCTGCTGCTCCACTTCGGTCCGTCTTTTCTCCAGGAGCCGGATCAGCCGAGTGAAACTGTCTCCACTGAGCTGCACTGCTTCATCAGCAGAGCGACCCACGACCAGCGCCTCCTGTTGGAGCAGCTCCACGTCTCTCTCTTTGGTCTGGATGTTCTGGAGGAGCTCCTGTCTCTTGTCCTCCAGCTCTCTCTGCCTCTGGGTCCTCTCGGTGGCGGCTGACGTTATGTGGTGGTCCTTGTGTTGCTCCACAGAGCAGAGGTAGCAGATGCACTGCTGGTCGGTGTGGCAGAACATCTCCATCACTTTGTTGTGTTCAGAGCAGATACTGTCCTGCAGATTCTTGCAGGGCGCCACCAGCTGGTGTTTCTGTAACGGAGCCACGTCATAATGAGGCTGGAGGTGAGTCTCGCAGTAAGAAACCAGACACTGCAGACAGGACTTGACCGCTCTCAGTTTAGTCCCAGTGCACATATCACAGGGCACATCTTCAGCTCCAGCAGAGCAGCTCTCAGCCTCTCGGAGCCTGGTCTTCTTCAGCTCCTCCACTAAAACCGCCAACATGGTGTTTTTGACCAGGTCGGGCCTCGGAGTAAAGCCCTGTCTGCACTGAGGGCAGCTGTAGACTCCCTTTGGGTCTTCTCTGTCCCAGTGGCTTTGAACACAGCTCAGACAGAAGCTGTGTTCACAGGGAATAGTCACTGGATCCTTGAGTAGATCCAAACAGATCGGACAGGAAAAGGCTTCCTGGTCAAGTTGAAGAGTTTTTTGTGCCATTTCTCCGTTCGGTAACAATGACTGTGTGAGTTTCCTTTTGCCAGAAGTGAAACTAGTTTGGGCGAGTGTGGTGTTGTTCTGTGTTGGCTCCACCCATCTGCTCTGTGTGGATCTAAAGGTGACGAGGGAGGAACAAGCAGAGGCTGTGAAAGGCAGAAAAACAACCTCTGAACCTACAATAAACTGCAGCCTTCAAATCTGATAAAAGTATTATTTAAATCTGCAGTAGGTTTCATGAATAGTTAAAAGTGCCTTCCTGGAGTTGGTCTTTTGTTAATTACTCTGCTTCAGTTTTAGGTTTCCTCTGTCTTTCATTTACATCTGCATTTTTTGGTTTTTAATTCCTGGATATTTAAGTCCAATAAATGTAACAGAAAAAGACAAGACTCAAATAAACAGAATAAGCAAGAGACTAAGTTGTAAATCCTTTTTTAATTGATGTATGATTAATTATATGATCACAAGTTTAAATGTACACATCATTTAAGCAAATACAATCAGGAACTTTTAAATTGAACAAAACATGGAAAGTAATAGTCCATAAGAGAATAATGGAAAACAAAAATCAAAGAGCAAAGCAAAAAGGTTTATCACTAATCAGCATTTTAAATCTTTTTAAATGTTAGAAGCCCTTCTGTTTCTCCTCTTACAATAAACAAGTAAATAACCACAAACATAATTTTATAGTGTAATGAAATAATGTCTCACAAATCTCAATGCAACATTAGATTAACCTCATTTAAACAACAGTCATATTTACAGAGATGGTTTAATAGATACTGAGGTATGATTCCTTCAGTTTTAGACCAAGATTAGAATTAAAGGCAGAGCTAAAACACAACAAAAGTTTTTACCCAGTTGTCTGACTTTAAACTTACCTAAGTGTAGTTCTAAATATGACGATGGTTTGAAGCTAATTATGTGTGTGTTTATGTGAGTTTTGGAAAATGAGGAGTCATATCTTTAATGATTAGTTGTTGACCAACATAAACACTGTGAAACCCAAGTCCAACATGAAGAGGCTGAGTGAATGTGGTCTGGACTCTGTGGAGCAGGGTCATGTTTTGAGAGACGTTGTAAAACGACAGCAGCCCTGCGCTGTGGTCCAGGTAAACCCCTATTCTGGACCAAACTGGACCTGAGACCTGGGACCTAACATCATTAAACCAAAAGGAACCATTCTGTTCATCACAGCACAAAGCCCAGGATTTATCATTGTATCCAAATAAACTTTTCTTCCAATGTCCTTTTCTTTCAATATTCATATATGATACTGCTATTCTACACCCTCCCGTCCCACTCCACTCCACCTCCCAGTAACAACGGCCCGTCAGACCCTCTCTGCTCAAGACCTGCCAAGACTCAATAAATCTGTCTGGATGTTCAGGATAATTGTTTTTTTTACATGTAAATGTTACTCTCTTGTTTCCATCAGACAGCAGGAGATTTGAGTGTGCTGTGTTTGAATCTAATGTGATTTCTTGAGAGTATTTTAAGAACTCTTCTCTGGTGGTGGGTTCAGATCCTGGCACTAAATCCTGAACTTTGCTGAGAGCCTGTGAGATGTGGTCCTCTCTCAGAGTGTGCTCTAGTTTTTTGGTGAGCTTTGACACAGCTGCCGTCACCTCCTCGAAGCAGGGCTGTGGACTCGTCTGAATCTGGGCTGAGTCTGGGAGAGGGATGGCTCTTATCATCGATGGATAGTGGTTTAGAAACTGGTTGTGGTCCGGTGTGAGACACAGTGAGTCCAGCTGGACCAGGGTCTTCCTCAGTTCAGTGATGTCCTGCTGCAGTTGGTCCCGAAGCTGTCGGACTCTAGTCTCTTGGGTCTTCTGCTGGGATCTGATCTGCTGCTCCACTTCGGTCCGTCTTTTCTCCAGGAGCCGGATCAGCCGAGTGAAACTGTCTCCACTGAGCTGCACTGCTTCATCAGCAGAGCGACCCACGACCAGCGCCTCCTGTTGGAGCAGCTCCACGTCTCTCTCTTTGGTCTGGATGTTCTGGAGGAGCTCCTGTCTCTTGTCCTCCAGCTCTCTCTGCCTCTGGGTCCTCTCGGTGGCGGCTGACGTTATGTGGTGGTCCTTGTGTTGCTCCACAGAGCAGAGGTAGCAGATGCACTGCTGGTCGGTGTGGCAGAACATCTCCATCACTTTGTTGTGTTCAGAGCAGATACTGTCCTGCAGATTCTTGCAGGGCGCCACCAGCTGGTGTTTCTGTAACGGAGCCACGTCATAATGAGGCTGGAGGTGAGTCTCACAGTAAGAAACCAGACACTGCAGACAGGACTTGACCGCTCTCAGTTTAGTCCCAGTGCACATATCACAGGGCACATCTTCAGCTCCAGCAGAGCAGCTCTCAGCCTCTCGGAGCCTGGTCTTCTTCAGCTCCTCCACTAAAACCGCCAACATGGTGTTTTTGACCAGGACGGGCCTCGGAGTAAAGCCCTGTCTGCACTGAGGGCAGCTGTAGACTCCCTTTGGGTCTTCTCTGTCCCAGTGGCTTTGAACACAGCTCAGACAGTAGCTGTGTCCACAGGGAATAGTCACTGGATCCTTGAGTAGATCCAAACAGATCGGACAGGAAAAGGCTTCCTGGTCAAGTTGAAGAGTTTTTTGTGCCATTTCTCCGTTCGGTAACAACAAGCTTGTGCCAGAAGTGAAACTAGTTTGGTCGAGTGTGGTGTTCTCTGTTGGCTCTACTCTTTTGCTCTGTGTGGATCTAAAGGTGACGAGGGAGGAACAAGCAGAGGCTGTGAAAGGCAGAAAAACAACCTCTGAAACCACTAAACTATCTTTATCTCATAAAACTATCATCTATA
Source organism: Rhyacichthys aspro (assembly GCA_036850595.1). Taxonomy (NCBI): domain Eukaryota; kingdom Metazoa; phylum Chordata; class Actinopteri; order Gobiiformes; family Rhyacichthyidae; genus Rhyacichthys; species Rhyacichthys aspro. The sequence continues at coordinate 22,022,000 of CM072157.1, read as the reverse complement.
ACTGCAGTATGTTTCACTACAGGTTAACATCCAATATAATTTTACAATATAATCTCAGTTAAAGGTTTGTTGAAGGTTGGAAGAAATTGCAACAAACATCAAGAGGTGCATTAACAGAATTAATATCATGAACAAACTTTTAAACTTTTAAAACACATTTTAAAGCGTATTAAGTGGTGTTGTTACATGCAGCTCGTCAGAAAGATGTGAAAGGGGAATTGGGGATTATATATGAACTGGTATCTTGTATATATATGTCTACATGTCCAGAGACTACAGGAGGACATTTTGCCAAAACATGGTTCAATGCATATTTTATGTTGAATGAGGTCAGTGTTTTATTGTAGCCTGGCCAACCATCCTTATTCTTTTTCTTTTATTTACAGATCTATGCACATATTGGATAATGCCAGCTCCAGACTTTCTGCTGACCTGAGCAGACGCACTAAAAGTCTGGAGAGTGTCCGTTGAATTTGTGTTTATGCCTGTGTCAGGAGACAGTCATGTGGTTTTACCAGAAAGTGTGATGCTAAATTGCTTAATTGCAGCAGTTCACACAAACAAGGCCAACTCCAAAGCCCAAAGTAAAGCTCTAACAGTCTTTATGTTCTCCTCTTACAGCCCTCCACAGATTGTACTGAGGACCCCATAGGCCAGTGGTTCTCAAACTGTGGTCCAGGTCCCTCTGGTGGTACTCTGGCTCTCTGTGGTGGGACTTGAGAATCTCTGATGACTACAACATTTAGGACTTTTGATTTCTGCTACAACTTCAATGCAGCTACATCTAGAAAATACTTTATTTTAATTACAATTCACTTTACTATTCCACTAAATCACAACATTTTTAAAAATTATTTCAAACTTTTCAACTGTGTTTAAATTCATATTCATTCTGGTAATTTTCTTAGACAGTTGTATTGTTCTTGGAGCTTAAGAACCAATCATTATGGAGCTACAGACCTGAAGAACACTGTTAATCTTTTTCTATTGGTTAATATTGCCGTTGCCGTGGTAACTCTGTGATTAATGGATATGGACAATCTACAGACAAATGAGTTTCAAGCACAAATCGGGACATTCAGGAAAGGAAGAGGGCAAAATCGGGACATCAGGGCTATGTTGTGAAAAATAATCTCTGAAAGTCGATCTTTGTGAATGCAAAAAGTTTTAAAGTAAGTCAGCAGTTTTTTGGGAGTTTAACAGCATGTTATTTTCTCAAAATCTTGGCTAACGAAGCAAAAAAATGACAGCAAAACTTCCAAATGAGACCATAAAAAAGTTGAATCCCCACTGGCTTTAGAATCACAAAGCATATCATTTCCACATGAAACTCCCAAACTTCTGTTGCACCAAAGAAGAATCACGACAGTCCAACCCAGAAATAGTTTTACAAAATGATTCAAAGCTGTGTTCAAGCTCAGGGGTCTTTAAACCGCCCTGAGTTGTGTCTTGCAGGTGCGTTTGTGCCCCACCTTTTGCCTGGTCACTGTGCAGATGGGACTACACCCCTGCAGCTGGACGCACTGCACTGCTGCTCCACAAAAACATGACTGTCCATTCTCCTGCAGCTTCTGCCAAGTCTTTAACGATCGGCTGCAGATAAACGGATGAAAAAGTTTGTTACAACTCCAAAAGTTTTCAGTCTAGCCCTCAAAAATATGTTAAACTTGCTGAATGAAGAGTAAAAAGAAGAGAAATGGAAATAGATTGAAATTTTGTGATGCTCCAGTGACAATCTCTGCCGAATTTGACGGTTGTTTATGTGGAGCAGAGCGCCCCCTACAGGAGCTGTGAGCTACACACATAAAGAAACAACCATAAAATGAATATTTCACCTCTTTTTTCACTGTTCACCTTCAGTTATTTTCTTAAATAGATATGAATATGTTTGCTGGTTCCTCTACTTTATATTGTCACTAAAAACTACACAACTGTAGTCAAATCTTAATTAAATTATTATTTTTATTTTGTCATTCTGCTGTTTATGTTGAAGGATATTTTAATCTCAATCTATTTTGAGTTCATCAGACTGTGGGTTTACCATTTCTGTCCACTAGATGGAGTTAAAGCATTGATCTTGGTGCATTATTACAGTCAACAGAGCCAGTGTATGTGACCAATACACTGTGATGATCCTGAGTTAGGCTCCATTCAATTTTAATCTACTCAAGGCTGGTTTACCTCACGTTGATTCTTAATAAATGACACTTTTAAAGAGTTTTTTTCTACCAAACGTTGCACTCGATGTTCTCACATTCTGGTAGCAGGAGCAGGTTAGGACACTTTTCCAATGTGAACGAGAGGAGCAGGGATTAAACATCCAAAAATAACTCCTGAACCTGAAAGAAGAGCTTCACTGAGTAACGTAGAAATCACTTAACATTTTAACAGATGGTAAAACTCCTCAGTAGAGTTTTTAGAGTTTGTTTTGGCCATTTTAGTCTTTTTAGAGAGTGACAGGGAAAGATATGGAGCGAACAGACCTGAGATGGGCCATCAGAGCGCCCCAGTCTAAAGAAAGATAGTTTTTATACACACTACTGTTACAGAAGCTTATTGATACAGCATGCAGTAATCAAATCTAAAGGCTTGTTCAAATACTACAGTGCATAACCTTTTGAAAGAACTGGTAATGTATTTTAAGATGGATTTATTGCAGCAAAACCAAGCAGGAGTGAATCTAAAGCAGAGATCTGATCCGTTTAGACTGTTTTTCCCTTTATTCTGTGTATTTTTGAGAGTGGAAGACTCCGTTTGTGGCCCTAAGTGGAGCATGTCTGGCCTCTCTCTGCACTGAACGTGTTTTCATTCCCAGGTGTTGAGCTGCTCTCAGATGTAGGCCGCTACCCGAGGCTAAATCTCACTGTCGCTCTGTTTCCAGTCCGACACAGCTTCAGGTGTGACTTGAACCACAGCCTGTCACACATCAGAATATGTGTCTGACCAATGAGCACGACCCGAATGGATGAGTAGATGGTGTGCTTTGGGTTTACATGTGATGCATGATGAGAATTTAATACAATGGCAGGGTTTTAAACATGGCAAACTGTGAAAGGAGACTTTTTTTTTTTTTTTCCTGTTTTTCCCCTTTAATCAAATATTGCTTTAGGTCTTCTTAAAAATATTGACACTTTTCAACAATCCAGTCAGGTTTCAGTACAACATCCATTACTGTCATTCATCCTCCTGCTCATGCTCTTTTCTTACTGATGAAGTCCAAACATAGGCCAGTGATGTTCAGGTCTGGACTCTAGTTATTTGTGACATCACAAAATCATGGAAATCCCAGGATAACACCAGCGAGCTGTTTCAGGAGCTTAGGGAATGGCAGCTTTAGAGGAAAATTGCTCCAACAGGATCAGCTTTGACCTTTTACAGGAATAAGTGAGCCATAGTTGTTTTCTTTTTCTTCCATAATGTAAAGTCAGAAGAAGGAAGAAAGCCACTTATTCAAAAGGAAAGAAAATGAATTCAGCTCCTTTCATTTTGTAAAATTGGAGCTAAAATATGCTTCTTTTCTTTGAACGTACACTTATTTTTTTCATCGCTAGTAAATCACCTAAATCTTTAATGCACAACCGGGTGATTTCTTCTGCTCCATGAGATAAATCCTAAACTAACTCCATGTCTGTACATCACCTGCACAATAAGCCACTCCCTCGGGGGGAATTAACGGATTATGACCTTGTGTAAATTTGCATGGCTTAATCTGATTCACTGCATGTCATCTTTTTATTGTGAAGACAGCAGCATCTGCACAAACTGCAGATACATGAGTGTTCCCATGTGTGCGTTAATGCAGGTCTGTGCATATGAAGCAAGTCGATACAAAGACGATGAGAAAAACGCTGAGGAAGGAGGAATTGTACAGAAGACCCCTACATACACTAACCTGTCAGGCCAATAGGAGCGTAAGATTGTGTTGGACCACAATCGATGTTGGAAAAACGTTAAAATGAGATTGAGTGAGTCGCTAATTGTGGCTCACTTTCTGTCAATTTTTGCATTTGTTGTAATTGAAGCAGTACTGGAGAGCATTTATCTCATGTTAACTTGTGTTGCTGGAAATTGGATTGGATTCTCTGTGAATGTTAATTTCCACTGGGTCAGTATGGGTTGGGTCAGTATGGCTTGGGTCAGTATGGGTTGGGTCAGTATGGCTTGGGTCAGAATGGCTTGGGTCAGTATGGGTTGGGTCAGTATGGCTTGGGTCAGAATGGCTTGGGTCAGTATGGGTTGGGTCAGTATGGCTTGGGTCAGTATGGCTTGGGTCAGTATGGGTTGGGTCAGTATGGCTTGGGTCAGTATGGGTTGGGTCAGTATGGGTTGGGTCAGTATGGGTTGGGTCAGTATGGGTTGGGTCAGTATGGCTTGGGTCAGTATGGCTTGGGTCAGTATGGGTTGGGTCAGAATGGCTTGGGTCAGAATGGCTTGGGTCAGTATGGCTTGGGTCAGTATGGGTTGGGTCAGTATGGGTTGGGTCAGTATGGGTACATTTCCTCAGCTAAAAGGGGTCTGACGTAACTGCACCGAAACATTAGGATCCATTTGGCCTTCGGTTTCCATCCAGTAGTCCACTTTCCAAAAGGTGGAGCTAAACTCTACAGTCTCTTGATTGAACGATAGATAATTGTTTCTCGAGTCTTGTTCTTGTGAAAAAATAGTCATATTTTAAGAGGCAACACGGCAGATGCATAAACATGAAACATTGCATTCATTGTCAACAATAAAAAGCATTAAAAAGGCTCATTTAGGCCTTTTCCAGGAGACGCTCATTGCCCTAAATTTTAACCGTTTTTTCAATAGAAGTCAATGAGGATCAGCAAATGACTCCCTATTATGTTTACATTAAACATCACCAAGAGCCCACTGTTTCATCATCAGTTTTCAGACGATGAATGACAATTTGTGCACAGTTTGGTACATTTTACTGTTCTTTGTACCTTGTATCCTGATTGATAGAGGTTAATAATTAAGGCCCATCTTTTTCTTGACCTCAGGATTCGTGTCCAAGAAATAATAATACTCTCTGCTTAGTTTTTGCATTAAAATATATTCATCACGACCACAATTATACAATGGACTCTTTTATTTTTTAATTTAAAGACGCAAATCCAGTAATTCGACAGAACTGTGCAATTTTACATCATGTTATGGTCATATACAGCTTTGAAAACACTGACAGCTACAGTTTAGATTAATGCAACAGATGTTTGGTCACAGAAATTCAGCATGTGTTTTATAATCTTTCGCTCAAACAGAAGACGAGGACATGCTGTCAACAAAGACAAACACTTGATTCTGTTTAATTTTCTAAAATAATCCAGCGACAATACAACTTTAACGATTTGTCACATACATGTATATTTTTTCTATAATTATTCTCATTTATCCCTTTGCTGAAGCCTGGACATGTGTTTTTCCTCTTAAATCTTAATAATCCATTTATCATTGTTTTGCAAAAATGACACATTGACCTTAAACTAGACAAGAACAAATACCTGCTCCGTATAAGTCTCCATAAACACATTCAGCAGCCATCATTTAAGAAACATGTCTGCACTAAACCTGAGGCTAAACACTGCATTGAACCACAGCCCTGTCTGAGGTCTACTGTATGTGTTTGTAGTCATTAATATTTAGGCGCCTCATACATACAGTACAATAACAAATCTACGACGGGGCATTGGTGATGTATGTCCGGGACGTCCCATCAGTAAAAACCTGTCAGAGCTGAACTTTCGACCATCTTTACATGTTGCAGGATCTGATACGGAACAGTTCTCAATCTGCAGAGGTCGATCAGAGGACGAGAAGTGTTCCTCTGTCCAAATACGGAGGGCTGCCGCTGTCTTTCCTCAATGCGTTTCAGAAGTAAAGCATCAAGCGCTCCTTTCTACAGCCTGTGAGCACCTACGGCAGCCCGGCAGGGACGAGCTGTGGTCAAAAGTAGGAATAAGCCCAGATAATTAGCTCAAAAACGAAAAACAAATGCACTTTTCCTCCAGTAGTGCCCATTTTGTCCTCTCTGGGCACCTGTAGGAAAAGGCAAAGGTAATTAAACCAAAATAGATCCTTTTTTTCTTTGTCAATATCACCTCAAAGTTCACAATGTACATGGTTAGACTGCGCACAGCTTGGTCTGTTTTATTGTTTTTCATCGTTATAATTTAGATATGAGCTTAATGCCTTTGGAAACTTTATTTTCTAAAAAGGAAATAAAACAAAAAGATGAATATGTGGCTTGATATCAATACAAGTGTGTCATTTTACTCAACATATAGTCTTTTAACAGAGCTGCACTAGCATTGTTTCATTTTATTGAATATCCCTGAGCAACTTTTCTGTGTAATTACAACAAAATTGATGTTATTAGGCAATTAGATGGAAACTGGGGAGTTATTTTCCCAAGATAAACAAACTAAATTAAACAGAATGGAAAACATGGCTTTGTTGCTCTGGGCTTGATCTATAACATGTTAAAGCATGGATTGAGCATTTTATTTTCTAGATGTTTACGGTTCAGCGCTGAGCAATGTTTTCCAGGAAACTTTTAGTAAATTACATCATTTGCAAAAGGCTGTGAATGATAAACGATTCCATGTCCTCAAAGTGAAATCCCTGCCTTTTTTTTCTTATTTTTTTCATTTATAGACTTTAATAAAAGCATCACCTGTGGTTCAGATAGCTTTAGCCTAAAGTAAATGAATTGAATTGGTGCAATATTAGCGTTTTCAGTCTGCATTTCATTCTTTACTTTGATCAAATCTCAGGTAGAAGCTCCACTCTTCATTTAAAACATGTTTCTTGATTTTGGGTTTGATCTAAAGTCTCTTTTTTACAGATTTAGGTACATCCCCTTATTTACCCGTAAACACATGTTCATGATGCATGGATCGACGGGGCAAGTCTGTTTTCTGTCACAGCCGCTCTGTCTGCAGCTGTCAGAAGTATTACACATCTTTACTTGACTGATAACCGCCTGAAGGCTCATACTCGCTCAAAATGACACTGCATTTCCTTCATAAAAAAACACCATCCACCATCAGAGCGACACAGAGATGTAGTGTCGCTGATAACACTGGGATTTGAGCAGCAGTAAGGGATCTATACCAACAGGAATCAAACGAAACACTTTTACGTTTGTATTAGTGGAAAGCTCCTTTGATTTTCTTCTTAAGGATGAGTGGCCTTGACGGCTGCAGATGAAGCAGGTCTAAGTTTCGCAGATATTTTTCTTTCTGATTTTAAAACCTGCCACTTTGAGCCAATTAATCCCACACCAATCGTCTTTAATGGACAGTTTATCCAATAGTACATCCCACCATTCGCCTACTCGTTTCCTACAATCTTTCAGTAAATTTTTTCTGACTTTTTTCAGAGTAAATACAGAAACCTGTTGTTTTTTAGACTTTATTGACATTTTCAGGAATTATAGAGCAACCAAGGAGCCAAAAAAGGGAAAAAAGGAATAAAATAAAACAATGTAAACTTGTTTTCTGCTGTTTTTTTCTATGTTTTATATGTATGTCTGTGGACACATCTATGTTACGACCTGTCCCTGATGTTTCTCTGGGTTTTTTTAGTTTTTCCTCTGATCCTGATGGAGGGTCTAAGCCTGTTTGTCCATTTGCTGCCTTTTGTTTTGACATGTTTGTGTGACAATGTAATAAACAGGCCCTAATGTAGGTTAAGGACATTATAAAGTTAAAGTAGATCTAAAATTCTCCAACAGATGTCACCACCTTTGGCCTGATTTAGACCAATTGTTCACCTCTAAAGCTTAATACTGCCTTGAATTAACGCTGTGGAAAAAATGTTATCCATCACAAGTCCATTATGTCCAAAGATTTTAAAAACCTGTGCAAAATGTGTATTAGATTCTCACCAAAGGCTGTGTCAAGTGCACCTCACGTTATTTTGTGTTTGACTCATAGTATTTAAACATTATCTTTAGCTGATTTTTCTACATTACTACACACAAAAGTCCATAATGTAAAAACATATAACAAAAACTGAACCATTTACAAGTTTACACAGTTTTTGTTCTGCGTTTCCAAAAGCTTATACCTGTATAATCACTAAAGATGGTTCTGTGAGTAAATACAGTTCAATGCTCAAAAGAAAGACTGTTGAGATGTTGTGAGACGTAAGCTATTGTTGTGTGATTGTGAGAGGAATTTGTTGAACCTGGATGATTTCTGACCTGGTTTTGTCACATTGTGAGGCGTGTATTTCCGGAAAACGACAGCTTTTTGCTCTTTTCTCAAGGACGCTCCATTGTGCAGAATGTGCTTTAATATTCCTCTGAATAATGTCTATCTTAAGTGTTTACTCTGACCTTGTGTCACACTGAACACTGTTATATTCACCCTCAATTAGGATCTTTGGCTTATTGTTGTATCTGACAATTTTACAAAACCATTCTGTGCTTTGGACAAAATGAAGAAAAACAGATATTTGGAGCTCTGACATGTTCAGGGTGAAGCTGATGTAAGAAGAAAATATACAGCATCTTGACCCAAAGCACAGACCAAACTAAAGCTGCATTATCTTCCTCTGTCTTCATAAATCTAACACGATAAACCCGTTCGACGTGAGAGGAACTTTAAATCTCAGTGAAAGACGTGTTGCGTGGGCTCCGCTGTGAGCTCTTGTTGTATTTTCTCATTGACGGCCGTCCTTGGAGTCTCAAACACAGATTATTTCTTTGCCGTTCATGTTCCTTCTGCGGTGATATGTCAGCTCCTCGACTCAAAGCACAACCTGTGACAGACCTTTGTTTGTCCACAATCTGCAATAAATGACTCTGAGAGATGAATGAAGGCTTCAACACAATAACAACTCACACTTTTTTAAATGGTTTACTTAAATACATGGAAAAGTAGACATTTAAAGCCCTGCAGAAGCCAGTGAAAGAGGACTTGACTTCTAATGCAAATATTAATAAATTGCTGTTTCTAAATTCTTAAAGTAAACTCATCACCTATTTTTAATGTTTTTTTTGTTTTTTAGAAACAACAGCATGTCCCTCCAGAGCTTCCATAAGTGCTCACAGGCTGTAGAAAGGAGTTATAAAAGCTGTGTTACATTCATCAAGAGTCTTTGACTTTTGACTAAAATGCTAGTTTTAATCATAATTTAGTCTAATCCTTTTTTTTTCCGTTTTAGTCGAGTAAATAGAATAATTTACTCGCCTTTATCTACAATAGATTTAGGCACTAAAATATAAAGAGTAATGCATTTTCTTCAGTAATAATGTCTCTGAATGAAAGTAAACTAGTCCTAACCTGTTCCGGCTGGTATTCAGGTTCCAAGTGTTAACATAGTTTCTATTTAAAGTGGTTCTCTTTTGGTCTCCTGTCGTCTTCCCGAGGCTCTAACAAATGTTTGTGTCTGACATCACTTCATTTTCAGACGCAAAAATATGTTGTTGATGAAAACTATGATGAAAATTATTATAAAGTTCTTGAGTTCAATCCCTGAGGTGAGTTTCATCCAGATGCACACTAAAGGTGACCAAGATACTGGCTCAAGATCTGGAGCTTGTTTTTGGGCCATTACTATCAACAAAACCTAGGATAACATAATATTATCCTGGCTTTGAATGGCTATAAAAACACTTAAATGAAACCTTTGTGAAAGCAGGTTGAAGCTGGAGGTAAATAAATCCTTTGAGTGTTTCTGTAGATAAAGTGATTCATGGACTGTCTCCTCCCTGTTCAACAAACCAGAGCTAAATGAGTGAAATGTCGACGTGTGCGGCGCTAAGTCTCGGTGACAGAGTGAAGTCTGGGTCGTGGGCTGCATCTCAACCGTTCACATAACTCACTGTCAAGGGCCAGCTGACCTCAGAGTGGGTTTAAGAGGAACACAAGGTCAGGTGGGTTTATGTATCGGGTTTAAGTGTGCAGCATTTTATTTAGCTTCTCATGTATTGGATGAAAAGTAATATGGTTGTACATTTTGTCCCATGTTTGGTTGATTTTTATTTTCTTATAGCACATGTAAGTTCTCTTTAACTTGGATTGTCTTCTCTATTTTTCTTTTTTTTCTTTTTTTCCCTGCAGCCCATTGAGACCTTTACCCGAGCTCAACACCATCAACAACATCGACCAATTATATCTAAAACCGGCGGGCTTTATGTGATACCTCATAAGGAAGTGAAATTCCAGGGATCCAATGGTTTCAAACTTGGATCAAGAGGGACCAGACCAGTTCTTTGTACGGTAAACAAAACAATAATAATATGAATGACCAGGCTGGACACATCCAGCACTGGACAACCTTGTGTATATTTTCTGCAGCCATTGATTTAACAGTTTAACAGTTCAATGAGAGCATCTTTAATTAAAATGCAAACATGTTACTGACTCTTTATGAGCTGAACATCCTCATCTATTATAAACCTTCATATCAAAATCTAAACAGGGTCAAACGGTTTCAGTTTTTCACACATTTCACATATTTGGTGTTTACGTCTCCATTATTAGTGAGTCATTAATGTGTGAGTCTCATTAGTAACAGACTATGTACACGTTTATTTGTCCCAAAGAATATTTTAAATGGTTTCTTCTGCTGCCTCCATCTGACAAAGGAACAAATGGCTGTGCACTTCTGTTTTTGGCTCCTATCGACCTGAAAACCATTTGGAAATGTACCTTACTTTAACTAAATAGTTTGGGACATTGTTTCTCTATTAAAATAATCTCTATAGTGTTTCCAGCATTGACATTTGTATAGTCTGCAGTGTTTTTTTCAAGAACGGTTCACTGTGTCTGACTTTAAATACATTTCATTTGAAGACAAGACTGTATTGTGGCGTCTCATTGAATTGCGTTACACTTTCAGACTTTGATGACGCTGCTGTGTAGTGGGTGGGTGTGTAGCCATTGTGTTCCCTGCAGCTCAAGGCCTTCAGATACAGACAGCATCAGTTCCTCCCTGTTCCTGTTCAACACAAAGACCCCGTTCAGGCTGTTATCTTGTCTTCGCCTCGGCCTGCGCTCCCTTCGGTTCCAAAGAAAAAAATCCTGTCTACTTTTTCTAAGTCTTTGTTACATGGGATTGTCAAGTCTGCAAATTATACAGATAAATGTTTGTTTTGTGGCTGATTGGAGAGACTACTGTTTCCTGGTCCCTTTTTAGAGCGCTTTAGTGATTCATCCATTTTATATTTGAGTCCTAATTTCTAGTTACTCAAATATAGCAATAGGTATTTAGCTAATCATCATTAAAAAGTAGTGAATAATTGACCATAATGCTTTCCAAAAGAGACAAAAGAGAACAGTCCATCATGTAGTGTAAACTGTTCATGAATCATTCGAATGAAACAAAAGTAAACTATAAAGTCTGGTGATTTTTCTGAGTTTATAAAATGCAAAATGAAAAAACAGAAGACAATTCTAAATCAAATCAATATTTGGTCTGAGTTTGTCTCAAAACAGCAACAGTTCAGTTCCTCTGTTTCAGTTTGAGAAGGATCCGGACCAAACCAGACCAAACTGGACTAAACCAGACCATGTAATCCCAGACAAAACCAGACCAAACTGGACTAAACTAGACCATGTAATCCCAGACAAAACCAGACCAGACTGGACTAAACCAGACCATGTAATCCCAGACAAAACCAGACCAAACTGGACTAAACCAGACCATGTAATCCCAGACAAAACCAGACCAGACTGGACTAAACCAGACCATGTAATCCCAGACAAAACCAGACCAAACTGGACTAAACCAGACCATGTAATCCCAGACAAAACCAGACCAGACTGGACTAAACCAGACCATGTAATCCCAGACAAAACCAGACCAAACTGGACTAAACCAGACCATGTAATCCCAGACAAAACCAGACCAGACTGGACTAAACCAGACCATGTAATCCCAGACAAAACCAGACCAGACTGGACTAAACCAGACCATGTAATCCCAGACAAAACCAGACCAGACTGGACTAAACCAGACCATGTAATCCCAGACAAAACCAGACCAGACTGGACTAAACCAGACCATGTGTTCTTGAATCACTCTAAAAATTTCAGGTGTTAGTCTCTTCACTCAATTTTCCATTTTGTAAATTGAAAAAATCGAATCAGTAATATATTGTGGACAGCATTCTTACTTTACTGCAGATCTAACAGTTTTGCACAGTTCTGTAAAACTAATGTTCAAAAATGTGTTTTTTTTTCTCCAGCAGTGCTTTGTTTGTTTTCTGTGGGAGTAGCTTGCTACTACTAGCTGGACTGATGCGTTTTTATTTTATTAACAACATTTTTCACTCATTTCCTGGTTATACCCTTGTGCACACACACACTCACACAGACTGGGCAGATCTGGGCGGTCTTGTACCTCCTGCCTCTGCCCCATCTGCCTCAGTGATATATGAGCTGCCCCAGCCCTCACGCACTGCTGTACATAGACTCACCTTTAACATACTTTTTCAGATTTTAACGTTTAAGTTGTGGTCATAGTTATAAATCATTAACACTGGCCTGGTTCGAGTTGTTTCTCCAGTGATAACTAAATGATTTACAGTCAGAGCAGAAAAACGCTGTGTGTTTTTACTCATGAAAAGTCTAAATGCTGAGTTTTTCGTGCTTTCTTTAGGCCAAAGCTTCAGGCTATGTCCACACTAATGTATTTTGAATTTAAACTTAAAAACCACACCGTACAAAATCATCCCAAGTTCGCTTTTAAGGTCTAACTCTGAGACCTTCTTCATTAAGTCCGTCTTGATCCAAGTTTGATTTACAAAAGGCAGTACAAACGGTGCAGATTAAACCGATCAGAAAAACGAACGACATAAGCCTGAGTAAAGCCTAATTCATTTGAGATAAATGATTATAATTGGTCGATGGTGTTGAGCCAAAGGCCAAAGGGTTCCCAAAGTAGCACGATACACTTTTTGGAGGTTTTGTGTTCATTTTGCCGATGGAAACTGACTCGTACGGACCTCACCCATCATGAAAACTAGTGTAGAATCAGAATCTACTTTATTGTCCCAGAGGGAAATTTGTTTTTGGTTGCAAAACATTATAACAGTAAAAACAAAACAAAAAAACACATGAAAAACGCACAGTTGCATAATTAATACAGTGATATACACAATATATCTCTTAAAATCATGATGTGTGCAAATTAAAATACAGTGCTCTTCAGAGTAATGCACATTGGAATAAACAAGTTTTTAAATTTCAACAAGTACTGGGCATTGTACTGTATTCCTAAATGTTCTCAGGAGGAATGCACTTATCAGATATGTGCTGTTTCAATACTCTATAGTCTCTGAAACTAGATATTATAAAAACAACATTAGGGACATGTACGAGCTCATATTATCTGTCCAATCTGTCTAAGATCCATATTTTCTTGGCGTAACGGTGACAGTGTGTTGAAACTGGCAGTGTTCTGACGCCAGAGAACGACTAATAAAACAAACCTGAAGATGCCCTCATCCAGAAGTGAACAGGACATGCTTTTTCACCTCAAACTGGCACCACATCAGATATTTGTCAAAGATATGTTTGTCTCATCTACATCTACACATCTGTACTCGGTGTAAAATACTGTCATATAAAACGTAAACCTCTTTTCTTTCTCTGTTTTCTTGTTTTTGGTCTGAAATTTTAAACTATTTTCTTTTATATTGTGCGTAGTCCGGGCCATTGGGTAAAGTCTGAACGTGAGGAACAAACAAAAAGCCAAATAAAAGTCGACCACTTCGCTCTTTTTCTCTGCAGCTCGTGTTCATCCCAGAAGCTGCAGTGAGTTCTCATCTCGAGCCAATTCACTTTCTGCCCCCGACCAACACTTTAAACCCATTTCAGTTGTGATTACAGGCCCAGAAAGTCCTGCCACAGAGAGACAAATACCAACACATGTTCAGATCCACACAGCCTCACTACGAGCCCCAGTCCCGACAGGTTTATTGGCCGCTCTGTCTTCCCAAAGGGGATATTGGCTTGTATTATTCACCTCACACCGGAGCGTTAGCAGCGGCACAAACAGGTTCCTTCATTTAAATGAGCTTTTATGAGCCTCTTAAGTCTTGTTCTGTTCTGAACCGTCATCACAGGTGAACACAGACATTTATGACCTCTGAATAATTTATTAACACTTGTTTTGTGCAGACGCATGTCATTTTTTATTTATTATTGGTAAAATATTGCTCATGTGCTCTAATGTGCTTATAAATTATGAAAAGTTTTAACTCAAACTTGTACAACTCAGTGTTTGAAATGACAGAGTTACAGTCTGACTTTGACAAACTGTCAAATTTTGATTCAATACGGCTTTTATTCGATTACCTTAAAAACTCAACCCACATGACTCTGAATCAAAAGCCACCAGTGCAACTGTACTTCCTCTTTTCTTACTTCTTAAGAAAGTATTCCTTCACAAAAACTCCCACTCGGTCTTTTCTCCAGAGCTGAATACATCTCCGAACTTTTACTTTTAGTTTGAAAAGTTTGTCTATTTGGATTTTTAGTTGTAGGCCCAGGTTGAACATACATGAGTAAATTTATAAAAGGGCATTTTTGTCCACACACAATGTTTTCAGCTGCTTTTGTAAATGCCTTACTAGTACAACGGTGCTAAAATGGGTTTCCTCCTTCCTTAGATTTTATTTTATTTCATTTTTTTATGTCCATGTAACTGTAGCCAGGTCTTAGTGCACTTTCACACCTGCACTTTTGGACTTTCCCGTTTGGTTTGAACCAGATCTTCAGGTGCAGGTGTCAAAGCTCAAGTGGACCGTGGTTTGGACCAAAACAGCTGCTCTTTGGTTTTGGCAAAAAGAGTTGGTCTCAGTCTGAACCAAACTGAACCAAGGTGCAGCTCGTTTGGCGATAGTTTGGACTTTTGGACCAAATGTAGGAGTCACAGCCGTTTAATCAAACGCAGAAGAATGAACAGAAGAAGAAAACAAGGAAACAGATATCGGTCGGGTTTAAAAACACATAAAATGCATTGATTATGTTGTTTTAAGTTTTGTTTGTCTCTATTTTTCTTGCTGCTCTACAAAAGATGCCTATTGTGAAGCTGACTGTTTCCTAAAGAGCGTTATAATGATTTAAATCATGTCTTAAACAGTGCATTTAAGTTAATCTGTTTGTATTAATTCTATATTAATAATAACATGTCTCTTTAGGCCCAGCTCCAGTCTGATTACTGTATTTCTTCAGTTCAACAGTAAAATGAGCCTCTGGAGAGACACATTCACCACAACAACAGTAATCACCGCATCAGAGAAAGTCCAATTTTAAAAATTGAGTGAAACCAAAAATCATGGAACAAATAATGCATAATAATTTGTGAGTTCTCAGTGGACTTTCAGGAGAGAAAACGCCTTGAGTGATATTGTTCAACAGTAACAGGGCTTTACATTTGAACATTTGTGAGTAATTTGTGAGACAAGACAACTTTGTCCAAGCACTGTATGTTCTGAGGCAATTGCTGTCATTTTTTAAAAATTATTTGTTGTTTTTATTATCTCTGAACAGATTTTTTTTTTAAATTCTACTTTTTCTACCACTTGCTGCTTTGGGCATTACTGTGGTGCAGCCGCGGTTGCCGTTCAGTCTCGGGGCTAACGCTACACTGAAAGATAACTATTCACCCTCACTTTTAACTTTTATTATTTAGAGTCACCAGTTCACCTCTGGCTTCAAACCCATAAACTTCATGCTGCTCACCACTGGGACACATTTGGCAATTACTTTAAAAAGTCAACTATATATGTATTTTTTTTATAGTTAAAGGTAACGTAGCTACATTTATATCTGTTATAAAAACACAGAATGTCCATGTCACTGTTTACAAAGTAGATGGCACCAAATAAATAATACCAAACTGGACCAGTCCTTACAAAACCGTTCAGTAGAAACATAGCCATTGGTGCCAATTTGCAGAAAAACTAATTTCTGTGGTTTATTTGATACAAAGACCAAGCAATCAGCTTTTGCTCTACTCCTTTTATCTGTCCCTAATTCTTCACCATAATTCAGGCTCAAACAAGCTTTCTATCTTTCACCAAGTCCCATTTCATTTCCAATAACAATCTCTTTTATTCACACGCTATTCATTAATGTTTTCATAGCAACCAGTTGTGTTTAATACATCTACTGACACAAGTTAATTTTTGTGCCATCAGCTCTGATATAAGGCTCTGTTTGTCCATTGTGTCACCAGAGCCTTGCAATTACAATTTGAAAAAAAAAGAGAAAAGAAAGAAAAGCAGGCAGCCATTAGCGCGCAGTGAAAGTGGTTGTTTGAAAAGTTGGAGTGGCTGCAACTTTCCCAAAGATTTGACTTCCCGTTCGAGAGCTGTAAAAGTGATATTAGTGCCACTCAAAATAATTTAAAAGTCCACATTAGTCTGGGTTTTCATAACACGGCTGTAATACTGTGTCGCAAGAAATGATCCCTAATTACAGCCTTTCTAAAGACCATTAATCTGCTATTTTAGGAAGAAAACGACTGTCATTGTTCTTTGTTGATGCCCTCTGCTGAAAAGCTTAGATGTCGACAAGTTGCTTCTGATCCGGGACAATATCGAGACTTAAGTATTTTGGCAACGCAGCGGGTTTGAGGCGTGACGGGTTTGTTGTGACCTGTTGGGTTCTGGGAGCTGTCGTGATGAAAGAAAGGGATTTCACATGCGTTCCCTTGATGTTCCATGTCTTTTACTGCTGCCCTGTGTCCAAACAAATACCGGGATTTTTTTTCTACCTGTTAACACCACTTTCCCAGCTCTCACATGTCACATTAATCCTTTGAATGATTAAATGTGCAAATATAAAGAGTGCAGACCTCATGCAAGTCAGAAGAACACTTTTGGCTTCAGTAACTTATGCTGTTTCCAAAATGAAACACAGCAGCTATTTTAGCACTGGCTGTTTTTCAGATTTCTCATGTCAACTAAATAACTGGATATAAAAAGCTCAGTTTTACGCATAATGCCAGGTAAAGAGGTAAAGGATGTAACGCATAACATGGATTTAGAGTAGATTTATGGAGGTTAGCAGCCTACCTAAATGTTAAAGTATGACCTTGTAACTTTTAAACCAAAAATACATATTCTTTCTCTCATTTTGATTGTTCTTAGTCATGAGATCAGTAGAATCAGGCCTATCTCACTTTCACAGTACCACCAGCTGGACAGAAACCTCCATTATAAGTCTCCTGTCCCGGGACGGTAGCATATGGCGAGAGATTACCTCGAGTCACATTTGTTCAAAGTACGCTAAAATGACCCTACTGATTCAGAAGAAATGTTCTTTCTTCCAAACTTGCTGCTTGGATAGTCTCCACTTGTAAACAATATGGTGCTATGATGAAGAAAGGGATCTGCGCCCTCTACTGGCTAAAAGTTAGACAGTGCTGCTTTAAACATTTGAATCAAATCATGTTTAACAGTATCTATTGTTATTAAAAACCAGATTTTCAAGTCAGTCTCATTCAGATGTCTATTATCCATTCATTTTCTTCCACTTTTATTCTTTGAAAAGCCCTGACAAAATAGAACAAGATATAATAACTCATGACAAAGCTGACAAACGGCATTTAAATGTCTTTTGTTCTCAGTGTCTTCTACTCATTTCATCTGCAAACCTCTCCTCAAGTTCAGGAGTCCTACTGACTGTCTTTATATTGTTTTAATTGTGTTGTAACAGCAACTGCAAAACTATTTTTTCCTTGAGGGAAAACTGAGCTGATCTGAACTCTCTTTGGAAGGAGACCAACCAGTGTTGCAATGTTGGATTCAATGAAGAAAACAAAAATCCCTGAAGCAAAGTAGTTGTAACCTGGATGAGTCTGTTGGATGAATAAGTTGTTAATACATTTGTTAATAATTTACAAAGTTTATGATATAAGTTATAGTTTAAAAAGGTTAAAAAGCTTAAATCAATTATATGTTACATAAATATCGTAATATAATATTTCATTTATTGATTAATATGTTTAAAAACGTTTACAAGTACCAGAGTATAAGTTCAGAATATGTAAAAAGTAATATGCAGTCGATATATATTTATGTTGTTTTATTTTGAAGAGCCAGAGGAAGTGCTGTGTCTGTGTACTACTGTTGCCGGTCAATCTTGGTATTAGCTTAACGCATATGAAACCGGAAGTGAGTGACAGGATTAGCGCTAGTTTAACATCGAGAGAAAAACGTGAGTGGAAATGTTAACTTGTGTAGTTGTTTTTGACTGTGTAGACAAGTTTCTAGATCGTTAATCAGATGGTCGGAGATGGACACTTGTTCTGCATATGTTTGGGGCGCATATGGACGTTTTTCAGCTCGAAGAAAGTCCTGCGGCTAAGTATACTCGCCGCGAAGTGTTACTTTTTAGCTCAAGTCTGTTAGCATTCACTGGTTGTGCACATGTGGATCTGTATAGCTAACCCAGCTTTCTATAAACGGTTTTCTCATATTTCCGGCTTAGAATGTGAAGATTAGTCATCAGTGAGGAGCTAAGAGACTATTAGAAGTTTTCCCGGACCTGTGTGTGAGCAGTCTTGTCCAGGACCAGGACACACATGTTTGCACCGCCATCTTAGGACACAACATGGCCTTCTCTCAGACTGTCATGGCACCTGCAACATGCTTGACATTGAACTACTGGATCAGGTACCGCTTAAATATTATGTTTGGCTCATAGAGTGAATTGCACATTAAGTTTTGGGTCTCACCGATCCCCAGCATCCCCTCCGCATTATTTAATCAGAAAAAGATATTACCATAACTTACCTACATGTTTTGTGATGTGGTTATTGTTTAAAGGAGAATAATAATGCAATAATGTTACTTAGGACTTAATAGCAGTAAGTAATCTGATTTCTAGACATATTTTGGACATTTCATACTTGTTCATTTACCTTCTGAGTTGGTCGAGAACTCATGGGCTCTTACCATAATACACTCGGTGTAGGTGGGCTGCTCTCTTTCATCTCTACATGCTGAGGATGGTGCATGTTGTTCTATATGACATCCATCCAGCTACACATGGATCTGTTCACCATCTCGCCCAAATCCTTTAAACTTCTGCTACCTACATAAGCTGCACTTTCAATGTATGTGACTTTATAATAATAAACATATGACTTCTAATCTGACAGTATGGCATCAGAATTTAACCTGTTTTTCCAAGTTGTAGTTTTAAAGCTCCACTTCCTGATTTTCTCTTTTTGTCTCAGACTCCACTCTCCTCCAAAAGCAGCCTAGAGACCTCTCCTGCTTCTCTTTTATTAAAAAATAAAACCACAAAATACTAATCCATTTGACCAAACTGAAGTTTAGAGTTTAGCGTTAGCTTAGCTGTGACTTCAGCGTCAGGACGACAATTATCTCCTCCTCGTTAAACATTACGTGATTGAATTGACAGTATTTATCTGTGTTTTACGTTGTCTCCCTTTTCTCTGTTGATGCTTTTCTTTTTTCAGCTGTTTCTCTGTTAAAAGACATATTCAGCTGAAAATACACTTTATCTGCAGCTATTAAACTTCCTGGAACGTCATGTGACAAGTGTCGACCAATGGGAGTGCTCCAAGGTTTTCTGTTCCTGAATAGAGGTTCTCATCTATTACAATCCCTTATAATAAACAGTAGATGGCTCCATAAAGACTGATTTTACAATAAACTATTTGGGGTTCAAACCGTTTTCCAAATACAAGAAAAAATATCAGTTACAGTCTGTTTAACTTGAGCAATAATTGATTTTCTTACTAAATGAATGCAGCACAGTCCCACATTAGTGAGCATTAGTTTGTTTTTTGTTTTTTTATTGGGCTTTGGGTTCTTTTAAGAGACTCATTGTGTTATTAATCTGCCTCACTGTGTAACACAAGGCCCTGGGGCTTTATTTGAGTAACATGCCTCTTGAGAATACATTTTTATTCGCCACAAAATCATACACTTTTTGGCAACTAACACAACTGTTTGGATCGATCCACATCCTGTTTTTCTGTTTAAGATGATTTAAGTTACGTAACTTCAGCGCTACTGGGCTTTTGGCTTCTATCTGTGGAATCCATAAAGTTAAAATACAATGAAAACCTTGGGCATCTCTCACGACACAGTGTTTATTTCAGTGAAGCTCCAGACAATGGAAGGTTAGAGGTTACAATAAAAGCCCAATGTCTTCACACCTGTTTTCACTCTGAAGGTAATAATTAGAAGGAATTTACAATAAACCGCAGTTTTATGACTGTGTCAGGTAAAGTTTGAACAACATATAAACCATAAACCAAACTACGGCTAATTACGGTTTTCATGTTTCCTCTAAACAACGCTATGTACACTGGAAATAATGCGTAAAGTCTGCCTCGTAAAAAGATATTTAACAAGCATCTAGGGAGATTTTTTTACAGTATAGGTCTGTAAAATGTGATTGTTAATGTAATTGTTGTGTGTAAAGAGACAAACACTGGAAAATAAGCTTCCTTTGCCAACAGACTCTTAAAAAAATGAATAAACTGAGGGGCTACAGTGCAAAGTTATGACGTCCAGCACTAGTTTCTACTGTAGACTTCAGGTTTTTGTCGCTGAATTATTTACCAAAAGGTACAGGTACAGGACGAGGAAGTCATTTGGAAGTCACTTAGTCTCTTAAAGTCAAGTGTTTATTGTGCACAAAAAACAAACAAACAAAAAAAAACAGACTTTGATGTTTTGACAGCTACACAAGGATTTTCAGTCAAGTACAAACTTTTTTTTATGTATTATTTAAAATACACTTCTGTGCAAAAGGTGTTAAGGAATATAGCAAAAAGAGGCTTCCTGCTTTATCTTAACTTAAACCTGTTGTATTTTTTAGCTATATTATTTGTTTGTATCAATTTACAAAATCCAAAGAGTAGAAAAGAAAATCTAAATTCTAAATCAAACCAATATTTGGAGTGACTGTAGAACAATGAAACACTGAAGTGATGGTGTGGACCCACAGATCTCACAGTTAATATAAATACACATCCATAAGATCTTTCTATAAACTTTTATATCTGTAACATGACAAATGCATATGATTTCCACATTCTTGTTACTGAATCTTATACAACTCACATCAAATTTAGCGCTTTTAAATTTTCATTAACATCGTTTAAACAGCTTCTAAGTGTGGACCCAATACAACACTGCATTATACAATTTTGGGAGATTCTGAGGGTTCTTTCACTGCTGCAGTCTTTAGTCTTTGGCTCTTTATCCAAATTAAAATATCAAGAGTGAAATGAATGTGGAGTAAACTCAGAGTCAAAGTCAGAGTTAATCTTTGCTTCTGTGGAGTTTGTTCAAATTGGAAATTGGCTTCCTTCTCTCTGTGTCCCTTTTTTATTTATTTTCTGACAAAATAAGAGCAAGAGTCATGTTTTATTATTTGGAGCAATGCATTTGAGAGTTGGGACTGTAAAGTGAGCTAGATCATCTCGCTGGATTTGAAAAGAAATCTCTAAAGTGTCTCACATCACAAATATGAAGACAGATGAAGGAAAAGTTAGATTCTAACAAGAATAGATTATACTCCATTGTCTCTCCACGTGTTACAAGGACAAGGGTGGTTTTAAAAAGGGCTGGTCATCAGAAATATAACTGTTGACCTTGAGCATTACACAGAAGCACAAATAAATGGTTAAAGCTTCTCACCTTCTTTAAAATAGGCCTTTTGGTTAGTTTTTGGTCAAGTCTTGTGGCTTTTTCTGGGTCCGGTTTCCTCTGTAGATGAAAAGATTAACAGTGTTCATTGTTTTCTTTCATCTGTCTCCAAGTATTAGCTCCTACAGTGAGTAATTCAATTTTATTTTATTTCTTTAGCCCATTATCACAATAACAATTGCCTCAAAGGGCTTCACAAAAACAAAAGACTGTAAATATACAAACAGGATGAACTAGACAACTTCCCCCTGTCCTCAGAGCCTCCATCAGGATCAGAGGAAAAACTAAAAAAAAACCCAGAGAAACCTCAGAGAACCACAGACGGAGGATCCAGGAGGACGATAGATGTGTCCAGGACAGTCACTGAGAAATAGCCCAGTAACTGTACAAATAAATAAAAATGAATATGAATATAGTCCATGATAATCTCAGCAGGAACAGTTCATTTGAGTGAGAGGAGCTGGGGTCAGGACAGGGTCAAAGATGGGCTACAGCTGAGGTCCAATCATCAGAAGAAATGTAAACTATATTGTAATGAGAGTGCAACAGGACAAGTTAAAGAAAATAAATGAACACAAGAAAACACTGTCTGAGGCTGAGAGATGAAATGAAATGTAAGTTGAAATATCTGCACAAAAGTCACACAAAAAGTATGTGTCTTTTCTGTTTATTGCAAGATTGTATTGATTTTTAGATTTTTTTTGTTGAAAACTTTGCCGTTTCTCTGGGTTTGTTTGCCTATTTTGTTGTTATCTCATGCTTAACCAGTTTTCTGGCTCTTTGATTCTTCTGTGTAGGCCATAGCACCAAAGGGATGTTTTATTACAGTTATTTATTATTATTACAGTTAAACCCATAATGACGATATAAGTTTGTCAAATGCAAGACAATAGAGCGACAAACATCAGTATCAAGTTACCAACTGTTCTCTTATGACTTATATTAAGACTATGATCAGCTTTACGGCAGTGAACGGACAAAGCAGCGTTTTCAGTTTCAGGATTAAGAGCTAAAGTCTCGTCTAGCTCTCTCCATCTGAGTCAACACGGGCCGTAATCTTGTGTGCGTCGCTGCGTTTGTTCAGAAAGGCGCGGTAATTCGTGTCGGAGCTTATTCGCTTCTGCCACAGGCTCAGACACATTCGCAGTTTAACCCCTGAACCTCTCGCGGCACCTTTGGGCGAAAAACAAGCCGTCATTATCAACACTGACAGCGCTGAGATAACTCGATAAGTGGCACTTCGGTCGGAGGTTTGAGACCCCGACTTTCTCTCACCTCCAGGCGTCCGCCGCGCAGTAAACGCACATCAGTCAGACCCTGATAATAATGTCAGAGTATTTCTCAACAATGATGCCAAGTGGATCTTTCAGCGAGTGAAACTGAAGGTGCTTTGATCCCAGTGACAGGCGCCAACATGTTTATATCAATGCCACCCGTGAAACAGTAACATCTACAAACTGCTAAAACCCAAATGTCAACAAAACCCAGCAACATTTAAAAGGTTAAAAGTGAATTTTTTTTATGGATATATCAGTCTGTGTCGATGTAAAATTGTACTATTCTTGAAATGGCTTGTTTTAAATGTGTTTACGCTGCAAATTTTAGGGACTTTTTACAGTGATCATTGCATCTGTCAATAACT
This sequence comes from Rhyacichthys aspro, assembly GCA_036850595.1. Lineage (NCBI taxonomy): Eukaryota > Metazoa > Chordata > Actinopteri > Gobiiformes > Rhyacichthyidae > Rhyacichthys > Rhyacichthys aspro. The sequence goes on along the minus strand of CM072157.1, from coordinate 21,998,700 downwards.
AAAGCAGTAATAAAGAGGATTAACTCATATACCTCAAGTTATAATTACACTATAACACAGAATATTTACGGTGTTCAATTATGACTTATATATGTGACTTATTTTATAAAAAACCCATGTCTCTCCTGCAACAGCACAGACCCAGAGGATTAAAAGCATGCACAAATTCAGCCTTTCCAATCTGTCAAAACAACACTAGTAATATCTTCAATTAGTAACAGTTGATGACAGTGTTTTCTGCAAAATAAATCTGTCATGTCCCAGACAGTGCAGAGGATCACTCAAAAAAAAACAAAAAAACAAACAAAACTAGATGTGGAGGATGCAAGAAACATTATTTAAAATGTTTACAGCTGAAGAACACAATGTTGTTAATCGTGAAATCTGTTTGTTGTGATGTTTGGAGTGAAGAGTAGAAGAGTTTCAGCATTTTCCAAATAAGACACAGAATAATGTCTCGTTTCTGCACCGCTTAAGGTTTGTGTCTAAAAATAATGTCATTTTGAGATGTTAAAAAAACTCTTCAATTGATATTCTGACATTTTTGAGGTAGTGCTTTTTGATATAGACCGTATTGTTCCTAAAAGACAGGAAAGAGACCTCAGCTTTAACATTAGTTTAGTGGCTATTTGTCCAAAACAGTCTAAATCGAACAAATAAAATAGCCACTGTGACAAAAAAGGGAAAGTCCAGGCCGTTAAATGCATATAGTATTGAAGTTTTATTTATATTTATATGTTTATTTGACAGGGACAGAACACAAAGCATTGTTACAAAGAGCAACCGATGCTGTGTTAAAGTGGTTAGGCTTTTAAAATTCTACATAAAAGGAATGGAAAATCAAATACAATTACAGAGGCTATTAACATTATATTTGATAGTTCTACTGAGGATTTGGTGTTCATAGATCTGTTTAGATTTGAGCCATTGTTTTACTTTGTAATTGAAAATCTGTTGAATCTGGAAGTGTTTTTATTTCAGTAAAGTGCTCCAAAATCTGTGATCCTTGGACTGTAAATGAGCTGAGAACAAATGTGTTTTTTCTCCTCTTGTGGTCCTACTTCTGCTTTTATATTTTTGCATCATACTACATTGATTTATTCAGAATTTACAGCAAAGCAGGCTGGCACTCTAAAACTAAAACATAAACACATCCTAATCATATTAATATAACAAAGACAGGCCAGTCCCTCAAAGCTGTACATATGCAGCACTAGCTCAACTAAAAACTGCGTTATCTGTGTTAGTTCTGTCAGACTAAGATGTATAACAATCAACATGAAGCAGAATTGTCTCACACACATTAGAATTACTTGAGAAAAGCTATTAATTTTACTATAATTACAGCATTTCAATATTAAGTGTTGGTTATGTTAAAGCTGTGTAAGAATTTATTTGCATTTTAAATATTTGTGTTAGCTGTGTTACGCTAATTTTTGCTAATCCTTGAGTCAGTCTGTGAACTTGACTTTACACTCTGGCTTTCTGAATGATAAAAGTCTTTAACTGGGACAGCAAACACACTCTTCTGAATCTAATCAATGCTCACAGTCATACAATCCCCAAAGATAAAACCATTTGGGAGCAGTTCTCAGCAGCCTGCGTCTCCTCTTACATCTTCCCTCACATGTGGTCATTAACAGTCTTTATTCACCTCTCTTTGACCCCATTATGTTTCAGTAACAGGCAGGAATGGTCCCCAAGCACCATCCGTCAACAGGACGTCCCGCTGCCACCGCCGCAGAGTAAGGAACGAGCAAACGGTGATGACAGTTTGAGTGGAGCGGAGGGATAGAGGCGAGGAATATAACGCACGGCCCAGAGGTGACAGCGATGCATTACAACCGTTCTCTGAAGAGGTTTGAGAGGCATTATGGGAAATAAACGGTGTACTGTAAATGTATTACTCCGGAAATTGAAAAAAGAATTGGAGAGGAAGGCTTCCACGTGTTGTCTTGTAATCCAAAAATCAAACTAATCAGAAATATAAACACTCTTAAAGGAATATGTGGTGAAAAAGAATGAAATAGCAACTGGGAATATCCATAAATAATTTAATATGAAGTGTCTCGTCTCCAAAACAAGCATCATTTTATAATAATATGAGCTGTGTAAATGTGGACCCCACGAAGAATAGTCTTTACTGTGACAAATACTTAACCTGACAGGCTGGACATGGATAAACAGAATAATCAGACATGTTAGGCTACTATTAATATAAAATACAAACAGCAGAATCTTCAAATGCACTGTTTAAAACTTGATTTAAATTGTTATAATGCTCATTAAGAAACGGAGGGCGGCATCAGCGTAGCAATAGAAATAGAGCCATACACAATAAACAACAACGTAAAATAAGAGTTTTATGTGTATTTAAACCGACTGATATCTGTTTTTCTGAGCGCTCTTCTGCTTGTGTTTAATTGATCGTGACTTCCTGCATTTGATCCAAAAGTCAGAACTCTATCCCCAAATGCACTTTCCTTTCAGGATTTAGTTCAAAGCAAACGGGAAAGTCCGAAAGTCTGGACCAAACAATGCAGGTGTGAAAGTGCACTAAGTATTATAAGTGCTCTTTTATTGAGATTTATGCAAAACAACCATGTACTGTTTTGTTATTTTATGTTTTCTTTTTCACTGGTGACTGGAGAAAAGCTGTGGATCTGGTTAGCCCTAAATTCCTTTAAAGTGTAAGAAGAAGACAGCTTATTGGAGAGACAAATTAGCACAAATTAGCTGGTGCCTTTTTGGAAAACCGCGTTGTCAGATTTTGCACACAGCTCGTCCTCATCCGGGATTACTGCAAATGCTCTCAAATGTTCTGCTAAAACCATTTTTACCGAGACGTTAACTTTAAACAACTAGACTATCACGTTGTTGCAGCGTTTAGTCTGGCGTTTCTCCTTTAATCGCACAAGGCCGTAATGATACAATGCCCACACAAGACGAGTAGGTGGATGACACACACTCTACTTATTTCTCTTAAATGAGTTGCATTGTCAGCGTCATAAAACATAATATCTCTGGCCAAGGACGAATAGTTTTATCCCCGGAGGAGATGCAACTCTTTCTCTGAATCGATACAAAGACATCAGTCACTCATTATGTGCTGCCAAGTGGAATTTCAGGTCTTTAAATGAAATACAGGTTTCATTCAAAGATTTAAAGACAGGAATGTCAGAGTAACTTGTGGAGAATAGCTTTAAGTCTGTGTGTAAAAGTAGTGATTATAGACGGTTAATTGGGAAGCTTCAAAGGCAAACTGTGGACGAGTCAGGGCTTGAGTTAGAGCCGGACAATGATTGAAAGGAAACATCTTTTAAGAGACAAGATGGAGACTTTGATTTGTCTCATTAGACGACAGTAAAATTGTGTCACAAAGTAAAAGGGTTTTATTGTTAAGGGTCATAAAACTTCAATAGGCAGGTTTATTTAATGCAAATCTCTAACACACTATGCTCTCTGCTTATTTCTGAATAAGACGGTGTTGTAGTTTTGTGAAAAATCTTTTTGTGGTTTTGTGTTTGTCTTCCCACTTCAAAGGTCACTGGAAATGGACTTTTGTTATGGATCATGGACTGGTCTTGGTCTTGACTCACATTCTGTGCCTAAAGGTCTTGGCAGGACCTGGTCTGGGTTAAACAGAAGATATTTAACTGTTTTAAATGTTTAAATGTAAATGATTACAGGCTAATGTTAGTTTACTTTCCAAACTTTAATGAAACTGACTGATCAGATTTGATTGGTGTCATTAATTTATCTGATTTTGCGTAAGACACAAGACTGTGCTTGAGACAGATTATAATAATTATTTTCCCGGCAGCTGTGGAGCCCTTTCTGCATTTAAAATATCTTCTGATGACGATTCACTTTAGCTACAGAGACATTAGGGTTTTCTTTTTGAGAGACTATGACCACATCAAGACGAAGACCATGATCAGTGAGAAGAGATATTAGTCCAGTCACAGACCAATTATGAACTCAGTGGAGTTTTATTAATACTTGGAAAGGTCATCAGAAGCCCCTTTTAAGCTTATTTCTATATATTAATATTATATGTGAATATTGATGTGAATATCTCTCACTAATATAGGCTTAAGTAACAGTACAGTATCTCAACAGCAGCAAAAAGGAGCCTCTCTCCTCTTTTTATGCTGAATGTCCCAATCAGTGACTTTTTTCACAGATTATGTTTATATAAACCTTTCACTTCAATGTGTTTAATCTGTAAAAGCAGTTGCAAACAATTTCTAAGTTTAATGAAAATAAAATCCCCATGACCAAAAAAGACGTTTTTGAACCTGCTCTTTCTTGTTGTAATGAGGACTTTGAGTGAAACTGTCAAAATGTAAAAACAGCTCCTGAAACTGATCCTAAAATGAATTCAGATACATTTCATCTGCTTTAAAACCGGAAAGTTAATGCGGCGGGTAATTGTTGCACTTGGAAAATGACTGAAGTGAACATAAATGACTAAATGTTAAATGATAAATGGTGATGAAATATGAAAGATTATTATTACACATTCAAGATTGTGGATGATTTCCACAAAGGCACATTGAGCATTTATGTGATGTTAGAAAACATGAGTTTGGTGCAAGTTTAGTTCTGAAATAATGTTTCCTGATTTCATTTTTAATATACAAACGTTACACAAACTCATGGGGCAAAAGTGGTTCACATCCATAACTTCATTTAGTTATTTATTTTAAAACGTCCTGTTCATGTTTCTTATTTCACTCTCTTGCTTTCTGCATTGTTTGTACAGATTATTGTTTTTATTTTACTTGATGACAGTATTTATGTGCATGCTGAGATGGGATTGGGGCGAGTTGTAATGTGCTATGTGTCTTTTTGGATTGTGTGTAATGTTTATTATCTTTAATGTTTCTGTGTGTCTTTGGACCCCTTCGAAAATGAAATGCTGCAATCCTTTAATAAACTCAAAGACAGGAATATCCCGGACAAAAACTGAGCACAAAAGCAGTTATTGATCAAAACAGAACTGTGCCATTTATAAATCCTTACATGAAAAAATGACACTTTTCTTTGACGAGTTCTAATTTGTCATTGCACTGTTTGGACTTTTCACTTTCCCATTAGCCCTGCTGTGACCCCGTCCCGGGTCAGGAGTGTAGCAGTGAATCCGCTGACAGACCCCGACACATTTTCCCAGAGGTCGTCCGGAGACTGTAGGAAGCCCCGAAGCCACAGCGGCCCATCCATTATCCTCCTGGAAACTGCTTTTGGTCGGACGTGTTGTGACGGTTTCCCTTTCACTCTCTGTCGATCGGGGGTCACCGGCCTGGAACGGGACGAGGGTGAATTGATGAGCTTTGGCCTGACCCCTCGTCCCCCCGCCACATTCCCACTCGGAGCAGGTATGTCTGAAAGGGACAGTCAAATAAATCACAGAGATATACGTCGTAAAAGAAGCTAAGTGGACGACACAAATAAACACGAGCACATTAGGAGGCTGTTTAAACTTGTGTGGCCTTATCTTTACTTGATTTACAGAACATTTCATTGTTTTAGCATTTATTTAGTCAACTTGTCGACCAATGGAAACACTCCTTTTTTCGGAACCAAGCAGTGATTGGCCAAAAATTCTTGATCTATTAAAGTCCTTAGATGATGTCTTAAGGTCTCATTTTTTATAGATGATTCCTGTTACAATTTCACATGCATAAAAATGGCATAATCCCAGTGTTCCAGGACAGTGTTAAAAGCAAGTCATCGAAGTTTTTTGCAAAACTGTAGATAACCACTAAGTCTTAGTCCTGGTTTTGTCTTGGTTTTATAATTGTTTAGACCTGGGTTTAGTTTAGAATTCTTGGAACATGGGTTTAGTCCTGGTTTTGCCATCTATTTTATTATAACTAAATATATTATAGTTTAATTGTTACTTCAGTTGTTAATCTAATCCAAGTTTTGTTATGATTTAGTCCTGGTTTTGTCTTAGTTCTGTGTTTGCTTCTGTGTTTCAGTTCAGTCAAACTAACCACAAACTGATCATAGACAAACACAAATGAAAAAGACGATGCGTTCTTCCATAAACTATGAATCCAACAGTCTATGTCTGAAGAGCTTCATAATAGAGCTCTTCTCTGAGTCTCATGAACGTTAGCCCGTTAGCTCTGAATGTTAGCGCTGTGTCCGAGCAGCAGCGGGGGTTACGTAATCTGGCTGTGGACTCATTTCCTTCGGGCTGTGTGCTTCACCTGGGGCCCGTGGCGTCCGTCCCACCTTCTGTCTCTGTTTATTTCTGGACCGGACCCCCCTCACTCATTTCATCTGCTGCACTCTGTCTCATTCCCTTTTAGTTTCCCTCCACAAAGACTACAACATGACTGAATGGGAAAGAATGATGTGGGCAACTTAAAACTTAAAATCCCTTGTAATCGATTTAGTTTTTGTCCAAAAGTTTGATGTTTGTTAATGCATCTTTAAATTACACTGCACTAAATACACAACTGGGTCCCTCTTTTCATCTGTCTTCATTCTTTTTCAGCCTCTCCTCATATTTCCTCATTTCCCTCCCTGGCCCGGCTCCACTCTCGCTCCACAGGCCCATGTGTCGGCCCCTCGTCCCGTGCATCATTAGGACTGGACGCTGCTCATGAAGCCGGAGGGAAGCTTCTGCTCACCTTCTGTTTCAGCTTTAGAAGGGACTGTAATGTTTATGCACTCATTAAAACTGACTCTAAAGGTATATCGTTGTCTCCCAATATACTAATTATCAGCTTGTGCAAATAGTCTCATTCTTTGAAGTAAGTTTATTTAACTTTAGTCAAATGTGAAGAGTTTAAAGTGGCCTCAGACACAGGGACTTGGGACCCAAAATAGGATCTCCAAATAGGAGAAACAGACTGTCCTTGATATTTTTTCTTTTAGTTGGGAAAATGGTTTAAACCCAAAATAATATTGCAAAAACAGTCTTTATGATCCATCTACTGTTTATTCTAAGGGATTGTAATAGATGAGAACCTCTATTCAGGAACAGAAAACCTTGCTCCAAAAAGGAGCGCTCTCATTGGTCGACACTTGTCACATGACGTTCCAGGAAGTTTAATAGCTGCAGATAAAGTGTATTTTCTGCTGAATATGTCTTTTAACAGAGAAACAGCTGAAAAAAGAAAAGCATCAACAGAGAAAAGGGAGACAACGTAAAACACAGATAAATACTGTCAATTCAATCACGTAATGTTTAACGAGGAGGAGATAATTGTCGTCCTGACGCTGAAGTCACAGCTAAGCTAATGCTAACAAAATAGATATTAGTATTTTGAGGAGGACATTTCTCCGTTTTTTTTTGTGTTTTTTTTTTATAAAAGAGAAGCAGGAGAGGTCCCTAGGCTGCTTTTGGAGGAGAGTCTGAGACAGGGACAAAAATAAATCAGCTTTTAGAGCTTCCATTGACAGACAGCATGACATTTCAATTTGCCTCTTATTGTAACCTGTGGGAATCGCACAGATCAGTTCAGAAAACTGAATGATGGCTGTTCACACCTTGCATTAGTGTTTAGTGATTGGATCATGACAAACCCATGGGCCTCACGTGTTGACTGCAGTCTTCATCTTCCTCGGTTCAATCAGAAAGCTCAGAAGGAGACGGGCCTCTTTTACAAATGTAAGCAAACAGAGAGTTAAAGCACATACAGAGCTCATTACACGGGGCAGAACTGTCTTTCAACGCCACAGTGAGAGTAATGGAGTCACAAACTGTAGCTTCAACTGCGTTAAGTGAAGTTTGTTTTACCCTTCGGCCTCACTGAAGCCAACTTTTGTAAAATATGACATTAACCTTAAAGCCTTGACAAACCTGAAGAGTGATGACAAACAACAGGCAGCGCTCACCTGTAAATATTCTACATGCCATACATTCATTCACACTTTGATGACACAATGCTTAGTGTTCAGGTTCAAAGATGGAGTAAAGTCCTTGTCTTTGATTTAGAAAGTTACACAAGCTCCTCATTGTACTGTACTTACTGTCAACACTGCTCAACTCTTAAAATAGTGCTGGAGAAATTTCACTTATTGACTCATACCAACCTTAATCAGACTTTTAATCAGCGTTTTTAGTTTCTTATTCAAGCTAACGGACCTCATGTGATTCACAGACAGGTTATTGCCTCATGCTTTTGGCTAAACTGAACTAAGAGCCCTGCACATGCCCCGCGGAGCTCATATAGAGCAGAGCCTGACAGTGGCACAGCGTTACGATGTAAACCATAACAAAAACATGACAAAACTGTTGGTTGTTTTGGTGTTTTGTGACAAACATAAGAAAGGCTAGTCAGCTCAGGTTTAACATAAGCTCTTCTTCTCTCTTTTTAACCAAGACCACATGAACGCAGCATGACTCTGAGCAAAAGGCTGTGGACTTAATAGTTCAGTTTTGTGCCTTGTTAAACGTCCTAATTGACCTATGATTGCAAACCGACCAAAACATTGCATCTAAATGTAGCAACTGTCCGGATCATAGAAAAGTCTGGAAGTATTTTAATGTGCAGCGCCCCCAACTGTTCAGCGGTAGTACACAAAAGCCCCATCTGACTGCCTCAATATCTTAAATTTATCTTACTACTACTCGTCTAAGTCACTATTTATCCCCAGAACATGGATTTCTAAAGTTGTTAGCGTTAAAAATGGCCGATTAACAGTTATTTTAAGTAGTAGTTGTTTAGTTCAGTTGTTCATAAGGGCCTTTTTAGGATTTGTGTGAAAAAATAAATCCAGCGCTGATGAACTGCTGTGATAAAGATTGTTACTCTACTCCGTATTTGGAATAACATGTTTATTCTCCTCGTAATATGGGTCAAAAACAGTACAAGTGCTGTTGTGAACAAGACAACAACACAATAAGATAAAAGAATCAAGAAAAACAAAAAGAGAGCATAAAAATGAAAAGAATCAGTACAAGAAGCTTTCAAATGGAAGAAAACCCAAAGCACAGTGTCACACAGTTAGTATTGTTGCCTCTATCACAAGTGCTTTCAAATAAAACAGCTTTTACATAAGTCAGAGGTTGCTGTTTAGGAATTACAGTCATTTACTTTATAATTGCATATTTGATTGGTAATTTATTGAATATTGCATGTATTTGTCTGTGAATACCCAAAACCACAGACTGATGTTGCAACACTTCAGTTAAAGCTCAAAAACCCCAAAGTAATCCAGTTTTATCCCTTTATTTGTAATTTGAAAGGTTTAATTATAGTCTAAAGTTCTCTTCTGTTACTTAGTCATTAGTTCAGCCTTGTGTTTGACCATGGATTAATCACAAGGCTGCGTTCATGTCAGTACGAGAACTTGAACTCAGTGTCTCTGTGTTCGTCCCACTCTCTGCAGATTAGATATCTCAAACCCCGGAGCAGGTCTGAGGTTTACACAACAACAGCACAAACCCCGCTGAGAGCCCGGGGCAGTAATTACCCCTCCCTGCATTAGTCTGGGGCAGATGGGCGGGGCCAGCTGGACTCCCAACTGGGTTAACAGGGACAAACCCAAACTGTGGAATAACAGCTGCTTAAATGCAACAAAAAGGTAATTATAGACACTGTAATTACACAATAAACACTTAAATAATGTGTTTACTATGTGATTTCCCAATGTTAACTTTCTCCATTGCTGCGTTAGACTCTCTCTCATGAGAAATGCTTTAGTGGTGAGCAGATACTACACCTGATACGTCAATAATGCACACACTTTAATGAATATCAACCTAATTAAATGCAGACTAAGATACACGCTGTTTTTAAAATGCTTCACACATGCACAGCTTAGTCAGACTTTGCTCGATTAAGCATCTAACTGGACTTGTCTTTACATCCAGAGAGAGAACTGAACGGATGAGGCCACAGAGCTCCATTTAGGGTGTGTTCACGTTTGTAGTCTGCTTCATTTAGTTCACACCAAAACTGAAAACGATCCATTTAGTTCGATCTGTCAGCAAAAAGCCCCGGTCCACTGAGCGTTCACGGCATTTTAAACTGAACCAAACACAACAAAGATGCCTTTTTTAAGAAACAAACTCACTGGTGCTGTTAGCCCAAATGCTAATATGTCATTTTGTTATTGGATTTTATCTCCCTCAGTGCTTTATGTTTGCCCTCTGCTCATGTTTTTAGTTTGACAATATTGTTTTGGTTTGTTTTTTCCGCTCTCAGGAAAACTAAACGCTACGTGACATTTTCATCGCCAATTTATGACACTCTTATTGTTTGGGCTCGTCTTTGGTTCACTTTAGGTTCACACTTTAATCGAACCGTACCAGAGTTCAGTTGGAAGTGCTCAGAGACCTCTTTTTTAATTGCGCATTTACATTTATCCAAGTGAACCGCGCTAATAGAGCAAACAAAATAAATATAAGCTAACGTCAAACCTGACTTATTTGTAGCGTTTAATGCTATTAAACTGGGCTACTTTATTACTTAACCATCGAGTGGAAAGCACATGAACAGAGGGAAGTTGGAAAATTGCATTCTTTATGAGTCAACTCTGTCTTTTTCCTTTAAGGCTTTTTTTAATGAGAGAGTCCAAAGCAACCAAGAGTTTAAACCTGAAATGTCCAGCACAGCAACAAGTCAGAGTAAAAATGTTTTGGTTTTTGAGGGAAGAAAAAAACAACTCAGTCAAACAATGTCCAGTTTTGTCCCATTTGGTCCTATTTATACCCACCAGCAAAAAAGGAAGGTACTCTCTCTTTTTATAGTGTCCTGCCTTGTGGGTTATTATGTACATGCCAAAAAAGCTCTTTACACAAAGTGGCTAAAGTAATAAAGTAAATGAAGTGCTAGATTAAATTGAGACCAAAAAGCATGTGGCTAATTGGCATTTACTGCTGTGCACTCATCTAATACATCATTGATTTCCTCTAACACTGAGATGCTTCTCTGTTACAATGTCCCACTGCAGGATACCACTTCACAACACTTCTAACAACAATACACCTTTTAGGATTAGGTCAAAGACACCAATATCCCAGAACAAAACATCCATGAAAAGGCCTATTGTGAGTAATTATACAACTATAATTTACCAAAACAGCTTTAAAAAAGATGTAAAAAGACTCAAGAGAGGTCAGTTTTCAGACCAAATGTTTGTGTCTGCCCTTTGAGGTCAGAGGGATTTGGTAAACTGACCCTTTAAGTGTTTTATTGCACCTGAGCTGGTTACACTTAGAGCCGACAGTGACACAACCGCTGTTTGTTTTCCCTAAAACAACTTCGACACTTAGACTTAGACACAAACAAATGGATTAGTCACATACATCGTCCCGAACTATATCTTTTATTTAATGTGTTACAGTCCTGGCTTTATTCTCTAAACATAACAGGAAAAAAGAAGCTTAAACCTGACTTCTGTTGGAATTTTACTTTTATGTTTTAGCAAATGTCATGTTAATGTCACAATATACTTATTCTGAATATTCTGTTTCATAAAGATTGTTTTGCCAAATTCTTTTTAATGCATTAGATTTTTAAAGTATTGTACTAAAACTACTTCTGGAAAAGGCACAATGAAAATTTTTTTTTTCTGTTATTATTAATTTAAATCTCAATAGAAGCCAATGGAATAGAGCAGTGGTGAAGAAGTCAAAGGCTTAGAAAAAGTTTGTCAGCATGTCCCTTCAAGGCTCCCGTTGCTGCTCACAGGCTGCAAAAAGGTGAGGATTTGATGATTTATCTCCTTCTGCTGTTTATTTTAGCGATATATCAAATATAAAGTAAGAATTTATCCTGGAGAATTGTTTCGAAATGCAAATACTAAGCTTTTCTTTTGGCTATATTTGTTGACTAAATTGAAATTGTCCATGTATATAATAAAATGTTCGTCCAGTTAGAGGTAGTTTATGCTTCAATACATAACACAAAACACATTAAACTTGAATAAAATGAACGAAATAATCAGGCTCAACAAATCCGTTTACTTTATGCAAATGTTCTTGATTTAAAAAGTGGATAAACACGTTCAGTACTAACAGACATCCTACTCTCTGCTGCAGAGCTCCACAGTCCTGGCTTAGGCCCAACATCCCGGGCCTCCAGGCTGCCAAAGAGGAGCTGCCGGGGACAATCTGGGCTCTCCAAGGTGTGTGTTTTTGCATGAGGCGTGGCCACCGGAGTCTAGTGGGAGGAGATGGGGCTCCTACGGGACGGCTGCTGAGTCCTGGGATCAGTCTGGTTCAAAGACTTGTCAAACTTAGAGCGGCTTCAAACTCCTCAGCGTTTTTGACTGCATTTTGTGGGAATTACACGTTACGGAGAAATATGGGAGTAATTTCCGCGTCACGGCCTCGTCTAAGGATTTGTAAAGTTTGTGAAGCGTGAAAAGGGGGAATATAAGGAACAGAGGCAGATACATTCCTGGAAGAGTCGCCAAACAGGACCGCAGCAGGTAGGTTTTCAATACTCCACACTTTCAACACGTGCCGCTTCAATGAACCACCACTATTTACTGTCACTGTATTCCTAAACAGTCACTGCCCTACAAACCAAGCTCAGTGCAGTGAAAACCTCCTTTTAATCACTTTTGTTTTGAAATATTTGCTGTTTGTCAAACCAGCACGTGGTCAAATCAGTGGTTAGTTTTATTTTAAACTGCTATCATATCTGCTATAGTTTAATACATCGCCAGAGAACAGCTAACTGAATTAAAACAGCTTATAACCACATTAGAAGCCAAGATTTTAACTATTAAAGGGTGATACAATAAGATAAGAAGCTACTGTACGTCTGAAATTAATGCTTTAAACAAAGGATTATTTGCTGTAGATGAAATTAATAACTTTTATCAATGAACAAACTGGAAAAAATAGATCTGGACCTTTTTGAACTCAATGCTACATACATCCATACTTTTAAAATATAGTATCTTTTTTTTAATTATGTTTAAAGACATAGGCTGGAATACAAGAGGAAAGTGGAGGAGAGAGTGGAAGTGGACATGGTGGTAATTAAATAAATAAATATGAGGAGTCATTCTTGGTAATGTTGGCTGTGGTTTAAATGACCTGAAGTTCATCCAGTTCATTTCATGTAAATGTTAGCAGCACAGGTCCAGTGCACATAAAGTTAATAAGATTTTTTTTCTATATCTGTGAATGGACATAAGATATTATATGACAAGACTTAACCAGGACCTTTTATAACTGAGAGTCAAGACTATGATGCTTGCTTTAAAAACCTTTATATCCAGGACTGAGTAAAAGCATGTTTGATTTTGAAGATAAACTCCTATTTTATTATTATTTGGAGTTAAATGAATGTTTTACTTTGGGGTCTACAGGTAAACAGTGAGAGTAGACAGCCTCGTTTTGCAAATATTTAGAGCTGCTTTTGTTGTATGTTAAGTCTCACTTTTAGTCTCAGTACTTTCTTGGTTTATTCCCAATTTAATCCAGAGTCTAATGCTGGTTTAGTTTTACCTTAGTTCCGGTTTTTGAATCGTCTGAATCCTAATTTAGACCTGCTTTAGTTTTGGGTTTAATCTTGAGTCGTGTCTTGCTGTACAGTCCTGATTGAAAGCTGATTTATTCTTGGTTTTATCCTGGGTTTTTTTGTCCTAGTTTGCGTCCATTTTTGTTCTGGGTTTCCACACTTCCTTCCGTCTGTCAGTTTGTCCTGAGCTGCAGGTAACAAAGCAGCAGCAGCACGAGCACATGTCAAAACACGCTGCTGCTCTTCTGCTCATCTGGGCGTTTGAAGTCCCTCTGAAGCCACGCTTGTGTCTGAAACCTGACTGTTTTCTGTGGAATGAGCTTACACAATCACTCGGTGTGTCCTCGGAGCAGTCTTTTTACTCAATATGTTAACATGACGTTGTAAAATTAGATCTGTAGCGTCAGTGTCAATGTTAACGCTTCTATTTGGGCTCTAGATTATATCAAATGTATTTTAATTTGAGGAAAATGTCCTTATGTTGCATTAGAGTTGGCTGTACTTTGAAAACAAACCAATGCTTTTTTAAATTGGAGCATGTTTGTAGTAAAGTTGTTGTCGTTCAAAGGCATGAACGGACTGAACTTACACAGTCCAGTCTCAAAGATGATGGATAGACCCCAGGGATAACCTTTACCACAGAGTTGTCATTTTAAAGTGATGCAGTGTTGCACATAGTTGGTCGTGTTGTGTGTGAAAACAGTCAAACGGTTTCACTGAGACCCTACATTTTCTCCAAAACCAAAGGTAGGCTCTGACGTAAAAGATAAAATAACTTCTGAATGTAAAAAGTCACTTCATGATGTGTTTTTGGAAAAGATGAGGTTCCCAGTGCTGTGAAGAAGTATCTGCCCCCTTACTTATTACTTATTTTTTTGCACATTTGTCACTTTGTCAAGATAACTCAATTAAACACAAAATGCATTTTTAAGTGATATTTTTATTTATTATGGGAAAAAAGTTCAATTGAACCTATAAAAAGTAAACTAAACCTAATCACTAGTTGTGCCAAGCGTCTTCTTTTGCAGAATTATTTTAATTTATCCACAGACGAGCTTCCAAAAGAAGGTATTGCTGGCTCATCTGTGGTTTTGATTTAATACGTCATCGTAGTTACCTGTTACTGCTGTGGAGTGAAGGTCTCCTACTGTAGGTCATAAACTAAAAAGTGCCTCCCAATTTAACACCATATAGTTGCCAGGTTTACATTCCTGTACTTATAGCACAGTGTATGTATTACTGTAATTTAATATATTATGCCATATACATAATAGAGGAAAATACTGTGTTTAGTGCAGAATCCTTGAAGTGAGATGACTTATTGAAGCGTATTGTGGTAAGAGTGGTACGCAGCGAGTGTGAAATCTGCTAGAACTGCCGTAGATGACGATAAAGAAAGTAAAATGAGAGATAAAATGAGTATAAAACTTTTGCATCAGCTGTTGGATTTTTCATTTGGTTTGGTTTCTCTGAGAAGACTCACGAAGGAAGGAAAATAAACTGAAACCTGCAATAAATACGACCTTTACATGTTTAATATACAAAGATAAGTATGTATAACGCTTAATATCGCTGTTATAGAGTCTGTAACATGGCTGTCCCAATCACTCACTCAGTTCCCTTCATCCCAATCCCCTTTTTATCCAATCAGAAGAGATAATAAATACTAAATAATTAATTAAATATAAAAATAACTTGTTTGTTAGGTTAGGTTTATTGGTTGAGGCAAATGAAAAGAAAATGACAGAACTAGCCAAACTGTTCGAGTCACAACCAAATGTTTCTTATAAACTGAAACAAATAAGTCTAATTTGAAATACAGTTCATAACAGAGCCTTATTTCTATCCATTTTTGTGAGCAGTTAGAATCACGGGCCCCTTCCCTCACTTTTTAAACACACTTCAGCAAGACACAGCGTTAAACACACGCTGCTTGAATTTTCCGTTCATAAACCACCAGGAAGTGTGTCATATTTTCTCAGTGACACAGGAAGAGATGAGCCAGAGACTGAACGTGAGCCTCGGGAGGAGATTAGGTTGAATTGCTGTCATTTATAAAGACCTGTTCTCATTTTCTCACCTGTGTGGCTGTAATCCCAGGTCTTCCCTTGATAATTTGGGAGTAATTCAGGCGGTGAGACAGTGACTGGGCTCATATCCATCAGTTCTTTATGACTGCTCCTCCATTTTCTTTTTTTTTTTTCAAGCCAAGGCTGTAGACTTTATCTAGGAGCAGTTATTAATGCAGGTTTAATGAGGCTCGGCGTCAGTGAAATTACCGTCACATCGTTTAAAATGTTGGGCAGAGTCATGATCTGTTTTGGGAAATCTCTGCAGAAATCCCAAACGTACCTGATGGTAAACTAAACTCATAAATGAAACTGCTTTATCAGACTTATGTCATCTGTCCTGGGTCATGACAACTCATTTTCCTACGAATATTCACATTAAAATATTGGGAAGGCGTAAACACAGGTAGGATGCTAAGAAAATGTCATAATGCAAAAGTTTCTTCTAGTTTTAGCTTTTTGGTGTGAAAGTAATACAGTTAAATAACAAAAGCAATACTTAATGTTAAAAATATAGACCTTGCAGTGGAGTGAGCCATGTGTTTTTTGGTCAGAAACTTAATTTGTCAAGATCTATGCACAAAGTCAAATAAACAACATCAAACTCTAAAAAACTGTTTGATGGTTCACCGCGTTATAAAAGTCAGAATGAAGTCAGAGGTTTAAGAGTCTGGAAAACTTTAAGGTTTTCTCCAGATGCTTTTGTGACTGTAAGTGTATTTTCTGAACTGTTGAGAGTTAGGATCAAATGCTGCAGGGCGGAGGTCACTGTAGGGTCCTTTTACATCAAAAGGGACAAAACTTAGAGCCAGAGGGTCACTCAGGCCAAACTCCAGAGACTATAATTACAGGGAGGTCTGTCCATTTGTGAAGTTATTGTGATGTCCTGCTGCTTTATTTTGCCCACACTTCGCCACACGTCTAAAAAGAGCTGTGTTTTCCCAGCTTTAAAATAAGAACGGTCTATATCTTTCTCAATTTACACTAAAGACAGGTTTACCAAGACCGCTAAGATCTAAATTTTACAGTGAAAAAACTAACTCAAGCTTTGTTTTGATTGAAAAATATGGATGAATTCAGTACAACTTGCTTTTAGTTATATTTCCATTATCTAAAGGTGTACAGAAGTTGATTGAGCGGCTAAAGGCTTTTTTTTTCTCAACAAATTATTCTTGTGAGTTAAATTAACTCAAAAGAATATGCACTTGTCTTGTATTAATAGCCGTTTCCACTTTTGAAAAGTGCTGGCATCTTCCAGCCTTTGTTTGTTGATTAAAACTACTGCATTCATTGTCAAAGTTGCATCAGGAGTTGACTTATTAAACCATGATGTACCAAATTTAAATGTACTCCCACTGTACTGCTGATGAAAACAAGATTTAATTTGTGAATGGGAGCCAGGTCTTTGCAGGTAACCCACAATTCTTCATGAGAAAAATACTGCAACCATACAAACGCCTCCTGTTTCATTCACTCTGACAGTGCCCAAAGCTTGGATGGACATAACCAGATTTAACCTCCGCCCGGACTCATGCAGTGATGGTGGGGCAGGTCAGAGGCCAACGCTTTCCCTTCCAGACTGGGATTGGGAATGTGACCCCTCCCAAACTTAATCCAGTCCTAAATTTACCGTCCTGCAGAAACTCTTAGTACAGCTTCAGGAACTGACACCTTTACAGTTTCTTAAAGGGCATTGCTGCTTTCGGGTGCTTGTCCTGTTTGATCTGATCCTAAATCTTTGTCCTGAATGACTGAGAAGGTTCAATTCAACATAAAGATGGAGTTTGCTGATAAAGTGAACTGGAGGACGGTCATTCAGAAGTCACTCATTTTCAGGGAAATGCAGCTAAGAAAATGTTTAAATAGGCTGTTGTTAGATGGCCATAAGTTACCTGTTAAAATGTGTCACTAATGTCAGAGTAAGTAAAGCCAAGCCAGTTTCAAATGTTTTACTACCTTCATATAATTATTTACTACAGTGGTCCTTTATCATTTTGACACCACTGCTGTAGAGCTCCAGGCAAAGTGCTTTAGTGAAGTGTTAAATGACTCAACACACTGGAAGCAGATTTTTATAAGACCACCGTGACTGAGGTTTCCGCTGTGGGCTTGAGTTTCACAAGTGCTAATGAAATCAAAGAGGATCTGGGGCCAAAAAACTGAGGCCTGGGTGACTTTTACAAGCCTCACTGCTCTTTCTTTGCTGAGACGTCTTCTTTTTCATTGACACTACTTCCTCCAGCGGCACATTTTCTCTGAACAAATGCTGCCAGCTCCTAAAGATTATCCCCTCTGACAAAACTGTTTGAGTCACTAATCTCTGAGTGAGTCCAGTTGTCATTTAAAATGCCTTTTACACCCAGATATAGCAGTATGTCCCTACAATAAGTTCTGCCCTTTCAAGCAGAAGTGAATAGGAAGCAAAAAGACGACACAGTGTGATTATTTATGCAGCAGCTCATGGCTAATTTGCATTAACAAACAAACACATGTCATGAAGATGCTATTCATATTTTATCCAAATTGCAAAGTCAGCAAAATGACCATAAGTCAATATTACAATTAAGATAAAGATTCCCATGTATTACTATTAAAATATGAATGAAAAGTATTACTATTAGGATTTTCTTTCTTCACTGACAAAGTCTAAACAAGGTCATTGTCACAAAGAAGAATTGGTTCTCCATTGACTTACCTGAATGAGTAAAGGTTAAATAAATAAATAAACTGTGAATATTTTGCACAAAAATATTACCTGGAGAAGTGTCTAGTTCTCCAGCTCAAAGCCCTCCTTTCTACAGCCTGTTAGCAACTACGGTAGCCCTGCAGGGACATGCTGTTTGCTATAGAGAAACCCAGTGAAAAAAAATTCAGGGAAGCTCATTAAAATAACAAAATCCAGGAAATGTCAAGTAGAATTGGGCTGATTTTTTGAAAATTAATTTAATGATATGGCAAAAGTTAAAATAAAAAGTTATAATAAGCATATTTAAATTCATTTTTCTTGAACTATGAATGTAACTTAATCCTTTTTGGTGTAATCCAACCTAACGACATAAACCTTCTGTGACTTCTCGGGTTATAGCCTTATATTTCACCTCTTTGCGTGCCACCAACATTACCATATTACCATTCCACAAAGTCTCTGTGAAAGCACCAATTATGTGCATGCTGTCGCTTGTTTAGTCCAAAAGGCTTGAACTCTGTCCATAACGTCACAAGAATTTATTTGGAAACGGCTGCAACAAGAAAGTAATGGAGTGTGATTGTAAACCACAGTAAACAGTAAAAACAGTGAAGCGTAAAACCAACTCAACAAGATGAAAGACACAGGCTCACATTTATTATTAACAGTGACGACATGAGTTAATTACAAGACGTTTTACAAATCTGTGGCGGTGTAAATGGTGCCAGTCTGTCAGAAGATATGAGCTGTGCTACTTGGGGTTTTAATTCTTTTTTAAGGAATTGTACAGACTTCTCTTGCTTTTTGATCTGTTAATTTAATCGACAGACCCAAAAATCAACGATGTTTGCGTTGACTGCTCAAATAAGGGGCTTAATTTCTTTAATTATTTCCAAATCACAGACGAAAGGCATAGTTTAGTCCTGGTTTTAGTCCTGAGTTTGGACAGTTGGCTCAGTTTTACCACAGCTCTGGTCTTAGTCTTGGTTTCTAACAGTTTCTAACAGCTTTAGTCTTGGTTTAGGGCAAGGCTTGCTCTGGTTTTAGTCCTACTTTAGTCGGGGTTTCAGTCTAAGTGTAGTTGTGGGTTTAGTTCTAGTTTGATTTAGTTTAATCCAGGTTTTTTTTTGATTGTTCAGTCTGGGTTTAGTTCTGCTTTAGTCTTAGGTTTTGTCCTGTGTCAGTCCTGGTTCAGTCTTTGTTTAGCCCTAAAATCTTGGTTTGTTTTTGGTTTAGTTGCAATTTTAGTCCTTGTTTGTCCTAGGTTTAGTTCTTGTATAGTCGTAGTGTAGATTTAGCCCTCTTTTTGACTTCATTTACTCCTGGTTTAGTTCTGGTTTAGCTTTTTTCCTGCATTAAATTTCAGATTTAGCTGTTCTTTTCTTTCTTCGTTTTACTGTTTTAATCCTGGTTTGGGCCATAATCTCGTTATAGTTTAATCCTCAGTTTAGTCCTGGACATAGTGTAAAGTCTGAATTTACCAAAGACAACAAAGTCACGACACAAACTTTTCTAAACCAAGTCCCAAGTTAATTTTATTCCATTTGTCTTTGTGATGAACTCTAAAGTGTCAGAAGAACGGCAGGTGTGAGAGACTCAAACGTAATCTGTCTCTGCTGTTAATCATGTGATACAGAGCCGGCGTTAATCCCAAAATGATGCCGAGACCTGCCTGAAAACGGCACCGAATACAGACGCAGCCGGAGACTCGAATTATATCTGACAATTCACACAAACACGGCAGTCGTCAGGGATTATCAGGGATTACAACGCATCAGTCTCAAACAAGAACAGAACGCAGGCAGTTTAACAAAATGACAGCAGTGAGACAAAGAGGAGATGGAAACTCAGCAGAGGCCGATATGAGACAATAGAGATGATAGATTGGTGTTGTATTAATAAATATGTTATATCAGACTCTTATTGTTGCTCATTACTTTAGCTCTCACACTGGGAGGAGATAATCTGAGTCTCTACACTGCACCAGACCTGGGCCTGAGCACGGTTGAGTTTTGATGACGACCTGCTGTTATCTCTTGGTAAAAAAAAATCTATTTCACCTTTGAGCCCTTTATTTAATGATATGGAACATGGTTGGGGTAAACTACAAGACATCCATACTCATAGTGCTCATGTGTCCTTTCTCTGGAAGTTTCCTTAAACGGAGATTACCTGATTTTTTTTTTTACTGTTGCATTTAGTTTTTCTGTTGAATCACAGAAAGCAATGCAGGAATCATCTGCAAAAACATAAGACCACAAGACGTCATCTAGGCTTTATTATCAAGAATTACAATAATGAGAGTGTGAATGAGAATGATTCTTAGTGGGAATTTCACCAATCACATGTTTGCTTCTGGAAAAAGAAGCGCTCCCATTGGTCGACAGTGATGTCAATAAGGAACGACTCTCAGTAATATAAAGAATTGGGTTATTCTGCTGCAAAATACTTCATAAATATACAGAGAAACAGTTCAAAAAAGAAAAAATAGAAAAGAGTCAAGGGCAGCAAATTAAACATGGATAAATGCTGGAAAAACTTTGATGCAATGTTTAACGAGACGGAGATAATTAGTCTAAAGATGGAGTCAAAGCTAAGTAATGTTTTAGTATTTTGTGGTGGATACTTGGTCTGGCTTTAACTTAAAAAAAAAGAAAAAAGAAAGAATCAATAAAGGTTACTACGCTGCTGTTGAAGGAGAGTGGAGTCTGAGACCAGGACAGAAGAAACAAATCAGGAAGTGTAGCTTTAAGGATGAATTTTCAGTGACACTGCTTCATCCTGAAGGTCTCAATGCACAGAAAACCTCACAACTGTCAAAGTTATCCCAAATGACTTTGTTGTGTGGACTGAGCGTTTAGAAACCAAATGATGCACAAAACTAGCCCGACAGTTTTTACAAAAATGCACTTTTCTCTGCGTTTTGTTTTCACTTATTTCAATCCAAAAACTTTAAAATACCCCTGATACATGTCTGTATAACTGGCTTTTATCTGAAAGGGAAGCTTATTGTCCCACTCCATTGTCACAGTGTCATTTGGAGGTTGTCTTCTGTTAAGCATCATCCAAACTCCACTTGTTTTAGTCGTTGGCTTGTTGTTCTTTGTCGATGAAACAACAGTGAGCTCTTAATGGACTGACAGCGGGCTAAACGTCGTCATCCATCACGGCTTTATGTGCGGCCCACGCTCGGTGCCTTCGGAGATTGGAGCAGGTACAAACCGGGGATGTTTTTAAGGCTGCGAGGAAATTAAACTATCCAATTATGCAAATGAGGAAAGTTGGAAAGTTTAGCTTTACACATACAGTGTTTAAGTGTTTTTTAAAGTGTGACATAAGATTAAACTGCAACAGAAACAGTGCTAAGTCATGTTTGTATTGTATTTATTTCATTTAAATTGAGTTTCATCTTCATTATTAGGAAAAGAATAATGACAGGAGAGTTAGATTTAAATATTTTATATATAGTCCATCTTATAAGTAATAAATCAAAAGTCTATTAATGCCCAGAGTAGAAAGGGAGGCCTGTAAATAACAAAGAAAGACAAAGATAGAAGATAAAGGTTTAGTGTTTTCTTCTGCCCCCAGAGCGTAATAGCTCAAGTAGGTTGTACCTTTAAATTAATTGTTTCATCCTGGTGCTTTTTGGGAAGCTTAAGCACATGACATTGACAAGGTACAGTTCAAATGATGACACTTACGCAAGTTGTAAGCATAGGTCTCTTTTCATTTACTCAGTTCTTTAATTGATCTTTATGGGGCTTGAATTCGTTCCAGTTATGAGTTTACTTTAGCTTTTTAGCCCTTTTCACACGTCTCTGCAGGATCTTAGGAGAAATATCCCTTTTTTACTGACCTGTGGGTATCAAGAGTTGTGGCGATTGGGCGTGAAACTCAATTATCATGGTCTTTTACTTGATTTACACGGTTAATGCGCTAATATTAATGCATTCAAACATATACACAACTAAAAAAAACTGTGGAAAGTAGTGGAAATGAGCCGCAAAGAGTTGAAGACTCCTGTGGTCCATGCACTCTTCTTACAGCACCAGCCACTCGACATAATGGGGTTAGTTCCACACATGAGGCCACATAAAAGAAGATAAATATTGAGTCTGGAGGATAGTGCGTGAAAAAGGCATTAAAGGCAGACTCCAACCATTCACAAAGTGGTTCACAATGGGCAGTTTTAATATATTTTTACACTTGTTTTCATGTTGCTTGAGCTATTTTGTATGTTTTTTTGAAGATACATGGTTCCAAAAAGCAAAAAATGCCCTTAGCACTTAGCAGGCTCCATCAGGCCTACTGTATAGTGTAATTACCTGTGTGTAGCAGAACAAAAGTGTGGAAATAGTAGAAAGTTGAATTAAAGACTTAAAGAGGGGCGTGTGCTTTTGTGGCATTATGCCCATCTCTGTGCATTCATCCACAGAACTGCTTCCTGCTTTTTGTCAACAATTGCTCCCATTTAAAGAGAGAAAAGAAGGAGCTCTATATGGATAAAGCTGAAATATAATACCGCTAATGGCATCAGGGGCGGTTGAGGGAAACAAAGGATGAAGGCAGTGTGGATTAAATGCACCATAAATGCTTTAAAAATCATGATATACCAACCAGACCAATACCATTCCGGAAAAATATGGTTAAATGAGAAAAAATGTCTGAATTTGATAAACCTCACGCACAATTTGGATGAAACTGTGCTTTTTAGTTTCAAAAAGGAACAAAAATAACATCCACTCTTTACTATTTCCCCAGTTTTATTCACAAACATAATTAATGTTATTTTGGACCTGGTGGGACCTGCTCTGTGCTGTCGGCTCTTCACTTCACCTCCCACTCTGTGATAAAACTCCTCAGGCCTCGTGTACAGACCCATGACTCGACTTGTCTGCTGTGTTGCAATAGTGATCAGAGGAAATGGAAGTTTGCTTGTGGTTAAAAAGACACTGTGAGTAGCACTGACACGTAACGACATTCAATGATAAGGAAACCACAGCTTATGCTTTTTTTCATCAGCGATTAGAAGGTAAAAAGGGACGTCAAATGGGAATAATTGAATTGTGTTTACTGCAAATGGACAAAAGGTGATGTCAGGTCAAAAAGGAAGTGGAAAACATGCACTTTTTGTAATATTATTTTGGATGTACTCAAGGCCAGTCTCAATTATTTTTCAAAGGTCTTGGTCTTATTCAATTAGAGGGTTCTCAGCCCTTAGCAACACATAGCAACCAGTGTCTTTGCATGGACATTTATTGGGTTTCATTAGATTAGAGCAATTCTACCGTTATCTAAAATAATCAAGAGCATAATCCCAGACCTGTAGGAGAAATATCTTTATTTTTGGAGCTTGTTGACTTGTTGATAACTTAGGCTAATAGCTGCCTTTCGCTTTATGTCAGCCTTGGGGTAATTTCATCAAATAATGCAACACCTACAGGATGCTACACCTACAGGATATTTAACATACAGTAGGTTTTAATGGGACAGGGTTTAAACAAATGGCTGGCCACTTAAAAAACACACATTTTAAGATAACTCACAAAGAATCTTGGAAATACTGTGCAAGTCTTGTGCCTGAATAAAACAATGAATAAGTAATCCAAGTTAATCCAGAACCTGTCACTGTAATATCAGTCATAATGTCAAAGTTTGATTAGTTCATCCAAGTGACTCTGTGTTTGTGCAGAATGGTCAGGTGGTCAAGGCTTTTTTTATTTTTTTAAGTGCCATTTAAAAGCATTTTTGAGAGTTTTGACATTTAAAATACTGCAGGTATGAATATAGAAGTCAACAACAGTGATATTAAACAAAGACAAGATCAATTCTTTGTTTGTGTGTGTGACCAAAACTTAGAAAAGAGAGGCTTCGGTTTAGATTGACTTCAGAGTAACACAGAGCATCTGAAAATAAATTAAGGATTCAGGATCGCGGTCAAAACGAGCCTGTGTCTGATTTAAAAGTGATGTGTTGGAGATAATCCGGTACAAAGCCGATAATATCACAGCTTTATCTGTGAGTTTTTGTGAAGACGCTCAGTCGTGAAGTGATAAGCCAAGCTGCAGTTGTTTATAAAACCGTGAGAAAGCAGAGGGATCGGGCCCCGAGTCTTTAATGTGAACAGGATAGAGCCATAGGGGCCGCGGGGAAACGCAATCTGGGACAGAGGTCGTGAGCATGTGGAAGCAGGTCCTACAAATATATAAAAATGTTGGCGCGGTATGTGAAATCTACATTAAAAATGGAAGGAATGACTTTTTAGTTGGATTACATGGACAGTGTGATAACTTTATTCTTGTTTTTTAACAATTCAGGAAAAAATATTGCAGAACTAGACCATTTTTCATACTGCAAGTGAATTGACCTATTTATTTAATTCTACTAGATACAGTTGTGACCTTGAGAATGTTTTTGCCGAGAGACGACATGGGACACATTCTGAACAGTTTGATGATTTAGTCCCAGAGCAGACAAACTGAGCACTGCTGAAAGAAAAGACAACCATGTTCTTGTTTCTTTTTTTCATTTATTGACTAAACAGATTTTTCTATATATTTCAGGGACTCCACGAGACTGACTTGTTTTGATGAAGCCAGTTTTCATGTCTCTTGAATTTAACTGTTTTGTCCGTTCTCCATTAAATTCTGAATTAGTTTTAAATTTTAGGGCTTACTTTTAGAGCAGTACATGGACAGTCCGCCTATTTCTGCTCCTCTCTGGTCACTTTGTGGTCCATGGTTCAAAACCCAAAGTCTGTTTTTGAAGTTGCCCCCAGACACTTTAATGCCCTGCCTTTACTGCTGCATGAGGCTGAATGGTGATTCTTTTTTTTCTTATTTTTATTTAGACAAGCTTTTTGTTGAATGAGCTTTAAAGGCTTTATTCTTTTTTAACCCAACTTCATTTATATTTGTAACTGTATTATATTTTATTTAAATTTTAAAGCACTTTTTGTTTTTTTCATCTGTGAAAAGTGCAGTATGACCAAAGTTTGCTTTACTTTTATTATTTTAAATGACTATAAAACATAAACAGTATCATGCAGTATCAGGGGAACTAAATGAGTCCGATCTTATCTTTATTCTTTTCTAGCTCATTGTATTTTAAGGCACAGTGCAGTATTCCCATCAGGGATTTATATTGCTAATGTAATCTCCAATATCAGACTCATAGAAAAGTGAACACTGGAACTTATTAATGCCATGCAACATATAATAAAATAGTTAAGAAGAAGGATTTGGATATATTAGAGAAGGCAGAATACACTTTGTCTCTCATCCAAGTGACTTTTTATCATCTTTATAATATTATGACTATTCTTATTATTATGAGAACAGATCAGGCAAAGTAATTATTCCAGAGTGACATGTTTTTGCCAGTGGTATCATAACTTCACCAGATAAAACAGTGTTTATTTTTGAGCACTAATCCACTTTGAACGCTGCTGGTAGTGATTAACCTTGTAGTGGGTCTTTATCCTTTAAGTAGGAGCCAGGGTTAAAGAATCCCAAGTCTAAAGTCGGACTAAGGGCAGTTCTTGAGAAAATGACACTTAAGAGGATATCTGCCTTAAATCTCAGGCCAAACCCAAACAGTGGCCAACAGTGATAGTGTTAATCTGATGATATGTCACAAAGAGAACCCTTACGGCAGATAAAACCCCACATACCGTCACCCTCCACTGCACCCAGCAGCGCCAGTCGACCTGGGACACATACCTGGATGGGAACTAAGAGAGGAAAGTCGAAAATAGGACAAACACGATGCTGTCTGTCGGTTAGCAGAAGATTTAAAGCTGTCATTTACCTAGACGTCCCCTTGTCTCTGGTCTTCGGTGAGATGTTGAGATAAAAGTGTGTTAAAGTGAGGTAGAGCTGTCATACAATGGTATTTTAGAGGATATTATGACCACACATTGAAGCTGAGGCATTTTCTCTGTGATTTATATTAACCCCGAACAAGACGCTCCCAAAATAATCCCAGTTTATGATTTACTAATAAGTCATTATTATTTTCAGTTTGTAAAATGTATGAGACAAAGGCAAAGAGTGACATGTTTTGTATGTATTCGCCAAGACTTGTTCTTTGTGTAAGTTTTCAGTTTTAATTAGTCTTAGTCTCTTCAGATTTAAGGTGGACTTTCAGGAGGTAGTATCAATGGACATGAAATAAACAAGGAGAAGGGAAGAGAAAGATTTATTTAACGTTGCAGATGGAAATCTCAGTATGGTCATGCTTTTGCTGCCTTCTTACTAAAATTTCCAAAAAGTTGCAGCTATAAAGCCATATTAACAATGGTAATTCTCTATATGTACTTTAATAATGTCACGACAGAACGCAGGGCAGTAAAGGTTATTTCAGCAGAAAGTGAGGCCCTGGTTTACCAAAAACTGTGGCCAAAAGTGATAGTGTTTGTGTTTCGAAAGCAGGGTCATGTATCTGACCAATCAGAGCAGGGTAAAGCCTGTAAAGCTTCAGACCTTTGTAAGTGTTAGCCCTGAATTTGCTGTGAGTGAAGGTATGCTCCTCTTCCCTCTGTCCTTTTCACAGCAAACCAGTCACTCATAAGCTGTTAAAACTCATGTATTTTATGTTTTTCGTGCAAATCTAAACTTGTAAGTGTTCAAAACTGCTGAATCTATAAGTGCTACAACTATAAATCAGGAATGGCTTTAGGGTGAAGCTGGTTTGGTGTTGCTGCGGTAAAAACATGAGAATTCACAGATTTTATAAATTAGGTTTTGATGTTTTCAACAAAATATGAACCAATGCTTGCTTCAATGTCTCAAGATGTAAGATAATGTTATGTATTAATATTTACAAACTGATCCAAAGCAAAAAAAAAAACAGTTTAGAGAAGGATTCATTGAGGATGCCCTTTAAAAGACAAATTAAGTGGTGTTAAGACCAGTCTAAAGCACTTCAACCTAATCTTTGCTAAAACCCTCCGTCCACGTCGCAGCCAAACAGGACAGGACTCTGCAAAATGCATTTATCTGCATTTGGAAAGCCCTCGTTTAGTCTGTTGTGTTGCCTGATCCGAAATCTAACTAAATCCACTTGAAATAAGAGGTGCTGAGGGTTTCGATAAGATCAGATTTGGACTTAGCATCTCAACACCAGCATTCGGCTAAAGATGGTCACCAGATTAACGCCGATTGGCAAACTGTGAGCATTTTAACACGGAAAGAAAGAACATAGAAACCTTAAATAAAACCACAACCACTTGAGTCAGAGTTATTTTTAAAACAACAGAGCTGTATTTGACTCTACAGTAGACATATGAATTTAGTCTTTTTGCTCATTAGGTTAGATTTGTTGTCAGGACCTGGTTTTATTAAACATACTTCTTGAGGTTGATTAAATACTGCTCCATTACTGCTTTGGGTAACGGCAAATTTATCATCACAAGAAAGTAATCCAACAATTGAAGAAATTCAGCTTTATTCCATTTCCATCCTTTTGATTAATGCGGTAAATAATGGCACTCCTTTTGATCGACAGGTTGGAAAATTAAGCATCAATCAAAACAAGTTTAGAACGTGGTCTTTTGGTCAGGTTTTTAACATGTGTGCTTAAGTTTAGAGTCACAACGTTAATCTAATTTGACAGGCTTTTTCTGTATCGCACAAAGGCTTGGTATCTGGTATCTGCCCAACCTTGCCACATAGTTTTTTTCTGATTTAACTCTTTACAGACTCTTGTTTCTTATCACACAGTACACAGTTGTAAGGTAAATTTTACGTTACGATTTCTTAATTTCTCGACGATTACTTTAAAATAGGAGAGTATATTTTCATAAATCCTGGTGCAAATGTTGAATTTGGATATGAAAACCATTAAAAGCATTTGAAAAACAGTAGTAAATGTGGAAATTGAATTAGCTACTGGATAGATTTGTAGTTTTTAAGCATGAAATGTAAGCCATTTTGTTTTTGTGGCGGCCATGTTTGTTTACCAGTAGAGACGTTTAAGACGGCAAGTTTGGAAGAAAGTCTTCCGAAAGAGAAGGATCATTTTAGTGTGTTTTGTACAACTGTGACTCTGTTATGGTCCAGTGTACTGAACTATTTTCTGTATTATAAAAAGAGGAGCAGTGTTTTGGAGTTTTCTGTCCGGACAGACATGATTCTACTGATCTCATGTCTAAGAACCATCCAAATGATTTTAAGGATGTATATTTTTGGACTAAAAGTTACGTGGTGCTTCTTTAAATGAGTAAGAGTTTTGGTGAAAGGTGAGCAGCAAAGTCAAGGCAGTGTAACAAAGGCAATAGTAACATTTGTTTATTTGTCCAGTGGATTAAAAAGTTTAATACAAACAATACTTGAGTACAGATTTTGACTACCAGCCACTGTTGACAATAATGTCTTTTGAACTCTCATAAGCTTGAACTAAAACTCTGACTGCTTCCAAACACAGTCTTAAATCCCTGTTCCCTGCTGATTATAAAACCAATTTACGACTCATACCATTTACTTTGGATCAGGTCTGAACCACCCACTGTCTTCAGTTTTACACCGAGTCATCTCTCTACAA
This sequence comes from Rhyacichthys aspro, assembly GCA_036850595.1. Classification (NCBI taxonomy): domain Eukaryota; kingdom Metazoa; phylum Chordata; class Actinopteri; order Gobiiformes; family Rhyacichthyidae; genus Rhyacichthys; species Rhyacichthys aspro. The sequence continues at coordinate 21,969,958 of CM072157.1, read as the reverse complement.
ATCCCTCCCCATAACTCCGCGCTGACAAAGGCTTAGCACAAATAATTGTATATGTGGAGTTGTGAGGGAATCATCATGCGTGAAGGCTTGTCTGAGGGGGCTCTGAGGCAATCGTCCCGCTCTGAAACAATGAGCCGCTGTGCGTTTCGTGACAAGTCGGGACTCGAGTGAGATGCCTGGCTCCGGTGCTGCTCTCGGCTGCACTGTCATTGTGTACGCTGACTTTATTGAGTAACCGGGCTTGGAGAAATAATCTATTTACACAAAAGCGAGTTTATCTACAGATACAAGATGATACAGGTTGGAGAAAGAAATGGTTAATTGAATAAGACTTCACAATAAGATAAAAGGCTTTTATTGTCAGTACATAATCATTATGTTTTCATTAAACAACTTATAATTAAGACTCCTTCAGTGGCATTTAAAACTACAGACAAAGGCTCTCATTTTTATAGCTTTGAATATCAAATCAGTAATCAAGACAAGCTTATAAATTAGATTTTTACAAGATATTTTAGCTGGAAGAACACTTTCATTCGATTAAGGATTTCCTGTAAAATGTTTGCAAAAAAAAACTTCTTTTATTGATCATCAGTGAATTAAAGTCAACTCCAGCAATGCAAGGTTTTTCATTGTGTGAAGAAATACTGATCTTTTTCCTGCTTATTCTACCTTTAAGAATAAGTGTGGCAGTAGATTTTTTTCTGTTAAATAACCTTTTAATTGCTCCCTCTTCTCTTTCTTAAAGGTCTTGGAGGCTCTGAAGATGGCGTCCTCCAGTACAGTCCTAACGTTAGCACTTTTCCTCCTCCACGTGTTGAGATGTCAGGGGAACTTCCTAAAAGGTAAAGACAGCTCTCCAATGAGGTTCACCCACCATCTCTACAACACAACCATCAATGAAAACTCTGCTCCTCGGACGTACGTGGAAACATCAGTGAAAATGGGCATCGAACTGACAGATCCGTTATGGGAGGTCAAATATGACATTGTCTCAGGTGATGATGATGAGATTTTTCTAGCAGAAGCTTACAAAATTGGGGATTTTGCCTTTCTGCGGATCAAAACTCGAAGCAGTAACTCAGCACTTCTAAACAGAGAGGTCAGAGACATGTATACTCTCTCTGTGGAGGCTGTCGAAAGCACGTTTGACTTCCAAACCAAAACTAAAGTGTTCGTCCAAGTCCTCGACACTAATGACCTCAAACCTCTTTTCTACCCTGCTTCGTATAACGTTGCCATCAGCGAAGACTTTCCACTTCAGACGAGCGTGGTCAAAGTCAGCGCTACGGATGCAGACTTGGGAAGCAATGCCGAGTTTTATTATTCTTTCACAAGCCGAGCTCACCCGTTTGTCGTCGACCCTTTTACGGGAACGGTCAGCCTCTTCAAAAAGCTCAACCACAGTCGGACGGACAGATACGACCTCACTGTTTTAGCTGAAGACCGGACCAAGAAGATTTCAGGGGTTCAGAAATTTGGAAATGTGGCTAGAGTCACAGTTAACGTACAAAATATGCCAAACACCTTCCCAGTTATTACACCGCCTCCAAAACCTACGATTTCTTCAGATGGCAAAGTAACTATTGATGTCCACGTTGAGCCTGGAGTTAAGCCAGTTGAGTCTCTTAATATCGTTGGAGGAGATCCCCATAAGTATTTTGACATAATCCCTTCAGGTGTTCAGGGCAATGACTTCCAAGTGATCTCTACAAAGCAGATTAGCTGGTCTCAGATGCCTTTTGGACTGAATCTGTCCGTACAAGCAAAGGATAGGAGCTTTCCGAGTTTACCGTCTCCAATTACGCAAATCCATGTTCCGGCCGTTCATTACAGCCCGCTGGCATTTTTGGAAGATACCTACATTGTTGCTTTGAGTGAGTTTTCACCGCCTAAAACACATGTTGTCAAAGTGTCAGTCAGGCCCGTGTCGTACAATGTGACGTTTAGCATCAAAAATAATCCGGATTCCGCTAAATTCAAGATAAACCACAAAACAGGGATCATCGTAACCACTGACAGTTTTGATTTCGAGACAAAAAATCGCTATGAGTTTGATGTGATCGCCAACAACGGTGAAGCAGAGACTCATATTGTGGTGGAAATAACAGATGAAAATGACAATAGTCCACAGTTTATAAAGAATTCCTATCAAGCCACGTTGGAAGAGAACAGTCCCGTTGGAAGCAGCATTTTAAAAGTCGCCGCCATCGACAAAGACTTTGGCAAGAACGGCTTTGTTACCTTTTCTATCGCTAACACAGGCCCTGTACCTTTTACAATTGACCCATTTTCAGGTGTCATATCCACTTCTGAACACCTAGATTATGAGCTGATGAAAAGACAGTACCATCTGAGGATTTGGGCGTCCGATAGTGGAAGCCCGTTTAGTCAAGTCAGCGAATGCCCAGTGACTATTACCTTGAACAATGTCAACGATAATGCCCCGTTGTTTGAAAGAGTAGGCTGCAATTCAACCATCCCTTTGGATTTACCGATCGGTCACACAATCGTCGAGCTTTCCGCCATCGATTTAGACGAGCTACAGCAGATAAAATATTTAATCGAATCTGGAAACGAGCTTGATATTTTTGCAATTGACTCTTCGGGTGCCGTTAAGCTAAACAAACCAATCCCACTCAATTCAAATGCTTTTAATTTGAAGGTAATAGCCACAGATGGGAGACACCAATCGGAGGCTTCAGTGGTCAGGGTTACTGTCACAAACAGAGGAGACGAACCAACCCTGAAGTGCCAAGAAACTGGGATTTTCAAACAGGTTACAGACAAACTAATCGAGTCAATCAAACCTATTTTAACCAGTCAAGAGGAAGATACGTTTTCAGATTTTTACATCAGTAATAGACATTCACCTAAGTTTAACCTCAGTATACCTGGTTCAATTGACCTAGTAGAGGATTATCCACTGAATTCCACCATCGTTCAGTTCAAAGCCACAGACGGGGACACCGGGTTTAACAGTAAACTTGTGTACATCATTTCGAGCGGGAACGAAGACGGCTGTTTCTTCATTGACACTTTCACTGGCGACTTAAAGTTAGTTTGCCCCTTGGATCGGGAGACTAAAGAGTTTTATATTCTGAACATCACTGTTTTTGATCTTGGGACACCTCAAAAACTGGCTTGGAAGTTAATCGCAGTGAATGTAATGGACGTGAACGACAATCCGCCTCTTTTCAGCCAACCTCGATTTGTGATACGGATTCCAGAGAACATTGAAGTAGACTCGGTCATTTTTACAGCTCGTGCGGTTGACTTGGACGGAGAAACAAATGGGAACGTCCAGTATTCTCTTTTGACGTCTACAGACTTGTTCTCCGTTGACGAGCTGACGGGAGAAGTGGCCGTGACGAGTCGTTTAGATCGAGAGGCTTTGCCGAGACACGATCTAAGAATCGAAGCCAGAGATCAGGCTAAAGTGGGACCTCAGTTGTTCTCCTCTGTTGATTTAGTTGTAATTGTGCAAGACATAAATGACAACCCGCCCAAATTCGTCCCAAAAGTGTACAAAATTAAAGTCCCAGAGGATGTACCGGTTGGGACACTTCTAGTTTGGGTGGAAAGTGTTGATCTGGATCTCGGCAGTGGCGGTCTTGTAACATATAACTTAAAAAACACAGAAAATGGGATCTTCCACCTTGACTCTTCCACTGGGTCTCTGACGCTCGAAAGGGAACTGGACTTCGAACGGCGGCCATCTTACAACCTAACAGTCCGAGCGGTGGATCACGGTCAGCCTCGGTCTCTTTCCTCGTCCTGTTTTGTTGAAATCGAGGTCTTAGATGTTAACGAGAACCTCCACAGACCTGTGTTTACGGAGTTTGTCTATGATACTGTTGTGATGGAGGACGCAGCTGTCGGGACGTCAGTCGTGACACTAACGGCTTCGGACAAAGACTTGGGCCGAGATGGAGTCGTGAGGTACCACATTCACGATGGATCTGGGCTAGGACTCTTCACCATTGACGAGGAATCAGGTAAGAATGCAATAATACTTTTTTATTGTGAGATATTTCTTCAAACAATGGCTAGTGCTAAAGCGAGTATGCTCTTGTTTAGTTTTCTAAATTTAAAGGACGATCTCCAATCCCAGAACGCAATTTAGACTAATGCAAGGCTAAATCTAGGTCTAAAATCCAGAGCTAAATCAAGAGTAGATCTAAGGTTACACTGAAGGGCTAAGTGAAGACTAAATAAAAACCAAACTGGACTGAACATACTCTTAAACAAAGATGAAACCCTGATATTAACCAAAATGAAACCAAGACTAAACAAGGACTAAATATTGACTAAACTAAAGCTAAACTCAGGACAAAAAAAAGACTTAACTGGGCCCAGAATTAAACCAGGATTTGCCTGGACCGAACTCCGACCAAAGCATGGCTAAAACATGTATAAACATAGAACCAAACAAACCTAAACTCAGGACTAAGTTTAGGACTAATCTATGACTAAACAGGGTCTAAAGCCACAAACAAACCAGGAATTGTATCAAAGAGTAAACCAGGGACTAAAACAATGCTTAACTAACTTCATAAGATGTGCTTTTTATTCAAATTACATTCCTCAGTACCAACAAAACATGTTTACTCTCATGCATATACAGGTGAGAGCTTTTGCATAAGGTTTATTATCATTTCAGTCACATATAACCTTGAAAACATGTTAAAAATGTCTTGATTTATATTCACCTTGACAATAACGTTCACTCTATTTAGCATGAGGCCACTTCGACTTATAGAGATTAATGTTAAAAAGCACTTTGCCGAAACAAGACACACACTATTTTCCCGTTTTTTGAAATATAGTTTGAATTTCAAATGAATCGTAGCAAACGTAGTCCTCTCTTTTCGGGTCAAAAGTCCCATTGAGATGAATAAAAGCTTTAAAATAACATCCCCAAGTCGGGCTGTCAGAGGGTTTTTACAGCAATAAATTCTCTCCTGCAGCTGACGATGGGACGAGACACGCTCACGGTTGTACAACGTGACATTTCCTCTGCGATTTCAAGGTGCTTTGTACATTTTTGCACCAGAGGATACCCTGCAACCCCTTCAGTGTATCCTGGTGCATTCCATTAGCCTCAAACTGCACTCAAGGCTTAGATAAAATCAGGGCAAAGAGAGTTCTCTGTCACGATGGCTCCATGCTAAAATAAATCTCTTTCTCTTCTGGAGTTTGGTGTGATCGTCCCTCAGGGTAGCCCAGTTTAACCTGCCACAGGAGCTGAAGTTTGCACACGAGTCCTTTTGGATCCTTTTTTTACTCCAGAAATGTTAAGTTGGTTTTGAAAACATTTGATTGTTACTCAGCAGGGAATGTGGAAAAAATACTAGAAATTCCAGTCAACTTTTGGCACAAATGCAGCCCTTTTCAGAAAATGAACCAGTCAAAAGTCACGTTATTTCCTCAAGCATTCAAGATATTAAATGTAATCATGATTAATTCCCAAGGTGTGGCAAAGGGATTGAAACAAGTCGCTACTAGAGTCTTGTTCAAAAGTAAAACCTAGTCTTCTGGGAGCTTCTAACTTTGGACAAACATGTTTACTGTCATTTGGAATCAGGAGAAAGTAATGCGGGTCATGGGTTCAAATCTCAGCTTGACCCTGTTTGCTCTTTCTTTCCCTTATTTCCCTTCTTTTTTTTGATGCTGATGAAGCCACAATTAGAATATGTGCTAGAACAAATCATCTTTTAAAGGTGCTGTGAATGTATTTTGGCAGCATGTGATCATGTGGGCAACTACGGTAGCCTTCCAGGGACATGCTATTATAAACAAACACATGATATAATGGCAGCATGTGTCTTTTCACTGTTTTCTCTGGAGTTTTCTTTCTTTCAAGTTAAACATTTGCTAAACATTCGCAATTTTATATTCACTATTTAGTACTAGTTTTTATAGCACTCACTCATCTGCACATTTTTATTTTAAGCTCTCCTCTCATAATGCTTCACAGCTAAGGGTGCTTTTATTTTTTAGAATAGTTTACTAATCACAAGGAGCTAATTACCCTTTTTCTTTTCTAATCTCTCTCATGTTGTGTTTATTCTCTCAGGTGTGATCCGTACGACAGAGACGTTAGACCGTGAGACCACCCCTCACTACTGGCTGTCCGTCTACGCCACCGACCTGGGCACCGAGCCGCTGGTTTCCTGGACCCACATCTTTGTAGAAGTTTTGGACGTAAACGACAACGCTCCGGAGCTGTCCCAGCCCATGTACTTCGCGTCCGTCCCAGAAAACGTAGCCAGCGTCCAGTCGGTCGTCCAAGTGTCGGCCAAAGACGTGGACACCTCCTCAGAGGGACAGCTCACCTTTCAGATGCTGGAAGCTCATCGGACGTACTTCGATGTTGATCCTAAAACAGGTAAGGACTCTAAAAAAATCTGATTTATTAAAACAACACATGAAACATTCCCCTAAAACTAAAGCCTTTATTACAGTGGCTCTGAGGTTCATCATTAAAACTGTTTTTGTCCACCAGAACATAAAAAGAGAGGGACATTTTTAAAAAGTTTGCCTAAAAATTAAAAAAAAGTCTCAAAATTTAAAAAAAAATTACAAAAAGGAAAATTAAAGCCAATTTAAAAAGCTTGTTTAAAAATCAAACTCATTCCTCAAAAAAAAAACAAAGACAGTTTTTTAAGTTTGTCTTTGTGTTTTTTGTGTTTTTGTGTTTTTTTTATTTAAATTGAGATTTTTTTTTCCTTTTTCGGGTGTCTTATTTTTTGGGAGGGAATGTTTTTTTTAATTATCATTTTAAGACAAGCTTTTTTGAGTCACTGGTTTCATTTTTGAGGCATTTTTAAAAATGTCCCTCTCCTTTTATTTTTGTAGTGACCAAAAACATGTTTGATGCTGTACCTCTGTACTTAGTAATTTTAATGGATCCATAACTTGAAACAGGAAGAATAACCTTTTCTTTCTTGTATACTCTTACTCTGTCATAACTTCGGTTGCCCGTCTGACACAGATTTTCAACAACATTAATCTTTTTCAACACGTTTAGCCTAGGTCATACAGAAATAGCAACAGCACGTGTTACAAATGGACTGATAAGATGTAGGTTAGCAGCTTTACCAGGCCTTATGTCTTCAGATACTGTGTTTTTACCCTTCGCCGACAACAGACAGATCCGTCTCTAGTTGTAGCTTTCATTTGGTTTACATACACACTTTAAATCTGAGTTCGGTCAAGTTGATGCACGCCGTCAAAGTTGATGACCACAGATGAATCACAGTAAATGATTCATAAGCATCTCTCATCAGTGTAATATGTGTCAGATCCTGGTTGGACTTGATTCAGGGCACACTGTGTAATTTGTAAGATTCAACAAGATAAGAAAACTTGCACAGTGTGTCAGGAGTTTTGGATCATTGATTCTTTTATTTTATAACACGTTTTCTTCGCGGGCTGCAGAAGGATGGAGTCTGTACCAACTGCTTTGGGCGTGAGGTGGGTTACGCCCTGAGACAAACGCTGACAGACAACCATTCACTCACATTCAGTTTGAACAGTTCAGAGTCAGTAATTCACCTACTCACGCCAGGGTCCCTAAAGAGAAGCCAAATATCTGTAAAAACACAAATTTGTCCCAGTTTTAACAAACACCAATCACTCCCGCAAACTTTAAAGCAGTTTTTCATACACTTTTGTTGCTTAAGTCATTTGCCCTGCCATGTTTTTTACCCATAAACAGCCTTTATATTCACAAGAGGCTGTAGCTTCATCGAGAACATGTGCATCTGAAAAGGTCATGTTTTTGGAGCTTTTTAGTTGTCTTATGTTCAAATGCACCATTGCAGCTGGGTTTGTTAATAAAATACATTGGAATAACCATTGTTTTAAACTGAAAACACATTTTCCAACACCCTTTTTTCATTTGCCAGTGGCTTTGTGAAAAAAAAGTGTCCCAGTTTGGAGATTTGGAAAGATGGTCACCCTACAACTGCTAACTGTAATTGATGTCCCAACACAATCCAATTTTACACGGCCTAAAAGCATGGGAAAAGATGAATGTGCAAATATATTTACACATATTACACATAAAAAAACTGTCTGTAAACCACATGATGTAACATTAGACACTGGTAGAAACTTGTTTATGCAAAATCAGCCAATATCACTGTCTCTGGCTTCTGTTTATACTGGCACTGCATCACTTTTACTCTCCACAAACAGCTTCCCATTGATGCTCCCTGTGTTTTTAGCCCCAACAAAGGTATTAAATATGACATAAAGATAAATATTGCTGTGGCACTGTGGGATTTATAGTGTATCTGCTTATTTTTTTACCACCGCTCTCCATTTCACACACAGTTTGGGTTTAAACCTAGACTATAATGTACACTCCCTGGTGGGCCATTTACATTTTAAGTATAACTCCCCAGGCAAACCAAGGCTCTTTTAATTTAAACCATTTTGAACACCTCTCTCTGTGTGTCGCCTCATCCCTGCAGCGAGATTTACATTTCCATCCACAGCCATTAGTTCAGGCTAGAACTTACAAAGGAGCAGGATGAAAAATGGTTAATATCTGCTAATGCAGCGCTGCAAGTCTGGACAGAGTCAGCCGAGCAGAACAGGGGTGTGTCGAAACAAGGGCAGAGCTGCAAATACGGTTTAATACCAACACGTTCACTCATCCAGCGCCTGAAATCATGTGCTGTTGTACACAGTGAGTTCACATTTACTGTTTGTTTGATTAAGACATAAACAAAACTTGAATATGAGGTGATGACTGATGAAGTGGTGACACGCCAAGTTCAGTTGTAAACTTGAAATGAATCCTAAATTTCCCAAACAAACACATAAAGTCAAGTAAATCCTGGTTCAGTTGTAGCTGTTATAATGGAGCTGAGATATTATTGGTTCGTTTACACATTTCTGCTCCGTCCAGAGTCAGTCCAGTGCCATCTTTGTCCTAAAACTACTAATTTTAAGCTTCTGCCACAACTGCATTAGAAATTAATAAGGCTTAAAGCATTGAAAGAAAAAAGAACAACAAATAAAAACAATAGATATTCATTAATAAATTATTTTTAATGTCAGTTTTTGTAGGTAAAGTATCATCCAGTGCTTTTACGTCTAATATATGTTTTCAGTGTTAGCAGTTGTTGCTAGTGAGCTTTCTTTGAGGCTGTTTGCACCATAATGTATTTTGTTGCATTTAAATGGTTCCATTAAATAAAGACACTCTGACTCCACGAAAAAACAGACTTTTGAATCTGTTCAGAGGTGTTTTCATTTCATAAATCCATTCTGTCCTGAGTCCACAGTGCCCCTATTGGCCTGGCAGACATACTACAGCTTCCTCAACAGTATCTTTATATTCCAGAAAGCTCAGCACTAAATATTGATCAATAAAACCATGTTAGAAATCGTCATGATAAAGTTACATCAATTTTAAAATACAAAACAGGTCAATTTTGCTCCTTTTTATTGATTATAAGCGTCATTCATCTTTTAATACAGCTGCTATTCCCATTATGATGTTTCCCTTTGTATTTTTAGCCACATCTCGTCTTCTTTTCTGCTCCAAAGCTTAGTTTTTTGTCTTGTTTGTCTTCATTTTGTCTTTGTTCAGTGTTGTTTTGTTCACTTCTATCACTTTTCACTAAGTCCTTTTTCACCTTTTACCTATTCTGAACTCCACAGGCAACATTATTAGAAAACAAACTGTATTTCTTATCCATCTAATAAAGATGAAGCAACAGATTTGGCTCACAGGCCTTGAGTTTGACACGTGAATTGTAAAAGTTCAAAACGTAAAAGGCCTGTAGTCCCTGGAGGTATCTGCTCATTTTTGACAGTTGCCACTGGTGCAGTCTTTGAAGTGAGTTTAACCCGTGCTACGTTAGCCGTGCTGCTACAAGCTGCTACAGGCCTCTGCTAATCTCCAGGAGGCTCCAGTGATGTCCACACCCTCAGGCCAGTTACAGAGAGATTACTGCTGCAGGACTCTGGAGTTAACCCTTGTTTGGTCTTAGTATTCAGTCTAGAGTGAGTTCTGACTGAGACTAGAGTGCTCTTTTAAGGGCTTGTTTACACACTTTATAATCTGCATATATTAGTTTCTGGTTTTGTGGTTGTTGCGTGAGATGCACAGCCTTCAGTTTAATTAGTTAAAGTTATATTGTGACATCCATCTTTGGCTATTTCCCCAGTGATAACACATTTTAAGGCTGCAAATAGATTTCTGGGAGATCCAGGAAAGTAAATAAAGAAAATTATGTCAAGACAATGTCTAGAAAAGTATTTATTATTGGAGAAAACCATACAGGGTCTCTCCATTCTTCTCAAATGCATGAGTCTTATTTCGTTGTTACAGTTCTTAAATAATGCCTGTGCTTTATTGTTGCAAGCTTTGTAGTAGGTCATCAAAAACGATGGGATAATCATCAAATTTCAAGTTGTCAATTGTTATATTGGGTTTTCTCTGCCGTTAAACATAAGTGGTGTAAGACAACACAAAGGATAACAAGAGTCAGAGAGGACGGGAGGTGTGTAAACTCATTATAACTGGCTTTTTGTGCAAAGGCAGCTGTATTTGAGAACCATTTACTCCTGAAGTCGGGATAAAACACACTCTGCTCAAAAGAGGCTTTGTGTTTGTGTGTGTTCTTTTCTTACAGAGGATTTCCTCACTTCATTTCTTGAGGTGTTTTGTATAAAAGTGACCCACATTCCTGAACAAAAGCTTCACTCGTTTTCTGGCTCGATGACCTGTATCTTTGAATGTTTTGTCTCTTCAGCTCTACGTGAAATTATAGTTTGAACAATTTAAACTTCTGGACACTTTATAGACTAAACTAAAACCACTGCATCCAATGTATTTGAGGTTGGTTGAGTGGACATGATTTTATTCTTAATATATGTTTGTATGGTCCCTATACCAAAGTTATTGTAAATAAAAAGCAAATGTGCAAATGATCAAAAGTCCATCACATCAGCAGATATTAAAGTGGTATTACTCGATTTTTTCTTTCTTTTTGCTGCCCACTCTCCCCCGAAAGCAGCCTTCGGACCTCTTCTCAACCAGTTTTTCCTCTGCAAAATACCAATACATTACACCAAACTGTAATTTAGAGCATACTGTAAACTTTTAGCTCCGACTTTAGCGTCCGATCCAGCAATTATCTCCTCCTCGTTAAACATTATGTGATTGAATTGCCAGTATCTATCCCTGTTCACGTTGCCTCCCTTTTCTCTGTTCATGTTTTCCTCTTTGGTGCTGTTTCACTGTGTTAAAAGCCGCATTTAGCGCTGAATATACACTTTTTCTGTTTTATCGGCAGCTATTACCTCCTTATTGACATCAGTGGGGCGCCTGCAGGATTTTAACTCAGGATATACACAGAATTAACACCACTCCTAACACAGACTCATCACACAAAAGTTGCTCGAACAAACTGTCTAATGATACGTAATAATTAATAAAAGTAAACCTGCATTTGTGTTGATGTTAATGCTCCTTCTTCCAGTCACATCTAATTGTTTAAGCATTTAGCGTAATATACAGTAAGTGCATGATCAATCTGTTAATGGGAAGATTGTTTTACCTAAAAACAGTTGAAAACCAATCTTTTGAACATGATCCGTCTTGTTGAACTTTTACAAAATGGGCCTAATGTCGCAGCAGAAAGCGCTCATGCCTCGACAGGATCCGATGACTCACTGTTGGTGACTAAACACTCTGTGCCTCTTTATTGTGTGTCGTCTTTATACAGCTGTGTTCTCACTAAATCATCTGAGAAGTATTGACTGGGTCAGGCTTTTGAGAGAAACACATGGCGTGAGTCAGAACCAATTAGTTTTCATTGTGTCTGATCCGTAAACTTAATAAAGTTGTGTTTTTGTCACAGTTTAAACCCAAAATGGAGCTGATGACAGATGTAATGGCCATATTTGGTAAAAGCAGTGTCCAGGAAGTGCAATTTTAGCTGAAGACAAAGTTCAGACTAAGAAGTTTACACCAGAGTTTGGTCTTTTTTAGGTTTAGTCCCTCTTAAAGAGCTTTAAATACTGATAAATAAAAGGTTCGGGGACAGACTTGACGAGGAGCAGGGGTCGTAATTCGACTGTGACATCCTTTTGTGGGTCATTGGGTCTCTTTGTGACAATGTAAACAGGCCACACCAAACCAGACCCCATTAGGACACTATAATGAGACAGGTGGGCTGTGTTAGAAAGTGTATTTAACCATTAGTGTGGACGGGGGAATCGCGCCTGTTTACACTCAGCGGCGGCCATGTTGGCTCCTGTCAACATCACATGAGGATAAACAGCATCGTGAGGCGAGTCAGGGCCTGGTTTGTTTGTTTATTCTCTTCAGGGCTGTTCACACAACAATGCATTTCACCCAAAACTCATTGAATCAAATTCTGATGAGGTTTTGTTCACACGAGAGCGGCTGAGGAGGTCTTTTTGTTTCGATGTGGCACTGCTCCAAAAAAAGCCATGTTTAAACAGCTAAATGACCAATATTTGAGATCGGGGCATTACTTTTTGTGTTTTCTTCTGGCTTGGGAGACATACTACAGTATTTGTGTGAACGCAGATTACATTTTGATTATTCTACCAGTCAGTATTTGCATTTCGGTGTCATATAAACAGCCCCTTAGTGTTTGCGTAATTGGTTGCAATCCTCGTTATTTGTTCAAGTCAAATCAACAATGGCTATTTAGCAAAGTTATCCCATTACATTTACTCAAGTCACTTTTTGAATAATTATAAAAGAGATTCAAGCCCAAGAAAACCTCAGCTGGACTCTTTGTTTTCAAATGGAACCAAAAATAGAGCCTGACTTCTCTTATAACAGATGTTTACAAGTCTCTAGAAAGAACAGACCAATCCAAATCTAATTGCGTCTCATTTAAAATCCAATCCACACTGCATCCTTGAGCCCTAAGGAGCCATTCATTTTTCTTCCATTTTTAATTTCCATCTTGTTTAAGACATTATAGTTTCATTTTAAGATGATGAAGATAGTCTCGCTGCCTTTAAAAATAGTTTAAGGTAGTTTAAGTTGTTTATACAAAAGAAAGAACAGAAATGCCCACCCTTCAGTTCTACTCGTGCATTTCAGGCATCTCAATGACAAGCCTCGGAGCCACAGCAAACAAACAGTGACACTTCCAGTCTTCAGGTGTTTTTTTGGGCTAAATTCCAGCAGAAAAATGACCGAAAGCTACAAATTACCTCTGCCTCTGTGTTTTCTTTGACAATCGTTGGTGCCGAGTTCTAAGGTTTGAAATAAAGAGCTGTAAACGGCTCGTAAAAATCTGTCAGTTTTAAAGACAGCTGTAGTTATGAGGAAACATCAGTCACCCAAACGGAAATATGCAGAGCTCTATAAGTCTGTAAATACTGGTGTATGGGAAAAGTGTAGTTGAGGCCTCCATCTTGCTCCAGTGCTTTTTAAATTAGTCAAATAGAGTGATTAAGACTTGTATTTGACAAATTAACAAATGGACTTTTTATCAGATGTAAACCAAAACTAAAGGACTAAACTTTGAACTAAACCAGGATTAAACTAAGTCTTAAACTGGAGATAAAATATACATACAGTACATATATTTAAACCAGGATTAAACCAGGTCCACATCAGGACTCTAAAGTAGCAAAGCCAACACTGTGCTTCAGCAGAACGTTAAAGTTTGATTTAATCGAGCCTCAATTAGTGAAGAAACACCTCCAACATCAAATCTAGATGGGGAGCAGAGAAAATGAAGGAAAATATGTCACTTTTCGCCTCAGTTTGACGGAGAAGAAGGAATATAAATTGAGAATAATTAAACGAGTGAACAACCAGAACAGTGAGGCGCTGCATTAAGTGTGTTTTATCGTCACAAAATAAACTAAGGAGCATCGAAGACAAACCAATACAGACAGATTTCAAAATGATGATGGTCATTTTTAATAAAGAAAAGCTAAAAGAAAAGACCACACAGCTCTAGTTTGTCGTGTTAGCTCCCTTCTTAGAATCCTTTTTTCCTAGCTCTTGTTTTCCTTGTTTTCCTGTTTTCTTGTTTGCCTGGGAACCCAAGCAGTTATGTAACGACAACACTGTAATCACGCTGCTCTCTGAAGTGCAACTACACAAACCAATTACCTTCATTTAAGCCATTATAGCTTTGGTATTTCATAAAGAAGACTGTGTTCTTTTAATGACGGTATAAAACTAAAGTAAATGTTAGTTCGGGGATCTCAAAGTCCTGGGAATCATCTTTGAAACTTGTTGCAAAACGTCAGTGATTCAGACACATTCTTGGCTTGTCTGGCCTTGTCAACAAAAGGTTTTTTTGTGTAATCCATGCCATGAAACCAACACTCGAAATCTTATGGTTTTGGTCATTTTTTCTGCAGAAACATGTTAAAAATACACCACAAACTGATTTGAAAATAGCTGTTATCAAGATTTAGCAAGAAAATGAAATTACTGGTATTTTTGGAGTTTCATAATCATCATAGTCCATTGATTTAGCAGAAAACCTGGAAATCCAAATAAATTCATTGTATTTAAGAAGACAAAAACACATTTAAATAATATAGATTTTCTTCAGTTTGAAAGATAACATTTCTCACTGGTTAAAGTGTGAGTTAATGCTGAATCCTTTCTGTAAAACTTGAGTTAGTTTTGTTTACTTCTCCAACAAAAAAACAAACCCAAACAGTTTGAGCACAAGGGAAGTCTCCAAAACACACTCGAACAGTTCAGCAGAAACAACATCTATAAACCAAAAGGTGTCTGTCACATTTAACACCAACAACAATAACAATAACAGCCTTTGGTACACAGTTAGTTTATTTGTTTTGGTGTCATTAGCCTCTCGCTGCTAGTCCCACGCTAACAGTCTCGGGTTTTGTGTTTTTTGCAGGAGTCATCAGCACAAGCTCGGCTCTGGATCGAGAAGATAAACCCGAGCACAGCATCGAGGTGAGACACAACTCTTCAATTCAATCTGAAACTTCAACTTTACTTGAGTCAATGCATAGATTTTAGAATTAATTGCATAAACTTGACATTTATAAAGCGCTTTTCTACCTTTTTGGGAACTCAAAGCTTGTATTTCTTAAAGGTGAAGTCTTGTCGGTGCTGCCAAAGTTATGTCCAATGTAATATTTTTGACAGTGAGTTTCTTAAATGTATAGTTTAATACACAAATATAGAAACTGCTCCAAATGAATAAGACAGATTTACTCATAACATGACATCTTCAAGATTTCTTCATCAGTTTCCAATAATTTAATGGTATAATATTCAAAAAAATGTCTGTGGAAACATACCTAATCTTTATATCGCAACAAAACTAAGCAAATAAAATAAGACAAACAGAAAATGGCAATAACAGATCTGGTTTTGTGTCAAGACTTCTTCTTTATGCCGGTGTTTGACACTAGATTTAACATTAATAATATTTCTGTCAGTTTAAACTCTCATTTTGTTTGTCAACCTTTACAATAATGCCCCATTTTTTAATAATAATCAAGTTAAAACTGCACTATAAAAACCAGGAAAGATGTGATCAAAATCTTCTCATTGTACATAGTTAAAAATGTTCAATGGTAGTTAAGTTAAATGGAAAAATGGTAGTACTAAGCAAGCTTCAGTTAAACATAAACTTTACCGTTTACCAGATCTTATGCCGACTTGTTTTTTAACTCCGCTGTTTATAAAATCTCCAATTCTAACAAGTGATTTACAAGATGCCTTTAATGCAGCTAAACAGTAACAAGTCTTGATTGTTCTCTTTGAGTCTGCTTCATTAAGGCTTTACAGCAGCAGCAGAACATTATGGAAAAGTCCAGGGAAAGATTTAAGATGTTAATATCTCCAATTAAAGTTATGAGCCAATTAACTTTTATGAAAAAATAAATGAGACTGGATTCATGTTTGGAGTGGTTCTGAAAAGCTGCAGATGCTGGTTTGCTTTTTCTTGTGGCTTTTATTTCACTGTTTGAACATGAATCACAAAGTAAAATGAGCCACGGCTAATTTCTCTCACAGTTTTCTTCTCAAATGCCTTGATGGGTGTCTAACCTAGCGTCCTGTGACAAAGTGATGTAATAAAGTGACATAATTGACCTCTATGGAAGGCAGGAAAAAGTAGCTACGATCTGATTTTTTTTGTTCTATTGTATTAATTAGATTCTGGATTAAGCAAATTCTGTTTCTGAAATATCTGGCTGTATTATTTACAGTGTCTAGTGTAAATGCACAATATCAAAGACGAGCGTGGACTGAAAGTATTGAACAAGGACTGTAAACAAAACCAGTTTATTTATGTGTTTTAATGATGAGTTTTATGCTGTAACTGTATCAAACTATGAAATATAGCATTTCTTATCAAAACGTCTTAATCACCAGTAAAAATCCTAATCCAGAAGAGACATTTACACCAAAAAAAAAGGAAAATAGCATTGCAATATCATTATAATGGTTGAATTAGAATTACCAGTCAAGTTATGCTGGTGCTTATAGTAATACTAAGAACCTTTAAATGGTGGAACATACAATAAATAAGTATATTTTTTTTCAAAATGAATACGCGTTTGTTAAGATTGGGTAAATAAATGTAGATGTAGATTTATCAGTTCTCTTTTCTCTCGTCGAGTCTCGAATTTTTTTAAAATAAATATTTGGACACTCAGTAATTTAGCTGAACACCTTTATTTTATTTTTTAACAGTAGTAATTTAATCTTAATAGACAATCATCTTAAAGAAGGATGATATGATGATATGTCAAATGTTTTGCTTTATTTAAACGTCCAACACAATCATCTCAAAAAGCTATCTTGGTTTCATATTAAACTTTTACCCCATTATCTCAACATAAATTGGACTTTCCCAGTAACTTTTCAACCCTTTATTTCCAGGTGATCGTTTCCGACAACGGCTCTCCTCCTCTGAGATCCACGGCCACCGTCGTGATCCGAGTCCTGGACGACAACGACAATCGGCCGAAGTTCACAGATAAACTCTTCCAGGTGAAGCTCCCGGAGCAGCGACGCTCGGCCGGCAAACGGGAAGTGTGCCGGATGGTCGCCCGTGACGACGACGAGGGCCCGAACGCCGCGGTGACGTACAGGTTACAGGGCGACTTCGACCAGCGTTTTGAGATCCACCCTGAGACCGGTTTGGTGACGGCTCGAGGGGATTTCTGGCCCGGGAACTACAGCATCCTCACAGTGAGTTTACGCACTCTTTACGTGACACTAGAGTCGATAAAACAGACTGATTTTACTGGAACTGTCTTGTTTTTGTTGTTTGTCCTGACATACAGCACTGTGTGAAAGTGTTAGACAGGTGTGAGGATCTGT
Organism: Rhyacichthys aspro; assembly: GCA_036850595.1. Taxonomy (NCBI): domain Eukaryota; kingdom Metazoa; phylum Chordata; class Actinopteri; order Gobiiformes; family Rhyacichthyidae; genus Rhyacichthys; species Rhyacichthys aspro. The sequence continues at coordinate 21,952,611 of CM072157.1, read as the reverse complement.
CGTAAAGTAATAACTCTGTCAACAATATACTATTTAAATGTTTTTATATCAATTTATCAAATGGAAAAGAGAGTGAAGAGACAAAAACCTTCCATTTTTACAGTGATCCCAGAAAAAGGACGTAATGGAGTAACTCTGATCCCAGCATTTGTCTGGGATTACATGGTCTGGTTTAGTCCAGTCTGGTCTGGTTTTGTCTGGGATTACATGGTCTGGTTTAGTCCAGTCTGCCCCTTTTTTTCCCCCCCCCCCCCTTTTTTTTCCCTTTTTTTTTTTTTTTTTTTTTCCGTTTTGTCTGGGATTACATGGTCTGGTTTAGTCCAGTCTGGTCTGGTTTTGTCTGGGATTACATGGTCTGGTTTAGTCCAGTCTGGTCTGGTTTAGTCCAGTCTGGTCTGGTTTTGTCTGGGATTACATGGTCTGGTTTAGTCCAGTTTTGTCTGGGATTACATGGTCTGGTTTAGTCCAGTCTGGTCTGGTTTAGTCCAGTCTGGTCTGGTTTTGTCTGGAATTACATGGTCTGGTTTAGTCCAGTTTGGTCTGGTTTAGTCCAGAGGAACTGCTCGAACTGTTGCTGTTTTGAGACAAACTCAGACAAATATTGATTTAGAATTGTCTTCTGTTTTTTTCACTTTGCATTTTGTAAAATAATAAAAATAAACACACTTTATAGTTTCATTTATTTTTTATATCCACACCTGCAGAAAACCTATTTTGTCTCTAAAAATATGTCCAGCTTCTGTCCCAATAACCAACACACGCTCCAAAACCATCTGTAAATGATGGAATAATGACTTGTCTAAGAGTAAATTTAAGGTTTAAAGCAAAACAAATAGCACTTTTTGATCATCTAGGGGTTTTTCTTAGCGGCTGATTTGCCTTTCTCTCTTTCACAAAGACGTGTGATGACGTTCTCCGTTGTGGAGCCAGGTGTTAGAGCAGTGTCTTTGAGGGAATTAACCACGGTCAATTTAGCATCTTTAGTCCGAGCTGCTGGGTTCGGTCTGAGCTTCACAAACTCCTCGTTTTCTACAAAGGCCGCTCGCCGACACAGCTCCTCGAGAAACAAGAGCGTTGTGACTCACGATGAAAGACAAGGCTCGCAAATACACAGTGGACATTTCTGAAATACTCTAAAACAAATGATAAAGTTATATTTGTACGTCTTAATATATGGTTTCATGTTTTAATTTAATATGTATTACTTTTGCAAGACATTGAAGATTTAACATAAAGCTTAATGAAAATATTGCAGACCCTGTTTAGTTTGGTTTTAGTGTTTTAGTCCAAACCTCACTAAGGAGACAATAGTAAATATTTGTGAATGGACAGCACTTTAAAACCCGACTCCAGCAGCTCGTTATCTGTTTTTATCGAGGCCCGTCAGTGTCAGAGCGGATCACGGTGTCGGTCGTTTAACGGTGTTTTTTTCTCCCGTGTGTGGTCTGAATACTCTGAGGTAATTATCACCGATGGTCTGTCAGCGCTCGGCTTAACCCATCATCTCACCCTCCAGTGTGTCTACTCACATAAATCACTCACAAGAGAAACTCACCCCTCTGTAACGTCCTCTGTTACCTAATATTTAGTTTACATTTGGTATTCTGGTGGTTTAAGAAAGTGTTAAAATACAATATATGTTCACATCCAGCAAAAACCTGTTCAAATCTAACTTAAACCTGTTCAAATCCATCTAAAACCATTTCAAAAAAGTCTAAAACTTGTTTAATTTCAAATAAAACCAGTTCAAATCCAACTAAAACCTGTTTCAATCCAACTAAACCTAATTCAGAACCAACTAAAACCTGTTCAAGTTGAGATAAAACCATTTAAAAACTGACTATACCCCGTTAAAATCTGACTAAAAGCTGTTCAAATCCATCTAAAACCTGTTCAAATCCAACTAAAACCTGTTGAAGTTCAGATAAAACCATTTAAAAAATGACTATACCTCGTTAAAATCTGTCTTAAACCTGTTCAAATCCATCTAAAACCTGTTTAAATCCATCTAAAATCTGTTCAAATCTAACTTAAACCTGTTCAAATCCATCTAAAACCATTTCAAAAAAGTCTAAAACTTGTTTAATTTCAAATAAAACCAATTCAAATCCAACTAAAACCTGTTCAAGTTCAGATAAAACCATTTAAAAAATGACTATACCCCGTTAAAATCTGTCTAAAACCTGTTCAAATCCATCTAAAACCTGTTCAAATCTGACTAAAAGCTGTTCAAATCAAACTAAAACCTGTTCAAATCCATCTAAAATCTGTTCAAATCAAACTAAAATCTGTTCAAATCCAACTAAAAGTGATTCAAATTCAGCTAAAACCTGTCCAAATCTGACTAAAACCTGTTCAAATCCAACCGGTTTAAACCCATCTAAACTGAACTAAAACCTTTACTATATAATAAAAATAAAATCAGTAGAGACTTGGGCCTTGAATCACAAAACCATTCCATGTATTTTACATATACAATATAATATTATGTATTTTTATGTTAAGTTCTAATTTAGCTTTCTGGAAACATAACCTCGACTGACACTTCAGACCTGTCTCTTAAATATGAATTAGACTTCCATGGATTAGTCCTTCATTCACACGTCTCCTGTTGAAGAGTGATTAATCAAAGTGGCATGTTTCTGTCAGAGCTCGAGCGTAGCCTCACATTAGTCCGTTTAAACCCAGCTCTAATTTAATCTTTATGATAATGTCCCAGATTAAAGCCACGGACCAGGGCGGCCCGTCGCGCTCGTCCACGGCGCGCCTCGACATCGAGTGGATCTCCGTCCCGCCTCCCGTCTCCGAGCCCATCGCCTTCGACGAGCCCCACTTCGCCTTCGCCGTCATGGAAACGGAGCCCGTCACTCACATGGTGGGGATCATCATGACGGAGACGCAGCGCCAGTGGTGGTTCGATATCGTAGGTAAGGCACAAAAACACACGATTCAGAGCTGCTCACTGTGAAGAAAAACAGGATAAAGTTAGAGTCAAGTCAGGGTGATCCTCTTTTAGGGAAGAAAAACTGTGAGAAAAAGTCTGTTACGCAGCAAATACAGGAGCGTTCAGAGTTTGAGTCAGAAGTTCAGGAGAATTAAAAGATGAGAAGAAGAAAAACTAAAAGAGAAATTCAAAATATGCACAAAAAAGTGTCTTAATGAGGATGACATTTAGCCATTTAACAGATTTATTGACAGGGACGACTTGGATTTGTTGCTTGGATATTCAGTTTGAAAAGTAGTTGTATGTCTGTTTATTGCAGGGGTGTAGAGTATGCATAAATGTAGATTAAAATAAATAAAATGGAAAAAAGAATGAAGGAACAAATGAGCACTGCTTCCTTCTTTTGGAACTTCATTCATTCATTTATTCAAAGAAAGACTTAATGGGAAGGAAACTTGAGGTGATGGTGAAAATGAGATCCACACGAGCCCTCAGGTTTATATTTGAGGCTGTTTCTGTCAAGATTTTATCCTATTTATTCATATTTATTTTATTTATTATGTGTTAAGTCTTGCCTTATTTTTATAAAGACGTGAGAAACTGTGGCAGAACAAGACGCTGGAGGTAAAGATGTAAACTGCAAGAAGATTATTACAGGTTTATTCATGGCTTTCTAAACTTTGAAGTGAAACAGCTGCACCATTTTCTTACGTTTTAGGGCTACATTTAGGGTTCTTGTTTACTCATGCAGACTCTAAATGCACTTCACAAAGGCAAAGCCGATCAATTGTTTAAAAAAAACCCTACCACTTTCTTCTTGGAATATGTTCATTTTGAGAAGACGACATGCTTTATTTAAGAACATACAGCAGTTTCTAGTTTCTGTTTCCTTTTAGCAGATTGTAGACTATTATAGGCTTATTTGGGACACTTTTTTTTACATTTTTGACAATGAAAAAGCCTCTAAAAGCCTCTCATACTGATTATTGCTCCGATACAGTGACGCTTTAATGGAGAGTAGACAAAACTGCTAAAAGAAGATGACAAGACAATCAATAAAAAGATGTGAGCCTGAAGCTGCTCTATTTGTACACTACTGTCCGCTTGGAAACTTTTAAACTCTTTAATGAATGCATAGGCAGCCCCTGTAAGCATTATGCACATAGTTAGTTCTTCAAATGGGAGAATAACTCTTCTTTTATTGATCTGTGAATCTCATTTCCGATATTACACTATGTATCTCTGCAAAAGCTGTTGCATCAAAACAAATTTCAGCATCAATTTATAACATATATTGAGATGTAAGTGCAGTGCTGCTGTGGAGTTGAATTCAGGGTGGACTTATCTAGGATTTATGTAGAAACAGTGCAGACTAAACACTGCAGTACTGTAAAAACATAGCTCCATTTAACTATAGCTCACTTACAATGTGCTGCTAAATCTGAATAAATAAACTCGGTCATTTAACAATCGTCCCTCCAAACTTTTCTGTTCACTCGATTTAAAAAAACACAACACAGAGCTGTGACCGGACCTGGTGATGTTTGTGTAATGGCGGCTCATAGATCTCGGCTCTTCGGGAAACGTTGTGTGACAGTCGACATATTGCCACTTAGGCCCGAGTGCTGACTTGTACCGCGCTCGAATCTAAACTGGCCACGACCGTCATCGATCCTTATGAGCCTCGTATAAACCGCAGACAAGTTATTTTCTAAAGGTCGGCAAAGTCCTGTAACGGTGAGAGATATTACAGCGGCACTAAACGCTACGAGTGTGGCTTAGACGAAGAAAAATACGCTTCAGACTCCACAGGTTTTTCCAGAATTTATTGTGAGTAATCACTGCTATGATTATCGGTTTATAAGCCTCTACTGCCCACTTTTGCTCAATGTTGCGTCTCTTAGTTTTGGAAAGATAAAAGAAACTCATGCAATAAAATAAATGCTCGTTAACACCAGGACAGCATTCACACTCCACAAAAACTTTTAAATACAGCTAATGAGGTAATGTTTTGTGAGAGAAGCAGACTGTTTTAATGACGTTACCAGTCTATGTTTGAGTTTTGATGTTGTGTAAAAACCTCTAAATCGATGTTGGTTTGTGAGATTGAAGCTGGACGATGCTCTGTGTCCATTCTCCACTGTTACCTGCACAAAACAAAAAACATTACAGAGAGAAAATGTGTTTGCTTCTGTCACTGGTTAACATCTGTGTTGATTGTTTTGGTCTATTATAAGATAAGAATCAGAGCTATGCTGCATTTATTTGCTCTTTAGATTGTTATTTCTTTTGTAGGAAGTCATTTTTAACTCGGAAAGCCCACGTAGCATTGCTTTTTTTTGTCACAAACTGGCTTAAAGTTCAGACCAAGAGTAAGACAGCATTAGCCTGAGCAAAGTGTGGCAAAATAATAGACTTTGACATTGACAGCAGTAAAATTAAATGCTCTAATCCAGCTCTGAGTAGCTCTAGTAAACGTAGTGATGGCTTTATTTATTTCAAACCTCAAATTAATCATGAAGCAGAAACCATTAGATATCAAGCACTAAAAACAAAAATCTCAAAACATTTCCTCTTTATTACCTCCAGGTGAGAGTAGAAACGTTTATATTGAAGGAAATGAGTTACAAGCCTGTTGAAAGACGCCACAGATTGTTAAAAACTTGGTTCATAGAAATGTAAGATATTTAAAAGCCTGTCCAAAAGGTGAACTAGGTGGAAAAAAAAGCCCCTGAAGGCGGTTTTAAAATCCTCTCTGAGCTTTTAAAATACCACACACTGTTTTTTCCAGACGCTGAACACTGTCCCTCAAAGGCTCTTTTTACTCTTTCACTAATTTCCTTGTCATTTCTGCCTTTTTCATCTGTTTCTTTTCAGAGATTTTAAGTGCCGTGCCCTCGGAGCATTTGGGAGACCACTGGGATTTGTCTCTGTCTTGTCTCCGTGTGATAATTATCTTCCATACATTATCTGGGGCAGTGTCTTCAATAACTACTATCTCTTTGTCTCGGGCTGACCTCACTCAAGGACAATAAGTTAAAATACTCCAAAGACCTAAGGCCAACAACGTGAACACTTCTTATTCTTTCATGTTTAAATGGAGTCTCTTTTTACAGACAAATACTGATCAGTCATTTTCTTTTTGGTCGGGTTCTGTTAATTGCAAAGAGGAAACGCAATTATATATTTTTCTAATGAATATTGTTAGATGTATAGTTTCTTTAGGTAATAATTATTTGTATTGGTCAAAACTTTCAAAGACTATAAACAAGATGATTGAGAAAAGTACAAGCTCGCTGTCGTTTCCGTTAAAAGCAAATCCCTCCATTAAACCATCTCTAGAAAAGCAGTGGTTTACTCTCTTTTTAGAGTTTAAAACAGTCCAGTTTTATGTTTAGGTGATTAATAGTAATATATAAGTAGTATTAATATAAATAGTAATAATATAAGGGGCAGACACTATAAGTTTATACTTGTTTCTGCTCCTTTTCATTTATAATATTTAATTTGAATGTTAAACTGTTATAATTGTTTTTAATGAATGAAATCAATAATAAAATGAAAAATGAAATAAATAGTGACTCCAACAATATCCGTCTTAAAGGCATAACGTCATACTTTGGAGTAAATAAAGTTAAAGCCACTGCGTATTTTTTATTCCAAATTGAACAAACAAAAACTTTACAAGCACATATCTAAATTTTAAGAGATATTCTGTGTATATGACGGTTTATTATAGAATGTTTCATGCGTTTTTTTCTTATGTCTATTGTATTTATTGTTGTTATATTATTCCTGTCACCGGGACGCACAGACATTTGGGAAGGGACTCAAACAGAGCAGAAATAGGCCATTACACTGGACCCAACAGAGTCGTATTTGTAGAAAATACACTAAAATTACCCTAAAAATGAAATAAGTTATAAGTAAGTAGTAAATGTGAGAAAGTGCCCTCTTTGTCGAGTGTCGTGATGCCTTTGCCAAGTTTTTGTAGTTTATTATAGATCCCACATGTTAGTTTTCTTTCTCATGGACAGTTTTGGAGATCCAGACTCTCCGTCCAAAGGTCGTTCGAGGCTGATCGGGTCTCAGCAGCTTTCGCACTAAACCAAATGTTGCGAGCCGTAACATCCGGACTGAGCTGTGATGAGGCACCGGTCGAACCCTCGGGGAAGAGCCGGGTCTGGTGTGTTCCTGGCAACGAAACGTGAACAGGAGGAGCCTGGGTTTGAACCTGGCAAGAGCTTAATTCGAGTCGTGAGAGCCTTTAAAGGGCAAAACGAGACACAAGGAAGAATATAAATGTAAAAGTGCACAATAAGTACCCTCTGTTAAGTATTATTACGAGAAATCACTGTTCACATAGTTTCTAAACCCACTGTAGTGACTCTCGAAGTGTACAAGGACTCAAAGGGCAGATTTACACTTAAAATATTGGGACATATTGTCACTCTTGACTCTCCATTGAGATGCTTTGAAGAAGACTTGAGAATCAGGGACAAAGGGTTGGAGAAGCATAAGGGAAGCGTCCTGTTGTGACCTGGACAGTGATGAGAGCAGAGACGGCACTGGTTTATCGGCTCAAAGAAGAGACGGCCTGCTGACACCGCTGACATTAAGACCCTCTAGTCTCAGCTGTCTTTTCACCCTCCATCTTTTGTAAATCTTTAAGAGAGCTCGATTTTACCCATCCTTCTATTACCAAGACATTATGTTGCATTTTCAGTCCTGTTTTTGCATCGATAAACAGAATACCCACAACAAATACATTATACAGTCCAAAATGTCCAAATTGTTGTATATAAAGGTGGGATATATAGAGTCTTGAGGCAAAATAATAATAATTCCATCCTAATAATCCTTTTTGAACCTATGGTAGCCTTGTCTATAAACAAACCCAATGGGAATAGATGAGATCATGAGGTTAAAAATACATAAACAAAACCTTTTTAGATAATATTTACATGCTTCTCCTCCAGCAGTGCTCAGTTTGTCTTCTTTTACCAGCTGTAGGACAATAAACACAAAAGAATAGACCTTTCACAGCTTTAGATGAGCTTTTAAAGCATATATTTTTTGTTTCGTAGCAATTAAATTGAGAACAAACTTCCATGTGTTCAACTAAAACACTTTACACAATGCTCTCTCTAATATAAACCTGCACAAATCTGCATCACTTATTTTGGTAAATGACTGATTAACCAATAACATGTTAAAATGATAATGTAGTTTGTGCCACAGTTCGTTAAGCAGGGCCTTACTTTAAAACATAACCAACCAAAACCAATTTAAAAACAGGATTGAGCAATTTGAATTAAAAGTACTTAATTTTCTGTTGTAATTGTGTATTATACATCAGCATAACTACATATAATCTTTGTACTTTTTTTTAAATTCTGCTCAATCAAAACTGGAAAACAAATACGACTCAGATATGTTCATTTTAAACCATTTTCGTGAACAGTGCAGGATTTCCACTGAACCAAAGCCAGATGTTTCCTGCTATTTTCTCATAATGTCCGCCGTCTCTTTTGTGAGTTGTTTGTCTCGTTTTGTCACAGCGTCATCCTTCGCCCTCGTGACTGCGGAGCCGACCTTTCGCGCGTTTTCATCGTTGTAAAATCGAATCACAATTTAGCGGCATGTGTGAGCTCCCTTCCTTCCTCCCTTCCTCGTCTTCCCGTCACGTTTTAATTCCCTCTATCCTCAGCAGGCTGTGTGTATACAGCGAGAGCGAAAGGTAAACTTCACACCTGCTCCGACAGATGGTGTTTATGAAGACGTCCACACGAGACCTGACGGCGTTACGCCACGCTTTTGTTTCTCATTTGAAGAGAAATACTGTTGTCTTCCGTTTGTCTTCAGGTGAAATTTGCAGTTTATTTTGCTTTTAAAGTGCGATAACTGAATAGACGTCGAAGCCAGGTGGAAACAGGTTTGTTGTGATGTAATTTCAAGGCTCAATCATCAAGACTCCATCAAAATCAACCACTTTTTACGACTGTGTAGCAGCAATAACACTTTAATAATAACATTTAGAAACCGTTTACGTTGGCTCTTATTGTTTATCCAATAAATTAAGTCCATTTGGAGTCTATTCTATTTAAATCTTAAACTAAATCATTAAACAGATGCCAAATAACGCTGGGAAAGAGACTATCAAATGTTCATTGGGAGCCATTCATGCACATTCACAGATATTAAAAACCTATGTACCCTTCCTGCTCATTTGTGACCTTCTACTTCCTCTACGTGCCAAATGATCTCTGAAAACAATAAGAAAAGCTCACATAGGATCCACCTGCACATGGAATTGGCATTAATATAAGGCTCATGGAAATAAGACTGGTATTATCATTCGGGAGCACTGTAAGAATGGTTTTTATGCTGCTACCAGACATCAGCTTGTTTTCAAAGTGATAAACTCACATGGTGTTAAATAATTTACTGTTTTTAATCTGTTTTTAGCGATTGCCTTGTTGCGTTAATTACCACAGGTTTATTCTTTTCTTGCTTCTTATTTTCCTCTGCGCAGTCAAGTTGAGTGTAAAAACTTTATTGCAACTCACTCAATTTAATGACAAATAAGATTGCATTAGTTAAGTGTCAGAAGTGCAGAAGAATAATCAATGAGAACACACTTTAAATGGAAAGTGAAAATTCAGAAGTATATGATTTTAAACTCACTTTTTGACTCATTGTTTACAAGAGTTATAGCAGATATAAATGGGTTCGATCTGAGGGTCTTTCTGTGTTGAGTCTGATACTGTAGCTTCTCTCTGGGTCTGGCTCCAGCTCACGCTCCAAAGATAGGCCTCTCTAAGTGACTTGTGAATGTAAATAATGAATAAATGTGGAAGTGATGATTGAAGAGAGTGTATTCAGCTTCAGAACTTAAAACAGCTGGGATAGGTTCAGGCCCTCATGAGAGAATGGGATGAATGACTCTGGATGGTCTGCCGAATTATTGTCTTCATAAACTGTCAGATAATTAACATTGGTAAAAAAATAAATAAATAAATAAAATACTGACACTGCTTTTTACCAAAACATTTTCCCCCAAATCCCCAAATCTGTAAACTTTCAGAAATCAGCCTTTGAGAGAGCAAACTGGACAACATCAGCCATTTTTATGATCATTATAGTGTATATATAGAGAACACCAATTGAATATTATAATTGCAAATGTATGGATGAAATTATTGCGTTACTAAATGTTTTGTCGGGTTTCTTAAGCGTTTAAACATAGAATAATGTTTAGCTGCAGTGGGCTAACTTTAAATTTTCAAGCATTTTTTGACCGTTATAGGTATAAATACGGTTATTATTGTGGTGTAATGCTTCTTTTAACACACAAATCCCCCAGAGTCCACTGGCCGCTCTCATCTGGCTCCGATCGATGGATAATTGGGTTGTCCTCAGGTCTATTTCTGTCAGATACGCCTTAATGACCACGGTGAACTGCTGCAGACTCCATAGACACATCGACTGATTTACAAATCCCTGGATCGACTGTCTTTAAGTCCCTTAGGAAACCTCAAATTGTTAAAAAAAAAACAGTTACAGGCTGCACACTGCTTGCAAAGAGAAAGATGTACTGTACAAGCAATTTCTCACTTTGATGGTCATCTTTGAGGAGAAGTGATATTGCTGCCAAATGCTGGAGGTTGCTCTATCGACGTGGTCAGCCAAGCACAGGAAGAAAGGAGCTTCGAAGAAAAACATGTCATATTTAGGTCTAAACCTTGAGAAAGACCAAGTTTTAGTTTAAAATCTCCAAGGTAACAGTGTAGTGTGGACAGACAACATTTTAAACTTGTCATTTTTGATTGGCTTTTGAAAATAAAGAGGACAACATTCAAATTGGACATTATGAATTTAGCTGAGAATGCGCTCTCATTTCTAAAAAACCTGTCAAAAAAGGCAGAAAAGACAAGAATAATCTTTGCAAACAATTATCAGACTAATATGTTAATTTTAAAACATACTTTTACAGTGTTTTCTTCACACATACACAATACTTACATTTTTAAATAGATAATTTGAAAGTGTTGTGACATATACATATAATTAAAGTCTTTTCTGACTTTTTAAAAAGGAAAACAATACAGTCTTTTGGATCATGATTGTTTTTATATTAGTTTTTATTAAAATTCATTACTCTGGACATAGTTATATGAGGAGAAATCTGCAGACTGTAAATCCTGAAATATCATATTCAACCACTAGATGGAGTCAAGAGTTACGGCAAAGCTCAGTCTGGCACAAACGGGACTTAAATTGAGCAAAAAATAAAATAAGATAAAATAAAACATTACAAATGGAGTCAATTTATGGTAGTAGTGTTATGTGTACCTTATGGCTGCTGAATTTTTTTTGTTTAATTTTGTAAAAGGATGATTTAGATTTTTAGACACATTACAGCTTAAATTAAAACTTACTTAAATTGTTGAGAAACATGATTATTGTCCATTTTAATACAGAAAAATGACAATTAAGTGACTCTTAATAAGACATGTTATGAACTAAAGCAGTGATAAAAAGAGTGACTGTGTTTTATGAATAAATATCTTTATATAATTCCTCGCTGGCTGTAATTTCACTTTCTTAGAAACACTTTCTTTATGTTTATCTGGGTCAGGGTCTCTGAACAATCACTCATTTAAAAGTCTGGCCTTGACTGTACTTTTCTTTGTAGCAGAATGAATGATTCAAGTCAGTCTCACGAAGCAGAGAGAAGAGAGACATTTAGTAAATAGTGAATGGTTGACCCTGGGTTCCTAACACGAAAAGGCCTGGTCAAAAGTCTCTAAGTGATGACGTGAAAGACAGGGCAAAGGAAATTTAAATGATTTAAATAAGAATACAGCCTGTAAATATGAGTAAACATAGGGACTTCATTTATTGGACTAATATATATAGTTTACAGTGAAGTAAAACTGTATGAAGCATGATAGAAAGATATTTGTTAATAAAGCAGTAGATGGGAGACACTGGGTCTGGAACAAACTTCATATTTATTGCTATTTTAAGCTAAACTTTAATGTTGTTTACCCATGATCGTGATCAAGAGCCAGAGCTAGACCCTTTGTGAAGTAGAAGGCAGTTCCAAGGAGGATTTGTAATGACAGACAAATGATAAATGTAAACTGAACCATATTTTTGTTTGCATTTTAAGGTAGAACTTTTTTATCAAGGAGCAAATAATAGTTGTGATCTTGAATGCTCCGAGACTAAACCAAGACAAAGTATGTGACTGACAAAAGACAGAGGAAAGTGGTGAGTGGAAATGACCATAAAGCTTTAATATCAGTGCGACTGTCCCCGTTCTCGACCTTGTCCTGAGCCGGATCAAGACTCCAACAGAGAAAACCTCATTAGACGACTACAGCGGCCAAACAAAGCATTACGAGTACAGCGTTAAAGATCGATCTTTGGTGTGACTCTGTGGCCTCTTCACCTCCCGCTGCGAGAAACAGTGACAAACTAACTTTAGCACGCCAAAAAAGTTTATGAAACAGATCGCTGGAGGTTTTATACTTTTGTTTGATGCAGAAAAGTGGTTTGTGATGGTCCTAATTCATCCTGGTTATCGTAGTAGTTGTAAGTAGTTAATTTTGGAGTTAAATGTGTCCTGAATGTGTCCTGAATGTTTAGTGTTAGACTGGATCAGAGGAAAACATTTGGAGATGTCCTGTGCCGCTTGTAGTGGATAGATTTTCCTTTGTTGTAATTTTTATGTGTCACGTAAAAATGAAATCGTGTTCACGTCACAATAAATCAAGTCAAAAATTTGTAAATAGTCAAATAAAAAAAAGAAAAACAACAACATACATGATAATTATGTATAAAGTAGAAGTAAAAATAAGAATAATAACAATAATAATAGAGACTGTTAACTTAGCGACACGACTCTGGTGTAAACTTTAAAACCGTCATCCTTTGAAAATGATGAAGTCACAGTTGAACAACCAATGTTTCTACAAAAGAGGTGGGAGCAGAAGTAACAAAAAAGAAAACCCACCTCCTACTGGTCTGGAATATGTACTACATCCTTCAGATCATGTTGTTACTGCGTGAATGTCTCGGTTTTTCAGTCCAGCGTCATGTAATATATGTAGTAAACACATTTTAAATACAGATACTATTAAGACTATGCAGCTGGAGACAGATACACTGTTTGAATTTAAAATAAAACAAACCTCAAGGCTGTCCGCTGAATAGATGAATGCTTAGAGTAATTTGTGTGTTCTCATTTTATTTAGCATTTCTCTAAACTTAAAAAAAAAAAGGTACAAAACCTTCAACCTTCGTCTCTCAAAGGCAGCACAAGTGGACAAGCACACACTGCAGATATTTGTGCCCTTTTTTCCTGTGACAAAACACAGAGAAATAGGAGTGTTTTCAGCTGTTTTCTTAAACGTTTCATTTTACGGCTCATCCTTGACCTTTGAAAATACTGTTTGGGAAAATTGTCAAAAGAGAAGTGTCTGGAAATTGAATGGTTATGACTTTTTATAAGCAACGTGCCGTGCTTTCTTATCTCTTTTCATTTCCTCGTCCTGGCAAATATTGAACTATATTTGAATAAGTTCCTTGAGATTTAAACACTTGTGTACCACTTGGAAGCTGTGAAAGTTCAAAGTTCAACTCATAATATTAAGGGACTAGAACAATGTAAAAGACTGAATGTAAAGATAATTCAAACATCTATCAAACGTAAACAAACCTGTGATTGTGCTTCTTTAACAGAGAAACAGCTGAAAAAAGAAACAGAGAAAAGGGAGGCAACGTAAAACACAGATAAATACTGTCAATTCAATCACGTAATGTTTAACGAGGAGGAGATAATTGTCGTCCTGACGCTGAAGTCACAGCTAAGCTAACGCTAAACTCTAAACTTCAGTTTGGTCAAATGGATTAGTATTTTGTGGAGGAAAAATTGTTTCAAAAATAAAGACTCCTTTTGAGAAAGTAATCCTGCCTGCATCAGTAGACGTTGTTAGGACAGTGATGAATGGACAGTTTGTTGTTTTTAAAAAGTGGAGACACTTGAAGAAAAAGTAGGAAGACCCTGCTCTACATACAGAGTTCCCACGGTTGCTTGAAATCCTTAAAAATGTTTGAATTTTAAGTTTTCGAGATAGTTTTCAAGGCTTGAATTTTGGATAAAATGCTTGAAATTCTGATTGTGTTGCTTTAATAATTTACAATCTCAGCTCATTTTTCAGATATCAGGCTTCCATAAAAAAAGACCAAACTTAAAGGGACTCTTCATCCTTTCAATGAACATCTTTTTGATCAAACAAGTTTAATTTTTTAAATTATTCAACTTTTTTTTATGCCACATTGAATTTAAATGAGAAAAACTACATTTGTTATATGTATGTCAACATGTGATTTACTGCAGTTTTTAGGTGCTTGAAGAACACACCTTGAACTTAGAAAAGCTGTAAGAACCCTGTAAATAGTTCTGGATTATAACTTGAGTAACTGAATGAATGTCTCCTGCACTGTTGTCTTACGCTGAATTACAAATCTCACTAGAGCAGAAAGTCCAGCCGCGAGCCGTGGTCTTTCCCTGGAGGTGCCGACCCTCATCCGATCTCTCTCCGCGGGGAAAGGGCCTCCATCCCGCCGAGCTTTGATATTACGCGGCTGTACTCGTGTTTCCTCGCGCCGCCAAACGGACCGTGCTGTTTGGGGACAGTTCACAGGAGTTGTGTGGGTTATTGTGACATCCAGGGAAGTCTTCATTCGACCGAGAGCACCTCGATAGGCATCTGCACAGCGACCAGAGAGAAAAGATGTGATTATATCTGTGTGAGAAAAGATCTGGAGATGCCGGAGCATTCCCCTCAAACAGACATGAGGGTCAGCGCTTGGGTTTCACAGGAATGTAATTGAACAAAAACTCTACATGCAGTTTATTGTAAGGTTTCAGCAGAGAATTGTTTTATCGTGACACTAATAGAAAGTGACAAAGCATAGTTTTACTGAAATGGGACATAAACCAAATAAATAACACTTTAGATGAGTCATAATAGAGCTACACAATATATTTATACCGATACAAAAGCCTTACGTAGACGTTTTACTCGTTTTATTTTACTCAGCAGTTTCTCTTTAGTGACTTTGTCTTTTTTGTGATTGTATTAAGGTCTAAATGTTCAAAATTGTTGAATTGAAATCAAATTGGTCTTGGTCTTGAGAACGGTTTAAAGACCATTTCATAGAAGTGTTGGTCTAGTCTTAAACCGTTTTTTCTCAGTCTTGTCTCAAATATAAAGACCAACCAAGACCACAATTGATATATTTGTCTATTCATCGGGTTTATTTAATTAAAGCAACACTACGTAAACTTTCATCCTAAAATATGGAGCTTGAAAATCATTACAACAAAACTATTGAATTCATTTTGATGGAGACTAACCCTCTTTTACTGATAAAGTGTGTAACAATGCAAATTAAATTACATCAAGGATATATATTGTATATTTAAAAAGGTTAAAGTTTTGCCAAAGCGTTTTCTCTTTTAGTATTTTAGTGGAAATACAGCCTAAAAAGATAGTGTTACTTTAAAAATCTTGTTCCGAAAGATAAAGGTAACTGAGCACAAAGCAGGTTTTACCTCTAATTAGTCATTTTTGACCTTTTGTTTATGTGTCTTGTTTAGCAAAAGGAAAGTTGTGTCATTTTACATCAGTTTAATCATAAATTTTTGCAAAAATGTTCATAAAAATATATACAATACAGTACAACAGCCTATAATACAATAATTTTAACAGTCATTTATGTTGTTATTACATATTTAATCATAATTTATGACAGTTTTATTAAAAAGCACATTGTCCTTATGCCTTTGAGTGTGACATGGATTGATTTGATTTTGGGAAACTGTTTTTGTGTTTGTTTCTTATGCATTTTTGTACAAGACAATCTCCCAGCAACCTCTCATTATGTTGTTTGTCCCAAGACTCTCCACTTATTTTCTGCGCCCTTAAAAGTAGACAACAGTAATAGGTCAACTCTGTTTTTTTTCTGGTAAATAAAATAACAGCTTTTTTAAAACAACATTGAGACGTTCAAACTCAATCATAAACATGAGCAGATCTGAAGGACTCGGTGACCTTTTCCAAATCCAAAGTGACCATTAATCATAGCGCCCCCATAGGTGAAAGCGGAGCATTGTTTTTTATTGCTGGAGGACAATGTCAAGACGCATCAAATGAGTAAGCCGTCAATATCAGACCTGCAGAGTCTGACATATCATCGGCCGCATTGGAGCTGACAGCTGGACACGAGCTGATCTATAACTGCACGAACCGTAGGCCTTCATTCACCACTGCCTCCCTCTGCGTCGACATAAACAACCCTACGCCAAAAAACATAGACGGATCCAGAAATATGGAGTAAAGTAAGGTGTTTTATGAAGAAAAACATGTCGCTCCAGAGTTTATCACCATATATAAGCACTATGTAAACAGAAACATACCAAGAAACATAGGTCAACGTGAGAATGTCTTTTTTGAATATAAAAACATAATCTAGTTCATAAACTAATGGCTTTGTTTGTTTCATTCCAAAACAAATACACAAAACCAGGACTCAAATAATATTGTGGAGGACAATGGTGTAGAAGGCAAAAGAAAAAGCCAAAAGCCAAAGAATAAAAGTGAGTCTGAAGATGAGAATAAAAAGTTCCAGTCATTTTCATTTGGGTTTAGGGTGGACCACAAAGAAAGCTTGGTCTCCGCTGGTTTTAAGTTTCGTCTAAAAGTGGCCTTCATTTTCTGGAACCTGGAGCCTTTGAACACTTTAATGCATCGTGTCTCACTCTTATTATATATTTACTATTACTTCCTTCGTGTCAGGACTCAAACCTTGGCTTCAAAGGTGAAAGTTTTATCCCCTGTCTTTGGAAAAAAAACAAAATATTTCCAACATTATGTAAAAAGAAAAAAAAAAACTGTTGCATCCTTAAAAATCAACATTTCTTTTGGAACCTAAAGTCTGTTGAAGTGAAACTAAATCAATTAATACTGATTCTTATCTATGATGTTTTTATTATTTTAAGTTCAATTGACGATAGTTTTGAAGCTTCATTTCGTCCACTTTTATCCAAACTGTCCAATTAACCAATTAGCTCAGTTTTTCTTTGCTGAGTGCAAGTGGTTTTCTCTAGATTTTCTCCTGAAGAAAGACTGATTGGGTTCTATTTTCATGGAGCTTGTCTAGTCCCGGTTTTAAAGGCGTATTTCTGATTCATCTTTGCCGTCCTCTGCTCTCTGTCTCGTCTCAGGCGGCGATGACCAAAAGGACTTTGACATCCAGAGGAACACAGGGACCATCTCCATCGCCCGGAGACTGGACGCAGCTCGACGATCCAACTACAACCTGACTGTGAGGGTCTCCGACGGCCATGACAGCGCCACGACACAGGTCAGACCCAGACTTTAGCTGTTCCATTTTGTTCAAACCTATCCTGGATAATTTTGCACAATGCGCCTTTGAAGAAAAATCCATTAAATACTATTTCTATTTCAAAACACAATTAAAACATAGCGATTAATACCATTCACAGGGTTCCCACAGGTGCTTGAAATCCTTGAAAATGCTTGGAATTCTAATCTAGTGTTTTTAAGATTGTAAAAGTCCTTGAATTTTGGATAAAGTGCTTGAAATTGTGATGGTGTTGCTTTAATCATTTACAATCTCAGTTGCTCAAAGCTCAAAGATTTCAGTCTTCCGTAAAAAGAGACCAAACTTAAAGGGACACTTCATCCAATAAATTGACATCTTTTTGATCTCACAAGTTTCATTTTCTTAGTATTTAGCAATTTAAACAAGGTCTTTTTTATGCCACAATGGATTTAAATAAGAAAAACTACGTTCAGTAAATGAATGTCAACATGGTGCTTGAAAAACACGAAAACACACCTTGAAAGTGCTTGAAAAGTGCTGGAATTTGAACTGAGAAAAGGTGTAAGAACCCTGCATTCAATGCCATGTAAAGCTGTGAGTCATTCAAAAAGTAAAAAGAACGATTCGTGATCAAAGAACAGTTTGCATGACGCACTTTTTCTCTGAACCGCAGCTTTGAAGCGCACTCCTCTTTATCTTCCTCCTGTACGTTATTGGAAATCTATGGATAGGTTTGAGATGTGAAGTCGTGCGGCGAGTGAAGCTCTTCCCTCCATATTTAATGTCTCTCACGCTGCGTTTTCTCTAACCCTCTGCGTTCTGTCTTCACGCCGCAGGCCTACATCCGAGTGCTGGACATGAACGAGCACCGGCCCGTCTTCCTGAAGCCGCTGTACGAGGTGAGACTCGGTAAACACAGGCTTGAACTGAAGACGACACCAATCTAGAGACAGTATTACATGCATTAGTCATGGAAAGAGATACAAGATTTGACAAACAAGACCAGTCTCATAATAATTCTCAGGTAAAAGGTGAGTATTTTGATAGCAACAGAATATATATAGAGCAAATGTGTCAGAAAATACACTTTTGAGAGGAAGAAATACACAATGGAGCCTTTTCCTAAGGCTTGTTGTGAGTGAGAGACAGGCCTTTAGATGAATAAGGAGCAAGTGAAGGTGGTTGAATGGATCCAAAGTATTCGGCTCTGTTTGTATTATTATTAGTTATTATTATTAGACGGATCCTAAATCATTTATGGCCACCATTGATTGTCAAAGTTGTCCATTGCACATTGTACATAGTGGATACAGCCTCAATGTGGGATCAAATGTAAGATTATGCTGAGATCTAATAAAGATGATCTGTTATTTTTTAGCAGTTTATATGATTTTTATAGAGAACAAACATCTATGATATAAACATATTAAAAACAGTACAAAGTCAGACCATTTTGGAAGTTATTGTCAACTTTTAACGCTTTTCTTTTTACATTATGAGATATTTTTTTGACAGCTTTTTTTTTAGTTTGTTTTTCTTTACTGCTTATTATCAGTTGCCACTTTTGGAACTGGCCAAATAGGAAATGAGGCGTCCCTTTTTCCCCTAGGATTTGGGTTTATGTTTGGTAAATGGTTTATGTAATACTCCAAAATAACCTGCCCAACCTTAGCCATGATTAGAGGCTTAAAGACACACCATTTATGAAATAAACACCCAGAGTTATTGTAATAGAAGCTATCATAAATTCAGAACTAACAGAGGCCTCTTACGAACACTCTTCTGAAAGACTGAGGATTATCTTTGTTATTTTAAAGTTGTCCAAGGTCTTTATTGAAATCTTCCGAGACGTACTGGAACAAAATGTGGGTCACAGTCATTTTGTTGTCATTTCGTTACGACCGAGATATCAGAGCCATTGTTGTTTATAATCATAGTAATAACTGGCCTCTGCCCCTGTCTTCAGTTACTGCCAAAGCCAAAGCATTTCTATTTTTCTGAGCACTATTTCACAAACTAGAAGTAGAGATGTCGACCTTGACGCTTACACTTTAAACTCTGCTAAAGTAAAGTTTGTGAATGTTCCCTAACTAATCTAACTAATGTTTTTTCTAATGCTACTTTTTTAATATTATATCTGATGAACAAAGACTTTAATTAGGTTTGAATCCATCCTGAGTGTTTACATTTCCGTGAACCGTCTGTGGACAAGGACTTAATGGAAAAACTGTTTAGAGGAAAGGCCATCAGAGACACAATACTTTAGCTTGATGCCTTTCATGCAAACATTTCAAACATTGACAAGCATTTTATTTCTTCTTTGTCCAATTCTTTGTGTGAGAAACAGCAATGACAATAACAATGGCTCGACTGTTTTTCAGTGTTTGCTCAGCTCCACAAGGACTTGTCACTTTGATCGGTGTCGCTACACAATTTGAATTTTGATTTTGTCTGGTGTTTAACGCCAGGTTTTCATTGCTTTGGACACGAACTCTTTTCCAAAGCAGCTACACAGTCAGAAGTGGTTATCAAATATTGTTTTAGTACAAAGCTCTTTTGATGCAAACCGCGTAGTGTTAAAACTCAAGAACTGTCACGACTAATATAAAGACTTTAATTTAGTTTTAGTTTTTCAGCATAATCACCTAAGGTTTATTGCAACAGGAATCATCTGAAAAAATTAGGCCTTAAGACGTGATCTAGTCTTTATAATTAAGGATTTTAATAGATGAGAATGATCAGTCCACAGCAGGATTTTGTCCAATCACAGCTCACTTCAGGTAAAAAGGAGCGCTCCCATTGGTCGACACTGACGTCAACAACGAAGGAACAAGGAAATAAACCAAGGAAATGGGTTATTCTGTTGGAAATGCGTCTTATTTTACAGAGAAACAGCTCAAAAAAGATAAAAATAGAGAAACAGCAGCAAATTAAACATGGATAAATGTTTAACAAGACGGAGATGATTCCAGGATCACTACAGTCTACAACGGTAAACTCTAAAGATAAAAGTTTCAGGTCAGTTCTAAACTTTGATTTAATGTAACGTATTAGTATTTTGTGGAAAATTGGTCTGGTTTTACTTTTTTTCAATAAGAGAAGCAGGAAATGTTACTTGGCTGCTGTTGGAGGAGAGTGGAGTCTGAGACGGGGACAAAAAAACAAAATTAGGTACTTCAGGTTTAATATTTACATGGTTGATAAAACACTGCCTAACTATATCCGGTCTATTGTTTATAGCCTGTGTTTTCTCCTTTTTATTTAGCCATATCTTATTCAAATAGTTTAACTTGTCCTTGTGGTGTGTTTGTCTGAAGGTCCGAGTCCCCGAGGACACAGCTCCGTGGAAAGACATCCTTCAGATCAGCGCCGAAGACGCCGACAACAACAGTAACCTGCTGTACTCCATCCACAGCAGCCTCCATCCCGACAGCACCGGGCTTTTCCACCTCGACCCAAAGAGCGGAGTCCTGGTCATGACCGAGGAGCTGGACTACGAGAAGATCTCCGCTCACACACTCATCATCATGGTATCAATAACACTCAGGTCTCTGTTTGTAGACCAAGGCTGTGTCTGAATCCACTTCCTAGTTCCTAACCCCTCAATCACTACATACTCCTGCACTTTATAGAAGAACTTAATTAATGAACTGTTTGGGACACTACAGCGGGCTTTCTGTCGCCGATAGACACAAAACTCTGGCATACATGTACAAAAAAGGCAGCTGATATTGCCTTTTGTAATAGACTCTGGCACGACTTGAGTGAAATATCAACAATAACGTGCCTACATGTTTTATTCAACAGGCCTTGTCCTTTTAATGACCAAAACTGACTGGATTAATGCAACTCTTTTATTCCTCAAGAGGGAAGCTCTCATATCTGCGTCTGTGTGAGCTCAGGTTCAGATAAATACATTTCCACAAAGCTGGCGCCTCTAACTCATTTTATCCAAACCTGTTGTGTTTGCACTGCTCTCCGACGTCAATTTGCAAAGCATTATGGTCTGTTTTGACTCTAGTGACCATCGCTGCTCACTGCTTTTACTTTGAAACTTTGAATGCACTAAATTTCAGTCACAAAACGGCGTAATCACTATATAGTGCACTGATTAATGTGCTGATTCGGAGTTCTTCTTTAGAGCAAATGTATTATTAAGCATTTTCTGTTTTTCCTGTAGGTGCGGGACCAGGAAATCCCTATTAAGAGGAACTTTGTGAAGGTGGTGGTCCACGTGGAGGACTGTAACGACCACTCTCCGGTTTTCCTGAGCCCTCGATACGAAGCCGCTGTGTCCAACCTGTCTCCCGCCGGCACCGAGGTCCTCCGGGTGAAAGCCCTGGACAAGGACACAGGCAGCAACGCAGACCTCAGCTACTCTCTCCACTCCGGTGAGGGCTATTTTTATCCCTACACATATTCACACCTGGGAGTGCCATGATTTAATAACACTGACATATGTGACCGTCGCTGCTGCTGATTTAATAACTGTGGCCACAGGGAGATGCTCATGTGACCGCAGCTTCAGCGTGTCAGCCATTTATTTTGTTCCGCAGTATTTCAGCTCAAGCAGTGTGTTCATGGGAGTTTTATTACACCTAAAACACACAAGTCAGACACAAAAAAACCATGGCTCCTTATCTTATAGCCCACAACATAACATTTTAGTTCATATTGGCCAGTGTTGACAGGTTTTTCTCCTGAATCAAGGCCGTTTATTTTGCCTCATCCTCTCAGCGCTTTGGGTTTCAAGATGTCGAGGGAACTGTTAATCTAAATGTTATGACCGTTCATATACAACTGTGCATTTCTTCACTGAACTGGCCCATTTCTCCAGATTTAGAAAGATAATGAGCTACTACAGATAATACACTATATACAACAAAAAATCCTACGATATCACTCAAAGGTTCACTGTTTAGAGTCTTATGGTGTTGTAGAACTGCTCTGTAAATGTCTTGGCCTAAAAGTCCTGGTCCATAACTCATTTTTACTCAGTCTTGTCTTGTCCGAGCCTAACCGAGAGCAGAAATGTCATATAAACTGCAAAGATTTTATATTCAATTAAAATCTAAATCTGTCTCCTCCAATCTCTAATCCTCGTGGAGTTTTTGGTTGGATTTTTTAGCTGTTCACTGGTTTCTTTTACAGTATATCGTACACTGGTCCTTGGTGTTGAGTTTAAAGTCTTGTCATGGTCTCGGAAATGACTCTGTCAGGGTCACTGTGGTCTTGACTACAACACTAGATGCTTTTATGAAATAACGTTATTGCTTCTACCACTCGTGAGACCACTGTGTTCTCATCTCACCATCAATACTGCGTCTACCACCTTTTCTTTTTTCTTAGAGGCCTGAGCAATGACAGGCTTCATGGAGATTAGCCTAGTATTGTTAATCTGATTAAATCTGTTACAGCAATGGCAGATTGTAGTAGTCCTTCAGTATTTTCTATGATTGGACCACTTTTCCCAACAGACAGCTGTTGTCAATCAGCTATTTTCAAACTGTCTACATACATAACATCCCTAGACTAATTTAGCTTTGAAATGATTGAGATCGTACGAATTAAAAACAATTTTCTTGACTTAAATAGAAAGTAGCAGATAATTTAGATATCTGGTCATGCAGTTATTTAATTCTGGTAATAGAGTGCTGTTGGTTTTCTTTTTCTGGATTACTGAAGCAAGCTCAGAATGTTTCTATCATTCTAATAACATATGTATTTAGCTGAACCCATTGGTAGTTTTCCCACACGTTTTAATCTTAAAGGTTACGGTTTGGACAGAGTAACTTGTAAAGATGGATGTTCTTTGGTGGAAATGCACTGAGCAAGCAGAATGTTTTTTCCGCTGCAGTGGCTGGGGTCGTGGCGGTGCAGTTTCCACACGGTTTCCCCACAGCTTTGATCATACGTGATCAGCACCAGCTCCGCTCCACCTCTGACGACCACAGGAGAATGTACGATAAGGCTCGGACTCTCCTCGAGGGTCTCCAAAGGTCAAGATGAACTCGTGTAATGCCGCGTGTGGGGAAGTAAAGAGAATAGACCAACAGCCGGACAAAGGACGGACAAAAGGCAAAAAGATTAATAATGAAACTCACGAAAACATCAGTGGAATTTGGAGATATGCTCCTATAAAATGAGGGCCTAACTTTTTTATTGCCACAAGCTTTTTCACACATTTCACTTTATTTGTTCATTTTTACCCTGTGGTGTCAAATTAATTAAGGGCAATCCTCAAAAACCTTGACTATAGTTTTATACAGTCGCATAAAGCGCAGGTTAAAATCATAATAATGAACTTGAATGTTATTGAGGTTTATGCGAATAATGAATGAGTGCTTGGTGTGAATGTGTACAGTACTGTGCAAAAGTTTTAGACAAGTGTTAAGATCTGCCACGAAGTAAGAATGCTGTCAATCAAACATTCATATACAATTTAAATGTTCTTTTTTAATCAATTTACAAAAGGGTAAAGTGAGTAAAAAGAGAGAAAACCTTTAATTTTTAGAGTGATCCCAGAACAAAGAGTCCTGACGTGATGGAGTAACAACATGGAGTCTGGCCTGGTCCTGTCTGGGATTACATGGTCTGGTTTAGTCCAGTCTGGTCTGGTTTTGTCTGGGATTACATGGTCTGGTTTAGTCCAGTCTGGTCTGGTTTTGTCTGGGATTACATGGTCTGGTTTAGTCCAGTCTGGTCTGGTTTTGTCTGGGATTACATGGTCTGGTTTAGTCCAGTCTGGTCTGGTTTTATCTGGGATTACATGGTCTGGTTTAGTCCAGTTTGGTCTGGTTTTGTCTGGTTTTGTCTGAGATTACATGGTCTGGTTTAGTCCAGTTTGGTCTGGTTTTGTCTGGGATTCTCCAAATGTTTGAACAGTACCTGCGCAGATCAAATATTGATTTGGATTAAAATTGTCCTCTATTTTTTCACTTTGCATTTTATAAACTAAAAAAAACCCAATACTTTATAGTTTACTTTCCTTTTTACTGCCACACCTGCATAAAACCTGTGTACAGTACTGTATATGGAAAAAGTATATCTCTATCAAGCTTAACCCATTTTTATCTTTTCTTTTTTTTGCAGGAAACACTGACAACATCTTCTCCATTGATCCGGAGTTGGGCTCTATCAGCGTCTCCAAACCTCTGGACCTGCAGCCCCAGGACCGTTTCCATCTGACCGTGAAGGCCACCGACCAGGGCTTCCCTCAGCGCAGTGACCTCTGCTCCGTCCACGTTAACATCCGTGTCTCCGAAAACACTCCTCCTGTCTTCCCTTCAGACGACTACTTGGCAGAGATCAGTGAATTTAGCGTTATCGGAACAGCGGTCATTACAGTATCAGCCGCGAGCCCCACTGCGGTTCACTACGGCATCGAAAGTGGAAACGCAAACGGGACTTTTCACATCAACCCTTACACTGGAGTCATTTCAACACAAAAGCATCTGGATTTCGAAAGCTGCTCGTCCTATAAACTCAAAGTTACAGCTTCTACTACGTCTGGAGCTACATCCAAAAGTATAGTTTACATTTATGTTATTGATGAAAATGACAATGCTCCAGTTTTTCTCAAAAAGGAGTATTTTGGGAAAATTAGCGAGGCGGCTAATGTAAATAGCATGGTAATGGGAGAAAACAACACTCCTTTAGTGATCCAAGCTTCAGATGCAGATAGAGATGCTAATTCTCTTCTGTTTTTTGAAATCCTTGAAGAAGAAGCCTTAAGAGTCTTCAGGGTAGATTCAAGCATGGGTACAATCTCTTTAATTTCAACGGTTGACTTTGAAGACAAGGCCGAGTATGAGTTCACGGTGCAGGTCAAAGACTCGGGGGAGCCATTACTGTACGCAGCCGAGCCTGCCAAAGTCACTATCCGAATCCTAGACTTGAATGACTGCCCACCACAATTCACCACTCCGTTGTACAAGTCATCCATCATGTTTCCAGCTGTCAGAAACGCAGAGGTTGTTCGAGTCACGGCCCTCGATGCAGATTCGGCAGTATCCTACAGCATCGCCGACGGGAATCTCCACAATGCCTTCTCGATTCATCCCGACACTGGAGTGATTTCTGTGAACAACGCGACCGATATCAAGCCATTTTATCAGCTCGTTTTGAGAGCAAGTGATGGTCTGTACAAAGACTCGGCCATCGTGAAGATAACTGTGACAAACATAACAGAAAGTGAACTGAGATTTGAGCAAAAAGTCTATTCGGCGAGTGTTCCAGAAAACCAGAAAACCCCAAAGATATTAGCAGCACTTAAAGCCATCGGATGCTA
Organism: Rhyacichthys aspro; assembly: GCA_036850595.1. NCBI lineage: Eukaryota > Metazoa > Chordata > Actinopteri > Gobiiformes > Rhyacichthyidae > Rhyacichthys > Rhyacichthys aspro. The sequence continues at coordinate 21,926,953 of CM072157.1, read as the reverse complement.
CTTCAACGAGCCTCTTGTGTATTCAGTCGTGAACCCACTGGGCAGATTCACTATTTCCAAAACTTCAGGTGTCTTAGAAAGCGTTGGTGTTCCTTTTGATCGTGAAGAACAAGATGTTTATGACGTTGTTGTGACGGTTGAAGACTTGCGAACACCTCAGAGGACTGCGACAACCTTAGTCAAAGTCTATATAGATGACGTCAATGACAATCCACCTCAGTTTTTGAACTTGCCGTACGCAGTAATGATTTCTGAAGACATTGAACCAGGTGATGTTTTGTATCAAGCCACCGCCGTCGATAAAGATTTGGGAGAAAATGGATTGATTGTGTATTCTCTCGAAGAGGAGCACGATCTTTTTAGGATAGATCCAGACGTCGGCGATGTTTCCCTTCAAAGACCTCTTGACTTCGAAGCATTGAATAAATATATTTTGACAGTTGTAGCTACAGACGAAGGAGAAAAGAGTTTTAAAACAAAATCTCAGCTGACAATACAGATTAGAAACAGGACTAATCCTGTTTTCCAGACGCTACTTTACCCTCTTAAAGTTCCCGAAAATGTCCCTCTGTTTGCCACTATTTTACACGTACAAGCCCGAAATCCAGAAGGTTATCGTCTGATCTATAATCTCCAAGAAGAAAACGCTTCAAAGCACTTTCACATTGATTTCAAAACCGGTGTGTTGACTGTTACAAACCCATTGGACTATGAAAGCCAGGCGCTGCACGTGTTGACGGTTCGAGCGACCGATTCAGTCACAGGAGCATTTTCTGAAGCGACGATTGAAGTCGAAGTCGAGGACGTTAACGACAATGCCCCCGTTTTCTCAAAGCTGTCGTACTCTGTTAACGTTGCAGAGGAACTTCCTATTGGCACTTCTGTTATACAGCTTTCTGCGACGGATAAAGACTCAGGAAGAAACAAAGACCTTACATTTCAACTGGTCAAAACAGAAGGAAACGAGACGGATTTCTTTGAGATCGACAAACAGAGCGGGTTAATAACAACGAAACGAGAGCTTGACTATGAAGACACAAAGCAATTCGATTTAAAAGTCAGAGTTAGCGACAACGGGACGTCTCCTCTCAGCAGTGAAGCTTACGTCCTTGTAAATGTTACAGACGTCAACGACAACCCGCCTGATTTTGTTAGCTCCGAATATGACGCTACTCTCGATGAAATGGCCAAATGTGGACATATTGTCGTCAAAATCCAAGCTTCGGACAAAGACGCTGACGACCTCAATAATCTCAAATACAAAATCTTATCAGGGAATGAAGGCAGATACTTCAACATCAACGAATCATCTGGAATAATCTCGTTTTCGAACGTTTGCAAAAGAAACTTGGACCCGTACTATAACTTAACCGTGGCTGTGTCTGATGGTGTCTTTCAGAAAACAGCACCAGTGAATATCGACATGATAAACAGAAATCGGCACAGTCCGCATTTTAAACAAAACATCTACGAAGCAGAGCTGGCCGAAAATGCAGAAGCGGGAACCCGTGTGATCCGATTAGCCGCCATCGATCCGGACGAGGGACCGTACGGCGCTGTTGATTATACCATTATTAATAAACTGGCTGATGAGAAATTTGCAATCGATAATGACGGACAAATTGTCACAACTCAGCCTTTGGACAGAGAAAACCCATCGCAAAGAGTTATAGCCATCAAAGTCATGGCAAAAGATGGAGGCGGGAGAGTCGCCTTTTGCACAGTTCGGATAATTCTGACGGATGAAAACGACAACGTACCGCAGTTCAAAGCAACAGAATACCAGGTTTCGATTCAGTCTACGGTGAATAAGGGCTCGCCGGTGATTCAGATAATAGCTTACGACGCGGATGACGGTAAAAACGCCGATGTAACTTACACTGTCGATGAAGCCGAAGAGGTAACCGAAGATATCATCGAGATTAACCCATTTACTGGCATCGTTAGCGTCAAAGAGAGTCTGGTCGGGATGGAAAACAAGATATTTAACTTCAAAGTCAAAGCTCGTGATGGCAGCCTTCCCTTTTACAACTCCACTGTCCCAGTTCAAGTCAAAGTAGTCCCTCCGGAGGTGCCGCTTCCCAAATTTTCCGAACCGCTTTATACATTTTCTGCGGCTGAGGACATCCCAGTAGGGACGGAGATCGGGACGGTCAGAGCCGACTCGGACATGCCGGTCATTTACAGCCTCGTGAACGGAAACACGGTCGAAAGCAACAAAGATAAGGTGTTCAGCTTGGACGAAGAAAGCGGGACGTTGGTTTTGCAGAAGACGATAGATCACGAGAAGACAAAGTGGTACCAGATCGACGTGATAGCTCAGGGGAACCATAACGGAACCGATGTGGCGTCGCTGGTGTCGGTCAGTATTCAAGTCCAAGATGTAAACGACAACCAGCCGGTCTTTGATGCCAGTCCGTACAGAGCTTTTCTGGCGGAGAACATGCCTTCAGGAACAACAGTCATCCAGGTAAGAGGCTTTTATTTATCTAGCACAAGATTAAAGTGAAAGCAATGTTTTACTTTTCTGGTTTAAAGGGCCTGCTTCACCATACATCTCTAAAACCAGCTCGTACGGCTCATTATAAATATTGTTTCTTTATTGGACTCTTTAATGTCATGAGGTATCTGTGTGTATCTGCTGTGCTCTTTGATGTTTTAACACAGGAACCATGCCCCAGGAACAGTTCTTACATCTAAGACTGAGAATGTAGCTGAAAGCATAGCGCCAAACGATTAAACAACAAAAGGTGTCAAGAAGAGTTATGTCAGTCGGTTCAGTAGATGAGGGCTGTGTTCAAGAAGCTGCTCACTTTGTTTATAGAGATTTATAGAGGCCTATCCTTTATCTTTACAAGAAATGTACTTTTTAAAATCCTGAGATAGTTTTGATTATTTCTTGCATCTTGTTCCCTTTGAGTTTTTACTTCATCAGATCAGAGGTGTTGTGGTAGCTTTTGTCTTTAGGATTTCTTTATTATTTTTTGGCCATCATTTGTTCAGTTTTAGCTACATACTTTTCTCTTTAACCATAAATTTGTTGTCTGTCTCTGTGTTAGATTTTATTATGACCCACAAACATTTAACATTACCACCAAAATATGTGGCTAGTCGGCTGAAAAAAATGAGAAAATTGTGTATATTTTTGGCTTTTCTTTAACATGCTGCTATTTTAACCAACTATAAAGCCACTAAAGGTCATTTTACTTATTTACTGTCTCTCTGTTGAATTATAGGTGACAGCTAACGACCCCGACACAGACTCCAACGGCGTCGTGACCTACAGCCTCCAGTCTTTACCCGACGACCCGAACGGAGACATCAACAAAGTCTTCACTATCGACGGAGACAGCGGCTGGATCACCACGATTCGAGAAACAGACTGCGAAGCGACCAGAGTTTACCGTTTTAACGTCATCGCCACGGACCACGGAGGCGACCTGAAGCTATCGTCCAGCGTTGTGGTCGAGGTGACGGTGACGGACGAGAACGACAACCCACCGCGGTTTTCTGAGGAGCTGTACCGAGGTTCGCTGGTGGAGAACAGCGTCCCGGGGGAAGTTATAGTCACGATGACGACCGCTGACAACGATGTTTCCATTGAGAACCGCTTGGTCACGTGCTACATAACAGGTGAGAGCACTGAGAAATGTGGTCTTCCGTGAAATATAAACCGAAATGATGTTGAAATAAATCCTGTAAAAGGAAATTAGGTGCTTTTTTTAATCAACCACAGACGAGCAGATTAACAAAACTCAAAATAAGTCTGACTAATATAAATGTTTTAGTCAAATACAGCTCATCAGAAAGGGAAAGTGGGTCTGGAACCACTACAAAATTAAGCCTACCTGGCGAGCCATAACCTTTTATCTAAAATAATTTGATGTTTATCAATGCTTCCTCCTGTTTTCTGATTTCTGGTCGTTTCTTACCCTTAAAATCACAGGTTTGTTCCGCTCTTCAATCCAACTTGAACCAACAGGGACCATCTCTAAAAGTATCTGAATGGCTGGTCAGGGCAGTATTTTGGGATATAAACTACATTTTTATATATAAATACAATTGAGTAACTGCTGCTGATTGTGCAGTCTGTGGCAGTAAATATTTAGCTATTTACCCATTCACTTTGCAAAGTTGAATAGGTCTGGAATCACTTTGTGTCACAGTTTTGTCCGATTTGATATTTGTTTGTTCTGTGTGTGTTGGTATTGTCCATCGGAAATCCCACTCAAATCCAGTAATTACTAATAATCTTGAGCTTCTCCTTTAACCATTTACAAAGTTGAATCCAGGTGCCGACTGTTTTGTTCGGGCAGTGTTTTGTTGCAGTCAAAATGACCTCTACTTCAAATTGTTTCATGGATTTTTCACCTGAGTCATACAAGGTGTACTTTGTGGACGAGGCTTTAATGAGGAAAAATAAAATGTCGGTTAATTTCCCTCAACTGAGCTCTGATATGATCCAGAGGAGCGAGTTGACACGGCAGCGATCGCAGCTGAACGCCCCGCGGCCAATAACAACAACAGAGCCAAACGAATGCAAATCCTTTATTTTGTTTCAGACAGTTAAACCCTGCGAGTTGTGTAACGTTTGTATTATTTATAAAGAGCGCACAGTTAGATCTGGGCCGAGAGTGACCTGTGAACACCAAAAGAAACAACACCAGTGGCAAAAACACTTATTTATTCACAGGGGTTGGAAAACAGTGGCTTTATGAAGAGAAATATTGATTGTAGTTTGCAGCAGACGTTGTTAGACTCTATCTAGAGATTTAAAATGCACCCACATCCTACCACCTGGACTTAACTCGGTGAAAACTTACTTTCTGTCTTTCATTGTATAAATATTAAATATATTAAATATTACTGCATCTATGTTGGACCAGATAACTTAGATGAATGTTTATATGAGCTTAAAACTGCACCTCAATGCTAAAAAAAACTCTTTATTCTGATAAGATTAGACTAGACTTTATTGATCCCATAATGGGGAAATTCACATGTGCAAAAATAGTGTTGGAAAATATATAAAGAGAGCATGCAGTAAAAATATATACACAGACTTTAGAATAAATTTAGAACAAATTTTAAATAAAGAATATCAAAAAATTAAAGACACTTTAAAAGGTGCAACAAGATAAGTTAATATAATATAATCAGATTAAATTGGCTACATCAACACTGTTTTTGTTTTTTTAACTATAGTAAACCATTCTCTGTTGTAATTATTGTTTTAGAAATAATGCCGGTACATAGTAATAAGTTTGGTTAAAATGGTTCTGATTAAAGAAAGTAAACACTAATAATTGTCTATAAAACCCTGTCCTAATACTTACAAGGAACCAAAACTGTTAAAAAGAACAGCAGTGTTGAGCACATACAACATACTTGAGCGACCCTGGGTTAGATTCCGGCTCGGGTTACTGTCTCTATGGATAAAGACAAAAAGACCAAAAACACATCATTAATCTGTGTAACTCTGGTTATGATTGAAACAAGACAAACAGAACAACACAAAATCAGTGGATAATTTAGTTTATTTATTTGATTTGACTTTTCAGTTTATCTGTTAATATAGTTTCACATCTTCTCCATTTTGAGTAGTTGCTCTTATCGTTGCTCACCCACAACTTGAAATTCTGGGTATTATTACATGTCTTTTTACATAACGACTGTATTTTCAGACACAAATAGGGTCTGTTTTGTCTCTTTTTTTCCCCAAAACACCAAAGTAGTTTGGATCTTATGCAAAAATGCAACAGAAACTATGCATTTTCCAGCAGATGTGTTGCAGGGAGTTGGGTTGGCATGTGTGCACAAGTCATTTGCAACTCTGTTCAGCGCCAGTTTTTTTACTAGGTTCAAGGTAAAAGTGACTGTGCCAGAAGAGTAATGGGTTCCTCACACTATGTTTTATGACAGTCAAGTACTAAAGAGCTTTGAATAGAGGGATCCGCCCAATAGCTGTGGGCTGTTTACCTTCAGTGGCACCATTAGTCTTTGCCAACGAACATTAACCACGCCTCAGTTCAACCATGAGCATGACTTTCTCTTGAACCCGGCCCCAGAGACGTTTACACCGTCTCATAAAAGTACAATGATGTAACGGAGACATTAGAAAAGCTCACAGTGAAGAGTTTAAAAGTTAAACTAGTACATTTTGTAGCTTCTGGAGATAAACTATGGCTTGGATTTTTGAATACGTTAAAAAACAAAGCTGTATTGTGGTTCCGGTTGCGTCATCGCCGCCAATTCGAACTCTCTTTTCTTTTCTTTTACCTCTCGGAGATGAAAGATTAGCTCCGACGTCTGTAGCAGCTGCGTCCACACGTGTCACCTGTCAAAAAAAACACTGACGCAATTCGCAGCAATCTCCACTTTAATATCCATATCCACAGCCAGCGACAACACTCAGAAAAGACGTTAAAACTCGGACGAATTTCATCAAAAAACAACTTCGAGGACCGAACAACAAAACGCTAAGTACCCAGGCGACTCCTCGTAATGATTAAATATTTCCTCCTCGGCCGAAAGCTGCAGAAAATCCACACGGCAAACAGAAACGATTGAATTATTCATCACAAGCAGAACGGCCTCGTGCTCAATATCAAAGCTGGAGTAAGTTGGAAAAGCAAGGATTTAAAAAAGCACACACGCAGAAGGTAATGAGGCTCGTAGAGAGAGTCGTGTGTGATTTAGGTTTCAATATAAACAGAAAACCAACAAGAAGTTAGATTTGCATTTGGTTATATTGGATTTCAAATGAAAGTCTTCAGCCTCCGTCTTTATGTGATCATTTCTAAACGATGGGATTGATCAGGATTTATATTTATGCACAGCTCAAACATTTAAGGTGTTTAAATAGAGATTAAAGTGTTTATATAACACAAATAATAAGGCCAGTCCTACTGAGTTCAATGTGTTCCCAAAAAGCAGTGAACTCAAGCTTTTTCTGTTCCAACTTGATAATTGTAGGTAATAAAATGATGAAAAGAAGCAGTGCTATTGTAATTAAGGGTAATTATTAGGGAAGTTCCATAAAATTACCAACATTTATGCCAGATTATAACATGTGAGGACCATTATAAAACCATAAGGCACAGAATGGAACAAGCACTTTTTATATAAAGCTAAAACCACAGTAATTATATGTTATTGAATGGACAGTTGGTGAGCTGTTGAGTTCACTTTAATTTGTTTGTAGTTTATTTCATGAACTCACAGAAACTCAGTGAAATATCAAAAGTGACCCAAAGGATATTACTGTGTATGATTATGACTCGAAACATGTGTTGGCTGTTTTTTAGGTAAAAATGGGGATTTATGATGTCAAAGTTTAACTGTTTTTGGGGGTTTTTTGTCAATACTGAGACATTAGTACATTATATAGGTCCATAGGCTACATTGTCAAATCCAAAAAAGAGATTAGAAATAGTCCAGGATTACACTCATAGTTATTCATTCATCTTCTTCCGTTTATTCCCATTAGAGGTCATGTGACTGGAGCCTTTCCCAGCCGCTTCGGGCCTGAGGCGGGATCCACCCTGGACAATGACCAGTTAATCATGGGCTGACACACAGTTGTTATAGTTATGATAAATATAAATTATAGTCTGGTTGAACACTCTTTTCCAACATCCAAAGTTATATAATTTAATTTACGTGCTCAAACGCCAACTCAAATTTTCAGTTTTGCAAATTCAGGATGTGACATAAGATCATAAGTAATGTCTTGTTGGTGTCAAGCCATGTTCACAAAGTCAAAGTTCTCTATATTTTACAATGGGTTTAGGTTAAAAGTTTTAAAAACGGTCCAGGATTAAATAAAGTTAACTGGCTTAATACTCTTTTCTGATTGGACGACGAGTGCGCAACAAAACCATATATTCAATGTCGCATGTAACCATAGCAACTGTAAATAGTGCAGCTATAATCTGACAAACAACAATTATTCATTATCTGAGCAACAATATGAAAAATGGAAAATTTACCGGCGGTAATCAACTCAAAAGTGGGCTCTACATGAGTTTATTTTGCACTCTGCTTCTTTCTGGTGCAGTTTGAACACTTTCTTGTAAAATAACCCTTCATTAATCATCAGTTTCTGCTTTAATTTACTTCAATGACAGAAAACATGACTGAGTGTGTCCCTCCACAGACGGAGACCCTCTGGGCCAGTTCGCCATTGTCCAAGTGGACGAGGGCGAGTGGGGTTTGATCGTTAAAGAGCCTCTGGACCGAGAAACCAGAGACCGATACAGGCTCAAAGTGATCGCCACCGACGGGAAGTTCGAAGCCCCGGTCTCTGTGGACGTCCACGTGTTGGACATAAACGACAACAGCCCTCACTGCGAACAGGTACCGACTCTGTTCACGTTTGTGTGCTTTAACTTATTGCAGTGATGGCTTTTCATACTTAAGTCACACTTTAACACAGCACAGTCTTTTATTAAACCCCAGTCGTGAATAAAACTCGTTTTCTCATTGCTTTATGGAGTCATTTCCAGTCTGCTGCTTGTTAGTTTCTCCCAAGTGTATTTGTACAGCATCCAGAAGTTATCTTTTTAATTTCTCAATCAGCCCAATTAAGTTTAATATTAACAATATCAGGACCTACACGTCTTTAGGGCCTTATAAAAACTAATAAAGAAGCTGATGAGGTAAACACTAAATACGAGGAATATAACTGTCTATGCCATTATTCTTAAGGATGGTAATAAAACATGAAAAATGCATGTTATTTTATACCTAATCTTTGGTGTGAGTGAAAAAACGTCATTCATGAATGCAGCCTCAGCTACAAACCTGTTTTACTGTAGCTACCGGAAAGCAAGCAGTAAAAGGTGATATAATTCAGTTTTATTGGATTATAGACCAAGATCACCAGATATCTATAACTAAAGTGAAGACATGTTGAGAAAATTATAGGTGACACACACATCTAGAGCACAATAAACACACAGACTTTATGATATCATCAAATGTTAATCATGTTTTAGCGTTTTGATGTTTACCACAGCGCTTCTATATTTTCCAGCTTTACATTCCTCTGTTTCTAATTTCATCCTTCATAAAGTTTGTCCTGCACAAATCTCCACTGATTATAGCCTCCCTTCTTTTCTACTCTGTACAATCAACATTTGTTTTAGGATTGAACTCGTCGATTTTATCACAACTTTATGGCTATTTTTGATATGTATTTGTGTATAGCACAGATTTAAATCACATTTTCTATTAAATTATAAGGTTGCAAAGTATAACTCACTAGTCAGCTCTCACAGACCGCTATTAGAGAGCAAATATTTGAAAAATAAATATATATTCCAACGCAGAAAAACACCTTTCTCACCTTTTTCTTGCAGCTTTTAAAAATGTGCCTTAAATGTATATACGTAAGCTCTATTTTTAACCAATTCACAGTCTTGTTTATAACTTAACCTTTTAAATTATTGCATTTATAAAGGCCTGGTGGATCTGTCATAATTAAATCCCCACATAATATTCGTGAACATTTCAAATACGTATATTTTATCACATTTATATATTGTACCACATACTTTTGAGACGATACAACTGCACATTTCTCTGGTTCTTGATGGTTTCTGATCTTCATTGTCACAAAATACAGAAATTAAACCTCTTTGTCTTCACAAATCTGGCCTTTATAATTACTTACATCATGATAGCCCATTTCAGTGAGTTTAATATTCACTTTATTAGCCTTTAGTTGTTGTTCAGGACTGATTTTAATGGTATTTTCTGATTGACAGTTGTTGTCGTAAACATATCATCTTCCCTTTCCCTTTTTTTTCTTTTTTTGCTGATTGAGTTGGAAAATGGACATTATAATGGACAGTGTATTACTCTGTGTCCTGTATTTACTGCTGAGCGTCTATGTGCCATGTAAATGTCTCTCTGATTATTATTATTATCGTCACAGCTGTTGTTCATATGTCGCATGTACTATTCCTTCTGTCCCTCCGTCCTCTATTTTCTCCCTCTTTGTTTCCTTCCTACATAAGGTTTGCCTTTTTAAATATTGATGGGTAAAAACATGGTGTGAAGAAAAGAGTTTTATATTTTATATTTTTTATTTAAACACCAAAAATGGTCTTCCTTTCTTATTTGATCACTTTATTTACATTTTTGAGGCTTCATTGTAGGTCTGTGTAATATTTAAACCTCTTTTCTTCCTTCCTTCTTTGATCTCTTTTGTCTTTTACTACTTCTACTTTCTACCTTTTCATCCGGGGATTGTCCCAATTCCACTTTTATGAGCGCTTACAACTAAATAACTCACTAATCTACAGCACTGAATGTACTAAATAATGACAAACCAAATCGATTTTGGAGCTACATTGTTTTGTTTTTTTGAAGAAGCCATTTTATCTTGAAATAGATCATTATTTGTGGTTTGCTATATATAGAAACAGACTGTCCCTTCTTACTCTCCATCTTCTCTTCATTTCTGATTTCATTCTTTGTTCCGTGGCTGAAGTCTCACAAGATTTGTACGTTTCATAAACTCACTTAAATCCATTTTTTTCTGCTTAGAGCGACGCAGTTTCTCTCGACCCGCTGCGTGTTTGATATTTGGACCAATAGTGTCACAGAACTGGATGGATTACCTGTTCCTGTTGATATTAAATGGACTTTCATGTATTTATTTGTATATACAATGGACTATATGTGAATTTACTGTGTTATTTTCTTGGCAACATGAGTGGGTCCTGTTGAGTTTTTGTCCTGATGGAGGGTCTAAGAACAGGAAGGTGTTGTTATTTATAGTAATGGAAGGCCCTTTGAGGTAACTATTGAGGAGATATTGGGTAAAAGAGCTCAAATTACAAGTCATCCTTTCACTATTGTGTTTTTAAAGAAGCCTCTTTGAAGTGGTGTATAATTTGTATGTGTCATTCAAGGTACATGTTTGAATGATTATTATCGAGACCCCATTACACAGAAACCCTGATGCACCGTCCTTTTCTTCCTCCCATCTGTCTGTCTGTCATTAATAATCAGTTCCTGTGCCTGTTGCAGCTGTTGTCGGTGTCTAATGATCGGTCATTATCCGCGTTACAGCTGCTGTACACCGAGGCCGTGATGGAGAACTCTCCCTCCAACCAGTTTGTCCTGAAGGTGTCCGCCTCCGACCCGGACCTGGGAGCCAACGGGCAGGTCTCCTACACCCTCCACGGCCCGGACGCGGACAAGTTCCACCTCAACCACAGGACAGGTACCGCCGCCGCCGCCATGTTTGTTTTCAGGCTCAAACACAAGCACTAAACCCTCCTCTAAGTTTTATCTGGAGATGGAATCAGCTCTCAGTAATTATGGGGTTTCCAGATATTTTAGAGACACTTATCATCCGTCACACTTAAACCGATGTCTTGCTCTTCATTTTGAGACATACATTAACTTTGTTTTCACAGCGAGAAATGGTTTAACGTGATCCTCTCGAGCGATTAACAAAATACAGCACCATTTCCTTTTACACAGAAGTAACTAAATAAATCTACGTAAAAATGTATGTCTATATTGGGATTATCAGGACAAACAGTGACTTTAGATCAGTTTTTATTTGGCCATGTTTTCTTTGGTTTGTTTCCAGAGACAGTTTTTATCTTGTACAGTATTGTAAACATGAAACGGACAGAGAGGATGTTATTTGATTTATTTGCTGTACTTAATAAAGCAGATCTTTTACACGTCACCAGCTCCAGGTTAAACAGATGTGCAGCTTTGAGAAAAAGTTTGATCGTCCTGTATTTTTATTGGCTGTTTTGTCAGACGCAATATTAAAATTTTGTCTGATGAAGCAGTAAGAAAGTAGGTAAGATTCAACATCATAAGATTAGGTTCTCGTTCTTATAGATTACATTAGAATATATTTAACACGTGTAGCAAAAGGCCTCTACAACTGAATACACGTGTCTGTCTGGGTCAAAACATCAGAAAATGAGTGAATAGACATTTCACTCAATACATGTCATTAAATATTTTACCTATACCTTTTCAGAAGGAGCTAACATCAATCACATTTAAGTTAAAAGACCTCTTTGTGTAATTTTTCAAGGACTGAGTCTGTCTTCTGTGAAACCATTCATCTAAATAACTGGCTCAAGAGTGAGAGTTCTTCTTGAAGTTGATCCTAATGAGGCTTTGAGATTCGATGTAACTAAGTATTCAATCCCTAGAATTATATTTTGCTAATGCTAGCGGATTATAAGTAAAAATACAAAATTACAATCAAGGAAGTCGAATATTTAGTTTTCCAAATCTATCCATGTACTCTATAAAAGACAAGAAAAAAGATGGGATTAATAAGTGACCAAACAGAGAAATAGAAATGCTAGATCTGCAATGCCATTGTTTGTTAAATTTGACTTTGAGCATGGACCATTTTAGTGAAAAGGAATGAAAAGGAAAGCTGTATTTTGTGCTAAAGTGGCACAATGTTATAGAAAATCAGAAATAAAGTAAACAAAACAATACTTTAAAATATTCCTATGTTTTAATTTTATATTTTGTGAGATAACCCTGAACATTTTGGGATATTATAGCTTATCTTGCCATTAACAAACGTCACTCTCCTTTACTTCTTTGATACGACTACATTGGTGAAGTTTTCCAAAGAGTTATCGTCAATTCTGAATAGATTTGACATATTTAAAGAGACTTCTGTGAGCTTTGAGGATCAGTTATGAATCCGTTGTTGCAGGAGAGCTGTTCACTCTGGCCGTCCTGGACCGAGAGAAGGAGGTGGAGTACAACATGGCGGCCAAAGCCACGGACGGCGGCGGTCGCTCGTGTCAGGCCGATATCCTGCTGAGGGTCCAGGACATGAACGACAACCCGCCCCAGTTCACCTCCAGCCACTACGAGGTCACGGTGTTCGACAACACCACGGTCCGGACCCCCGTCGCCGTGTTGTTCGCCAAGGACCCCGACACTGGTGAGTTCACGGCTGTCCAGAACATCAGGAATACTGGCTCTGAAAAAGTTACACACGTGGATGTAGACTTAATTAGATTTTACTCAGGTTTTATTATCCGTAAAGTGGGATCAGGGCAGTCCTAGTTTCAACTATAAACCTATTATTACTTATAAATCACACATGTCAAATGTTTTTTTGGGACCTCCAGTACACATTAATCTGAGACAAAAGGCACTCAACTCTTGATCTGTGGTTTTATCTGGATTTGAACAGGTTTTAGTTTGATTTGAACAGGTTTTAGTTTGATTTCAACAGGTTTTATTTGGATTTCAATAGGTTTTAGTTTGATTTGAACAGGTTTTAGTTTGATTTCAACAGGTTATAGTTTGATATTAACATGTTTTAGTTTGATTTGAACAGGTTTTAGTTTGATTTGAACAGGTTTTAGTTTGATTTGAACAGGTTTTAGTTTGATTTCAACAGGTTATAGTTTGATATTAACATGTTTTAGTTTGATTTGAACAGGTTTTAGTTTGATTTGAACAGGTTTTAGTTTGATTTCAACAGGTTTTAGTTTGATTTCAACAGGTTTTAGTTTGATTTCAACAGGTTTTAGTTGGATTTCAACAGGTTTTATATGGATTTCAACAGATTTTAGTTTGATTTGAACAGGTTTTATTTGGATTTGAGCAGGTTTTAGTTTGATTTGAACAGGTTATAGTTTGATTTCAACAGGTTTTAGTTTGATTTCAACAGGTTTTATTTGGATTTGAGCAGGTTTTAGTTTGATTTGAACAGGTTTTATTTGGATTTGAACAGGTTTTATTTGGATTTGAGCAGGTTTTAGTTTGATTTGAACAGGTTTTATTTGGATATCAACAGGTTATAGTTTTATTTGAACAGGTTTTAGTTTGAACTGATGTAAAACTCTGTAAAAATTCTGCTCCTGAAAAGCGTCTTATTCACTCTTACAGACACCACTGTTACAGATACAGAAACAGCCCTCTGCCATTCAATTAAAATTATGCATTTGTCCTCTTCCATTTCCTGGATTTAACGTCTAAAACAGCAATTACCAAAAGCCAAAAGGGTCTCATTACATCCCCTGGTGTATCTAACTGGCTAAACGTGCTGCATTACATATAAAAACATTATAAATGGCACCTTTAAATGAAACAATGAAGCAGCTTGCATTATCGGGGAGAATCCCAAAAGATAAAATAAGTCTCCCTCTCAGACATAACACCAGTTGTAATGCTTCTATAAACTGATTTTATGTACATTTCATTGGATTTACAAAAGGATCATTGATTTATTTTCTATCCTTTATCCTTTATAGGTCAAGTTCAGACTCAGTTCAGGTCATTTATTATCTTTAACTCAAGTTATTAGTCCCTTTGTGCTTTTAACTTGAGTTATTTTATTTTATGTTGTTTTTATTTTTTGTTTTATGTCCTCTACAGTTTTATTGCATTGTGTTTGTTTTGTACTGTGTTTTTTTCTGTTTTATCGCTTTAATTTATTCTATTTCTTGTGTACAACACTTTTGCCAACTGCACAGTATTAAATGTGCCTTATAAATAAACTTGGTGTAGTATGGTAAGCTATCCCAGCTGTTTGGCCTTGAGGAAGGATAAACACTGGACAATTAACATTTAACCACTGTGCAAATTTACAAAAGGCATATTTTTTTCATTGTGCAGACTGGGGCTTATTGGGAACTAAGAAAAGGTCAAGTTTGACAGTAAAGTACAGTAGATATTAAGAAGTAGAGCATTGTTTAATACTTAGAGGCAGACGGTGATTAATTAAGTCTCATTCAATCACTTTGGACAATTTCAGTTTTCCAAATTTACCAACACATGCATGTCTTTGGCAACAGGATAAAAGCTAGATTCAGAGAAAACCCATCTTAACTTGAGAGGACACGCCGACACTACAAGTCTGCAATTAAAGTAGCGTTTTTGACGTCGGAAAAACTCCAAACGATAGACCTCAGACGTTAATAGGTTTAATTTCTGCAGAGTTTCTCTTGTGTTGTTTATAAAAAATGTTAATGTGCAGCAGACTCCCACAGTACAATCGTTTAACTGAGATTAACTCAGGTCTGAACAGGTCGCTGAACTCATTAATGCCATTAAACCCAGTGCAGACTTGCTCATGTGCTCACAGGCAATAACAAACTAAACCATTCCCAACAGTACAGCTTTCACAAATACCAGCTTTTTCACTTTAGGCACTGTTAGTGTTACTTTCCTCCCACTCATAGAAGCTCAAGACTCCCTCTAGTGGTAGTCAGAGGCTGTAAACCACTCTTATAAATGTGGTCAGAGCCATAATTGCAGCTCTGAAGGGTGCTTTTGCTCTGTTCTGATCATAGTTTTGACAATAAACACACCCTCTGGTAACGAGATGTGGCTTTGATAACAGTCGTAAATTCTTGTCTAATTTGTTCCGTCTTGATCTGTGAGAAATGTAGGTGTGTCAAAGCAGCACACTGAACTCACCAAATGATGATCTTTCACTTTTTAAATCAAAAGAAAGTTGGTTTAGTTAGACCTCTGTGTCTTTAAAGCTCTACAAAGGTCAAAGCTGCATTCAGGTGCCCCATTTTCTTTCATAATAATTGTAATTTCTCCAGCTTCTGAGACACTAAGAGCTGAACCAGGATTTTTTTAATGAATAATGCCAATGCTTTTTGCAGTCTTAAAGTCCATAGACTACATAAAACCAAAAGTGTTGACAATAACAACAGAACAGTGCAGCAAACTTTATATTTTGCTGTATGTGAACACTAAAATAAAAAGGCTGAGAGTAGCTTTCTCCAGGACCTTCAAAAAGTGTTTTTGCAAACCCTACAAACAATATTATGTAATGTATGGGCAAAAACAAAGTACTGAACTAATAAGTCATGGCAAAGTTGCACTGTGTGGGTTTATATAATTAGTTACACATCGTACGGTGCAGCGGGATCAAAGATTTTAACCATTGTACGATCAGAATTTGCTGGAATACATTTCAGACAGTCTTAGAAATGTGCAACAATTATTGAGATTCCTGCTTGAGCCTTTATTAAATATTGGTAGTATACTATCCTTTCATAGCAGTTAGTAAGAAGACTATATAATCAGGGAGTAGGGCTGCTTAATTATGGAAAAAAATCATAATCACAGTTATTTTGGTCATTATTGAAATCTCGATTATTTTACAATTACTCATTGACTTTGGAAATATGTTGGATTTATTGAACAAAACAGTGGATTCTCCTTAAAATAAATAATATATTCAAATGTATGAATAAAGCTTAAAAAATAAACAGAAATAATAATATATATAAATAAATAAGATCTCTGGAGAACAAACCCAATTGTCTTTTCTTGATTACATAGGCTTTGTGAATGTTGGGAGCCGGAATTGAAATGAAAAATTTGATAAATTGCAGAGCCCTATCAATGACTTAAGTTTACGGTTAGTTCACGGTGCTACACAAACCTGTCTAGTCTCAATTCCTCTTTAGTTTTTGCTCTTTTCTAAGTGTACTGCCACAAAAGTCTCACAGTGTTTTTTGTTTGTTTTTGTTTTTCACTCTCATTTTTTTTTTTTGAACACACAATCAAGCTGAAAGTTAAGGGCATTTGCAAATTAAATAGATTTTGTTTCAGATTTTTACAGTAAAACCACCATCAGACGTACTTTCACTGGATTTAATAATCTTTTTTTTATCATTTTATATAAATTCAAAAGACACAAAAGAGACAAAGACTAAATTATTGCAAAGACACTCCTTAATAGTCAATAAATATCAACTTTAACCCTTGTTCTCGTGTCCCGCAGGTATAAACTCTGAGGTGAGGTACTCGCTGATGTCTGGCGACGGCGGGTACTTCTCCATGGACGAGTTTTCGGGGATCCTGCGCCTGGAGCGAACTCTGACCCCTGAAGCCCCGCCCCGATTCGAGCTGAAGGTCAAAGCCACGGACCGCGGTCTTCCTCGCCAGCTCTACTCCGTGGCCACGGTCACAGTGGACGTGGTCTCTTTAGACGACTACCAGCCCGTCTTCATGAGCGCGGAGTACACGGCGCAGCTCCCAGAATCCTTAGCGGTCGGCTCCGAGGTCCTCAGCGTCTCGGCTTTGACCGGAGACGGATCGGGCCCAGATCCTATTGTTTATCGAATCGTCTCCGGGAACGAGGACGGACGCTTCCTTCTCGACAGAAACACAGGTCAGGGACATTTATTTGTCTTTAGAATCTCTTCAACGCAGTCAACAACTTTTTTGGGGGGTATCTTCAACGTTTTTCTCAGTATAATAATTAGAAAAATAATTCACAGGTGTTATAAGTCAACATGTTTCCATATAACACTGATGACCTGTTGCTTGCCAAATAGTGAGCCTGAAAGAAATCTCAATTTGTGTGGGTCTTGTTTTGTGTAAATTGCACCAAAGACAAACGAAAGAAAACAAAAGAAAGACATTTATGTTGCAAAAATGTCCATTTTCAGTAGTTTATAATGAGACATTACAGAATGGCATGTTGAGAAAAAAAAGGCTTATGCTCTTGTCTATGTCTGAACAAGTTGTACAAAGTAGATGTGGTGCGTTTAAAGACTCAGATTACGAGGAATTTAGACTTCTGAGTAACACAGGCCTTAAGGATCTTAGATAGGATCTGTTTATCCACAAATAACTACAGCAGCAAATCCAAACAGCTTTATCTTTTCATCAGTTTCAGCTAAATTTGAAAGATGTGCTTTTATGTTTTCTCAATAGAAATCATTATGTTTCCAAACCAACAGCACGGGTTTTCACTTGTAAAGGCTCATTATCTTCCAACTCTTACTTTTACTGTTGGAGAAGGAGCAGCACCAGCAATTACTGCAGTATTTTACCCTTTTTTTGTATCATTTGGTTGAAGTTTTCTCAGGATGAATCAATGCTTTGTTATTATTCAATGGCACAATGCATGAATTGGTAATAAATGCCATAATAATTAATTAAACTCCCTCTGAGATGGCCACAGGCTGTCGCTGCATATGTTTTAAATAATTAGCAATTCATATTAATGGATTAATGCATCATTCATCATGACAACCTTTGCCCTCGGTCTCATACAAACGGCTTCAGGATCACAAACAATGTGATCATTTTCATAAAGCTTTATTTTATGATTTTGGTTAAAAAACTGTCTCCACTCAAAACCTATGGCCTCCATCTTGGGTTTGAAACTGTCTGGATCAGAGACATGTGTTTAAAGCCACCCTGAGTAACTTTGATCCCTCTCTGTGCACCTGGAAGTAGAGACGTTTAAGACGGCACTTTTGGAAGAAACAACATTTTCCTAAACAGTTGGGTAACGTGTATTGGCCCATTGGATTTTGAGAATATGTTTATTTGGGTGAAAGTTGCGCAGAGTGGCTTTAAATATAATCAAACAATGTTGTCTTTTACATCTTTGGCCAAATCTGAAGCTTAAGGAAGTATGTTTTATGTCATTCATTCATTCATCTACGTTTTTCCATTAAGGGTCGAGGGGTTGAAAACTTCCATCTTGTCTCTAAATTGCATCAGAATTTTGCCACAGGCTGAAAAACCCTCCTTGTCCCTAAAACCTTGATCCTTCCTCACAGCTGCTCTAGATCCTGCAGTGATTATTGTGAACTCAATTATTGAACGATTTCAGACACTATACAAATCTATACAATACATAAATCTTGTATTGACTAAAAGAAGGTGAGGTTTATACATTGCTTCCTTGAATCTATTTAATTGTTAATTCTCCCATTGTCCGTCTGTTTATCCAGAGGCAGTTTATTCTGCTTTTGTTGGTACTTTCCGTTAAAATCCAACTCAAATCCCCAGAGACAAGCCTAATCCTTTTGAATAACAGAAAAATAATTAAGATGGCTGCACTTTCTTTTACCTTTTATCCCAATTTCAGGTTTAAATTACAACATTTAATGGAAACCTTTGACCTCCAATAAGAAGCATACAATTTTATATGGATTTTAACTCATAATTACCAGCTTTCTCTTACATTTTTGGCTAAAGTTTTGTTTAAAGGTCCCAAAGTTTTCTGTCCTTGGTTGAAAACTTCAGCTTTTGTCGGGTTTGCCCTGTGGTAATACATCATTAAAGTGCATCCGGACCACAGAGACTCTCATTGATTACTGCTGTCCATGATTTGGGAGAGACTCAAATTTTGAAAAGCAGAAAGACACCGCGATCCTGAGCAAGTTTTTGTTCCCTGTAAAGTTGTAAAGATTGTTTTGGGCACAACGTTTGAATGTATTCATAAGAAAAGTCATATCTGAGGTCGGAACAGCAGCAGTCGGCCGTCTGATGCATAAACTGCAAAAAAATTAGACTCTTGTCTGTAGGGAGACGGTGCAATCAATCCAGCTTCGGAAAGAAAACGTTGTGCTATCCGACTCTGAATTTAACACAAACAAAATGTAATCACAGCAGACTGTTGTTTTGGGAGTTTTGAGGACAGAGGAGGAGTTTCTGGATTAGTTTTGCGGGAATCATTTTCCTAAAGATAGAGTTTCTCTGTTTAAATGTGAAAAAGGAAACATAATTCACAAAACAAGTCGTGAGAGTTAAAATCTTCAGTGTGAAACCTAAAGAATGGGACAAAATGTGACAAATAGAAACATTATGAGTTCAAGAGGGCCTTTAGTTACTGAGCCATTGTGTTTGTAAAGTGCTAAATATAAAAACATGAATGCTTTTGAACTGTTAGTGTCATTAGAGCAAGCTTCACAAAGTAGTTTCTAAAATATCAAAGACTGGTGCAGCTCTCTTTGGAGTTTAAAAATCTGCTAAACATTCAGAAACTGGAGATTCTTTCTGTGTTTGTTGCAGCTGTGAACCACTTCATTATTGTTTATTATTGTATAAGTGTTCACGTTTTAAAAGCTTGCTTCAAATATAATGTATTTTTCTTATAAATGTGACTCTGTCTTGCTCCAGAGTAAAAAAAACTAAACATTTTGAGTTTTCTTGAACCAAACCAAATAGATTTCTTGTTTTCTATGTTGCTTTTTCAGATTAATATATCACACATACACATCTAATTACAGATACAGATACTACAGTAACAATGAGTCTTATTGTCTCTTAGTGCACACTAGCCTTGGACATACGACTACTTACTTCCTGCTAATTTACCAAAATAAAAGCAGAAAATGTAATTAAATCTACGTTGATTTGTACGAAATCATAATGTTCCATCGACGGAAATGTTAAAATTGATAAAGAAAGAATTTAAAAAAAGAAAATTTAATTAAATTAAGAGGAGTTGTTGTTGTACATTATTAAATTTACATTATGCAAGCTTAAATTGTTTTACTGCTTCATATAAAGCTTTATGGTGTATAAAGTTAGTAATGTCTACATTTTTCTACATTATTTCGTCAAAGGAGCTCAGTAATAGATCAATCTAAGCACACTGTCTATTTGGAGAAGCAGACATTATTTATATATCATCTCCGGCTTCTTCTAGGCTCAGAAAAAACCTCCAAATGTATCTAACAGAACACATTTATAAAACAGTGAACCATCCCTTTAACCACAGAACATTAAACTATTGTCATTGACATCTGCAGTGAAAGAAAGTGAAGACAAACTGCACCGGGTCCAAACTTACTGCTGCGACTGTACAATGACGCACTTATATTCAATCAATAACTCTTTGGATATCAAAAGACAAACTCATTAATCGTTGTGCGACACAAACAGACTGTGAGTCAGACTCTAGGGGTTGAACTTATTCTGAGTTATAGCCCCAGCCGTTTGTGTGTGGACAGGACGCCGCGCTGTATAAATTTTCATTACATTCAGTGACACAGCGTCGCACAAACTCTGACTCAGCAGCTTTTGTTGTGCAGCGCCGGCAGGACGACATACAACACACACGCTATTTACTTTGTGCTGTAAATGAAAGTCAGTTCAATACGAGCAGGTTTTAACCGGACGTGTCCGACTGAAGGACCTTTGAGGGATTTATCGATCCAACTGTGGATGAGAAAGAACCGAGAGGAGAAGAAAGAAATGATCAGCAGGAGATGTAGGAGACTGTCAGGGTAGTTTTTGTATTTTTACTGAAGTGTTTGCTTGAGTTCTTGAGCTTTTTCTCAGTGTTGATTGTCTTTTATGTCTGTTAGATGATGTTCAGCATTATATACTTTTGTAACTTTTATTAAACAGCAGCATAATTACAACATGAGTTATAGCAATTTCATTAGACATACATTCACGTACATTTCACATTAATAGAAAGGATAAAGATGAAGAGGTCTGCTTCCAGATTATTTAAAATCTACTTAAAAATATAAAGTGTTTCCTGTCTGTCTACACTATCAAATAAAGGCAGAAAAAAATCTTTAAAAAAGTGTAAAGTGCATCAAGATCTTTCACTTTAAAATCCCTTTGAAGTTTTTTTTCCAAAAATGAAGTGCAGCAAACTTAAATTCAAACGCAGCAGCTGGTTTCTTGCATGATTTATTAGTCCACAAACACAAATCTTGTCATGATCAACAAATCGACTGTTTACCTTTATTAATGTAACACCGGGGCATTGCTCTGATGGTGTTTCTGTCCGTCATCTCCAGGATTTCAAGCCCTCAAAGATTGTTCTGTGCAATCTGTTTATCTGGAGTTTTTTGGTTTATTTTTCCACTATTAGCATCACCAGCTACAAAATGCGACAGGAGGAAAACTCACAAATTATTCATGAACCTGACGATATTAAAAAAGCAAACAGCACCGTCATCCAAATATATGACTTACACATTATAGCTACTTCTCATCTAAAGACTCCACATTTCGTCATTTAAAACTAATTTGACATCTTCACGGAATCAAAAAGAAAAATGTAGTGACAAAAGTAAAGTAAAGTCTGTCTAGAAAACTGTATAGAGTCCACTTGTCAAAAGACCAAATATAGATCTTCAAAAGTAAGAAATTAAAATCAATTCTGCAGGAAACATTGTCAGTGAGGCTCCAACTGAGATTTAGATTTTATGAACTTTGTCTCCTTCAAAGTTAGTGCATTATGTCTTTGACTGTACAAAGTTTTACAGCGAATCAATGACTTTCTCAATATAACATAAGAGCAGTCATGTAATATTAACCTGATCTCTGTTCAACTCTAACCTTAACCCATATTTGTAGCTTTAAACTCGAGTGTGTGAGTGTTTTCTGATCACAATCCAAGAAAAACTTTGGCCTTAAGCTTAAAATTATGTCAAAAAATAAATAAATAAATAGAAAAGTCCATGTTTGATTTGTTTCTCACCTGCAGCAGAAGTTGATGTTTACATCATTTAAAGATCTAATAACCTCTGGTGACTAAATGCCAAGTCTAAAAATAGGCTTTTTCTTTTGTTAATTGACATTTCTGGCAGACACCTTCGATATTGAAACTTGTGCCACTAAAACACAAAAGGATGTTGACAGATTTATTTATGTCCAATTAAAGTTTTGGATTCGAGTGACATTTTAGCTTGTGTTGTTTGAGACAATGACAGCCTTTGGGTAAAGTTAAGAAAACAACCCTTTCCTTTTATAACATGAGAACAAATAGACTTTGACGGCAACTCAGTTTTAGTCACAAAATAAATTTGAATTGTGTCTTGTACCCATCTTTTTGGGCATAAAAGGCAGGTACACTGACAAATCTGCATTCACCTGACACTGCAGCTGGATTCTGGATAGTTTACAAACTCTCAGAAATCCATCTCTAAAAGAAAAATGATCTCTTTTGGCAGAACTGGTGTGTTTTAGTTTGGACAGAACTACATGGCATTGATCTGATTGGATAAAATGCTTTCAAACAAAATCTATATGTTCATGTCTTTGGATAAATTTCTTTCGATTTCGAGTTTCAATTGGAGCTAAATCTTAAAACATCCACAACTAAATGTTCTCCAAATGTCTAAGTTTGATCTTTTATGTAGTATTTAAAATGACTTTTTTTTTTTTGTGCTTGAATCGTTTGCCAAGTTTTGGAAATGGTTTACATTTTGTCTCAACTGTTTTATTTCTATTTCAAGGAATGAATAGACAATATGTTTTTAGAAGACATGTAGTTGTAGAGGTATGGCACATAGTATTGGAATAAACTGTATCAAAATGTTCTTTCTTTTACAAACCAAACAAGTTTTACCATTTTTATTCATTTTTATGACTCCTGTCTCTAGTTCTGCTCATGTCTAAAATCCTAAATGATGTAAGAGTTTAAGTTTATTCACAAAGGTACATTTTGTATTCTTTATCCTAAGCCTTTTGACTGTTTGAGAACATGTTTCCTTTGTGAGGATTCTCTGTCACAAAACCAACAAATTGCAGTGTTCAGCTCCACTTTTAGACACTTTAGATTCCACTAGACACACAGCGGTACTTTGCTTTTGACAGAAACAGAAACACATCCAAGAACACGTCTGGAAGAGGCTCTTATTTTGGCGTCTTAAAGGAGGAAGTTTGAATGTAAGTCGTTGAATTTGGAGTCAGTTTGGTGGAAGTGAGCGGGATTTATGACGAAGCGAACATGTGCGAGTCGTGTTGCCGTTCACACTGAGCTGCGTGGGAGTCTTTTAACCTGACAAAGACAAATCACCTGCGTAGTTCTGCTCTGTTCTGAGAAGCTGCTCCACGCTGCGTCGAATGAGCGCTCTCCGCTTTGAGTCCGACACAAAACACACACACCAGACGCCGTTATTGACAGAAAGCTGGCAGCGGGGGGTCCCAGCGCCGCGCGAGAGCCCCTCTACGCCGGCCGTATCTCATATTAAAGACACAACAAGAAGGATTTCACCGGCGATAAGTCAGCGGCACAATAAATCCAACACATTAGCATAATTACCTGCGCGGCCTCTGGCGGGAGCTGCTCGGAGGCAACAAGGAGAAATCTGCTGAGTGCATTAGAAAGAGAATATTCAGACTGATTGAACACAAGAGTCTGTTCTCATTCCCATGGTGCAATGCTGTATCAACAGAATCAATACGAGAGTCTCCTTCATTCTGTTCATTTAAGAAGAACGCAAAAAAGACACAGATTTCACCCAGGCTTATTAATTATTGTAAATGAACTATATTTATCAGTAAATTTACTGTACATTGTGTAACTTTTTACGACTATTAGTTTAATTCAGCTAACTTGGGTGCATTTATTTAATTTGAAGTTTAATGTTGATTAATGTACACTGTCCCTTTTTAAAATAAAAAAATGAAGATCAGGGAACTTGAGATAACGTTGGCCTAAAGCTAACCACATTTATACAAGTCCTTCTAATCTTAAATGTAGATCATGTTCCTTATTTTTTTGTCTGACTCGGTCGTGTCACAGTTTGATTGTGAATGATTTCCCTGAATTTTATGGTATTTTTGTAACAGAGTCAGAGTGTGGTCACTTCTTTTAGTTCGCACCAAAACAGGAAGTGATCTTTTACAGAAGTTTGATGCCAAAAGGAACTGGATTGATTTGATTTTATAATAACATTTTCAGCACTGAACCAAATGAAACACAGAGTGAGGCTACACATACACTGGTATATCTATGAATGCATAATTTCCTATGCTTTTTCGTCTTCTTGTCCAAACATAAATGCACTTTTGACTCTGCAAAATGGATATTGTTGTTTTTTAAAGGTTATTCTTTGTCCTTTTAGCCTTTATTTGATAGTGACAGTGTAGACATCATGAATCAAAATGATGACAACAAACAATTGTCTATTATTACATCTTTACAAGTGCCATACTACTAACTAATCAGCTAACTAACAAGTATCTATACAAACAAACATATTAACAGCCAATATTAGTTCATAGGTTGTATTAAAAGTCTAAATAAACTGCTTTTGTTGAATAGATGTACCTCCATTCACAGGTTGTTTCACATGGTTTGCGTCAGAGCTGCATCAATGTGACTGAAGCAAGGTTTAAAATGTGCCATGAATGCTTCACTGTTAAACCCATTCACTCTCGTAACTCCAATGTAACTCTGTTCGTGAGTCTCTGCGTCCATCTGTAGATTAACTCGTGCAGAAATATGAATGAAACACAGACTGAGGCAACGCTCTCTCTTCAGAAACTAAACACAAAGCATGAATAAGTCATCTCAGATCTGCTCCGAAGGCTGCGCGAACCTCCTTGATCTCACAGGGATCGATGAGACCAGATGTAGGCCGTATAAACGAGGCGATCATCATTTTCACGCACAGACCCAGAGGCAGTAAGAGGAGGACGGGCTCGGGCCAGTTTTTGTTAATGAAGTGTTGTGGTGCGTAGAGCTGTACTCCTCTGTTTCAGACTCATCAGATTAGATATTGTTTTAGTGATAGATGCAGTGTCATGTCTGGAATATGAAGCATCTTTAACTTTCCCAAATGTACAGCTGCAGTACACAAACTAAATCCTATACTTTACTAACCTGACTCTGGATAGAACTGCTCCTGATGAAAGCGTTTGCAAAAGGGAGGAGCCTTCTGTTGAAAACTTGGTGTTGATTGGATGAATCCCGACTAGTCTCCGCCTCCATGAGCTTTCTTTAACCAATCACTCTTTGTTCTTCTTTCAAACAGGAAATACTCTCTACTTCTGATAAAACTGATTCAATAGCAGCATCAACGCTAACGTCTTTGGTCGTAGCCATGTTGATAACAAAGAGGAGAAGAGAGCGCTTGTTGCTTTCTTCAAATTAAACCCCTCCTCTTCCTGTTAGTGCTGCAACATCATTGGTCACAAGAGTCTAGTGAGTCCACAGTTCGACTCAAGCAGTTTGTTTGGAGCGATGGTGGATTTACAAGAGTTTGTAAACTCCCAAATATGGCGAGAATCCAGCTGCAGCACGAGGTTAATACTTTACTGGTTTATCCAAAAAGATGAGCTCAAACCAAGGCGTCCATTTGGTCCTTTTGCTTCTTAAAGTGCACACACTGTAGATACTCTATACTCCTGCACTTATGGTTGATGCTGCATTTTGTTTCCTAATACGGCAATAAAAGTTTAAATCTAATCTAATTTACTTTGGAAAATGGCAAAAGGAAGAAGTGCCTGATACTAACTAAACAGTTGTTAGGAGTAGACTTTGTGTGCTGCAGTAATTGAGTAATAAAAGTAGAGTATTTAGATCTTTAACGCCTGATTAGACACATACATTAACCTGTCTTTACATTAAAAAGATTTGCATTGATCTGTCTTTCTTTTTGATCGTTTGCAGTGGTTTAATTTCCATAATCTTAAAGCTCACAACATTCATTTTCCTGTTTTCTGATGAAACTGCTGTAGACAATTAGAGTTAAGAGAGAGAAAGTGGAAGCATGTACATAATGTGAAATATTAGAGTCTAATTGATGTATTGCTTTATTAACAAGTGCCAAGCATAATTTAATTAACAACAGTGTAAACAAAACTAAATGGCTTTCACTGAGGGATTAAAAATTATGGTAAATAATATTAAAATCAAAGTCTCGGGAGGATTAAAGTTAATTGATTCGAGTTATTTTGCAGCAGCCTGAATGTTTCTATGATTTTGTTCCTGAACATAACGTATAGAGCACAAAACACAATCATTTATAGCTTTTAAAACCAAGACCAGGACCAAAAACACAAGATTTATTTCATTTACTTTTCAAAATAGACACTATTTAGAGATTTCTCCATTTTGTAGTAATATTTGAATCTCATAGTTTCCCAAAATGCCTCATAAAACATGGTGAGCCCCCTTTTTCAACATAATTTAAGTATTATCATGTTAAATAATGTTCTCCTTTATCAACAAGTTTTTAGATCAGTCAGACATTTACCCAGTGACATATTAACACAACATTTCCATAATAATAATATATCAAAAATTATATTAAAGATTTTTGCTGTACATTCAAATAAACATTTTTGTGGTGTATTCTCGGTCCCCATCAGTCTGTCTTTTGACTTTTTTCTTTCTGGAAACTCCATGAAATCCAGGAAATTCAATCCAACCTGACCAATCATAACGGTTTATTTAAAAGGGGGCGGGCTTTAAGCATTGCTCTGTTTTTTCTGATTGGTTCTATATCCATTTGTTCTTTTGGAAATCAAACCCAAAACGTGAGACTAATTCTTTGTATAGGATAGAAAAAGAGTTAGGAAATCTGTCCAGGGTAGGTCCTCATAAGGAAACACTTAACAAACAAACAGAGTTTTTTCTGTTTATAGTAGCCCTTATGATAAAAGCTCTGATCCTGTTTTCAGCAGAGATTAAAACCACCTTCACAAAAATAGTCCAAATCATTCACTAAAGTGCGTTTCAGACCATTGTCTTTGGTCTGAGACTGGACTGTTTCAAGTATTTCCAGGTATCTCTATCTATTAATGGAGCACTTGTCTTAGTCTCTAAATATTGATCTTTGTTGGTCTCGTTCTTGAAGTTAATGTCATTTTAACGACGCTTCCACGGTATAAAGACCTGTCTGTTTACAGCGGGTTTGACAAATGAGCAAACCTCTCCAGACGGTTCAGACCCGACACACTAAACCCTCTCGGACGTCTCTTTTATCGCTCCGTCAATCGAGCTCAGACTCCTCCGACGGCTCAACTGCATCAGCCGCGGACAGACTTATGGCTCCTAAAGGTTGAACTCTGACTGAATTCACCGTCCCGCGTTTGACTTGTGGGGCGTATTATCAGCCGAAGGACGCTCCATCCATTTTAAACAGTACATTATGTCCGTCAGTCGGCAAAACATATATCCTGCATTTCAATACGGCGGGCGTTGGAGCGCAGCGGCATAACAACGCCGCACGCTCCGAGGAAAGAGGGGCGACGGGTGAAATATGGAGCGGTTTGTGGCGATGGAAATGCGCCGCAGTTAGATCTGAGCGAGAGTAAGGCTTCCTCTAATCTCTGTGGAATAGAAAGGAATAGAAGTGGATTTAAAGCAAGATTTTGACACGTGAGAATATAATGCCAAGTACATAAAGGCCATTCTACAACAGATTTTGAATTTTGAAGGCACATTTTGCTCATTAAAGTCTATTCCATTAATTTTAACAAAACGAACCAATAAATAAGACATTTTTAGACGACAAAAAGCATGCAATTGTGCAAAAAACGGCAACACTTTATAACAACTCCTGCAGTTAAGCATTAATAGATGTGTAATTAACAATTTATTATTTAATAACCTATTTATAGACACTGAAATATCATTTATATGTATAATTAAAGGTGGGTTTATTATTAACTAAAATATTTGTAACAATGTTCATAATGTAATGATTATGTTGGATAAATACTTTGTAAATAAATACTCAACTGATGCTTAATAGTGTGAGTTATTCTAAAGTGTTACCCAAAAATCAAATGGTGCATTAGCATAGAAATATATGATTTTGCTTGTTATCTATAAGTCTTCTACCATGCAGGTACAATTATTAAATATTGAACATTTAGACGTACATTTTTTCAATTTTCTCGATGAAATATGAGTCTACATACATACATAGCCACTAATATCTTATGTCTTCTACCCACTCACTAACAGCACACAGTTCTGGTAGTTGATTATAATACTTATTAACTCATATTCTTTTTTTATTTATTTATTTTTGGGGGATAAATGAACACTTTTGCTCTGTCATGCATCTTTTCTTGTACAGAACACATGATTTTAATGATTCTTAGCATGTAGCCTTTAGCTTATGTGGCACTAATTGTTCCTTTTATTATAATCAGTCAAGTATTTCCAAACAGGGCTGTGGAAAACATAAAGAAACTTGAGGAAATGACCACATTGAGGCCTGTTTGTGTCTTTGTGTCTGACCGAGTCCTTGTGTTGTTGCAGGTCTGCTGACTCTGGTCTCTCCTCTGGATTATGAAGTTTGCCGTGAGTACTATCTGTCGGTGGAGGGCAGTCGGGGGAAGTCCACCCTCAGCGACATCACCACGGTCGTCATTAACGTGACGGATGTGAACGACAACGTGCCCGCGTTCGGAAAAGGAGACTACAGCGCCGAGATTTCAGAGGATCTCACTCCGGGAAGCCTCGTCATGAAGGTACATCAAACTCAAAAACCTCAAAGTCAGATTCTCTCTTTCACAAAAATCACCTGGAGGTGCTTTATTTTGTGTGAAATCCAAACAAAGTAAAATCATTTCCTCTTTTTAACGCACTCGTAAAGTTTGGAACAGTGTCATTTTCGTCTTTATTAAAAGGTGTTGTACTCTCAAACGTGATGCTCAAAAGACAAAGATAAAGAGGACATTAAACAATAATCAAAATTGAATTTCTGAGTCTGTGCACGAGCTGAACTGAATATTGGCCACATTCAATCACCACCGACACAAAAACATTAGTAATCTTTAATTGAATCACTGAAGTGAATTGGATTTTAAACGCTTTACATTTCCAAGAGTTTATTGTAAATGGCATTTGGTTTTATCGGCAGAATATGCTTTTTGTCCTTGACACAAATTATCACAAGAGAAACAACTTGGCCAAGGACAAGGACGGCCTTCTTAGTGACTGAACTCTCAAAAAACACGTAAGTTATGGATTGGTTTTGGAGGTATTTCCAAATAAGTGTACCATACCTTGTAGGGTTTATTAAACTGTCAGCTCTCTGTTGATAAGTATTCGCAAAAATACACAAAACAAAACATGATTGACAACAACATTCTCTGATAAAGCTTGTCTTGTTCTTGTGATAAACACATTCACTGTGATAAACTGTGAACGAATGAATGTTATGGCTCTTATTTTGGGATTAAATCTATTTAATTTGATCTTGTCGTAAAAAATAAACACCATAGAACCAGCTGCTAAAATGTAGAAACTCATATAACTCTTTGAATTAAAAGTTTAGAAAGTTTGGAATAAACCATTTAAAAGCAACACCGCTACATTTAAAAGTAGTTTAAATTATGATTATGACTGAATCTCACATAGAACTAACGTGGCACTTGTATAATGCCACTGATTATAGCTTCATTTTTAGCCCTGATCCTTCACACAGCACAGTGGAAATGCAATCCTCTTCAGTTTTAGCTGTATCCAACCTGCACTGTATCTTTCAGTGGGTTAGTGGCTGTATTGATTAGTTTCTCACAATTCTCAACTCCATTAATCATCGTCAAACAGCTACAGCTCAAGTTTGTGTTAAATAGAAGGTATATGCATTTTCTATCATATAATTGCTTCTTGTTAGGTTCTTTATATATAAAACCTCCACAAACACAAGTGTAAGCATTTAAATGAGTCATTCTGAACCAAAAATGGCTAATTTCTCAGTGTTTTCTCATCAAATTTTCACTAACACCATTTATAGCAGTACATGGTTTAGTCTCTGTGGTGTTGCTCCTGTCTGCTTCTCCAATCTGGATTAAATGATGGCAAATGATCCAAATATTTCCACGTTTATTACAATTCTTGCCGTTTAAAAGTCAGATTTGTCAGCGAGCGCGTCTTATCTGCGTTCGAGTCGTCGGGACAGATAACAGAAAACGGGTTTAGGCCGGGCTCAGATCCACATTATTTGTATTGACAGCAGCAGAGAAGCGACGGAGAGGCGCTGGCAGGTGTTGTGATCCACATGTGTTAAAAAAAAACAAAAAAAACGACGGGACACGTGCGTTCGGAGCCGACAACGTGTCAGCCGTCACCGTGAGAGATAACGCTGCAATCTCACAGCTGACTGGCTCCACGATGAGACTGTAATCAAACCGTTTCATTTCTGACATTTCTCTTCTCCCGGACGCTGTTCCCATTATCGTTTAACGGCATCGCGCCCTGTTGTTCTGAAATGTTTTAACTGTTCCCATATAATTGAGGAGAAGGGAAAATGATAGGATTTATTGTTCGAAGCTGCAGCGATGACGAAAACACGCGGCGGCTTTTAAAAGGAGACTTGATGAGTCACAGGACGATTACTGAAAGGGAATGACGCTTTTAATCCACGTTTACAAATATCACTTTAGAAATTATTGATGAAAAGCTCCATTGATTTGTGTAGAAGTTTTTATTCTTACCTTTGACAGCAGTCCTCAAAAGAAATACAGGATGGAGCCATTAGATTCATTACTACTCTTTTTACTAATTAATCAAGTTGGAATACATCTGTCCTGCAAAATAGACGTGTTGAAATGCAAGGTCTGAAGGGGGCCTGAGTACTCTACATACTTTTTCATGATACAACACTGTTTTTAGATGATTTCAGGTAAACAAAGTTGAAAAAAAACATCTTTAAATTCTCCTAAACACAGAATATGTGATCACAGCCATGCACACACACAAAAAAACGGCATAATTTTAAGATAAATACGTTTTTCTTTTTTAGTGAGCAATGCTTCTGCTAAAAAAACACAATGGCACTTATGTAGAAGGTGTCTCAGTGTTACCTCCTGAACTGAATACATCTAAATATGTACGATTCTCTCTTGGGACACATCCAGAACAGGTTTGGTTCAGTCACACTTTGCCACAGGCCACATTAAAACCGATAATAGGATCTGAATTTTAATGTAAAGGGAGCCTCAGAGGAGCTCAAATATTACATGAAGCTATGGAGCATCAGCAGGAAACGTCATTAAAGATTAAATCACCTTTTCTCGTTGGTCGTGTGTTTTTCCAGGTGACGGCCACAGACCAGGACGGCCCGCTCAACAACCTGCTGCGTTACTCCATCGTCAGCGGAGACCCTCTGCAGCAGTTTTCAATCCACCCTCGAAACGGAGAAATCACTGTCCGCACTGCACTGGACAGAGAAGAGGTCGGGCTTAGGTTTATAACTCAAGAAAAAGAGTCTCCTCAATTGGATTTGTCTAAAGTCTCTTCTAATTGCTGCATATGTTCATCTTTTTATCACAGACAGACAATAAATAGGGTTCACTGTAGAGCATTTATGTGTTTCCATTCAGTCTTTATTAAACTGAGCTGTTTAGATGTAGTATGAATCCAAAAAGGGACGAATAATGTTGTGTATTTGTGTAAAAAGGCATATTTATGTAATTATGATAAGAGTTAATGAGCCATGTGCAGTTAATTATTTCACAAAACACTTATTTTACGCATTATTTTCCCTTTTTCAGTGACATGTACTGTATATTTTAATCCATTCGAGACACCGATAGTTAGTTAAAGCTCACACAAGATCAATATTTTACTTCTTTTTACCTTCTGTTTAAATAAAGCACCCATAAACAAAGATAACTTATTTGTAGGATGCATTAAAGTTACATTGGAAAGAAGTCAAAATGTGAATTCTGTGATGCAAAGCGAAGCATAGTCCTTCGTTTTATCTGCTGTTCTCCACAGAGTCTGGGCCAAATCTATTAAGAAGAAGAACTAAAGCTGTAATGGAAGCAGATTTAGCTTAAAGTAGTTGAATAAGAGTGTTGTGTCGTGTGGTCCCCAGATGCCTCACTACTCTCTGACGGTACAAGCAGCAGATGAAGGCGTGCCTCCTCTGTCCTCGGCCGTCCTCATCACCATCACTGTCTCCGACGTCAACGACAACCCTCCGGTGTTTTCACGGGTCAACTACAGCCTGACAATACAGGTGACAGCTCCTAATTGAGCACTGTTTATCCATGCTCCTGCTTCTGCTTTTAGATACATTACATTCAAAACCCTTAACATGTCAGTCCAGGCCAAAACTGAGCAGGATTTTAAAAGTTTATCAAACTGAGGGTGGAGTAAACTGTGTGAGTTTGTTGGCAAGGTCTCATTAAAGTCTCCGTGTGGGTTTTGAGCGCTGTCTGAAACTTAAAAAATACATGTCTCTCGAAGGAGCTGCCATTTTACCCAAACATTTAATTTTTCATTAAGCAATTTGAACCCAGTAGGATCGCAAAGACAGTTCTGGGAGATGCAGCGAGTCTGTTGTGGTTGTTTTTGGAGGCGGTCCACGTCTGAAGCAGAAAAACATGAATGTTGGAACGAGCAGCAGAAGAAAACATAGATCCCAAAGTTGCAGCAACCAGAAGTCAAACAAATGATATGTAATAAAAAAAAACAAACAAAACATCTGCTTATCGGCTTCAGCAGATAAACTGTGGAGTGTCAGGGGTCAGAGGCAGCGACGTCCAAGTGAGAAATGAGACTCTTTTTTACAAACGCTTTCATGTTGTGGTCATTTTTATTACTGCAGACTTTGAGTAGCTAAAGTTTCTGGTTGTGTTCTGCAGTGATGAATGGATTTTTCATTAGGGAACATAATCATGAAGAGCTGCAGCATTTAACAGGACTGACAAAGTTTTTTATTTTATATGGGACAGTGCACATTAATCAACGTGAGTACATTAGCCCGTCATGTAAATGTGCCAGGTTTAGCTACAAGGGCTCATTTTCATCCGTGTTTCCATGGCAGGTTAATTATATATTGTTTCCCGAAAACAAAACCTTTTGCAATTGTCTATTTACCAACGTAGACCATTCGTTTCATCTCCACAAATTGATCCTTTTCTTACAACTGTCCAGACGAGGACAAACCGAGCCTAAAACAGGCTAAATTTCTTGAGCAAAGTCTTGGTACATTTAAGAACTAAACTGTTTGTTTTCATTTTCAGATTTATTTTAGAGAGTTCTATGCCTTTATTAACTAGAGGCAGTAGTAGAGATGATTGGGGGAGATATTAGCCTGGCCTCTCATCATCATTCTTTTAACATTCTGTACAAAAAAATAGTCTTGTCCTTCTCGATCTGAGTTTGATTTCCAGGAGGCGGGACAAATGGCGGCTCTTTAAACAAAACAGAGAAATGACAGACCCGACAGAAGCAATGGGACGAGATGTCTTAGTTATACCATTATAACTGGTCGAATCTGTTGATTTTAATGGAACTGGGTGGAAGACCAGACCCAACGACTTTCACTTTCTCAGTGAAGTATAGTGGCCAGCCCAGGTTAGTAATAAATAGGATGCTCAACTCTATAATATAAGACCACCGAGGCACCCCATTGTTGGATTATGACCCTGTTTCTACTTTACTGGAGTTTGTGAGTCAAAAAATTGAAATCTGCTGCCAAAAACTGCAAAAACAGCAACTTTAACGCCTCGTATCTGTCTTTCATTGTTCTGTCAATGATTGGGACCCATCCAACCATCCAACCGTGCATAAAGGTGAAAGTAGTGACTATAAAATGACTATAACACTAAAGAAGTAAGTGAACTTATCCAAAGTTTCCTCTTGAAGATGGCTACTCTTTATTTTAAATAACGCTGTGGACAGTTCTTCGAGCAATAATTGTAGCTCTAACCTTTCCAAAACCACAGGATATCTCTGCCACTGCGTTGTTTGTTTTCTGACTTGTGCTTCAAGATCTAACCTCACTGTTGGTGCAGTGTGTTGAGTGTTATGTTTATGTGAATATTAATTGAAGTAGAAAAAGTGTTTCAAAAATGTTGGCTTCATCTGAAAGTTCACAACAAACAACCACGTTTTTAAGCTGGAGCTGTATGTTTAATTAAATGGAAATTATTTTATTATTTAATTATAGTAGTAGTGCAAATGTATTTAATTAATTTATTGATCTTCTACCGATTAGTCCCAAACCATACTTTGTTTTGAGCAAGGAACAGTGGAAAGCAAAACTGGCTTTTAACAAGAAGAAACTTTGAGTAGACGTTCATATTTTCCTCCAATGCACCAACGTATTCAAAGCTGAGTGTAGTATTCTGTAAAGCCAGCATGTTAAAGTCATCAGTAATCACTGTGTTTAGTTGTGGTGATGTGAGGACAGCAGTAAACACTACTGGAGATGAACTTGGTGTAAAAACTTCACTCCCGTCTGTAATTAAACCTTATTAATGCCCTGATGTCCTGCTGCACACTCGCCCCACATCACCACAGCCCAGCCCCGGCTTTGATCCCGCCAAAGTCCACAAATGCACCTCTGGTTCAGCTCCGAACAGTTTTTCACTTGAACTCCCAGATTTTAATGAGCTGTATTTCTGATTTTGTGATGGAGCAGCACTTACAGGTCAGCACATTTCCACCGGAGTGTGTCGGGCAGAAAAAAAACGCAATAATGAAGCAGTGAGTCAGAGATAGATGAATATAAAGTGAGTGATCTTCGGCGGTGCCTTTTGAACTTCCGCGGGTCATTTGTACGTCTTCATCAGCAGCTCGTTAGGTGTTGGAGCAGGTGGACGCTGTTTGGCGGGTCCCACGGCCGTTCATAAAAACTGTAGGAACAGAAACGGTGTTTGCAGGCGTCAATAGTGTGTTTCTGTAGCGCTAATCAAGGCCACATGAGGTAACGGTTGTTTTTGTAGAGACTCGATCCTGGTTCTCAGTCGGGTCATGGTCGACTGAGTTTGTCTAGACGTAGTTTTAAACTCATCGTCCTCTTTTGTTAAGATCCTGCATTTTTAAGCATTTATTCTTTTCTGAAGGGTTTAGATGTAGTTAAACTGTCAAGACCATTATAATATTATCACTTTAATGAATACAGATCTTAAGCAATTTCAGTAAAACAATCACTCCTTCCACAAAACTTAATTAAACAAATGTAATGACAATGATAAAATGCTTTATTTATTGATTTTTTGCCACATTAGCACAATGAACGCTATCTTAAATGAACTGGACATGACTTACTGCTCAGTTTCCAAACCTGGTTCGACAGAAATAACGACAAACAATCATTTTTAGGATTTTTGGAAGAAAAATGGATCTCTGCTAGTGTATTTCTGCTCTCTCTGTTTGAGCCACAAAGGCTGTCACTTACATAATCTTTTGCCATAAGGACGCGTGAGTTATATTAGGTTTAGGAGAGTTATATTAGAGGTTTCTGTCCAGATGAGGGTATAATGTCAGTGAGATAGACATGATTCTGCTGATCTCAGGCCTAAGAACCATTAAATGATATGAGAATATATATTTCTAGGCTAAAAGTTACACGAAGCTGCTTTAAACTTTAGGAACAAAATACAGTAAGTTCATAAATGTACCAAACTCTCAGTAAGACTGTGATAGAATTTCTTGTCTCAGACCAGGACAATCATAGTTAAACCTTTACAACCTCTATTAAAAAGAATGATATCCATCCTAGTGGTTCCTCTTTGGCTGAACACAAACAAACCTCTGTTAACAACTTCCCTCTCGCTCTCTTTGCTGCACAAACCTAACCAGACTCCATTCCTTTTTTTGCTTTCTGTGTTTTCTAATCTCATGAACACCACGCTGTTGTTGAAATGAAGCATACAGCATCATTTTATCTGAAAGAAAAGCTTTATTTGGCCATGTTGGCAGCAGTAGTAAATGTTTTATTCTTCATGATAACTTGTTTTTCCCTTGTCCTGTTCCTCTCGAGAGTCTAACAAATGGCTTGAGCCATGTCATTCTGCATTTGCACAAAGCTAACCCTTGAATCTATGTGAATGAATGTCCACCGGTTGCTTTAGTGTGAATATACACCTTAAGAAAATGCTCTGTTTATCTGCTCTTGGATGTAGTAGAAACGGGAACCAAATGGAACCTATAGCTCTTTCAACTTTGTCCTATGGCGCCTTAAATGGTCATTGTTTTCCCAATTTATTTGAACGCAAATGTGGTGAAAGGGATTATATATTTTCAAACAAATGGCATCCAGATAACGTGATAAAAGATGGGTCAATCCACCAGTTTAAAGCCAAGGAATGATTTTAAAAGTTGACATTTTATTGTGAGCAGCAAAGTCACACTGATCTGAAAGTGTCATCACTGAATTCAAATGTGGGATACTCTATAATCCCATCTCCACTGTTTCAAATCCCAGCTTCAGCCGTGAGTCCGACACAGAGAAATCCTCACATCTGCATTCGGGTCGTTGTTTTTTCCTCTTGGGCGATCTCCTCCAGCGGCTCGGTGTTTGGCGAGGCGTGCTCTAATTGAATTTCGAGGGACCACAAAAGGAGGTGTCGCCTGTTTTAGCCCATTAGCTCCAAATTGCTCCTCCTTTATCGCCGCACATCTCGAGCCAGGCTTTGTAGATTGATATCCTATTTTTCCAAGAGCCACTGGTTTGCATTAATTCTGTTATACTTTGAAAATGCAAAGCGCCGAAGCTTGCTTTAGGAAGGTAATCCATCAATGTAATCCACTAAATGGTTAACCACTTTATTTTCAGCCGGCGTTATTACCCTGCGAGCGCTTTTTCCAACTTTTCAACGCCACTGCTTTTAATTCCGGGGCAGATGCTGTGAAGTATTAACGGAGCAGGTTGTTGCTGAATCCAATCAAGCAATTAAACCTCAAAGCAAACTTTTACCAGCGTGGGATAGCAATGTCAGACACTTGCTTATTAAAGAGAACTGCCCTCGAGGATGGTCAAAACAGCCTTAAAGTGAGGGAAACCAATAAAGGAGGTTACAACTAATGAAAACCAATATGATAAAAAAGTTTAATTAAATTGAAACAACATGCAAAGTGAAGCAATCGAGTGTCGTTACTCTTTGTTTCAAATCCTGGATGTTATTAATATTGTTTCCAGCACTGAATTACACAAGAAATTGGCTTTTGGTTATAGGTCTGTTTCATTTGTGACCTGGTCTGTTTTCTTGTATAATCTGATTGATTTGGAGAAATGTGAAATATCATGTGCACTGTGGTTTGATAAATATATGTCCCGGTTGTGCATTAAAAGTTCATTACCTTATTTTTTTTACTGTTTCATTTAGTTTTTTAGTGTAATCTCCTAAAGTTTATTGTAACAGGAATCATCTGAAAAAATGAGACGATCTAGTCTTTATAATGGATTAAGTAAACGTAAGTAAAGGATTTTAATAGATAATTTTGTCCAATCACAGCTCACTTCAGGTAAAAAGGAGCGCTCCCATTGGTGGACACTGATGTCAACAACGAAGGAACAAGGAAATAAACCAAGGAAATGGGTTATTCTGTTGAAAATACGACTTATTTTACAGAGAAACAGATCAAAAAAGATAAAATAGAGAAACAGCAGAAAATGAAACATGGATAAATGTTATTTGTAAAATTTAAATAATGAGACAGAGATAATTCCAGGTCATTAAGTATGTTGTAGTCCAAAGAAAAGTTTAGGTCCGATTTTGGCTTATTTAATATAACGTATTAATATGAATAAGAAATTGGTCAGATTTGGGAAATAATAAAGAAGCAGGAAAGGTCAATACGCTGCTGTTGGAGGAGAGTGGAGTCTGAGACAAGGACAAATAAATAAAAAAATATTGAGGTCACGCATTAGCAGTGATTTTTGTTTTTTGTTTTTTTTTACGCTTGTTGTCCAGTGTCTCATGTAGTAAACTTCTTTGTTAATTCAGTGTAATGTGACTAGCAGATAATTAATGTTATTATTAAAATTTTTTTTTTAAAAGCTTTTTAGAGTCAACATGTCACACATCACACTAGATTTAGATTAGATTAATTTATTTATTTGTTTGCTGTTATTCGAAATGTAATGCACCAAAGTCTCTGTCTGTTCTGCTTAAACTCTTTCTGTTTTTGTTTCCTGTTCATTAATAACTCCATAAACCCGTTGTGTCCCGCAGGAGGGCGAGGCGCTGGGCAGCAGCGTCCTGCAGCTCGTGGTCTCGGACAAAGACACTCCCAAAAACGGAGCCCCCTTCTCCTTCCACATCGTCAGCGGCAACGAGGACCGGCGTTTCCATGTCGACCAGGGTGGGCTCCTGTCGCTGTCGGCTCCTCTCAGAAAGAAAGTCAAACCCAGTCATCAGCTCAAGATTCAGGTAACGTTTACAGAAACGATTCTAATGAAGTTTAACTAATCTAATCAAATTTTATATTATTATTGTAGTAAGAGCCTAACATAGTTTCAAGGTATTGCTCTGTTTCCATAAAAGAGGCTTTGGAAACTGACGGAAAGCCAAGAGAAATCCAATAAAAATGAAAAGACAAATGTTTTCACAACTTCCGACAAGATTTCTTTTCATTTTCTTGATCTTTTTTTTTATCTTTTTAAAAACAAAAGGGGTCTAATCCAGAGAAACAGACAAACAAATATCCATTTTTATTGATTAAATACATTTCAGATCTGTAATGATTCATCTTTTACTTATTCAGACTTCACTATTTACATCATTTTCAAGATGTTAAGCTTAAGTTTGCTTTGAGTTTGGTGTTTGTCTGCTCACTGCTGAAACTCAACAATAATCTAAATGCAAGCTTTAATACTTTTTCTCCCATTTTTCTTAAGGTTATAGAAAGATTTCCTGTGTAAACTTTCTCTCCCGTGTTCTTCAGTTTTAGGGTGAGCTTCCTGGAGCCTGGTCAGTGTTAGGAGTTGGTCTCAGGCACATCATAATCACAGCTGCTTAATTAACGTTTATTCAGAGGTGAAAATGTGTGTCTTAAGCTATATAAAAAAGCCAATCTTCATCATAAAATAGGCCTCCTAATCAGTATTATTCTGTGTTTTGTATTAGTTCAGTAACAAGAGGCCCAAGTGTGAGTGTTAGATACTTTTCGAGTTTGCATAATTTACTGCATTTTCCTCCATTTTCTACTCCCAACACTTAAAAAAAATCACGTAAACTGGCAAATTTCCCAAAGAATTCAAGAAACGTTGTACTTAAAGCCGTCAGTACACTCTCTTTATCCAAGTTCCACCTTATATTTTCTCTTAAACAGTTTATATTAATGTGTGTGTTATCTTTGCAAAGTCGGCCATTGTACTAAGGGCTTTAGTCTCAGAAATATGAAAAAAAAAGTGAATAATTTCATCTGATGAATGTCTTTTCTGCTCTCTGTCACCGTCCTCCCAGTTTTCATGAAGGTCAGGTGCCGTCCTGTAGAGATCCTTAATAATCAAGTCATTAATATGCTTCATGTGTGTTATTACCATTCAATGTTATGAGCAATGACAATCCATTAAGGTCCACTTTAATGTCTCGAGGTTATTATAGCGTTACGGCTTTTGAATCTGTCCATGTTCAAGGAAAAAAAGCACATTTAAAGCTGAATATGCTTCTACAAATGTTTCTCGGACTGCAAACTTGCTGATATGAATATTTTGGACCAAACCGCTGCGTTTTTTGTTATTTTTTTCCTGCACTGACCGTTCCCCTGCCAAGACTCAGCTCCTCGGGGTTGCCTTCATTATTTTAACGAATCCACACAAAAAAAAAAAAAAAAACATGCAGGCTTTCCAGAGCCATGGGACACAACTGTGAGAGGGAAAAGAAATAATTGGAGTCGACACAGCTACACGAGTAATTAGAGCAACATGGCATATTGTATGTGTTTTAATTAAAAGTCAAAGTAATTACAGTTCTGTTTATGGTCAGTTGATCATTTCTTGTTAAAATGTAGATTGAATTTTCCCTTTTATTCACAGGTCATGTGTTGAAATGATGGTTTTTTAACAAGAAAACGGATCTACGACGTTTACTATCACTTATTTCATAACTACTGCATAATAAGAAAAAGGGTTCATTCAAAACTTCTCAGAAAGTGGTCCAATATTTTCCTTGACACACAAATACTCTTGAAGTAAGTGTGGTTTTATGTTATTTACAGCCATCGCTTCATTGGCTAATCTTTATTGCCTGGATTCCTTTATTAACTATGCGCTAAGTTACATTTGCGTAACACTTTTAACAATAATATCAACTGTAAATAATGCATAAAAGTGGCAGCAGAACCTGACAAGAAACAGAAACTAACTGCGCTTGTTCATATTCAGGGCAAAGGAAGTGTTCAGTGCATGGTTTTAACTGCACAACAGAGAAACAAAATGCATCTAAGTTGATTAGAGGATAAGAAATGTCAAATCCATGTCACACTGTACAATCTTGTTATATATTCAATGCAAAATCACTCCTTGAAGCTTTTAAATTGTGGCTGTAAATCACACAATACGACAGAAAGGATAAAAAATGACTGATCTCAAAGTCGTCATCAGTGACTGCTTCTAACAATATTTATTATAAAATGTAAGTGTAAGAAAGTCCAAAGACAGTGCCTGAAAGTGTTTGAAATTTATTAGAACAGGATTCTAAATGAGTAATGGCCGCCCATGATTTTACCTCCATGTAAACAACCTGTATTAAATAACCATACAGTGATATCCTTGGGGCAGGTTTGTGCTTAAATAGAGCAGAAGGGACAGGTTTGTTTACATTCAGCCAACTCAGTAACCACTAACAGACTCTAGTCCTATTTTTGCTTTGTCTATTTTCTCATTTTAACATCTTTGTGGTTGCCCATGGTTGAATTGTAGCATATGACGCACTTATCATCTTTGATTGCACAGTGACATGTAGTAATCTTATACAAAGCAAAGAAGTGGAGAATTAATAGTCTAAACTCTCCTGTTGTAGAGTTTAATAAAGCTCTGTACTCGTTCCATTGCAGCAGGTGTTTGTTGTAAAGCGGTAAATACAGAAATATCACACTTTTTTATTGTTTATGGTCTTTTCTTCTCTTGTTTCAGGTGACAGACAGCGGCCACCCTCCTCTGTCCTCCATCTGCGTGGTCAACGTAAACGTGACCGAACAGAGCCGCTTCCCTCCGTCCGTCGTGCCCCTGGAGGTCTTCGTCACGACCCCGGGAGGCCTCTTCTCAAACCGGGCCGTCGGTAAACTCCACGCCTCGGACCAGGACCTCCACGACGTCCTGGTCTACAAACTGCTCTCCCAAAATCCACCCCAGACCCAGTTCTCGGTCGGTTCGTCCGACGGGAAAATCTGGGCGGACGAACACCTCGAAGAAGGGTCGTACTCGCTGAACGTCAGCGTCACGGACGGGAAGTTCAGCGTGTGGACGGGGGTCAAAGTTCACGTATGGGCGGCCAATCAGAGAGCGCTGGACTCGGGTTTGACGTTACAGTTCGCGGGGCTGACGCCGGAGG
This sequence comes from Rhyacichthys aspro, assembly GCA_036850595.1. Classification (NCBI taxonomy): domain Eukaryota; kingdom Metazoa; phylum Chordata; class Actinopteri; order Gobiiformes; family Rhyacichthyidae; genus Rhyacichthys; species Rhyacichthys aspro. The sequence goes on along the minus strand of CM072157.1, from coordinate 21,885,208 downwards.
AGTTCATCGGGGATCACTGGAGAGGAGTTCAGAGGAGCCTGGGTCTGGCTCTGGGTTTGCCCCGACAGGAGCTGCACTTGGCCAGTCTTCAGCAGAGACCGGACTCACAGGTCCTGGAAGTCCTGCTGGTCTGGAGGCCGCAGAATAAACCGCTCCAGGGTTTTACCACCAACAGGCTCGCAGGTGAAGTTACAAACACATAAATAAAACAAAACATAAATGTGACAAATCTAAGGCTGCCACGAAAGCAAGAAGTGGCCAAAATTATATGTAATATGCAATAAGCAAAAGAAAAATGTCAATATATAACTGCTGCAGTAAAGAATACAGTCTACGCAGGCAGTAAATGTCTTCCAGTCCACCGCCTGAGGGTAAATGATTTATTGAATCCTGTGGGAAATTACTGAAACTGCAATAAAATACACCTGAATAGTTAGAATTTATATTGGTATAAAGTATGGAGTGAAATATAATGAAGCTGTAGAGGTTTATGAGGGTCGCCTCCTGCAGCTGTTCACTGTTTTAAACCCTGTTCATTCCAACATATGGGAGTGTTACCTGAGGCGAGACGCTAAATGTCACCAGGTAAAATAAAAAAGAGATGCTGGATCTCAGTGATGCCTTGAAATATATCGGTAACTTTTAATATGAGTTTTAATGTGTTGCAGTAAATATGGATTTGTATATATCATCTATGTCTCCAGGGAATAGTCTGCATATAAACAATCCTGACTGAAGTGGATCTGACGTGATGTAGTGTCAGACGTGTTTCTGAAACTGTTTTGACGACCTCTGACCTGTCTTCTGCAGGTATTATGTCAGACATGGAGGACTCTCTGGGCCTCAGTATCCTCAGCGTGAGCCATAACGGCTGCGTGGGTCCCAGCTGTCCACCGAGAGGCTGCAGGAACTCTGTCCGACTCACGGGAGACACTCTGAGTCATTACACCACGGCTCGGGCTGGTTACATCACTCCGCAGCACACCTGGGAGAGCGTCTGTCCCTGCAACGGTAACTCACCTGGAGTCTGTCTGAAATCTGTCAGAAGTCTGTCTGGAGTCTGTCTTAAAGCTGTCTGGAGTCTGTCTGAAATCTGTCTTAAATCTGTCTGGAGTCTGTCTTAAATCTGTCTGGAGTCTGTCTTAAATCTGTCTTAAATCTGTCTGAAATCTGTCTGGAGTCTGTCTGAAATCTGTCTGGAGTCTGTCTGGAGTCTGTCTGAAATCTGTCTTAAATCTGTCTTAAATCTGTCTTAAATCTGTCTGAAATCTGTCTGGAGTCTGTCTGAAGTCTGTCTGAAGTCTGTCTGGAGTCTGTCTGGAGTCTGTCTGGAGTCTGTCTGAAATCTGTCTGGAGTCTGTCTGAAATCTGTCTGGAGTCTGTCTTAAATCTGTCTTAAATCTGTCTTAAATCTGTCTGAAATCTGTCTTAAATCTGTCTGAAATCTGTCTGAAGTCTGTCTTAAATCTGTCTTAAATCTGTCTGAAATCTGTCTGGAGTCTGTCTGAAATCTGTCTGAAGTCTGTCTTAAATCTGTCTTAAATCTGTCTGAAATCTGTCTTAAATCTGTCTGAAGTCTGTCTTAAATCTGTCTGAAATCTGTCTGGAGTCTGTCTTAAATCTGTCTGGAGTCTGTCTTAAATCTGTCTGAAATCTGTCTGAAATCTGTCTGGAGTCTGTCTGAAATCTGTCTGAAGTCTGTCTTAAGTCTGTCTGAAATCTGTCTTAAATCTGTCTTATTTTCACCACTTTTTCACCTCTGGGCTTCACTCGTGTGTAGTCTTCATTTAGTCGTAGTTTAGCTCTGATTTAGTAGTAGATTATTCTAGATCCTGGACGGTCTAACCCTGAGTTTATCTTGGGTTTAGTCCAATATTTGATCTTGTTAATTCTGGCTCAGTCTTAGTTTACACTGGGTTCAGTCCTGGTTTGATCTGGATGTTTTTCCTGCTTTATCTCTGCTTTAGTCCTGGATGTAGTCTTGAGTTTAGTCTTGGTGTAGTCCTGGTAAAATCCTAGTTATGTCCTCATTTAGTCCTGGATTTAGTCCCAGTTACAAGCTTTAGTTTTAGTCCTGGTTTATTACTAGTTTACTGTGGCTTTAATCCTGATTAAGTCTTCATTTATTTCTGCTTTAGTCCTGGTTTAGTACTGGAAGTAGTCTTGGGTTTTGTCCTGGTTAAATCCAACATTTAGTGTAGTACATGTTATTGGGTTTACTCCTAGTCCAAGTTAAGTTTTAGTCCTGGTTTAGTCTCAGTTTGGATCTTGTTTAATACTAGTTTACTCCAGCTTTAGTCCAGATTTAGTCCTGCTTTAGCTCTGGTTTAGCTCTGGTCTTGGGTTTAGTCCTGGTTTAGGCCTAAGGTTTCATCTCAAATTAATCCTGGTTTCATTGTGGTTTAGTCTGACTTTAGTGCAGTTTTAATCTTTGGTTTATTCCTTCATATTCACTAGTCTTGGTGAAAGGTCTAGTCCCAATTTAGTTCTGTTTTTTGTTTTTGTCCCTAACTTGGTTTAGTCTTAGCTTTATTCTTGATTTATTACTGGGTTAGCTCTGGTTTTGTACTTGCTCAGTCTTGGTTTGGGCCTGTTTTAGGTCTTCTTGGGTCTTGAGGTTTACCCCAGTGGTAGAGCCGGGTTTTGTCTAGAATCAGCTCTGTTTTTTGGCCTTTACCCTTGGGTTTAGCCCTTGTTCATTCCTGTTTTAGTCCCATATTTAGTCTTGGTTCCTGTCTGGTTTATTGCTTGTTTTCCCCAAGAATTAGCTCTGTCTTTGCTCATTTTTTTTAAATCAAATCATTTCTATCCTGGCTAAATTTGCAGTTACCATTAAAGCAAATGTCCACTGCCAATTTCTCACCGTAGCCTCCTCATCTCATTTATGTTTGATGCAGATTTTCTATCCCAAGGTATCTCTCCAATGGCTTTTTGAGAAATGACAAGTCTCTCATCGGTTTATCTTCAAAACCTGTTGCAGTTTAATCAGGGAGAGACTTCCATCAAATGCCTTAAAACAAAAGAACACACTCAATTATCCATAATTTTTCAAAGAGGCCCTAAAAACAAAAGCATAAGCAGCTAAACAATCTTTAAATGCTGCAAATTGCAAACAAAAGACATTCATTAAAACAATGACAGACTGGGAAGTAATTAGACAGGAGTATAATTAAAAATCCCAGAATTATGATAATAATTGTAATTGAAATGATTGTAATATGATTGGAAATTCATTTATATTTATTTAATGTGTTTTATCTCCTCCAGGATCCTCGTCCATCACTCAGACCTGTTTTATTATCACGTCTTCATATTTAAAACAACATATTTTCCTCAGTGACAGCCTAATGTTCAGTAATTACGTCTTATATGCATGTGCCATAACATTTACGCCATTAGTGAATGAAATTAGAGCGGTAATTGTGGAAATACAACAGATTCATGTCCGTCCTGCTGTGGTTAAATGACGGCCGAACACCAGCTGCCATTTTGTTTTGAAGCAGCTGGAAGAAGGCTTTTGTGTTGTTTGAGCAGTGCATTTGGGGAAAATTAGTGTCAGACAATGTTCAGTGGGATAAAAGTAAAATAAGTAAAATATAATCCCTCTCCCTTCGCAGTAATTTCCTCACAGTTGTTTCTTCTGTCCAATTTTGTCCATAGACAGTTTGTTTTCTTTTTCAATTTGAATAAATGTTCTTTAACGCCGCTACATTTTAAAGCAAATATCTGTACTTTCTACTTCTCTACTTTTTTTTACATCAGCTTTAAACGTACATTTGAGTTTTTAAAATAGTTATAAATGTGCAACACTTAAATTAAATGTTTAATCGGTTCATAAATGTCACTGAGTTTTACGAAGCGCACATGAACGCGACATGAGTAGCTTTTTTAAAACTATTGAACATGTGAACTTCACCTTAATTAGTAACATAATGATTGAGTCAAATACTTTTATACTTTAGTTACATCTAAAAGCAAGTACTTTCACTTAATAATGTTGATGTGGTACTTTTACTTGAGTATATTTAAATTTCTACCCCTTTATCTGTACTTTTACTTAACTAAAGGACTGCAGTAAACTTATAGTTAGTACAATGAGAATGAAAGCAAAATTAGCCAATTTATTTCTTGTAAAACCTTTATTAATCTTCATAAATATCAGCATAAGATATGGATTCATCATCAAGGATTTTTAAAGATGAGATGGAACAGGATGATTTCAAGGTTTACTGCGGTTTTGAGACACTTTGATAATTGTGATATTGAAATCACTAAATCTGTCATATTCTATTATTGTTATGAGCAGAAACGAACGAGAAAAATCAACTAACACCAGAGTAAAAAGTGTTTAAAGCCCTAATTTATTTTTTTAGTTTGTATTTGACTCTTATAATAACAGCGACATTTGCCAATTTTCCATTTACCTGAAATTAGAAGTATTTAACGCTGTAACCACAAAACCATGATACCGCGGTGTTTTTCTCATGGTTTTCTCACCGTTAGAATCTTATAGTGTCCCAAGCCTTTACAGAGCAAACAGAAAACACATTGAAAACATTGAAATATTGACTGAAAAACAAGGAACGTGTCTATTCCAGCTCTGGATACGTCTCCTAACTCAGTCAAAAAAGAAAAATATCATTCTGGAAAAAGTCCAATGCTGATCTAGAGGTTTTCAGGTGGATTTCATAGTATTTCGTTGAGGCTTATTGGTCCAGTTTTACATTTTTAATCAAATAAAAGCAGGAGAGGTGCTGTTGTTGGAGCTGAAGGTGGGATTGGAACAAAAACGATTTCAAACAGTGCAGCTTTAATGATATAAACAGGTTACAATCTGTCAAAATGATCTAATATTCAACAAATATTTATCAAGATCACTCAGATTTCCTCTTTAACCACACAATAACCATTACACACTAACACAAATTCAACAGTGGAAGAGGTTTTGTTAATATTTTGACTGCAGCAGTAACTTTTTGGTCTTTTCTGGTTGAAGTAGTTTGTATTTAGTAACCTTTTATTCTGTCCAGATGACTCTTTTTAGTCCCAGATTTGATTAATACCGTCCTGTTTGAGATTCCCCGTCCGCTCTGCAGGACCCTCCAACCATGACCAGCCTCCGTTTGATTAAAACCTCTCTCTCCGCTGATAGATGACTGGTATTTTCAGGAATTTCAATGAACAGATCCATCACTGACGAAGATCAAAAGGCTCTATAACAACAAGGCATTATGCAATAACATGACGAGATTTCATAAAAATTTTACCTCATTTTTTAATAAAATGGCACTTTGATCATAAATGGCCCATGAGCAATATGTAATCGTTGAATAATGCATGATGTAATTCTACTGCATTATGTTGGTGCCGTCTTTAAATCCAAAATAATCAGATGTGTTTGGATCTGGAGGTGTGCACCGCTCAGAAGATTGATCTATGGTAAATCACACAACAGGAAGTAGATCTTGATTATTAGTTTTGTGATAAATCTGTGATAAAGGAGGTACAAGAAAGTTTTAAGACAAATGCTGATTTAACTAATCGAAGAGTGGTGTAGTTTGGAGCTTTTAGGCTAAAAATATTGGCTTAAAATGGTTAAAACATTAGCTGCGAAATTGTCTAAACCACACATGTCAAACTCAAGGCCCGGGGGCCAAATGCGGCCCTTTACAGTGTTTTATGTGGCCCTTCAACACATTTGGAAAGTGATATTTTTGGCACTAGGTTTTAATAGATTTTATTTTTGCTACAAAGATGTTGAAATCCAACTAAAACCTGTTCATATTCAATTAAAAACTGTTCAAATCTAACTAAAACCTGTTCAAATCTGACTAAAACATGTTAAAATCCAATTAAAACCAATTCAAATCCATCTAAAACCAGTTCAAATCTGACTTAAACCTGTTCAAGTCCAACAAAAACCTGTTCAAATTCAACTAAAACCTGTTTAAATCCAACAGTTTCTATGAAAGGAGGAAATGAATGTTAAAAGATAACTTTTGTAAAACTCAAATGTAGATGAAATCTCACATTCAAAATGTAATAAAAGCTTCCAAATGTCACCATCTTCGGCCCCTGAAAGGGTTCTTATTAACTATCGTGGCCCCTCACCATTTTGAGTTTGACACCATTGGTCTAAAGTGTAATCCCAAATAGTGTTTTATCTACGGATGGCAAAAATGGCATTAATTGGGATAATTATATATTGTCAGCATTATAAACTAGCAGATATATATAAGATCCGTCAAATGTCAGACCCTTTTAGACCCAGTTAAACGTCTTAGAGAAGGTTATAGGAGAAAAAAAAACAGATTAATGTAAATTTGTGTTACCAGGAGACATTGAGTTCCCTAAATCCATCTTGTACTGCTCCAATCAAAGCATCTGCTCGCGACCTGCTGCTAATTCAGACCAAAGTTGTGGCAGATACTGATATTTACGGCATTGGAATTGCTCTGATTAAATGAAGACCAGGTCAATGATTGGATGAACCACATTTGAGCAACCATTATTTTATTCAAAGTACTTCTTCTTGACAAAAGCTGTTTCTGGAAGTCTTCTTAGATGGTTCTGTGTAACAAGCCAGGCTCATTTCTGTTTGTTACGCTCGTGTTTCAGAGTCAGCAGTGAGGTTTGATGGAAAAGCCTACCTTAAATACCTGCCCAAACTGGACGAGGACCAGCAGGACTTCAGACTGTCTCTCAGGTTCAAGACTTTCCAGGAGCAAGGCGTCCTGATGTTCACCAACGGGACCGGTGACTGGGGAAGCTTACAGGTATTTACACTAATTACATCTGATTTTAATTGTAAATGTAATGACAAACCTTTCACTAGACTCTGCAATGAAAGAAAATCCTTTAAAAGTCCAGGTAAACCCACTCAAACTCCATCTAAACCTGTTAAATGACTAAAATTCCAACTAAATACTCAAAAAGCTACAAAATCTGTTCAAAACCAGTTCATTTCCAGTCCTTAAAACTGATAAAAATCTGTTAAAAACACAGATTTCACAGACTTCCTGTTCATTATTCCCATTGCTGTTGATTGATTGGTTTAAAATGTCTGTGAGTAATTTTGCTAAACTACTTTTTTGAGGAAAAAAGCTGTATTTCTTATTGTAGAGATGAAAACAAAGCGACTCGGGGGAATACGAAGCTGGCAGCGAACCGTAAAATCCAAAATCAGATTAAGTTTTCGTATTTTAACTCCAATTTCTGTCTCATTAGTGTTTTTCGCCCTCGCTGACGGTTCACTGTGCATTTAGCCTTTAGAGCAGTCTCTCAAAAGTGGAACGAGGACACATCCCTCAACGTTTGCTCTATTCACAGGAGACGCTCACCTTGTTTGTCAGAAATGTCACACGGTAAATCCATTACAAATAAACAAGCCGGCGAAACAATCATTTTTATTCATTGTGAGGGAAGTGTAAATATTAACCGTATCCTCCTCAGAGACGGCGGTAATTCATGTGGCACTGCTGCGGCGCACAGATTAAATCTATTACTAATTTTCACATGCTGTTAGTATAATGTTGTTGTTTGACACTAATTTACTTCCAGGATGATGGAATACAACATCGACTGATTCATTTTTGCCCCGAGTCTCACCGGGGAATGTAGACGAGGCAGGATTAACGCTCATGAATGTTGGCAGACTTAGTTCCCTCCTCAAATCCAGCGTTCCATAATTATTCTAGTATTTATTTATTTATTTATTTAGATTTTATTTAATTATTTATTTAGAATTTTATTAATTTGTTTATTTAGATTTTATTAATTTATTTATTTAGATTTTATTAATACATTTATTTATGTAGAATTTTATTTATTTACTTATTTAGATTTTATTAATTTATTTATTTAGATTTTATTTATTTATTTAGAATTTTAGTAATTTATTTATTTAGAATGTATTTATTTATTTAGATTTTATTTATAATTGTATTTATTTATTTAGATTTATTTATTTATTAGTTAATAGCATTTCATAATTTATATAATTTTTGCCACAAAACACAATAATAAACATAGCACAACGCAGCCAGTATCCCAATTATAAAGAACGAAAAAAAGAACAGGAAGATGATCAGTCTTAAATGACCTGCGTCTTTTTTATCCACATTATCCGAAAGCAATAATCGATTATCAAGTAATCATGAGCCAGTACTCTTCCCCTGACACCAACCTTTTAAAATATCCTGCTCATATCCTGCTGGTATTTAGTAAGATCAGTCTTGAAAGTGTTTTAGGAGCAGCGTTGGCAACAACATACAACAAGTGGCATAAAAGTGACAATTATAGTAAGTATTTTAACTATGAATCCATGTTAATTTTGGATTCTGAAATGTTTTATTCTGTTCTGGCAGAATTCATTGAATAAAACAACCTGGATGGGCAGGTCTCGTGACTTGGACTTTGTTTTGATGATTTAAACTCGCATTTTAGTTGATGACTTGACCTGAATTTTTTTGGTGACTTTGGTTTTTTTTTGGTGACTTTGATTACTCTGTCTTTATGTTCTGTTTGGTCGGCTCATTAAGGTTCTTTTTGCTTTGTTACTTTGGCCACGTGGGGGTTTCATTTCATTTAATTTCCAAAAACTGAAACTGAAACTAAAAACTTTACGGCATTGTCTCCTGTGTCCTTTTGAAATCTGTTCCACCCACGCTTCGTAAGGTTTGAAGAGTCATCGGTGTTTACAGATCCAGTCTAGTACATCTGATGGCACTGGTTACACTTTTCCCTTTTGCGTGTCATCGTGTCGTGTTTACTCGTTAGATCCCAGAATAGTTTGACCCTGTGTAGCTGTTTATCTGGGTCAGCGCTGTCAGCTCCGTCACCCGTCACCTGTCGAAAAACTGTGGAGAAAGTCTGCGCGTTTTTCTTTTGAATCTGCATTTCTGTGTCGAGGTTGACATTTGAGAAGCCGTGGCCTTCTTCACAATAAAATACCAGCTGCGTCCCAAGCCTTTCTGCATCTCTCTGCTCTGACAAACAAAAGAGTCGGCACGGTTTGGCTTTTTCCACAGAATTACCGCAGCTCGTCGTCCAGATCATCTTATTCCTCTGGGTGTTAGTCACGCTCGGCTTTTCTCTACACTTATTCAGGTTTATGTGCGAGCGGTGACCAATTGAATACCTTAAACTCCTGCACAGTTAACCCTCTATAAACCACGAACCGTGAAGTCACAGCCTTTAATCGAGCGATGTTCTGCAGCGTTTCCAGAAGTACAGACTGAACTGGGAGAGACAGCTGTTAGATTTTCTGCTCCTTCTGTTTGGATCAGCCTTCACACCAATGCAATTCTGATTCACAAGATCCAGAACATTCTCACTGAATAGTTTAAGGCCTTGGTGAGATCAGTAACTCCTGGTTGTCTTTGTGTATGTGTTTTATGGGATTTTATGCAATTGTGGGATATTTATGTGTGATTTTTATGTTCTTTTTCAAGAGAGGTGTTCAATTCAAAAGCTAAATATTCAGTATAAACAGTATGTACAATAAATATAAGTATTATGAACATGATAACAGGTGGGATTAGATCTCAATGTGACTAACCTGATTAAATAAAGGCTAATTAAGATGAATGGAAATGTGGAATTGATGAGAAACTTAATTATTTTGATAGTTTCCGTCGATATTAAGTGAACAGAGGCAGATTTTACAAAGTCAATTATGGTTTTAAACCCTTACTTTGCAGTTTTGGCAGCATTTAGATTGCTATTCCACACTTTTATACAGTCTGTGAGGAGCTATGGTAGCCCAGCAGGGACATGGATAGGACATGGTCTGATGATGAGTTTAAAAAAATCAGAAAAGTCCTTAGACTTCATGAAAGTAAAATTCGTCCATGAAACTTTAAAATGCGCATTTTCCCAAGATAGAAAAGGCAAAAATGATGTGTTTATACACTATTGGAAATATAACTGGTATAAATTACACTGTTTTACTCCCTTCGTTGTTGTCAAGAATTCTATCAAAATGTTATTATAATCTATGTATTTCTAGTTATTTGGAATGAGCCCAGTTCTTCTTTTTTTTGGCAAATATCTGGTCTATAAACCATTTCAAACTATATAAACAAGAAGAGAAATATGTCCCCAATTCCCATTTCAAATTTCCTACTGACTTTCAAGAAAAAGCTTAGGCCGATCATAAAAACTGAAAAAATACATATTTGTGGATATTTCTGAATGTCAATATCGATTTCCATTATTCCACATATCTCGGATTTGCAGAAATATCTCGTCTACTGTACAGCTTTACTGAGGGAATAATGAATTGTTGTATTGGAGCGACATGAATAATTCTTTACACAGATTACCACAAGACTTGAAATGCCGTGTGATGCCTCCCTTTGCGGGCCTCCCTCATTGCTGTGACATTCGCAGGCACTCAACCGGAATATTCAATTAATTTGCTTCTCGGAAAGACTTCAAAAAGCAGCATTCAGATTTTTCCCGAGGTTCGTCCTCCTGGGTTTCGGATCTCTTTGCTAGATTCATTGTGCGGAGATTCGGCTTCAAAAGGAATTGGTAAACGTGGTCATCTGAGAAGTCCCATGCACGGTTTTTGTAACGACTTCAGAGGAATTTCCTGCGCATAAAAGACTGTTTGCCGCCTTCGTTCCCCTCAGGACTTATGGGCTGCCATGTATCACTGTAGCTTCTTCTAAACCGCTCCATCACATTATCATTATTCTCCTTCAACGTACATGTCTTTAAAGAGGCACTATCTTCAGGATATGTAGCCCCTAAAGACTCTTGGTCTCTCAGTGTCACAAAACAAAACCTGTTGAATGCAAATAATCTCAGCTGTGAAAAATATCTAGATTGGAGAGGGTTCTAAGATGTGAAATGGTTTAAATCCCAAATAGTTTATTGTAAAATCAATCATAATGATGCCATCTACTGTTTATTCTAAGGGATTGTAATAGATGAGAACCTCTATTCAGGAACAGAAAACCTTGAAGCGCTCCCATTGGTCGACACTTGTCACATGACGTTCCAGGAAGTTTAATAGCTGCAGATAAAGTGTATTTTCAGCTGAATATGTCTTTTAACAGAGAAACAGCTGAAAAAAGAAAAGCATCAACAGAGAAATGGGAGTAAAACACAGATAAATACTGTCAATTCAATCACGTAATGTTTAACGAGGAGGAGATAATTGCTGTTGTGATGCTATTTTGTGAAGGAAAAATTGGTCTGGTTTTATTATTTTAATAAAAGAGAAGCAGGAGAGGTCCCTAGGCTGCTTTTGGAGGAGAGTGGAGTCTGAGACAAAATAAATAAATCATGCAGTGGAGCTTCAAGTTTGTGATTTATACTTTTTGTTAAGAACTTATGTTTATTCCTTCAATCATTTACAACCACTTATCCTTTATTATAGCTTTGGCTGGAGCTTTGAAGACATTCACCAATGAATCATTACAGTTGGGCCATTGCCAGCTGCTGATTAATTCCTGCAACGAGGCTAAACTACAGCCTTATATCATACAAATAATACCTGTAGGGTGTACACTCTGCATAGTATTGTCACTTTCTTACTCGCAACAGATTCAAAAGGGATTTGGTGGGCAGCAGGAGGTGATTGGGTGGCTCTGATGCAGGTTGAACAGGTGAAAGAGCTGTAAAGTGACTTAGAACGTGCTTTAATTTGATCTTGAATCAAAGCTCTTATTTTGAAGGTAAAAATACACTCTTTAGCTCGGCCCTGTTTGCTGCTGCTACATCTCTTTAATGTCTTTTACATCTCACTCTGAGTCTTCACCTTTGAAATGGAAATTGTTGCTGGGATTTAGCGCCGGCGGGACGTGAAGGTGACTTGTCATTGGACGGCGCAGATGAGAAGTGACAGCTAAGACCTGAGTGTTTCAAAGGCGGCGGGGGGTTGGGTGTAGACGCTAACTGGTCTGGAGTCAGTGGACCTTATATGTTCATTGAGTAAAAGTGATCGACTTTGATGTCAGCGTTAACTCACTACGAACAGCCTCTCGACGTGTTCATTAAACTGAAGACTGCGTTCACTTCACTGTCTCCTCGTAGAACTTAGACCTGAATACATGTCTATATACAATACATCTATGTAAATGCTCATATCTAGGACTAAACCCTTAACCGGGCCAAAAACAAGGAGTAAAGCTAAGAATAAAACCAGGAAGAGCCAATCAAAAAACACAACACTAAACCAAAACTAAGCAGAAAAAACAAGACTTTACCAACACAAAAATGGGACTGAATCAAGACTAAACCTGAGTAAATCGACCCAATTCAAGGAACAAATTTGACCTTAAAAGGGGGAGTAAACCAAGGCTGTCTTTATAACTTCAAAATGGAAACACTTAACATTTTCCCTTTTGCTTCTTGTTCTTCTTAAAGTAAGGATTATCCATCGTCCAATCAGCTGACTGCAGTGTTTATCTCCACCTTTTCAAAAGTCAGGACCAAATTTGATCTTTAACATCTTGAATATAAACTTTTCACCTTCCAGATCCTGTCCAAATTGTTCCAACTTTATTGTAAACACAGTTCCTTTTGCTTTCGGGCATAAACCAGCTCACATCTCACTGTTTTTTGTTTTTTTAATGCTCAAAACTGTTTATGTTGCACTTCCACATCTGCACTTCACCGCTCCTGTTTTTTTACTACGAGCTAAACTTAACAACTCCCCGACTCTGTGTAAAAGTAAATGTATGCATAGCTTCTGTTTTTATAGAGTAGGTTACATACAGAAAACACATCTCCCGTGGGCAAACTATTCCCACGTCGCCTTGTTTTATTATGTACAAGACGCGGACCGAGCGCGCTCAGTGAGGTTTATCACGGACGAGATTCACAACTGCAATTTCAATGAGATACACAATTTAAATGTGTTGTTGCATGTCTTTAACCAACCGTATGTGTTGTTTTCTTTCTTTTAACTTTTTTCTTACTTCTTACTAAAGTGTATATTGCACAAACAAAGACAAAAGGCTGTTTACAAAAGGTAAAAAGTCAAAAAGAAGAACTCCACTGATTACAAAGCGGCATAAGAACAACACAGTGGGCTCAATTGTCAAACGTAAACTCGCTGCAATTTAAAAGTAGTGACTGATGTACGAGAAATATCCCGGAAAATGATCTGTAGAAACAGCGGAAAGTCTGTACGTTGCTGATTTATGGAGTCTTGATGCGCTGATGCTGTTCGGATCCATGTCCCGGCGGAGTTGACTCAGGGGCTGCGCTACGTTGACTGTGCTGATACTGTAAAACCCCTCCGTGCATCAAACTGCACCATCCTTCTTCAAATATCCTCAATAAATCACAGTCATGTAAAATAGATTAAAGGCTGAGCGGCAGGAATCCGGTCCCTGCCAAGCGTCTGTGTATCTCCACACGACTTCGTTCTGTTCGCTGTCATCGATCCATGTGAGGAGTTTTACAGCCCGACTCGTGACTGAATCATATTTTCCGGTATTTTTTTTTTCCCCCTCGTTCGTCGGAGTCTTCAGGAATCCTCGTCCCTAAAACCTGGGAGCGGCGCAGAAATAAGGAAGTGCGGCTTAGTGCAAAGAAATAACGTATAGCCGGTCTCTGATACAATGCTGAGCTAAATTAAGGAAAACAAATTAGAGCCAGCCAATCGGAAAATTACTGGTGATTATGATTTAATTGCAACAAGTTGTAAAGCCCTTTCTGTAAGTACTTGTCGCTTCTTAAAGAGCCATTAAAGACATATGCTGCGTCGTGGAAAAATATGGCTCTAATCATCTTTCTGAGTAAATCAAGAAATGCAAACTGAATCACTGCCTCGACTGAGAAAATATGAGACTGTTCTTTGCCTTTTTTTTTACAGTATAAGCCTAAAACCTAATATAGCTAATATATATTGGGTCAGTACGGGTTAGTTTAAAACACAAAAACAGGTATAATCCATCCCAAAAAAGCATATAGTGTCATAATACTTTGGTAACTAGTGGTCACTTTCCTAAAGGTGGAGCTAAACGCTGCAGTTTTTTGATTGGACGACGAGAAAGTGAATGGAAAAAGACAAAATGTTTTCTGAAATGCAGTTTGTCTTGTGTATTTCAGAATTAAATAAAGCTAAATGTCATACTGTTTCGATAAAACGCTAGCAGTTGTTGGCTGAAAGCTGTTTCCGGTTTTGGCGTTAGATTTTTATGGCTTTATTAATTAAACGCTGCATTCACTGTCTTCTTGAGCATGTGATAAACAGCTGCAGCTCTATGAATATAAAGTTAAAAAAGTTGGGGATGTTTGAGCTGCACTTGGAGCTGAGACGAGTTACAGAAACACAGACTGGAGACTTTCTGAACGTCTGAGGCAGGAGAAGTTTATTGAACATAAACACAGTGTAGTATCGAATATTTGTTTATTTATTTGTTTGTGCCATTTCATAATAAACAAAAAGAAAAAACACGATATATTCTCCTGTCTTACATATATAAACTTAATTCTTTCATTCATTTTTTCTCAACCTAACATTATTTTATATTTGTACATTTTCTTAAACTTAGTAATACTAAATATATAATAAATAAAGAAATAGTGGCTATATTCTCAGTCTCTTATACCACTAGAATTTACTCTTTATTGTTGTTAATTGTGACCCATCTTTTTTTAATGTTTGCTTCAAAATGGCAAAATTAAAACTTGTGACACTGTTAATGAACCAGATGCGGCTCTAATTCACAGATCGCAGTAGAAAAGCCTCCTCAGATGTTACTAAACTGATCCAATCTTTCATTCAGTAGAAACTAGACCCATTTCCATTTATTTGCAGGATGTAAGATACCTTCCAAATGACCACACAAACCTTAAAGAAAAAGACTTAAAATTGTCATAAAAACCAGTTCTGTCATCATCAAAGCTGAAGATGATCCAAGAGTATATTATTCTGACTCTTTTCTCATTGTGGAAGTGCATTTTTAAGCTTGATCCATTGCTTTTTCATGTTTCCAGCAGCTTATTATAATGTGATAGGTATTCAGAAAATGAACCAGAACTCAGAAATGGACTCTGAATACCAAGATGCCTTACAATAAAAAGAAAAAACATAAAGAAGTCATGTGCTGAGAGGGAAAAAAGCTCATTGTCCTGCGAGCAATTAGAAAGTAGTAGGAGTGCTGCAGCTGGTATGAATAATGCATGTCGGGCTTCGGTGTCCGACGGGGTGATGCTTGGCAATTTGCAAGATCCACATTGCGTCGGTATTTTAAATTGGCGCGATACAGAGAGGCTTCCGTTACATAAAGAAAACATGGGGGAGATAAAAGGTGCGGAGGGAAAAAAAAAGCTGCTGGCTCGTTAGATTGTAAGGATCGCTGAGCGGGCAGAATGTGAAAAGCACCGCTCGGCTGATGTTGATGAATGCTGAATAAAAAAGCCGGGCCCAGAGGAGTGTGAGCCGCGATACGAGGCGACGGCAGCTACATGACGAGCCGACAGCCGACACGCGTTTACATTTGTATCACAAAAGACGAGGAAAAAACAGCTTTTACGGGGTTTATTTGCTGCGGATTCGGTTTAGTAAAGAGCAAACACAGCTTTAAAGCGTAGATGCAGTTGACAAATTGACTCCTTTCAAACCTGGCAATAAAAACAGTGATTGGATCTATACAGCCGGCCTTAATACAGAGTGTAAATGTGTCCTGAGAGATTGGATTTGAGAACGCAAGCAGAAGTGGATATGGGTGTATTCACTCAAAAGACCTCATACATCAGTGATATTTTGGGTTTTTTAGCCTCATCAGAATCAGGAATGAAGCATTTTACATCAGAGAGAGTCATCAGAGAGAAAACATTAGAGAAGAAATGGACTCTGGACTTTTAACAGTTGCTTAAAACCAACTCAAACAGAAGTTAAAGAGCTTGAAGTGTGTGAATTAAACACAGCAAAATGAACTCGTACTCTCTCTCTCTTTATGATGAAGGTAATGGACCAAAACAGAGCAATGTTTTAACCAATCAGAAGCCGGTTTAGTTTTGTATTTAACAAAGAACATATCAAACAAAACACGTATTAGGGGAGGAAGTCAAGTGGATAAAAAGCTGAGTTTAGTTTGTTGGATTCAAAATGGCTGACTTCCTGTTTGACTTTGGGTGTCAGGAGATTTTTGGTGAACATTACAGACAGAAATATCTACAAAATTTGAATTATTTCACTCAATATTTAACCCTTTGGTTCACTTTAGCAGGATATGCTGTAATGAAGCTTTAAATAGATTGACTTTTTACAGTTTAGTTTCCAGTTTACTTTTACCTAATGCATTTGAACTGCACTATTTATTATAATTAATTCATTCTTGTCATCCACAGTTGACCAATGGGGAGCTCCACTTCAGATTCCGCTGTGGGACCGTCCCTCCCGGCTCCTTATTGGTCCGATCCGCCCCTCTCTCCGACGGCCAATGGCACGGCGTCTCATTGGAGTCCATCTCTTCCGTCCTAAAGCTCTCATTGGACGACCAGGCCCCGGTGACCGCCCACGTCCCGGAGCCGTGCCGCATGATGCCTACCCACGATGCACTGCTGTTCGCCGCCGTCAGTCGGGACGCTCCGGAAACGCACAGGTTTTCCAGGAGTTTCGTCGGCTGTTTGGACGGCCTGTCGCTGAACGGGGAGCCAATCAGAGCCGGCGACGGGGCGGAGTGGGCGGGGCCGGGCATGAGGAGGGTTTTTGGGGTTTATCAGTGCTGCGGTCGGGACGGGGCCTGCAGCAGTCAGCCATGTTTGAACGGAGGAGTCTGTGAAGAGGACATCAGCGGAGGTGAGTGTCCCGGGCAAAGGTTTTTTTTGCTGTGAAGGTTTATTTATTTATTGTAATTCCTCCTCCTGTCCAGTTGGTGGCAGATGTGCATATTAATTAGTAATTCTCTTCTTTGTCACCGCTGCAGCTGAGAGCGAGGAGTTTCTTTAAACTGACAAATATTTGTGATATTGTTAATAAAAGTGAAAAAATAGGAAATGATGCAGTGAAGGATTAAAAACAAACAACACAAAAAAAAAACAGCTTTGAGTTGAACGTGCCGTTTTTGTTCATCTGTTGTTCATAAATAAATATTTTTTAAAAATAGCAATGAAGAAAAGTGAAATGCATTAGTGTTTTTTCTCAAATCTTTCTATTTAATTTGCTAAAAAAAAATTAACAGTTACACAAGAAAAAGTGCTCAATGTTCAGATTAAACGTAACATTTAAATCTGAACAATGTGCTGTAATAAAGTAATCAAGTAAGAAGTAAAAAGAAAAGCTATTTTTAAAGTAGTAGGAAATTTTATGACTCAAGAGTGAGAAAGTCTAACGCGACCTCTGGAACTTTGAATAAAAACCAGAACAAGATGAAATGATTCTCTTTGACCATTGACTCAAAAGGCTGTGAGATAAAATGTGACCTCTGTCTGAATACATAATTAAATAACCTTTCTCTGAGCAAACATCACTTATTCCATTTGAATGTCTATACAGAAATGTATTTAAGTAAAGCCCATTGTAAATAGGAGCTAGCAGCACAAATTAATAAGACAAAACAAACAAAAACATCACATGCAACACAGTTAGAAGCCTGCTCTGTGGCTCTGCAGCTTTGAAAACTCCAAGACCCCTTTATTAAAGCTTCAGCCACAAATAAAGCGTTAAAAATGTGTCTTATATTATTTCGAGGACATGCTCTGTTATAGCCGCCACACTTTAATGTCTTCAAAGTCACAAGAGTTCAGACTGAATCCTTATCAGTTCTCTGTGTCATGATCTCACTTATTTCCAATTTAGCTTATCGCTAATTGGTCGAATGCTTCTCCCTTTGTTCGAAGCTGGAGATAATAGAAAAGAGGGTCTGAGAGGCGTGAAATGGCAATGTCAGTGTTGCGTGTATCATTAAAGGAAAACGTCTGGCGGTTTGACTCAGAATAACAGCCGATAAGGCACCTGCAGAGTTACGGATAAAAACGGTCCGAGCTTTAAAATGATTATGTTACGAGTCCTTTTCTGCTGAGTTGGGATTGAATTTAAACATGAAGCTAAACAAAAGATATGAATCTGACTTCTTTGAAAGCGGCGTGTAAACAAACGAACGCTATAAAGCCGTTATCAGAATGGTTATTCCAGAACGGCAGGCTAAGCTTTGAGGTCAGAGGACTGCACAGTGTCTTATTTTTCCTTGAATGTAATAAGAAAATGTCCGCCTCGGCCCCAGTGGCCCCTCGCGCGGAGGTACAAAGCTCTCGGCTCAAAGAGATTATTCATCACAATGTCAAATCATATTTTATTTTGGCTTCAGGCCTGCAGTGAGCTGAGGTTACATCCCAAAGGTTCCCTCTGTTTTGAGCAAATGTAATGAGAAAAGACGAGGTTTGATAGAGTTGGGTCATTTTGTCTTTTTACAGGGTTCTTACGGTGCTTGAAATCCTTGAAAACGCTTTTGGATTTTAGATAAAGTGCTTCTAATTTTTGAGATATCAGCCTTGTAAAAAGAGACCAAACTTAAAGGGACACTTCATGCAATAAATGAACATTGTTTTGATCCAACATGTTTTATTTTTGGGTGAACTATCCTTTGTCTGTGCTCCAAAGTATTCAACAATTTAAACAATTCTTTATCTGTTTGTCTTGTTTATACCACAATGAATTTAAATGAAAAAAACTACATACGGCATGTAACTGTAATACATATAATACAGCAGTTGTAAGGTGCTTGAAAAACACGAAAACACACCTTGAAAGTGCTTGAAAAGTGCTGGAATTTGAACTTAGAAAAGGCGTTTTGACATCTGTTTAAATATGAACCGTCCACAGTGATGTAAATATGTAATAAAGTGTGATTTGTGCTGGACAGAGGCGGTGTGCAGGTGTGCGGGGCTCTTCCACGGCGCTCGCTGTGAGCTCACAGATAACCCCTGTGTGTCCCAGCCCTGTTCCCACGGCCGGGTCTGCGTCCCCAAAGCTCAGGGCTACATCTGCAACTGCTCACTGGACAACGCTGACGCAAGGTAACACACCACTTACATCCAGCTGAAGTGTGAAGTCCACTCTTTGGGTTTTGATCGCATTTGTAGGGATTAAGATTTGCAAATAAATGTATTTCTCTAAAGTTTGAGGCACATAATAGAGTCATATCGAGATGCACTTAAAAAAGGAAGGAAAATGGGCAACAAAAAGAAAAATAAAAGGTAAAAAATGAATCCTGCAATTATATTTTATCTTCATATTTCTAAATACAACTTAGATAAGGAAACCTCATTATTGCAGGTCATATCTTTATCACAATATTTAATTTTGCACATGACATTTCTATTATTTTTATCCTTGCTTTATCCTTTTTTTACTCAACGGAAAGAAAGAAGAAGAAATGAGACACTTCAAAATATAGTATATCTATCGATAATCAAATGTTATAGGATTTAAATACAAAAATGTTATATAGAGCACACAGGTCATAGTTTGATGGATAATTAAGAGAATGTAAAAAGTACACACTGTATAAACATACCATTTGTCTGATTTATTGACATTTTAATTCACTTTAAAGACGCCTGTAGTGTTTAAGAGCACTGACCAGAACACAGTCATGTCTGAGACCAGAACAGATCCAGACAAAGACAAGACCAGACTTTAGGGCCCGGACCAAGTCAAGACAAAGCAGGTGAAGAATTAAAAATAAGTAGTTCAAAGCCATAGACCAAGTCAGACTCATGGAGGGTTAATGTTTGATGAAGGAGCAGAATTAGAGGAAGATTTTTAAAGATAAAGTGACAGGTTTTCATTCTATTCCAAAAAAAGTGGTAAATAAACCGTTTGTTGTTTTGGTTTGTCTCCATGTCTGTAATGAAGAAAAAAAAACAACTTTGGTGGTTGGAATGGTTTTATTAATACATTTAAATTGGATAGTTTCAGTTTTGCTGTGAATGAGGAAATAAATTGTCCATCAGAGCTCCTTCAGACGCAGCAACTCAAATAAACTCTTCACCAGGTTTTATTCTCCAAAGTTTAAGTCCTTATACCATTGTACATAGTTTACATTAAACCTACTTCTTGAAACAGGACCTTAATTCTTTTGCTTGGAGTTTATACTGTCTAAAAGCATTAAAAGACATCTATCTCTGACCTTTTTGACAGAAATATAAAGACCTTTTCATGACTTCCTGCACAGTTTTCAGCAAAATGAGTAAAACTTCAAGAGCGACATTAAAAGTCTTTAAATATTTAATATATTTCCTTGTGTCCATTGATACTTTCTTCTGGAACTTAAAACCACAAAGACAAGACTTAAATGTTTGCAAAGTGCTTGACTCTGACCTTGTAAAGTGTTTCTAAACCATGACAGATGATCCTGAATCTAAATCTTTAATCCTTTTCCTGTTTACTCTGTTTTTAAGTGACGGTATCTCTCCAACAGACTGATTGTGTGGAGATAATTATCAAATCCGTCTGCGTCGTCAGGATCTAAACTCCCAGCAGCTGCCGTTTCCATTCAGCGCTGGTCATTTCTCATTCTCAGAGTTAATCAAAAGCCCACCTGGAATAGGGGCCGCCGCTGTTAGCCATAAGGGCCAACGCATTCCCAGGCGTCTGTAATGAAGCAGGAATATGCAAATGCAGCCGTAATTTCATCTGAACGTGACTGCGCTCGTGCTCGGACTCGGTCGTAGCAGATATTCGTGCAGTTTCAGGGCCACGCAGTGTTATTTTTGGATTGGAGGCTGTACATTGGACAGTGATGCTGCATATAATGAGACCTGTGTTGGTTTACTTGTGCGAGGTAATGATATTACTTTGTTGGATTATATTTAGGGGAAATGGGCGTCCGTAGAGATTTGATCGAGATCTTTTTCCCATCAGTTTTGTTGATTTTAATGAATATATCCAACTGATGAGGCTGGCGTTAATAAATATTCGATTTATAGTTGAACTCTGCAATACTTGTCTATATCTTACATTTGAACTGAAGGAAAGTGTGTTGGAGTTAAAATATGCCCCTCTGGGACACTTTGGCTGACAGGTGTTTTCTCTTTAACTCACAGAATTTTACACAGTATTTGTTTGGTTCAGTAACTTTTGGTTTCACATTTGACTTCCCTGACGCTGTGATTACTGTTGTTGTGGTGAATGTGTCTCTCCAGAGGCTCATTTTACAGTTGAACTGAATAAATAGAATAATCAGACTGGAGCAGGGCCTATAGAGACATGTTAATATTAATAAAGAAATAATACAAAAGAAAAAACTCAAAAGCACTGTTAAGACGAGAGATGAGGAAGAAAAAAACGGGCTACAGGAGACACCTGAAAAAAAAACAGACATGCTAAACATCAAACAATGTAATCTATGTATTTAATGTGTTTTTAAACCCGACTGATTCTGTTTTACTGTTTCTTTTCTCTTCACTCTTTTGTGTGTTTAATCGGCCGCGATTTCCTGAATTTGGTCTGAGAGTCTAAATTATTGATAAAAGTGCTTTCACAAATGAACCAGACCTGGTTCAGTTTGGTCCAATCGAGACCAAAGAGCAAAAACTAAACCAAGCCTCTTAATATTCAGACTTTTAT